>BSQW01000005.1:16002035-16728987 GCA_030161315.1 Eutrema japonicum | reverse complement strand
AAGACGTAGTCAGAGTATCATGGTATCGCCGGAATCGTTATGTCGAAGTATCGCCAAAGACTTAATTGTAAGTCTGACATACGCGATAGGTGAGAATCATAGTCTGTGTTGTTGATATGAAGATATGAATCTTATCAAATGCCTGAAACATCTTTCATTATCCTTCTGATTTCTGATCATATTGATGCCCTCATCATCATGTACCTTTTTAGTGGACTTTATAAGTCGTAAGTGGTGAATAAGTGATCTGATTCTCTTGAAACATGTGGTTTGACGGAAAATGACTTCATTCTTGCTGCTAAAACGATCTCCAAGTGGAAGCTCTTCTGAGGAAGAAGAAAGTTGCCAAGTAAAATGACATATACATGAATTCTGCAAGCTAATTGTGCAAGGAAATTTATGCTTAGGTATTCCTCCAGAATTCCAAATGATCTTTCCCCAATGTATATCCACATCATGTTCCTAAGCAATTGTAAGTCTGGCCTGTTGAATATATGGCACTGATTTTCCCTTCAATCTCCCATTCATAGCAATCATCTTCATTCGTTAGGCCCAAGGTAGTAAGGTAAACTTGTAGGCTTACTTGACTGTCTGAACGCGCATGTGGTAGATTCCAGATACCCTGGGAGCATAACTGAGATAGCGTTGCATCAGCAGGAATCCCAAATCGTGAGTTTCTCTGATTTTGGAGAAAGTCGAGTATCTTTCCGTATGGGGACCAATTATCTGTCCAGAATCTGCAGGTATGACCACTTTCTACCCTCAAATTAATCCAATTGTAGGCCTATTCTCTGATCTTTAGCAATTTGTTTGCCAGTCAAGAGTGATTCAAATGTGGCTTTGACGACCAAAAATTGTTTAATCTTCACAATTAGTTTATATCAATGTCCCTGTCAAAGATGGGAACGGTAAGCATCTATTGCAAATACCTAATGGCACTACAAGAAAATAGACTCATTGTAACAGAATTTTACGACGGAATTAAATCGATGTAAAGTACCAACGAATTTGCATCGACTTTATAACAAAAAATGTTTCCGATATAAATTCTTCGTAAATATTTATTGTCGTAAAATCGTCGTAATATAAGGACGGGTTTGCATCGATTTTACGACGATGTCAAAAATTATCGTAAATTCGATGTAAAATTACATCAAAATTACGACGAATATCATTTTGCATATTTTGTTGTAAATTCGATGGTAATGTACATCGAACTTACGGCGATCAATAATCGATGTAAATTGATGACGATTTCACGTCAAATGTGAAAGTTTGGTATAGCACGTTTTTTTATAGGTTCACCTACTATTTTACATCGAATCTGGTCGTCGTAAAGTAGTCGTAATTTCGATGTAAAATCGTTGTAAAGTTATTTCGATGGTAAAACGTTGAAAATTTCCGTTACAAAATCGTTGGTAAATCTGGAAATTTTTCTATAAATACATCCTACTTTCAAACGAAATTCTACAAAAAAAAACAAAACTAATACCTTTAAAAAATCACTCTACAATCTTTTTAAAAAATGTATATATACGATATACGAAGATAGATGTATACGTAAAAAGATTCAGAGGGAGCGTTGACGAAAGAATTCAAAGAGAAGCTTAAAATATTCATGTATCAGGCCGGATATATACAAATAACCCTGGAAAGCGGTAAGATATTTTGTTCTTGTCGTAAATGCAAGAATATGAGATATATTCTTATTGAGACGGTGTGGAAACATTTACTAAATAGAGGGTTTATGCCACAATATTTTGCTTGGTATCAACATGGAGAGGGTTTTCAAAGGAATCAAGGTGCTAGTAGTATTAATTATCAAAGTCATGTAGATTTTGATCGATGAATCAAACAATCAGGATAGTTATCATCATGATCAACATAATTTTGATCAGGGTCAAGATCATGATAGGATGCATACCATGGTTACTGATACATTTCATGAAAAAAATGCTGATAATAGTGTTGAGGAACCCAACGTAGATGCAAAATGATTTTATGATATGCTAGACGCTGTAAATTAGCCATTCTACGATGGATGTAGAGAACGACAGTCTAAATTATCGTTAATAGCTAGGATGATGACAATTAAAATTGATCATAACTTAGATGAGGTTTACATGGATGATTAGGTTGATCTTATTAAAAAGTATTTGCCAGATGATAATTTGGTTGCCGAAACATACTATGAGTTACAAAAGTTGGTTTTTAGCAGTGTGTTACCTTATGAGATGATATATATATGTGTTGACAATTATATGTTTTTTTAAAAGATGATGATAAGCTGCAGGAATGTCAATTTTGCCAAAAACCGAGATTTAGGCCACAAACTTCTGGGGGTAGTAAGATATCGTACCAACGGATGTGGTATCTTACTATAACTGATAGGTTAAAACGATTGTATCAATCTGAAAGGACGTCTGGATCGATGAGGTGACATGCAGAACATTCACAGACATATGGGGAAGTGACTCACCCGTCATATGCAAAAGATTGGAAACACTTTAACACGGTACACCTAGACTTTGATAAATCTAAGCGGAATGTCTATCTTGGTCTTTGCACTGATGGATTTAGTCCATTCGGTATGTCTGGTCGGCAATATTCTTTGTGGCCAGTTATCGTAACGCCTTATAACATTCCCCATATATGTGCATGCAAAGGGAAATTATATTCCCGAATATTTTAATATGTGGTCCCAATTATCTAAAACGGTCCCTTGATGTGTTTTTGCAGCCTCTCATGCATGAGTTGAATCAATTGTGGTATACAGGAGTTCGTACATATGACTGTTCGACAAAATAAAAATGTATGATGCGTGCGGTGCTTATGTGGACAATAAGCGACTTCTCTGCATACAAAATGCTATCAGGTTGGACGACGCATGTGAGGTTATCTTGTCCTTATTGCCTCGATCGACATATGCGTTTCAGCTAAAACATGGTCGAAAAACATGCTGGTTTGATTGTCACTGCCGGTTTCTACCAATCAACCATCCATATCGGAGAAACAAGCGGCTGTTTAGGAAGAACAAAATTATGTGTGTCCCCCCCCCCAGCAGTGTATCTATATGGGGAAGATCTCGAAGCGAAAATAGATCATTTTGGAGCACAAGAAACATTGATTCGTGGGGGAAATTGGCACACTCCAGCTAATATTCATGATGGATACGGGGTGAATCACAATTGGCACAAGAAAATATTTTTTGGGAACTTCCGTACTGGAAAGATCATCTGCTGAGACACAATCTTGATGTCATGCACATTGAGAAAAACGTTTTTGATAACAACATGCATACAATGTTAAACGTGAAAGGAAGAACCAAAGACATCGGAAAGTCAATGTTGGACTTGCCCGATATTTGCAACATAAGTGAGTTGCATATAATGAGCAATGGGAAATCACTAGTTTCTATATTTCGGTTAGGTGCAGAAGAAAATGCATCGTTGTTCAATTGGATTTCATCTTACGTGAAGTTTCCTTATGGGTACGTATCCAATATTGCTAAATATGTTGAGAAAGGACAAAAGTTTTCAGGGATAAAGAGTCATGACAGCCACGTGTTTATGCAACGATTATTTCCTTTCGCATTTGCCGAATTCTTTCCATGAAATGTTCATGAAAAAATTGGAGGTAAGATACATCATCACATAAAATTATTGAGATTAATTATATATATATATATATATATATATATATATATATATTCAAATATTACAATATATAATTTATCAATCATATTATTTTGATTGTGCAGGCATCCAAGCGTTTTCTAATATCTTAGTACACATACGTTGTCAGAAGATGTAATTGCACAGTTGGCTGCTAATATTCCAATATTGTTGTGCAATTTGGAGAAGATATTCCCCCGGTGTTTTTTGATGTTATGAAAGATCTTACCATTCATCTCCCTCACAAAGTAGAACTAGGCGGACCTGTTAAGTTTAGGTGGGTGTACCCATTCGAGCGCTTCATGAAACATTTAAAGGGAAAGGCCAAAAATCTAGCTAGGGTTGAAGGATCAATTGTTGTGGGAAGTTTGACATAAGAAACTTTACACTTTACTTCATACTATTTCGCTACAAAAGTTCGCACACACAAATGGGCTCCCCGACGATATGATGATGGTGGTGCGGGACAAACTTAAGCAGTAGAGGGTGTCCCAAATATCTTCTCACCAACCGGTCGTCTTAGTGGAAAATTGAAGGAAGTTTGGTGGTCTAACGAGAATAACAAGTACAAAGCACATACATACATCCTCCTAAACTATGAGGAAGTAAATCATTATGAGAGGTAACATAACTATATATATATATAGTTGATTAATTTTACTATATATTAATAAATATAATTAACATTGTTCATTTATATATATATATATATATGTATTTTTCAACTTATTTGCTAGTCATGTACGAGAATGCATTGAAGGCATTTCAGATGATGAAATAAACGATCGTAAAAAATTATTTAATTAGATCGATACTCTATCTAACATGCACACTTATCGATATACCTTACATAGGTGGATCATAGCGACCCATCATATCCAATATGGTTTCATGAGTTACTCCAAGGCCCCATCTCAAAGATAACGACCGCACCCATGTATTTCACCTGTGGTTATGTGTTTTATACATACAAGTACGGCGTTCATCGGGCAACTACCAAATACGGAGTATGTGTTAGGGGTGAAATAGATTATTATGGGGTGTTGCAAGAAATAATAGAAGTGGAGTACCCCGACTTGGTTAGGATAAAATGCGTTCTCTTCAAATGTGATTGGTTCGATCCAACAGTCGGTCGAGGGGTGCGAATTAACAAATTTTGTGTGGTTGACGTCTCCAATGCAACAAGATTCTTGCTGTGACATTACAGAACCGGAGATTACGGATAACATTCTTTTAATTGATCCCCGAAACATACAACTTGAATATGTACCTGACGACACAGAAGAAGAAGGCGATTCCGATGAGTTTGAAGAGAGTGATGATGATGTTGTACATGAATATGATGAATCCAATGAAGATGTTGAACCCAATGAAGAAGATGATGAGTATGATTGATTTATTATGTAATTGTTTGGTGTAATAAAAAAAATATTTGATAAATTAATTTTGTTTTTTAAAAATGATTTAAGTTTTCATTAATTAAAGAGCTGAAAAAGCTCTCCGCTATACAATGGCGTCAATCTGGAAATAATTAGGGTTTCCATTTGGCTGATTTAACAAATTGTGTGGGAAGTATAGTATCTCCATAATCACTTAAAATTTTGTGCATTGTACTTTAGGATATAGGGTTTTAGTATTACGACGACATTACGACGATTAGGACTCATCCGTCGTAAAATCGTCATAATATTACAACGATATTACGACGGATGACTCCTAATCTTCGTAATATCGTCGTAATACTCAAACCCTATACACTAAACATTTTAAATTTTGTGCATTTTACTCTAGGGTATATGGTCTGAGTACTACGACGATATTACGACGACTAGGACTCACCCGTCGTAAAATATTCGTAATATTACAACGATATTACGACGGATGAGTCCTAATCATCGTAATATCGTCGTAATACTCAAACCCTATACACTAAACACTTAAAATTTTGTGCATTTTACTTTAATTCTTTTGGTATTGAAACTTTTTGATTTTGGTGTTTGTGTATTTGTGGGGTAAAAAAATCTTCAAATTTCGAAATATTTTGATTGAGTGCCAATTTTTGACTTTGGCGCTGAAATGTGATAAGAGGAAAAAGATCCTATGTAACGCATAGTGATCTGGACCGTGCATTTATTCAACTTGCATAAATCATCAGCGTGCTTTTACACTCATGAAAGTCTCGTGAAGAAGTATAGTATATCCCTAATCACTTAAAATTTTGTGCATTGTACTTTAGGGTATAGGGTTTGAGTATTACGACGATATTACGATGAATAGGGCTCATCCTTCGTAAAATTGTCGTAATATTACAACGATATTATGACAGATGAGTCCTAGTCGACGTAATACTCAAACTCTAAATTTTGAATCTAATTCTAGGGTTGATTATATGTTGTATAGGATTGGTTTTTCATTGTTTATCTTGTTTTAACTAAGTTCTACTCATTGTATACAAAAATTTGAGTTTTCACCAAAATCAATAAAATTATACTTTCTCCGTTTCACAAAAAGTGTCACTTTGACATATTTCACACATATTAAAAAAACTTTAAAATTGTACTAATATACCCATTTTTAATATACTCATAATTAATTCAAAAGTATGTAAATACAAAGGTTATTAGCTTTAGGTCAAGAGCAATCTAGAGAATTAGATGAAAATTTGCATTGAAATTGTAAAACGGCAGTCTTTTTGAAACAAAAAATTAACTCTAAAACGACACCTTTTGTGAAACAGAGGGAGTATTCTTCATGCATGTTATGGATATAGTTATAAAAACAAAAGTTATACATTATTATGTAAGATAATGAAGTTTTCGAGAAATTAGATTCAATCGTCGTTGATACTTATAACACTTTTTACATGAAGATTTTCTTATGTTACCCACCAAATATATTATTTTGGATTACGTCGACATTACGACGAATCCGTCGTAATTTCGATGGTAAATTACATCGTAATTACAACGAATCCGTCGTAAAATTATTGTAATCAAAAAAAAAATTTGCCGTGTGTGGGAAAATTCATATTGGTTGAATTTTTGTTTAAAATTTTACGACGGATTTACATCAAATCTTTCGTAATTTCGATGGTAAATTACATCGGAATTACATCGAATCAGTCGTAAAATCGTAGTAATCAAAAACTTAAATTTGACGCATGTAGGAAAATTCATATTGGTTGAATTTTCGGTTAAAATTTTACGACGGATTTACATCGAATCCGTCGTAATTTCAATGGTAAATTACATCGAACTTACGACGTCCACAAACTCTATATATACGAGCCCAAATTTCTTCATTCGACCACATTCTCTCACAATCTCTCTCTCTCTATCTCTCTCTACAAATCTCTCTCTCTCTCTCTCCAAGCTCCAACATCTAAAAGGTAATTTTTTGTCAATTAAATTAGATAAGATTATAAATTAGGATTAAAAATTAGTTATTATTGGACATTATAGTTTATGATGATTGGAATGCGAATTTCAGGATTGAAATAGACGTTGTAATTTGTTAAATTCATTAATTCATTATGTTCTGTTTATGTGGGACCAGGGCGAGTCAGGACCGAGTACGTGTTTCCATCATCTTCTGCGACCGAAACCATTGTTCAAGATTCTGCGGGACTAAGTCTGCACACCACAACCGCCTCCACCTGCACCAGCACCTCGACCCCCGTTTCCATATGCGCAATACACTGTCGAAGCTCTTTTGCAGCAGCCAAGTCGTGCCAGTTTAAAGCGGTTAGATCCGCAACAGCCACCGGGAACATTTTGGTACGTTTTCTCAAAAAAGAATTCTTTTGGTAATTAATATTATTTTATTTACTAATAATTAATTATAGTTTTATTTTTTAGGTTTTTTCTTGATAACTGTGTCGAACGGAGTGTGGCTGGCACCATTAAAGGTTTCTTCGTCGAGCCTCATTACAATTAGAGTGCGGTCTCGGACGACATTTGCATGACATGGTTCAAATGTCTTGCGGTAAATTTTTTTTTCACAATTAATTATGTTTATTTAACTAACTCACTACAAGAAAACACGTGCATTTCCGACGGCCTTTAAACCGTCAGAATTTTCCGGCGAAATACCGAGGGAATAGCGACAAATATAAGTCCCTCAGAAATCGGTCAAAAAATTCCGACCGTTTCAAGGCCGTCAGAGGAATTTCCAAGGAATTTTCGACAAAATTCGGAGGAATTTATAATCGCCGTTATTTCCTCGGAAATTGGTCGGAAAATTCCGACCGTTTCAAGGCCATCGGAAATCGGTGTGTAATTTCTGACCGATATCCGAAGGATATATAGTAAGGCAGTTAATTAATTGATCCGAGGGATTTCCGACGGATCTTGATATTTACCCAGGATTTTAAACCACCAAACAAAAATTGATCGAAAATTAAGGCAGTTAATTAATTCGATTTTCGACGAATTCCCGAGGAAATCATCAGTCGAAAATCTTTAATCATATCTGCGATCGTTCTTCTTCTCTTTCATTTTCTTATTTCTTCTTCTCTTTCATTTTCTTATTTCTTCTTCTCTCTATTTCTCTCTTCCTCTCCTCTCCTCTCCTCTCCGCGAAACTCCTCCTTCTTCTCTCTTCCTCTCCTCTCTTCTCCTTTCCTCTCCGAGAAACTCCTCCTTCTTCTATCTTCTTCTCTCGTCCTCTCCTCTCCTTGCCGCCGCCTCTCCTCCTCTCATCTCCTCTCCGCCGCCGCCTCTCCAAATGTAAGTCTTTTTTTTAGATTTGATTAGGTTGTTAGATTTAATTAAAAAAAGTTGTGGAATTAGATTAGGTTGTTAGATTGTTAATTAGGTTGTTAGATTTTATTTGTGATTGTTAATTAGGATGTTAGATTTAATTAGGTTGTTACTTTTTGTTGAATTTGTGATAATCTTTCTATATATTTTTTTTTTGTCAACAGCCTAAATACCTATACTGATTCAGTAAAACAAACCGGGGGTATCGAGTGTACATAAGTAAAATCTACTGGGTGGATTCGAGCACCTCGTGCTAGCTTGTTGCCACTGTGTTGTAAGCGAGTGGGATGTGTGTGATAGAGAACATGGTGAACTCCTCCTTACTCCTCGCGAACTCCTCCAAATGTAGTATAAAGGCCGGCCACTCCTTTGGTGTAGATACCATCTTCACCAACTCTGAGCAGTCTGTTGCAAAAGCTATCGCCGTCTTCTGGTTTGCAATCATGCAATGCATCACCCAGATGAGCGCTTCCAGCTCGACGTGTAGCGGGGACAGACTTCGTCACAGGTTTCGTGACCCCATCATGGTTCCTTCAACTCCCTCCTGAAGACAGTGCCATCCTAGACCAGAGTAATTATCCGTCTCCTTCCACGAACCATCGGTGTAGCATCTCAATCCATCGTAATCGGCATTTTGAGCCATCTCCGTACCCATTTGTTGTGATATTATATCTGGTTCACACCGATGTGTCGTTTCCCAAGTTATGGCCTCCGTCTCCGCTATCCGCAATATCTCTTGTCAGTTCCTATCCACATTTGAGAACACCTTATCATTCTTTGCTTTCCAAATATTCCACACAATCCAAGGGAAAGCTTCGTTCTTGTCCGCTTTTGGGAGTCTCCAAAAAAGATGATCAAAATTAGAAAACACCGATGCCATCGGAAAAGTTCCCGGGGCCGATGGAATATGAGATAGTGCCCATGTTTGTAACGCCGGTGGGCACTCGAAAAGAGCATGATTAATCGTTTCCCAATCTGTTCCACACCGCGCGCATTGAGTATCACAATTTATTCCTCTAGCACATAAATTCGCTGAGACCGAGAGGCACCCCGAGATGGCTTGCCATAAATAATGTCTCAATTTCGGTGGGCAGGCTAACTTCCATATATGTGCCTGTAATTTCGTCACATCCGGACCGTAGATATCATTCCCGATATTGTCCATTTTTTGTTGCTGAATCTGATATCCCGACCTAACCGTATATTTTCCTGTCTTTGTATAATGCCAGCCAAGAATATATGCTCGATAAGAGCTACTGATAGGTAGACGGCGAGTGATTTCCGCATCGTCCGGGTCGATAATTGCATTTATCAACTCTATGTTCCACGTTTGTGTCGCTGGATCAACCAAGTGATTGACCCTGAGATTTGGGTAATAATTATACCCCTTACATGTTGCTGACCTAGGGGAAGATGATGGTATCCATGGGTCGTTCCATACTGAGATAGACCCACCTGAACCAACTCTTTAATGAGCCCTTTTGCAACCAGATATCTAGCCGAAACAATGCTCCTCCATCCAAAAGACGGGGAGTATGATTTTATAGGATCTAGTGGGTCTGTATTCCGAAAATAGCGACCCTTAAAAACTAGAGCGAATAACGATTCCGGCTTATCCATTAGCCGCCATAGTTGTTTTGCCAGAAGTGTTGTGTTAAAATCCTCTATTGATCTAAACCCAATTCTACCGTCTGATTTGCTCCGGCACATCTTTCTCCAAGCTAGCCAGTGCATTCCTTTATGTTGTCCATCAGAGCTCCACCAGAATCTTGCTGCCGCACTAGTTAGTTTTGCAGTAACGGAATTAATGAGAACCTCTTTACCTACTTTTGTCAGTAATCTTGATGTCCATCCATTTATTCGGTCATTATGTCTCTAGACTACGAAATTAAAAAATTTACTCTTTGCTCCTCTGAGACTTTCCGGGAGACCCAGATAAGACCCCATCTCTCCCATATTTGGGATTCCTAGCACCTGTTTAATCTCATCTTGTACTGTATCTTGTACCGTATGTCCGAAATTTAAGGATGATTTTGTAAAATTAATTTGTTGCCCTGAGACCGACTCATACTGTTTAAGTATGTGTAAGATGGTTTGACACTCCGGCACCGTAGCCTTACAGAAAAACAAAATATCATCCGCAAAGAGTAAGTGTGAGATTGCGGGGTCTGCCCTTGCTACTTTTAACCCGGTAAGTGTTTTATCCCTCTCTGCTTTCCGTATATTGGCTATCAAAACCTCCGTACAAAGTATGAATAAATATGGTGATAATGGGTCGCCTTGCCGCAACCCTCTGTGTGGATTTATGTGGCCTTTAGGTTGTCCGTTAATAAGTACCTTGTATTGTACCGATTGTATACACCACATCATCCATGAAATCCATTTTTCAGCAAAACCAAATTTTCTCAATAGCTGTTCTATGAATGGCCACTTTACCCGGTCATATGCTTTGCTCATATCCGTCTTAATCGCCATAAATTTACTTTTGCAAGATTTGTTGGTCCGTAAGCCGTGAAACATCTCATGGGCGATCAGAATGTTATCGGAGATCAGTCTACCTGATACAAAGGCTGATTGAGTCTCTGATATCAGTTCCGATAACAGTCTATTTAATCTCTGACATAAAACCTTTGAAATAATCTTGTAGCCCACATTACACAGACTTATAGGTCTTAATTTCGTCATGTGAGTGGGGCGTCCTGTCTTCGGGATTAGACAAATATGTGTCATATTCAGCCGGTGATCAAAAGACCCTCTTCCCAGGAAACTGTTAACCAATCTTACTACATATGTCTTCACAATCTGCCATTAACGCTGGAAAAATAATGCCATCATCCCGTCCGGTCCCGGAGCTTTTTCGGGATGCATCATGAAAAGAGCCATGCGAACTTCCTCTTCCGTTGCCGTTGTTGTGAGAATATCATTGTCCTGATCCGAAACTAGAGCCGGGATATCGCTTAGCGCAATCTCAAATTCCGTCGGAGAAGTCGAGGTGAATAATTCCTCGAAGTAGTTAACTGCCACTTGTTCTATCTCTTTATTCGAGGTAACCCAAGTTCCTGACGCATTATGAAGGCCAGTAATCCGATTTCTCGCCCGTCTTTGCTTTACCTGCGCGTGATAGAACTTTGTGTTTATGTCCCCCGCCGTTGCCCATAAAGTTTGACTTTTCTGTTGCCAAAACATTTCCTCGTCTATATAAGCCGCTTTTAATTTCCGTGTAATATCCAGTAGTTCCTCCTGGGTGCTATTATCTTCGTTCTGGATTTCCTCTAATGCTTGTTGTAATTTCTGGATTTTCTCCTTTCCGTATGGTAAATTGGTTTTCCGCCATTTTGATAGTTCTCGTCGGCAATTTGATATTTTTTCTATAAAGGATGACCCCATCCCACCTGAATTGGTTTCCCAGCCCTTTGAGATTGTATCCATAAGGCCGTCCCGTCCGATCCACCTTTTATCAAACCGAAGCTGGCCCCGTTTCCGTGGAATTTTATCCTCGATAGTAGCAACAATTGGTCTATAGTCCGATCCAATCATTGCTAAGTATTCGACATATGAATGGGAGAAACTTTCGTGCCAATCTTCATTTGCCAAGGCCCTATCTAGACGACAGCAGACAATTTTCGAGTTTTGTCTTCCCCCCCCCCCCCCCCCCCAAGACATGGTATTTCCAAAGCACGAAAATTCCAGAAAACCGCAATGCTGAATCATGAGATTGAAGGACATAAAGGAAGAAGCCGGTCTTATGTTGCCTCCTTGTTTTTCGTTATTCCCCGTAATTTCGTTTAAATCCCCAATTATAAACCATGGTTCCACTCGTGTTATGCTTGTTCGTGTTAATCGCTCCCAAACTTGATCTCGGTTTTTTGGTACCGGGTCACCATAAAGAAATGATAAAAAGACTTTTTTCTTGAATAGTCGCCTCGATATCAATTATTCGATTACTGGAAAATAAAACACTAACATCCAAATAATTATCATAAAATAAAGCGAGTCCACCACTCGCACCACGCGGGTCGACCGTGTACAATTTATTATAACCGAAATTAAATTGAAACTTTTGCAAAAAAGAAAATTCTTGTTTGGTTTCTGAAAGAAATAACAACTCCGGTTTGTGTTTCTTCCAAACCTCCCTTAGATAACCTATTGTGTACTTATTCCCGAGTCCCTGACAATTCCAACTCATAATCCTCATAAATAACTAAATCATTTTCCCTAAACCGGTCTTCGGGTTTGATGAAGCCCTCGGACCTACCCTCTCCAATACGACCCGGTACCTTTGCCATTAGCTTCTTACGCGGGGAAATCATTGCTTGAACGATCCTCTTCTTGGATCCACCGCCATAAATCATTGAACATGTTTTATTGTGTTTCTTCCTTTCCCCCTGGTTTGAGTCTCCTTTTACTCCTTGTGTTTCATCCTGCGGTATCAGTTCCTGCGTCACCTCATCGGCACTTGAGTTTTCTTTTATTACTCCTGATTTTCTCTGATTATGTTCGATGCTAACAATTATGATTGACCGAATTAGCATTAATCTCTCCGTAAAGGAATCAATCCCATGAACCGTAATTAAATTTAAATGATGTGATTTCCAATGAAATCTCAGTTGTTCAAAAACATGTGAGCCATCGTGAGAAACCGTATCAATGTAGATCTCCTTTGTTGTAAATCCCAAAACAACCCAACATGAATTGGTTTTCGGATCCACAGTCTCCATCAAATCACGAGAACACCAAACAATCACCGCAAAAAGCCTTAATTGTCTGCAAATCACGACCCTGGAAATCTTTGACGAATCGAATCGGGAATACACAGATCTGAAAACCTGTGATCGATTTGCTCTTCCAAACCCATGATGATCTCCGTCAACAAGCACTCCATACATTACCGAAATTGGTAAAATCCATCTTTGTAAAAAGTTAAAACTCCCGACAGATCTTCCCAACCATTTTTGATCCAAAACCATCGTATCCCATGAATTCCAGACTAATTGCAATCCCGATCTAAAATATCTATATGAGATAAACCAGGATTTTGAAAAATCAAGTCCATCCAAGCCAAAATTATATCCGAAGAATTTTTCCATCGCTTACCGAGAATCACCAAAAATTGATTCCGACCATTAACACCCGAATAATCATGCCAAAAAACTAATCCTGATTCGAGAGTACACCCCATCCTTTGTGATTCACCATAAAAACGAAGACCCAGTGAAAAATTATATAGATTTTTGTGATTCGAGAGTACCAAAATCATTAAAAACCAGTAATGTTGGATCATAGTTTGAAAAATTATCATATCGTATCTGATCCCATTATCCATGTCCAATAATCGAGTCTTGACTTTACCGAATCTAAATCCATTTATAATCACACAAAAATTTTGAGTCCGTGAAACATGTTTCCTGATTGAGCGAAGACCATATCGATTTTCCGATTGAGCGATCTGTAATCCTTCCTCTACTTTCCTGAGATTCCTCTCACTGCTAATCTCATAAACGATCTGGGACTCGCCGAAACAGGATCTGTGGGATCCGAGATCCTGAGAAAAGCTAAGCCTTTGTTTATAATTGTGTATCCGTACAATTACAAATCCACCCAAGAGCAACACGATCTCCGACAGATCCGATCCAGTCGGGGTCGTTAAGAAAACCGAGAACCAGATCTGAAAATATCCCACTGATTTCCGAATATTGATAGCCGAGATTAACACCAGATTACACCGAAAACAGAACCGCTGATTCACTGTTGGAATCATGAACCTTTAATCAAACCCAGTCTTCATCGCCTTCGACTAATCTTTATATATAGAATTTATAAAAAAACTTTTTTTGAAAATATATTTACAAATAGAATTTTATAAAACGTTTTTAATAAATGAATTTTGTAAGAACGTTTTCAATACATATATTTTGTAAAGACATTTTTTATAAGTATATTTTTTAAACTTTTTTGATAAATATATTTTTTTTAAAAACGTTTTCATAAATAAATTTTTAATAAATGAATTTTTAAAAACGTTATTATATATTTATTTATTAAAAACGTTTTTAATACATTTATTTTGTAAAACCGTTTTTATATATTTATTTATTAAAAACATTTTTAATAAATGTATTTTTTTAAAAAATTATTGATTTCTTAGAAAAGTATTTATGATTATTTAGATGTTTTTTTAAATGTTTCGGTTTCTGTTTTTATTTTTGTTGATCTTACGGTCAATTCGATCAAGAACGTCATGGCGGTTCGAGACAACTGGGGTGGGGGCGGAGGAGCACTTCCGCAACTCCGAACCCGAGTACTCATGCGCCTCCTGCGCCGGATAGTGAGAGTGTAGCTCCTCCTCCGATCAATGACCGTAGAGGAGCTAGTCCAACAGACGAGATTAGAATTGCTCATAGTTCTTGATCCGAAGCTCCGCATTCCGAGATCTACTTGGTAATATATTTTTTTTCTTTCTATCCAATTAATAAAAAAAATTTGTTTAATTATTGATTCTTAATCATCGTTTGTTTGTTTTTTATCGGTTTGGAATATCCGGGAATGGCATTAGCAAGTCGGTTTTGAAGATGTTGCACGGAATCTTCGACAAACCGTATCGCAAATTCTCGGCTGTTCCGTTAGCCGAACAAAACGTTTGGTTTCGAACGTTTGCAGTAAGTTCTAATTTAATTATTTATTTGATTATATTTTTAGATTTTTTAACATCTTTAATTCTATTTCTTTTGTAGCAAGAATTTAATTGGAAGCTGTCGCTGACGAAAATGGTGGAGATGGAATTTAAAAACGAGCCGGCCACACAATTCTCGCGCAACATGTACGAGTGGAAGCAGGTTTGGAGAAAGGGTGGAGACAAGCCAAAAAGCTTGAAGGCGGAGGTGGTGAATGACTACATCACGTACTGGGAAGAGCCCGAGACCAAAGCTCTATCTCAGACTAACTCCAAAAACCCGAAGAGTCCCCGAGAAGGGAAGGGACCAGTTGTCCACAACAATGGGGCGAAGAGCTTCAAAAAACCGAAATCGAAATGGTAAGTATTTTGGTGTTTTGTATTTATTTTCAAATCTCGTTTTTAATATATTTATTAGTAACTAACGATTTTAGTTATTTTGTAGACGAAAGAAGACAGGGAAGTTCCGGATCATCTGAAAGTGATGGTGAGGACGCACACCAACAAGAAGACCGGCCAAATTCAAGATCATGCCGTCAGGGAGATCGTCGAGAAGGTGACGAAGGCGCAAGACGAGATCCTGACCTAGAGATTGTAGGACGGACGGCATCACCGCTTCCAACGACCTCGCTCGGGTCAAGATCAACGACCTAGTGCTCGGGTAAGTAATAAATATAGATTATCATTTCAATTTAGATAATTATTGTTTCTGCAGGAAATACCCTTAAAAAAGGTCGTCGGCCAAATTTGGGTAAGATTGCGACCCAAACCACATCATCTTCGGCCGGTTTCCCGATGGATGAAGACATTATCCGGCAAAACGAAGAGCTCAAGGAGAAGGTAACAGTTTTGGAGGACGAGCTCTCGACTCAGAAAACGAAGAGCGGGAAATTTGCGGATTACTTTAAAACAAAATTCTCGGATTTCCCACCTGATTTATTTTGATTTAGTTTTTTTTTGTAAATTTCCAACGATTTCTAAAACCTTTAATAATATTTTAAAATTTTATATGATTTTTAAATATTAATTATTTTTTATTTTCGTTTTTTATAAATTATTGAAAAAATGAAAAATTCAATAATTAAATTTTTATTTTTTAAATATCGAATTTCTTACATCCGTCGGAAATCCCTCGAAAATTTTCGACAGATTTCCGACGGATAAAGATTAGCCAGGGGAATGTCAGTAGTTATATAGTTTTAGCCGAGGGATTTCTGACGGATAAATATTAGACGGGGGAATGTCAGTAATTATATAGTTGTAGCCGAGGAATTTCTGAAGAATTTCCGACGGATAAAGATTAGCCGCGGAGTTTCAGTTTTAGCCGGGGAAACTTAATTCGTCGGTATGTTGACCCTCGAAAATCGGTCGGAATTATCCGTAAGGATTGGTCCTCGGAAATACCCAGACAGACTAGTCCTCGGATTTCCCTCAGAATTATCCCGGACGGAATGGTCCTCGGTAATCCCTCGGAATTATCATCGACGGACTGGTCCTCAGAAATCCGTCGGATGACTAGTCCTCGGAATTATCCCGGACGGACTAGTCCTCGGAAATCCGTCGGGTAATTTAGCCCCTGAAATTTCGGCAGAAAATTCCGAGGAATTTCCGACGTATTTTGATTTCCAAGGAGATAGATCCGATGGCTCAAATCCGTCGGGAATGGCTGTTTCCGACGGGATACCGACGGATTTGGTCGTCCGGAATGGGCAGTTTTCTTGGAGTGACTATTTTTGATCGTTTCTATTTTTTTTTTAGTTTTTTCTTATAGCAAAAATGGCATTGTGAGCTTGCGATCAATGAAACAGTGAAGACGAAGTTTAAAGACATGGCAAAATTGCTGCTCAATAATATCGTCTCTGGTTGGAAGAGGACTTGGGAAGTGAATGGCGATGCGGCGAAGCACCCTTACATGTGTTCCGAAGTTTAGAGCGACTTGAAGTAGTACTGAATAGATCTGCATTCGCAGGAATTGGCTTCTAAGTGTTTGGCTTCTCAGAACACTGTCGGTCCAGACGGTCTTATGGCGATTACGCCTCATACTTCCGGTCAAACGCCTTTTGCAGGAAGGCGTCTTCAGATGGTATGCATGATTAATTTCTTAATTTCTATTTTTGTGATTTTGTTATTAACTATAACCATTAACCGTTAACGTTTTTATGTTGTTTTGTTAGGCAAACTGAGGCGAACTTCCTCCAATGACTATAGTTTTTGAGGAAACTCACAAAAGGAAAGATGGCGGTTTTGTGGATACTCGGGCGGAGAAGGTCTACAATAACGCTATGGCAAAGATCGCCGAACGTCAAACTCAGCTCTCTCAGCAGCTACCACCTGACGGTAGCTCGGTCTAATCCACACCGGCTCTGACCACTGCTGAGATGGACGAGATATTTAAAGAAGTAATAATTAAATTGTTTTTTTAACGGAATTACTTTGTATTTGATTTATTAAAATTAACATTTATTTTTTAGTTTGCCATGAAGAAAAATGGCATAACTTTTGGGATGGGATCGATCCGACATAATCTCGTCGCCTCGTCTTCCTTACACCATTCTTTCGAGGATCCGGTTGTGTTGCGGAACGAGTTAAACGTTGCCCACTCAAAAATCAACACTTTGCAGGCGAATCAAGAGGAATTTACATCAAAAATCCAAGGATACGATTATCTATTCGATCTTCTTGTCGAGACTAACCCCACTTTGGAGAGCGCAACAAGGCAGCGTCAGACAGGTGCATCGACATCGGGCCCAAGGGATGAGCAGCCGCATGCGGATCAGCGGACGATATTGGAGCAGAGAATCGCGACGGCTACAGACGCGGAGCTTTTATGGAAATTCGATATTAACCTAGATACTTAGTATTTCGAATTGTAGTTTTATTATTTGTATTTCAAATTTTTTTATAATTATAAATTTATTAATTAAAATTTTATCAATTATTAATTATGTAATTTGTAATTATAATTTTATTAATTATATAATTTATACATAACATTAAAATTACATCGACCTATGACTTACATCGATTTACCATCAAATCTATTACGCCGATTTAACAACGAATATCATAATACAAAATTATATTGATGTAATTTTCCAATGATATACCAACGTTTTTTCTCAATTAGATCAGGTTTTACAACTCCAATCTCGCAAATCCGTCTGAAATTTCTGACGGATTTCCGACGAATGACCAAAAATGTAGTTTAGGGTATATGGTTTAGGTTTTTTCGAAGAAATTGTAGATAAACAATTGTATGATGTATATACAATAGCTTCAACTTGTCAAATTTGAAAATAAATGCGTGTTATAGATTTTATAAAATTTGATGGAAGTGTTAGTATAAGTTATAGTATAAAGTGTAGTAGATTTGTGTGAAATGTTTAAGTTTTATGTTGTAAAATTAATAAACTCATAGAAAGTCTTCAACATTGATGAACCAACAATTGTTTTGAATGAAAAATGTAGATTAGGGATGTTTAAACCATATCACGTAACTCTAAACCCCAAATATACCCTAAATCCGTAGAAAATCCGTCCGAAATTTCCGACGGATTTGGGTCTTAATTTTCGAAGGATTTGGGTCTTTCGACACGTGTTGGTTGACTGCCCAATAGAAACACATACATGGAATATACAGCGGGAAGATTGAGCGCCTAAATGATTTTTTTTGGGGATCCGACGGATATATCCTAAATCCGAGACAATTCTTCTCATTTATCTCTTATCTCTCTCTCTCTTCCGATCGATTCTCTCAACTCTCTCTCTATCTTCTTCCGATTTCTTCTCAACTCCCTCTCATCTATCTCTAATAAACACAAATCTAAACCCAAATCTTCATTTCTAATGGATCCAAACATGTAAGTCTCTCAAATCCCTTTTGTATATTAAATTTCATTGTTATGTATTGTTTTTTATTGGATATAGGATGATATTTAGTGTAAATTTAGGTTTTAGGTGGTTAGAAAATAGGATTGGAATGAGATTGATTGTGTTAGGTTTGTTAAATGTGTTTTTGTGAGATGAAAAACGGTTTAACAATTTTTCGATTATTAAAAAATAGTTTTGTAATTTTTGATCTCCTAAAAACGTTTAACAAAATAATTGAAATTTAGAAACGTTATTTTGGGAATTATCTACCAATTCAAAACGTTTTCTAAATTTTTTAAGATTAGAAACGTTTTTTTAAATTATCTAGCTATTAAAAACGTTTTAATAATTTTATAAATTATGAAAGTTTTAGAATTTTAAAAATATTTTTTGAAAATTATGAAAATTTTAGAATTTTAATGAAACTTTTGAATATTTTGGAACATTTGAAAATTTTGAAAATTTAGAATTTCTTATGAAATTTTTGAATTTCTTATGAAATTTTTAATTTTTTTTTTTGAAATTTTAGAAAATTTTGTGATTTTTTTTGAATTTTTGGAAATTTTTAAATTTTTGAAAGTCTTAGAAATTTTCAATTTTTTGAATTTTTTGAAATTTTACAATTCAATGTACAAATGTTATTATGTTTTTCCCGCAGGAATAACGAGGATGCTCTCCGTTTGAGCTCCCAGGGACGCAATCATTTTCGGGGTACACCTTGAAGCGGATCGACCTCGGGAACTGAAGTCCCAGAGTCGGAGCAATCCGATTCCGACCCAAGAATCTTCTTCTTCGGGTCCTCGATATGCTTCAGAATATAAGGACAAAATCGAGAGGCTCAGTCAAACGGTGAAAGACCGTGACGCGAAGGTCGAGGAGTTGGAGTCCGCACATAAGTCAATCCGGGAAGAGTTCGCGGATATGAAGAAGATCATGAAGAACGTCTTCCCCCATCTCTTTCTGAACTAAATTTTCTTTGTTTTTATTACATTTTATGTTTTATGAATTTATTAATTAAGAAAATTTTATATTTATATTTTATTTTCATTAATTAATTAGATTATTATTTAATATATTTAAAATTTTGAATTAATTAATTAGATTATTATTAAATAACCAAATTATTTAATTCTGTCGGAAATCGTCTTTTGAAAATCCGTCGGAAATACAATTATCGGTAATCCGTCAGAAATATACCGACCAATTTCCGACGACCTCTGGCTCTAAACTTTTTATCCATTTAATGAATTTTCTAACGACCAAAAAAAAATTAAGTTCTCAATCATATTCGAATTAACAAATAGGAACCATGCATTGCATGACTGCAAATCAGAATATGACCATAGCATTTGCAACAGACTGCTCAGAGTTGTTAAAGATGGTGTTTACATCCAAGGAGTGGTCGGCATTTACATTACATTTGGAGGAGTTCGCGAGGAGCAAGGAGAAATTCACCATTTTCTCTCTCACATATATTCCACGCGCAAACAACCCAGTGGCGGACAAGTTAGCACGCGGTGCTCGAATCTACCCATCAGATTTTATCTCTGTAAACTCGATATTCCCAATTTGATTTACTGAATCGGTATAAATATCTAGACTGTTGAAAAAAAAAAAAAAATAGGAACAATGCAGTAATGAATTCACATGACCGACCCAATCATATTCTTCTTTTATTGATCACGCTTTTACTCAGCTAGATGTTTGAAATTCGTGGAAATAGTCAACAAGTCAACGTCGGCAGAGACAACACAACAGCATCTACTGACACGTGTATGCTACTTTCCGGTATTTTTAACCGTCACGTGTCGGTTTTTTTTTTTTAATTCAAACCAAAAAAATAGGTTTTTACATCAAATGTATCTTCTATTTGAAAGTATAAAGAATTGGAAAAGAAAGGTAATGCTACTTATATATTTTTAGAGGCAAACTAAATCTGAAAGGCATCCTTAAACTTATGGTCGTTGAGTTTGCGGATCGAAATGAGTCGATTACAGACTTGTTTATCAATGAATTTGACGAGTTAAGAAGAAGAAGTGGGCGTTTCTTTGTGATGGCGAACATTCTGTTCTCTCCATTAACAGTGGATTGTTGCTTGGAAAACGTATCGCGTTAAGAACATAGCGATTTTTTAGAGATTTACATCGGAGATGAGAGGAAGAAGATGTTGCCAATATGTTGTGAATCTACTTTCGAGAAGTTCTTTCGCTAAGTTCGTCCAAGTCTCGGCAGAGAACCTACAAGAGAAAAACAGATGTTCTCTTGTCTCCAATGGGTCTTTACATAAGTTGCACGTAACATTAACACCGACATTCCAATTCACCATACGATCTCCCGTTCATAAGCGATTCACAATCGTTAACCATGTGAATACCGAGTATTTTGGAGTCGAATGCTTTAACCATACCCCTTTGTGCCAAACAACTAAAGGAGCTACTTCTCGGGTAAGGGTCCATGTGTTCTTCGAGCTAAAATGAGGTTTGATTATATTCTCTGTACTTTTTCATAGAGAAACATCGCCAGCATCACGAACTGATTCCAATCGTTGTCTTTCTAGGTCATTATCTATATGCCTCATAACCTATGTTCGATGCCTCCGTCTTCTTCAATTTTTCTAGGTTGAATCAGCTGATGCGTGAAGTGGCATTCCCATGTGAATCACTTCTCGCGGGCCAAGCTTTTCGCTCAAACAACCTAAGTCCGACTAGAAATCGAACCAGAAAAACGTTGATTCTCCACTTCGAACATTCACTTTATGAAAGCTCCTTGCAAGAGTTCTATATTTCAATAATTTCTTCTACATTAATGAACCCATGCTAGTAGTCTCTCAGATTGACCAGAAGGATTATTTTCGAATCAAGTTTGTACTAATCCACCTTACCCACAATGACAGCTGAACGGAAACAATTCTCCAAATAAGCTTGAGACAACAAACCATATTGACCTCCTTTATCGATCTCAATCACAATCCATCTTCTTGCTTCGGTTTACATACTTCTATCCATGACATATTTGCGCTCTTTGGATTCAGTTCAAGTCCCGACTAGAGAAAGGCCGAACATAGTTTATCCACCTCGCGTATACAAGCTCGTGGGAGCCTAAAAGCTGATAGCCAAAAAATTGTGAAGCTCATTAAAACCAAGTTTATGAGTTGTAGCCTTCCTGCGATTGATAAGAATCGAGTTGTCCATGAACATATTCGATTACGAATTCTCTCTAATAATGGAAGATAGTCATTTGTTGTCATTCTCCTAGTCAACAAAGGAATTAAGGCCCAAATATCATACCAGGAGTTGCCCCATATCAAAAGCAAACATTTCTCTAATCACATCTCATAATATGACGATGTTTACGTTCTACCCTACCATTTTGTTGTGGTGTCCCAATGCAAAAGGTTTCATGTAAATCCCCTTTTCTCGAAAATAATCATCAAGGCAAATAAACTTCGATCCATTATAAACTATAACTGTTTTAACTTGAGTGTTGAATTGCCTTTCCACGAGAGCAACCAAATTTTGAAGATGTATTGGCGCGTCTTGTTTGGAAGGAAGAAGATAGATCCATAAAACACGCGAATAATCATCGAGAATTGTGAGAAATACTTTGATCTGCAAATAGATGTAGTTCTACACGGACCCCATACATCACAATGGATTAACTCAAAAATCATGCTCGTTTTATTGCTGCTTAAGGGGAAAAAATCTCTTGTTTGCTTTGCACGGATACAAATCTCACATGCCTTAAAATCAAAAACACAACTACTTAAATCAGACAAATGTAACATCACTAAAGCTTTCGAAGACAGATGCCCCAGACGACTATCCCAAAGTTCCAACGATGGAAAATCAGTTCTTTGATTCGCTGCCACAACATCCACTCCTCTGAAAAGGTAAATCCCGTTCAACAGCTCACCTGCTCTAATCAGTGTATGTGTGATGCGATCCTGTACAACACAAAGGCGATCAGAAATATGAAAAATGCATCCCTTATCTCTAGTCAACTGCGATATTGAAGTCATGTGACAATGCAACCCATCAACAAAGAACACATTATGAAGACTGAGAGATGATCCCATATAAGCTTTGTCGTGCTTATTTGAAGTTGTATATCGACCATCCGAAAGCTTAATTAGCATCAGTGCCATATCACGAATATCAGTCAGAAAATCAATGCTTCCGATCATATGATTTGATGCCCAAGTATCAATCATCCAAGATTCGAGAAAATACGTACCATGGGATTACCATTGGAGGCTGATTTTTGTTCGTTGAGCATGTTCACTAATGTATGCCACTACTGAGCATTCAAATCGCTAAACCCAATGCGATCAACTGAGTTGAACGAGGAGAGATTTCCAGAGTTAGAGCTCGAACCATCGACAACCGCGAGATCATGGTTAATGTGAGTCGCATCGTGGTTCTTTCCACATGAAGTAGGATGTACGGAGAGGATACCTGAGGACGTGTTTGAAATCGAATTTTGAAGATTAGAATTCTGCTTGTTACGAGTTCTCTCACCCCACCACGGTAGATACCCAATTTTCTTGAAGCAATTCTCAGCTAAATGACCATTGCGACCACACAGTGTGCACACAACTGAACCAACACCGTCATTCACACGAGGTTTCATATGTGTTTGAACAACAAAGCTAACGTCACTTGCTTGTTCCTGGTGTAAGCGTGCAAGAGACTTTGATTCCTCATCCTGAGTCAAGACGTTATACGCCTCATCAAGCGAAGGAAGAGGTGTTCGAGAGAGAAAATTTGACTTCACAACACCGTACGTTTCATTGATTCCCATGAGGAATTGATGCAATTTGTCTTCTTCACGCTCTCAGTGAATTTCTTTTAACGCTTTGGCTTATTGGTAGTCTGCCAAACGTGTTCATAGTTTAGTAAGTTTTCCATTGGTGTTCCTTATTGTCTACAAGTCGCCAATTCCGTTTTGAGTCTTTGCACTCGTTGTCCATTCTTCACGGTAAACCGTTTTTGAATTTGAGTCCAGAGACTATAAGAATTGTTGCAGTGTGAGAGAGACGAGCACAATGATTCATAGATGGTGAGTTTGATCCAAGATATCACCAAGACGTTGTTTTCACATCAATCCTCATAGTCTTCATCATCATCGTTTGGCGTTGGAATCAAGCCATCAACGAAGCCAAACTTCTTCCTCGTTCTCAAGGCCTGGCGGACCATTCATTGTAGTTAGATCCGCGCATAAGATGCTTTAAGATGAGTGTTCCATGGCTATCACCGGAGGTTAAATCATACGGTGATATCGTTCTTCATGCTGTCTCAACACGAGACATAGATTTTGAGGATATCGCGGATTCAGATTTTTTCGTCGACATTGAAGAAAATTTTTCGATAGAATAATCGAGAAACTTAAGTCAAAAGAGAAGAAAAAAATGAAGTTAGAGATCGATAACCAGAAAACCTAGATTAGGTTTAATACTCTGATACCATGTCAAAAAAATTTAGAGGTTGTAAAAGATTTCTTATTGACTACAATACGAAGGCGTTGCCTTATATACAAATATAGAGATTAAGTATTAGGTTAATCTACATCTAACGTTAACAACTTAGTCGATAAATAGGCCTAATATTGACGAATTTACAAATGTTGAATGTTCTTTTCCTTTTAGGATGTCTTTATAATCTCCCTCAAATCACTCCAATGATCCTTATACTCTTCTAAGAAATTTGAGGCTGTATTTTTCACATTGCCTAGAAGTAACTCTCAAATTTCTGCAATAATGTCACACACACTGTTACAGTTAAAAAATATTGACTTTATTATCTCTCTTGCGTTTTCCCGAGAGATATAAGAAAGTAAAAAAGAAGACTTTGAAAAAAAAAAAATTATTATTGGTTGGAGAATTACACAAAAGGTTTGTAGATTCTCTGATCAGAGAGATTGGGTTATGAGGTACGGAATCGTGTAAAAAGGGTTTCTCTTTTGCTTGCCTATTCATGAATTAAACTATTAAAGTAAGTGAAAAAGAAAAAACCTCTTATTGGTTATTGTGTTCATCCATTGAAATGGTGCGAAATGTACAATTTCTACTGTTTTTTCTCTCTTTCTTTTTATTTTTTCTCTGGTTTTAAATAATTGATTTTCTTCTGTAGGGACCCTTTTATTGTCATAGAATTTACTCGCTGGGTTTTTACTGTTGTTGCTTTGTTCTTGTTGTTTGGTTGTAAATTGTTGATGCTCTCTTTGATTAGGTGAGTCAGATCTCTCTCTCCTCTCTCTCTCTCTCTCTCTCACCCAAGCTTCTGTGGCGGATAAACGGTGAAAATTGTTCTCTCTAATCCAAACCTGGAGAAGAAATTTTGGAGCTGCAGAGATTTCTGGTGAATAAAATCTCTCTTTTTTTCTTCTTCTTTAGATTGTCTTGTTGATTTGTTCTGGGTGAGAGAAAGTGTCTTCCTTTTTGTTCTTTTTAGTAGCTGTCTTTCCAATTCTAGTAACTTCTCTGCTTCAAAATCAGTGGTTCTTGAGCTCTTCAGCTTTTTTTTTTTTTTTTTTCAGATCTCTGTTTTCTGATCTTTCTGCAGTGGAAGCTGCTGAGTTATAGAAGTTAGTAGTGATTGTATCGATGCTTATGCTCATAGACTTTTTGTTGTCGTTTTGTGTATTTATTTAGTTCCTTGGCATGCTTTGTTCATCTGGGTTTGTTGGATCTTTGAGTTTTCTTCATTTATGTCCCATCTCTGCTTGGATCTTGATATAAAAGAAGAATCTTTGTGATTGATTCATTGAAAAAGGGTTACAGCCTTTCTGTTTATGAGGTTCTCAAATACATAGGGTTTGAAGATTTGTGTGATTGTCTAGTATAAACGATCATTCCTGTAATGGTTTTTTTTTTTGTAGATGGAAGAAGATTGCGAGTTTCGACATTGGGATGAGCTAATCCCAGACGCTCTTGGCCTAATCTTTAGCCACTTACCTCTTCAAGAGGTCTTAACAGTGGTTCCTAGGGTTTGCAAAGCATGGAACAGAGCTGTAACCGGACCTTATTGCTGGCAAGAGATAGACATTGAGCTGTGGAGTAACCGTTGTCACCAGGCGGGTCATCTCGATCGAATGCTTCAGATGTTGATACATAGGAGCTCTGGTTCTTTGCGGAAACTCTCTGTCACTGGCCTTCAAAGTGACTCTATCTTCTCCTTCATTGCACAACAGTATGTTACATTTTCCCGAATTTCCGCTTTTATATGGCGTATTATGATCAAATTGAGAAGCAACTTTTCAGTTATAGGCGTAATCTAGCTTTGTGGTTTATTATCTGGAGCTGGTTTTTGAAACTGTAGCCTCTCAGTAGTGTATTTAGTTGAGATTGAAGCAGTAATATAATCGAAAACTCTCTGTCAATGGACTTAAAAATGACTACTTTGCACACTTGGTGGTTGAATTTCTCAGATATCTGCTTTATCTGGCATGTTAGAATTGATTTGAGAAGCTTTTTAAGTGGTTATTAATCAAGAGATTGAAGCAACATGATTTCTAAGTTCTTTGCTTTTTTATCTATCATTTTCTGACTTATACTTTTTTATGTTTCCTTGCTTTTTGTAAGTGCTGGTTCACTTAAAACCTTGAAGGTGCCGAGAAGTGGTCTGAGCAATTCGGGTGTTGTAAATGTAGCTGAAAAGCTTTCATCTCTCACGTTCTTGGACTTGAGCTACTGCTGCAAACTAGGTCCAGAGGCGATACAAGCCATAGGCAAACACTGTAAATCCCTGATAGAGTTCTGCAGAAACATGCATCCGTTGGATGTAGCAAGTGTCGTCTCTCACGACGATGAAGCTTATGCGATCGCCAACACAATGCCAAAGCTGAAGCGGTTAGAAATCGCATACCACAGAGTCAGCACGGAAGGAGTACTCAAAATCTTATCGTGCTGCATTTTTCTCGAGTTCTTGGAACTTAGAGGCTGCTGGGACGTGCAACTCGATAACAAGTTCTTCAAAGAGAAGTTTCCAGATATGAAAGTGTTGGGTCCACGCGTGATCGGTTTCTACGACATGATAAACGATTGGGAGGATTGCTGCTCGGATTATCTCTCAGATGGGTCTGATTACTTGGCTTGGGAGTTTCTTGAGGATGGTGAAATGGGAGAGTTCTATGAAGATGAGTTTGAGCACGGTTGGGACGATAATTTTTATGCGGATAGGGTGAATATAGACATGGAACCGCATATTTGGCCGCCATCTCCATGAACCAGGTCTTGTTATGTTCGAACTCTCCACCTAAAAGTTGCTTCTAGGAATGGTTTTTTAGCCTCTTATGCGTCTTTAATCTATGTATGGTGCTTGAACATGTGTGGCTTCTTTGTGTTATTCTAATCTAAACCGGGCCGGTTCATGTCTTTAATGTCTGTCTTTACTTAGTGATGTTTAGATTCATATATATATATATATATAGATATATGTGTGTGTATGTATAGAATTGGAGATGTCAAGTTGATGTATAAGAAACAAAAGTAGTGAATAAGTAAAAGGACAAGCTATGGAGGAAGAATTCAAATGAGATGGGGTCCCTTCATATTAAAGCTTTTTTACTTATCTTTATAGTTTTCTGTCTTGCTCTCATTTATTAGAAATGATGTCTCGGTCTACTTTATTTGGATTCCTTACCTTTCTTTTCACTTATTTACATGTATAAAGTTGTATTCAAGGTCAAAGTTTAGAAGTTCGTTGATCAATCTGTAATTAACAACTTACCTTTAACCTAGTTTGTAGCTTCTATGACCTTTGGTTCCGAATCCAAGCTTAAAAGCTTGTTCGGATTGAGATCTCAAAATCACACAAATCTATAATGTTTCACTTTCGATATGAAAACTATGATAGAATTATATTATCGATGTTTAAATTGATAGAATCTCATAATAACCTTAGAATACATAACATGTCGACCCGTATGGAGTTTGTGTTACAAAAAGTAGTAAATGAGAGAACAACCTAGTAAAAGTGAGTGATTGCTCTTGGTGGATTTCAGTCAATTAGCAAAAGGGCTCTCATGGTTTTCAGAATCAATTAGGTTGATTACTTCTTACTAACATAAAATCTAGCTTTCAGGGATGGAAGAATAATTCGAGATTAATAAGCCATTACTAGGGTCATAATCTCTACCTCAAATAGATTACTAACCATGCATTAAGTCTACATCCGCTAACGAAAGATAGTGGTCCATACTTGCGTCTACAACACATGGACTCAGCGTAACGAAAGAATATTCAACAACCAGTCGACCATTGCCTCTCAAATCTTCAAGGGAATCGATAGGCAGGTTAGAAACATGATCTTGGCTAATATGCATAGAAGAAACTTTGGTGACTTGATGATTAGATGGCTCCATTGACTGTAAAATAGGTTTTTGTCGTATAGTTTTTGCTATCATGTTTTTTAGTTCTTTTTTTGCCTTGATAGCAAGTACCTGGGTTTTTGCCCCTTTTGTAAAAGCTCAATTTTCATTTAAATGAATATTTACACTTTGGCAAAAAAAAAAAAAGTCTACATCCGCTATTTCTTATACCAACACAAGCAAACAGTAAACAAATCTTCGATAGAGCTCATGTCAATTGACCATAGTTTAATAATTTTATTTTTATCAATTTATTTATATAGTTTAAGAAAAAATATAGAGTTTAGTGTATATAAATTATGGATTAAAATTTTTTTTAAATAAAATCCAACAAAGGTTGTGAAATTTAATTTGAAACAATCAATAAGGATTAATTCCAAATGAAATGTATAAAAAAAATTTATTAACAAATGCTTAAGAAATTTATAATTAGAAGATTTTTTTTTTAATTAATCGTTCTTTAAAACAAACTTTTGGGATACATCAGTTGATTCTAAGTGGTTTATAGGAGATAAAAAAAAAACATTTTGATGGTTAGAAGTTAATTGATGCGGTCATCATACAAGTAGCTGAACCGGAGTTCAATCAAACTCACTACTCAAGCTGTATAGGATCCAGCAAGGACATATGTGCCTTTTATGGAGCATGCCGAGCCAACCAAAAGAAGTTGAGAAACAAACTGACTTGTTCCATAAACTCAAATCATCAGAGACTTACCACGAAGTGGAAATGGGTCCATATCATCTCTTACCAAACCGGATCGGAATCGAATTTACAAACCGGGTGATTCCAGACTATCTTGCTATTGAAGCCGATACAGACCTATGACCATTGTTCGATGCATTCCTATTCAACCACAAAGATTCAGGGAACGAAAATACTTGGAGAACATTCTCAGCTCATCTAGAGCACATCTCGAATTGGAATCAACCCAATATCAGTCCGAATGAAGGAGATATTCAGTTCTCAAGTCTGGTGATTATGAACTTACCCGATATGGACTTACGCACACTGATTGGAGGTTTCCGACCAAACCAAAAGAATTTAAGATATGAACCGACTTGTTATGGAATCTTCATCCATCATAGGACCACTATGAATTGGATTCACATCAAAATTGGTTAAGGCGTGAAATTTATTAATTTTCTAAACGAGCCTTCACTCGACTAGCCTTATTTGGAACCTTCCGAGTTTGTGAGACTTCAAACGTATCTCTGGCGTCCATGAGTGTTTTTAATACATCTAGAGGCTCCTAATGATCTTCTCACATGCACCAGAAAGCATTGGATCAAACGAATTCAATCTTTCTCACCCATACACCAAGACCTTCCATATTTGGCATCAAGGACATTAAAAAACAAGGACTAACGACTCTATATTGATTTGGTGCATATTCATAGAGTTATTAGAAGATTATAAAGCCATGGAATCATCCATAAGTTTTCAAGATACAAGGGTCCACGAATTTCCCCTTTTGGCCTAAGCATTCAAAGCCTAACGGCTAGTTTCTTCGATTTCGTAATTTCTGTTTCTTTCTTAGCATTTTAGAACGTTGGATATTGTGCATTATATAAGCTCTCTTATTCTTTCAATGGTAATCACCCTTATTCTTTGAAAATTAATCAAGTGTTATTCAGTTTACAAAGTTTGTCTGTGTCTTGGTGCATTAGAGTTCATAGGTGGATTCCTATTCTCTTGTGTTCTTGTCTTTAGAATCTAGGAACCAGATGTTACAAAAACAAAATACTAGCCATGATTGGAAATATAAATTTTGACAAGGAGATGGTTGAACTGGCTGGATCGGTTCAGACCACGGTTAAGGAAGATGAGGAGAAGGCTGGATTAACCGGTTTTGGTCAGACGGAATGGCCCAGACAGCACAGGAGGTGGTAAACTGGGATTCCGAGTAAGTAACATTTGATGATCGATCGGATTGAACCGTTAAACCGTTCAAGTTGGTATGTATGTTCGTTAAAGCTGGTATGATTCCGTATAAGGAATTGGAAATGTGTCCCTTTTTTAGTTAGGCTTAATTCCGTATCTACCTTATAAATGGGTGCTCTCCAGCTTTGACACTTGTTCCCCTCCCCCTTATTGGTTAATTTTTTTTATTTTTTATTTCTCAATAAATTCAAGATTAAAAAACTCATAATAACTTTATAAACCTTCCAACTTCTATTTAATTCAAAAATATATAAAAACCTTTTCAACTTACTAACAATAATTTTTTGTTAAAGAACTTATTTACAATAATTAAGTTTTTACACAATCCTTTCCAAATTCATTGTATTTTAAAGTAAAAATAAATAACTAAAACAAGTCTAAATTCATACTATTCATATATCTAAAATGTATCTACGAAAAACGAGAAGACAAAATTAACTTAAAACATTTAATATATATAAAGAAAAAAATATAAACACCCATTCAATGGTTGCTATTTTATTCATATAACAAATTTTATATAAATTCAAAGTTATGTTAAATTGTCCTTTTAAATAAGTGCAGATTCTTTTAATTATGTTATTTATAGATTTTATCTTATGGCTGCACAAGACGGAAATTTGGCTACTTTTTGGCATGCAAACAGCATATGAAATATTTATTTAGGATAAAAAACACGACTAAGAGGAAAGAGCACCGATAAGACATTTAACATTCATTCATCAGCATGTGAGCTATATTATCTACGAATGATGATAAATCACAAAAGAAATTATGTGAGCTATGAAGTTATTCGAACCGTTAGAAGCGTTACACATAAAATTTTCAAAGAAAATTGTTATGCCATAAGACTCTTTGATGGTGATAAAGAATGATATGAATCAATGGCCGCATCAGAACATAGTGGTAACACATAGTGAATGGTTTCGAAGTTTGGGGGAGACAGATGCAAACACTAGAAAAGAAAGCAAATAAATTATAAGAAGATAAAAGTCAAACTGTTTTATTTGTAAACACACATGGGCTCATCACAATATTATAAACTCATTATTTTATTTTATATATTTATTTTAGTTTAATAAAAAAAGAAAATTGGAGAACACAAATTAACTATACAGTATAAAACAAATTCATCAAATGGTCTCTATCTCGAATTAGGTTGTATTCGTTAAACTAATTTTTTAAAATCATATTTTACTAAACACAAATTAGAAAATATGTATACATATAAATAAGGCTCTTCCAGCGATGATTCGTTTTGGAATAGTAATGATCGCGGATTCAATCTCCTGAATTACAAAGGCCAAGATTAAAGGTTTTGGGCGAGGAAAGGAGCAAGAGAGGCGCTAAGGAGCCGAAGAAGAGGATTCTTAATCGAACGGCGACATGCCAGCTTGCTTCAATGGGGCATGTGTCCTCGGGAAAGGAGCATTACCAAGTGGGTCCGGTGAAGATGATTAATTAGGTTCGATTGCTAATCAGGGTCAGTCCCATCAACATCAAGCGCAAGGGCAACATGTATTTACCGGTGGTGGAATGGCTGCATCGCCGTTCATGCTAGGGAACCAATACCATCCGGTTTATGTAACCGGAATATTGGAGAATCCAGCTTTAGCAGCAGCAGCAGCTCCAGCTTTACACGTATCCGATGTTGGCGAGTGCTCTAACCCATGGTGGGTTGAACCACGATTTGTTGCAGTCGAGCCAGATGGGTGGTGTTGGTGAGCCAAGCGTTGGTGATGGTCTATCATTTCTGGGAATGGTAAATATTCAGATGCTGGCGGCTCGTTTCATGGCTACTCAAACTATTCATGGCACGCTCTCGCTGTAACATCTTATGTTTTATTGCAACGCATGTGCTCATATTGTGGTTTAAATGTCTTTGGATAAGCATATGTTGCATGATTTATAGTATGAGCGTATGTATATGTCTTAATGGATATATATAATGGGTTACGACTTCGTAGTATTAATCGAAATATCAGCTATTCAGCTGGCATGATGTTTCTCTAGATCTGTATTTGTTACGAACTTTTTTTTTTAAAAAGCACCAAAAAAATTTTACATAAAAATATATGCACGTTAACGCGGGGACTGATCTACTGTAAATAACTCCTGAAGAAATTTGTGAAAGTGTGCTTAATTCCTTACGTTTTATTCATAAAGAAAACAAATCGGTAATTGCTCCGGTTCGCTTTAGAAAACCGAACCAGAAACTACACCGTTCTACTAGTTGGCCATTTCAATCAAATAATAATATTATGGAACGTATGCTTCAAAAATATTAAATACCATCTTCAATTTCTTTTTTTCTTTTTTTTGGTTTAAATGTTAAATTTTATACCAATTTTATGATTTGTGACAGAAGGTACAGAGAAGATTAACAAAACAGAAATACCGAAAACTACAAACAATGGCAAAATTACAACCGAACAAAGAGACAGACAAAGAAATCGAAAAGATAAACACACGTCTTAGCAAACCAAGAAGATCCTCGACGAAGAAACACCGATTCCGAACATGAAGCTCTGAAATTTGCATTTGCAATTCTAAAGAACTCGAGTCCTCATCGTTGTTGCCACGAGCAGTTCCCACTCGAGGTCAGCCCTCAAACCCCGCTAGAATAAACGCCTACAGCTTCTCCGAGGACAAACACAAAAACGTAACCGCTTCGACAAACCACTCCACAACCGGCGGCACGGGAGCCTCTTCGGGCAGCCAAAGAAGCCGCCTCCGACCGCCATTCCCGCGTTTACGAAAACTACAAGAATCATCTCTCACGAAAGTGAAGATAGCCACCGAAACAGATCCGCCGCCTCTATTCGACACCGAGTCACCACCAGAGCTTTTAACGGAGCAGTCTCCTACCGAAACTTTGAACCGCTCCAAGAACCATCGAACGAAGCCGGAAATAACAAAACACGCAACGGTGGAAGTTAAAGGAGCCACAACGGAGACCTTGGCTGGAAAAGCGAATCGCGACACTAACCAGTTCTTTGAAGCTTCGCTTCACCGTCGGCAAGACCGGGAAACCACACACAACCACTAAAGAAGACCGCCACGAAGAGCACACCAGAAAGAGCCAACCGCCCAACAAACCACCACCGTCGGGACCACACCGAGAGATAAGCCAAAGACCGCCACAGATCCGAGCACACCTAAGAAGAAGGAAGACCTCAAATTTCGAAACGCGCCGGAGCCAGAATCCTGTCCACGAGGACACTAACTGAGACGCCATCACTAGTCCGAAGAGACTCCTCCACCGCGAGCGACCGCTAGAGACGACGAAGACAACCGAAACCCTAGCCCGAGCCAACACGGAACCAAATCGATGGAGGCGCCGAAGCCACGAACGAATCCCACAACGAGCCACCGCGCCGGTTCACCGGAATCTCACTCCGCCACCATCCCGAAGAGCTCCTTTAAGCAAAAAACTTCACCGCCGAAAACTGAACAAGGCAAAAGAAGCGCCGCAAAGAAAAGAAAGGGGAAAGGGGGCCTCCCCGGTGGTGGCGAGGAGCGCCGGTCACCGGAGAGGCAGCAAATCTAAGATTGAGAAGCGGCGGCGCTCACGAGAGGGAAGAGAGAAAAAAATTAGGTTTGGGCTTCAATTGGGCTGTTTTATCTTCAATTTCTTGCCTCTGAAACTGACCATTTTTCAACGCGAACACTTGCTTTAAGTGCCTACAAATTTGAAATAAATGACGAAACAATTATATTAAAAACACACATATTTGAAATAAACCATATATATACGTGAACCATAAAGCAACGAAAATAAATAAAAATGAATTACCTCTTTCTCCCCGTCACATCTCATAACAATAAAAATCAGTGTCAAAGTCTGAATCGCGGTTCCTCCGAATATCATACCAGCCCAAATGCCCTATCAATATATATAATCACAATAGACATATATATAGATCAAGAACTTAATTTTCAAATGTTGAAATTTTATAAGTAAAGAAAACTGACTTACCTTAACACCAGACTTGAAAATCCAGCCCATGACAAATCCGAGTGGAAGTCCAATGAAATCTCTGTCTCTCTTCCAATCCAATATAATTATGATCAATTGATCTATTTATCTTCGAATCCAATGAATCTCTCTTCGAATCTCTCTCTGTTCGCATCGGATGTATCGATTTGGCATCCGACGAATCGATTTTGATCAATTGGGAGATGAAACATTGTAGAAGCTCAACTCAATCCGTCGCATCACCTCCTACCTACACGCTACAGCGTAAATCAGCATCTCTATGCTTCAGTTTGGCATACTTTCCAATTGCTACTTAGTTTGTTTTATGTGTTTCGAAATTGTTTTAATTGAAAAGCTTTATTTGCCCAGATTTGAAGAAGATTGCAGATGTGATCGATACTGGATCGTCTACCAAGGGAGTCCGGCGTATAGCTCTGGCTGTTCGTCTGACTGTGGGACTACGACGGAAGCTCACCGGTTCTGTCATCTCTGATTTCCTTGATTTGGCTTTGGTTCCTGGATATGAGGCTCATACTCATCTTTCTTCTTTTGTTAAGGTATGTATCACCTCATGTAATTGTGATTGTCAAAATTGTGTGGTTAATATGATCTGTAATTTGCTGTACTTTGATTTCATGTAAATGTGATTGTGTGGTTAAAATGATTTTGAATTTCCTAATTTTAGATTAGATAAGAGTGAAGTAGCAAGCTATTGTTCTGTATGTGTGCTAGTGATAGTGTGGTAGTTAAGAGTAAGAGTGAAGTAGCTAGTGATTGTGTGCATAATAGGGAAGAAGCAATTAAGAGTTTTAATGAAACAATGATGGAGATAACTTGGCACTCTTGCAAGCATCTATTTCAGAATGAACAATGGCTGATGAGAGTATGTTTTAAGAGTGAAGTAGCTAGCTATTGGTCTGTATGTGTTCTAGTGATTGTGTGTTAGTTAAGAGCAAGAGTGAAGTAGCTAGTGATTGTGTTCATAATATGTTACACCATAAGTTGTGTAATTTGCCAATTTTACAATGCTTTGTATATACTGATGATTGAATTTGTAATCTTGGTTCAGAGTGATGCAGATGACAAGAAATTTGATACAGCATCATCGACTTCCCAAGCTCCTCTTAAGCATTTACATGATCAGCTCGAGATTTACTGCTACTTCATTGTGCTGCTTTTTCTAATTGATCAGAAAAAGTACAAGGAGGTTATCTTTCTTCTATCTCTCTTATTAAGTGTGCTGCTTTTTCTATTTTTCTAAGTGTCTTCTTGAATTACATACTTTGTTAATGAAGCTTCTTGAGGTCTTTATTTCAGATGTCCTTTGATTTCTTATATTTCAGGCCAAAGTTTGTTCTTCAGCTAACATTGGTTGCCTCAACAGAGTAAACATGAGAACTGTTGGCGTCATTGCTTCAAATTTGGATGCTTACTATTACTTAAGATATGACTCAGTAGATGACCTTGCTGAGACACGTAGGTGAGTAGTTGAGAGTCAATTTGTTTTCTTCTTTTCACTTTTATTTACTTATGTTCAACAATACATTTAGAAGATTAAGTAGATTGTTGGAAATGTTGCAGTACTCTTCTTGCTGTACAACAACTGGCCATATTTCAAAAAGATGATTTGGGCAAGGTAGGTGCATTTGATTGATGTACAACAATGATATGCTCAAATTAATACCCTAAATAGTACTAAAGCAGTTGCTGCAGTAAATCAGGGGTCGAACACAAGAACTCAAGATATCACACAATAGATTATATAGATCCAAAATACGCTAAATCAAAAGATGTAAACGAAAACAAGTACGCAATTAAAAGTGTTGTAAATCAATGGAGGAAAATATAGGCCCAGGGTTTTTCTCAGGAAATCAATGAATGCAGCTAAATTAACTAACAGGATTCAGATTACGCACGGTTCTTGAACTCAAATCACTAAAATATAGCTAACCAACTCTCGTTGCGAAAACTATCTAAATCTAAATCATAGGAATTCCAAATCTCTTTGCGAATCCTAAAGTCTAAATCAGCTTTAAAGTTTAGGTTTGATATGTTCACAAATCAATTAAACCAAATCTCTTTGCGAATAATCAATTTGCTCACCATAGATTCTATCAGGTAATTAATCGCACCCTCGTGCATAATCAATTATCCTAAGATCTAAGTTCCAGATTCGTCAACCTAGAATTAGCTTTGAACACAACCTAAGGGGAAGAACTAATTTAGATTATGAATCCTAAGAAACTAATCAACCTAGCATTCAAAGAAATCCTTATGAGAAAACCCTAAACCTAAAGTGGATCTACTCAGACATGGAGATTGAAACCAACATGATTGAATAGATCATCAAATAAAACAGAATGAGTAACAAGAGGGTTCCAAATCTGATCTCGTACGAAGGGAGTTTTAGATTTGTCTTCCTCACAAAACCAAAGTAAAATAAAGCATAGCCTAAACATGTGGCTGAAAACCTAATTTATAAGCTAAAACACGTTATGGGCCTTTTCTGTAATTAATAAAGTCTTCTGGACCAAGTTGCAGGGTCTTTAAACTTGTAAAATCACGTTTTTCCCCGTCTGCAGTTGGTGTCGGTTGATACTGGACTGGTGTCGGTCGACACCGTACAGTGTCGATCGACATACTGGACTGTCTTCACGAAACCTGGCATAACTTTCGATCGCACCGTTGTAATGACCTCAAACCACTTCCAAATGAAAGCTAATCCATTTATCTGTCTTGTGTCCAAATTTGAGCTCAATCCATCGGTGGGAAGTTCTTCAACTAATGCCAAAATTCTGACGTCTTTGCATGACTCTGCTCCTTTTCTCCCAAAATGCTCCAGAATCCTCCAAAAACTCCAATTAAGCTCCAAACGTGCTAAAACCTGTAAAAGACTCTAAAAGACTCTATAATAGAATAAAGACTCGATAAAACATACTTATATCATGGCTTAAACGTGGTAAAAACCATGATATATCAACTCTCCCAGACTTAGCCTTTGCTTGCCCTCAAGCAAATAGAAGACTAAACCAGAGAAAGAGGTTTGAAAACACAGGGACTCACCTGTTCAGGAACCATCGCAAAGATCCTTTTCCCAAGCACCCAAATGTCACCTAACCAGCTTTTGATCTAACCACCATGTACTTCTCCGTAGACATTCACAACTTTTCCAGACTCCATACATTATCTCGCAGCATTGTTCAAATAAAGCCCTAATCACCAGTTCCATCGCTGCAGCCACTGTTCAAGAACCTTCTAGATTTTTTACCATACAATATCATGACAAGGAACCACCCTTTTTCACACTTTTTGGTTTTATTTCTCTCCCCCAGACTTATTTCTTATTATGTTCTTTCTTTTATTTTCAGTTTTGCATATACACATTAAGGTATGAGACGCGAGTATTGATGGTGTTTGACACCAAATCCCCGGTTCTTCCCTTTCTATGTATCAAAGGATGTAGGCGAATAATGACATCATAGGAAAATCCTAGCCTCGCTTCCAATCATTTGTTTGATCATTCCCTCTTAAGTAGAATAATGGGATCGCTGGAAATTTTCCTAACCCTCTACTCAGAAGAAAATCATTTCAATCTTTTATGCTCTTATTTATCAACTTATAACAGGGGAGAGAGATACCATAACTCTAAACACATGGGTTCCTTTATCAGATATGAATGATGAATCAAGCTCTAAAAACACCAACCACATTGATGAAGTGCAGAAATTTGGCTCAGGTTTCAGAAGAACTCTGCTGGAGACATGGATGTTTTCTAGTCAACTGGTCAGTCCTTGGATTTTTCATTAGTCGATCTAGAACTGATCCTGCAACACTGGTCACTCAAAAACAAAATCAAATCAATAGGTTCCAGCACATGATTATCATCTCCAACAAGTTTTGACTCGATAAAACGACTGACTCTAAGAAAAACAAACACAATGTCAGCAGACACCCCCCCCCCCAGACTTGAACAACACTGTCCCCAGTGTTATCTAGCCTAGAGTCAGTGAAAGAAAACAAAAGAACAGAATAAAATTGGGAAAAATAAGAAGTTACCTTGCTGGAACATTGAGTATCGGTCGACACACAGCCTGGTATCGATCGATACCAGACTTAAATCGACATGAACATGTCTCAATTGCGTAGGGTATCGATCGATACTGAAGGGTATCGATCGACACTCAGGCGATTTCGAGTTTGCTTCTTGTTTATCCTGACACAAAACGAAAAATAAAAATAAAATACTTATATATATATACTCACCAGTGGGTTGCCTCCCACCAAGCGCTCGTTTAACGTCAATAGCTTGACTGTAACGCCCTTCAGGCTGGATAAGAGTGAGAGCTTGCACCAAAACAGGCTCCACAACTTGACATTGCTAGCTTCAGAGTTTTGCTCAACATGCCTTCCACGAACTCTTTTCCTTTCTCTTTCAGCTCCGAAGTAAAAAGAACTCTAGCCTTAGAGAATGGCTTCGAAGCTCCTTTGCACTTCACCTTGTACTCAATCGAATCACCATCACTCTTCTGAGGGATTAAAGTGACATGGGGATTCTCAACTTTTTTGCTCTTGGCCTTCTTCTTCTTTGTTGCCTTAGCCTTCTTGACAACTTCTTTGGGAATGCTGGGCGGTTCAGCTGAAGTGTCTGCGACAGTAGGCTCATCAGGAGGCTCTTCCAAAAGATCAACTGCTAGCGACTTTTCTGTAACAACCTCGATGCTAGAGACACGTGTGGGAGCACTCCTAGGGGGAATGACATCATAATAGACCCCTCCGTCAATGTAAGAGAAAGAGATTCTATTATTAGGCGTGTCTATGATTGCGCCAGCTGTAGCCATAAATGGTCGTCCCAGGAGTATAGGCATACGAGATATCGCACTCATCTCCACAACCTGAAAATCAGTCGGCACCAGACAATCTCCTACTTTGACCAGCAAAGCAGAGATTGTACCGTATGGAAGTGAGGTGGAGTCGTTCGCGAATGTGATAGATACCTTTGAAGATCGAATATCAGCGCCCAACCGTTCTGCAATTGCCCTTGAGATGACATTGACACTAGCCCCTGAGTCAACAAGAGACTCTTTGAAATCAACTCCAGAGATAGAGCATGGAACCACGAATTTCCCTGGATCTTCCCTTTGGGTCAACTGTCTCAGTGGAGGTGGTGCACCTCTAGCCTTAATGAATAGTGCCTTAATCACTTCCTCAGTTTCTCTGCAATATTTGAAGTGACTTAGTAGAGGACGGTGTTCTAGAGCTTCTTCAAAAGACGATTCAGGGGAAATCCTTCTTACCATCTTCTCAAAGCCACGCAGCTGCTTTGGAGAGATGAGATCTCTGAGGTGTTTAGGAACATGATTCAGTTTCTTGGGCTTGCGAACTCTTTCTTTGATCAACTTAGGTGTTTCCACAGTTTCTGGCTAGTTCTGCGAGGGGTATCGATCGACACTAGGTAGGGTATCGATCGATGCTATCGCTGTTGAATTGTCCTTGGCAGATATATCATCATCAAGAGGCTCCACAATCAGATTATCCATGGTTTTGCATCTTACGTCCTATACCTCCTTCTTAGCCTTCCCAAGAGCTCTGGGATAAGGTATCCTCGGTATATAGACTCTCTCTGCAAGTACTTTAGGCACCACAATCGAAATCTCATGTGTCTCCTCAGAAATCGCCTCAGTATCGACTGATACCAATGGGGTATCGATCGATACACGTGAATTTGGATCCATTCGAGCAGATATCTGGGCTGCTATCGATCGATACAAGGGAGTATCGATCGATGCCCTGTCGATTTCTGAATCCTCTTCGAAATTCCCTGCACTTGAGGTGATTGCATTGACGTGTTCATTGTGTGATTGAACCATCTTCCCTTTGACATTTGCTGCAGTCTGAGCTACTTGCGTTTCCAGCATCTTGTGACTGGTATTGAGATCCTCGATCCTTCCCCTTAATTCGGTGTATACATCATCAAATTTCCCATTGAAAGTTACCGTAATCTTCTCCTGCCTTTGAACCAGCTGTTCAAGCATAGCCTCAATCTTACTCTCAAGAGCTTTGGGTGGTGGGGATTGGTACCTTCCTTGCTGAGCATTGTTGGTGAAGTTTCGATTGGCGTTGTATCCAAATCGCTAACCCTGGAAACCAGAACCACCAATGTAGTTAACATCTTCCACTTCATTCTCAGCAGCAAAGTTGACGGCCTTTGTTGTCTTTCCCAGCAGAAGACTGTGCATAGAATCTAGCTGAGCTTTAACTTCAGCGAGCTGCGACCCATCCATGTTACCAGCTAGCTTCTTGCGCTCGAAGTCTGCGCTCTTGGTGCTACTGCTAGATGCAAAGTTTTCAATCAACACATAAGCATCCTCAGGGTACCTGGTGTTGAAATTACCATTGCTCGAAGCGTCCAGAGCCATCTGATACCTCCAATATACTCCTCTAAAGAAGATACCCAGCAGCTGCACATCAGAGTATCCGTGATGTGGACAATCTCTCTGATACGATCTGAATCTCGTCCAAGCAGCCTTGAACGCCTCAGTAGGTCCATGAGAAAATTGGGATTTTATTCCTCATATCGTGCATCATCGTAGAAGTTGATCAGGAAGGCTCTCTTAGTTTCCTCCCAAGTAGTTAGCGAACCAGGAGGTAGCTGCCTCAACCAGTAGGTCGCATATCCACCTAGAGAGTAGGGGAAGAGCTTGCAGAAGAGATAGTCGTAGGACACTCCATTGCTCTTGATGCTAGTGACCAAGTCCTCGAACTTCTCCACATGGTCCATCGGATGTTCATGAGGAAGACCATGAAATAGATGCTGTCCTACAAGAGCAAAGTAAGCAGGTTTCAGCTCAAAGTCATTCCTCTCAAACGCAGGAGGACGAATCGCTGACCGATTGGCGAAAAACTAGTCAGGCCTGTTGTACTCACCAATCTTCCTTCCACGATTAACCACATCATTCCCCGCGTTCCCAGCGACATTCGCAGCGACAACAGGAGAAGGTGGCATGAAGATCCCCTCTCCATTCAGATGTTGTCCTTGCTCATTGCACAACCGACCCTCTTGGTCTCTATAAGCACCAGCTGCATCACGAACCAACTGATTGTTGTTCATCTTAGCTGATTTCTTTGCTTTCATGTTTGTGCGTTCCACAAGTGCTAGCTGTTCCAGTGATAGATCAACTAGCGGGGTGTTCTTGTTGCTTCTGGTTTCGATATTAAGCATACACCTGAAAAAAAAAACAAAGAACGTAAGTAACTGAAATATACGTCAGGTATCGACCGATACCATCAGGGTATCGATCGATACTAGGCGATTTAGACGAATTTCTTAGCTAAAATCTAACGGTGAATTGAGTCCCCGGCAATGGCGCCAACTTTGATATGCTCAAATTAATACCCTAAATAGTACTAAAGCAGTTGCTGCAGTAAATCAGGGGTCGAACACAAGAACTCAAGATATCACACAATAGATTATATAGATCCAAAATACGCTAAATCAAAAGACGTAAACGAAAACAAGTACGCAATTAAAAGTGTTGTAAATCAATGGAGGAAAATATAGGCCCAGGGTTTTTCTCAGGAAATCAATGAATGCAGCTAAATTAACTAACATGATTCAGATTACGCACGGTTCTTGAACTCAAATCACTAAAATATAGCTAACCAACTCTCGTTGCGAAAACTATCTAAATCTAAATCCTAAGAATTCCAAATCTCTTTGCGAATCCTAAAGTCTAAAATCAGCTTTAAAGTTCAGGTTTGATATGTTCACAAATCAATTAAACCAAATCTCTTTGCGAATAATCAATTTGCTCACCATAGATTCTATCAGGTAATTAATCGCACTCTCGTGGCTAATCAATTATCCTAAGATCTAAGTTCCAGATTCGTCAACCTAGAATTAGCTTTGAACACAACCTAAGGGGAAGAACTAATTTAGATTATGAATCCTAAGAAACTAATCAACCTAGCATTCAAAAAAATCCTTATGAGAAAACACTAAACCTAAAGTGGATCTACTCAGACATAGAGATTGAAAGCAACATGATTGAATAGATCATCAAATAAAACAGAAAGAGTAACAAGAGGGTTTCAAATCTGATCTCGGACGAAGGGAGTTTTAGATTTGTCTTCCTCATAAAACCAAAGTAAAATAAAGCATAGCCTAAACATGTGGCTGAAAACCTAATTTTTAAGCTAAAACACGTTCTGGGCCTTTTCTGTAATTAATAAAGTCTTCTGGACCAAGTTGTAGGGTCTTTAAACTTGTAAAATCACGTTTTCCCCCGTCTGCAGTTGGTGTCGGTCGATACTGGACTGGTGTCGGTCGACACCGTACAGTGTCGATGGACAGACTGGACTGTCTTTACGAAAACTGGCATAACTTTCGATCGCACCGTTGGAATGACCTCAAACCACTTCCAAATGAAAGCTAATCCATTTATCTGTCTTGTGACCAAATATGAGCTCAATCAATCGGTGGAAAGTTCTTCAACGAATGCCAAACTTCTGACGTCTCTGCATGACTCTGCTCCTTTTCTCCCAAAATGCTCAAGAATCCTCCAAAAACTCCAATTAAGCTCCAAACGTGCTAAAACCTGTAAAAGAATCTAAAAGACTCTATAATAGAATAAAGACTCGATAAAACAGACTTATATCATGGCTTAAACGGGGTAAAAACCATGATATATCAAACAACTTGCCATATTACAAAAAGATGAGTTGGGCAAGGTAGGGTGCATTTGAGGTCAGTGATAGACATTATGAAAACTTTGATAAAAACTGGATTGGTAGTAAAGGTTAGTGGTAGTAAATGTTAGTCTTGGTTCTGCATAAAGTTCTGCATAAAGTTACATGACACAAGTCTTTTGTCAAAGAGATACTCAAGTATCTCTTTGACTAAGAAACAAAACTCTAAAATTTTAAATGAATATCTATCTTTCATTCAAGTTCTTCTCAAGTAACAACCCAAACACCCTAAATTTGCTCTTTTCTCCATCTTTTGCTGTTTAGGTTATGGATCCTAACGATCCTTATAGTTTTCATCCAAACTTTCAGCCAAATTTTATGAACCTCTTGCATACACAAGAGAATATTAACCCAAAAACTCATATTTCTTTTTCCCCTTCTGTCCAGATGAGCTCATCCCAATTCTCTCAGTCTAGTACCCAATTTAGTGATGCAAAAAACCAACCTGCAAAGTCAAGAGAAAGTAGAACCAGATGGACTTCCACTGAAGATATGGTTCTGATCAGTGCTTGGTTAAACACTAGCAAAGATCCTATCGTGGGGAATGAACAAAAAGGCGGTGCATTTTGGAAAAGAGTTGTCTCCTATTATGCAGCTAGTGAAGATGTAGCGGGCTTCCCAACGAGAGGGATAACTCAGTGTACGCAGAGGTGGAAAAAGATCACCAGTGAATGCAACAAGTTTGTAGGATGCTACAGCCAAGCTTCGGCTAGGAGAGGTAGTGGGCAGTCTGAAGATGATGTGTTCCAAATGGCTCTCTAGTTCTACTTCAGCGATAAGAAGAAGCCTTTCCTCCTAAAGCATGCTTGGAGGACGCTTAGGCATGAACATAAATGGTTATGTTCTTTTGGAGATGAAAGCTCCAAAAGAACTAAGCTATCTGCGGGTGGCGCATACTCATCAAGTTCAAATACATCATCTCGTGTTGAGGAAGAAGCATGTCCTCGCCTTCCTGGTGTTAAGGCAGCCAAACGCAAAGGAAAAAGAACTGTCCCTAGCTCAGAAAGTGAAGCTACTCCCCTGCCACAGTTGGAGAAGATGTGGGAGATCAAGGAGAAAGACATAGCTTCTAGAGATAAGGCAGCCGATAAGTGCCTTCTAGCAAATCTAATAGCCAAAACTGAGCTTTCTGATGATGAACTCGCCCTGAAAAAGAAGCTAATGGCTGAGATGTTCGGATAGTTTGTTATTGATGCATTCTTAATAAGTGAAGCAGATTGTTTGGTTTAGTTTTAAAATTGATTCAGTTTTTTTTCCTTGTTTTTAATAAGTGAAGCAGTTTGTTTGCTTCAGTTTTACAACATGTTTGACCTTTCCATTTGGTTCTTGTGTGGTTGAGTTGAAATTCATAAAATAGATTGGTTTTGTTTTTAATAAGTGAAGCAGTGTGTTTGGTTTAACTACATTGGTTCTGTTTTAAGGTTTTAGATTGATTCATTTTGCAGGTCTTTGTGCAGGTTTTAGATTGATTCATTTAACTAGATTGGTTCTGTTTTGTCACTAAATTGGTTCTTTGTGCAGGTCTTTGTGCAGGTTTTAGTTTGGTTTAACTAGATTGGTTCTGTTTTAAGGTTTTACATTGATTCATTTTGCAGGTCTTTGTGCACGTTTTAGATTGATTCATTTAACTAGATTGATTTTGTTTTAAGGTCTTTGTGCAGGTTTCATTCACGTGTACTTACAAGTGGTACAAAAAACTACAAATGGGGCAATGGCACTTGTCGGAAGAGACGAGTAATTGATCAAGTGGAAGGTGAGAACAATGGGGCTAAATGATCAAGTGGGCAAGTGGCAGAAGACAACAAACACAATTTCTTTTTTTGTGTGTTTGTTTAATTTGTTTTCATTCTTTACGCATTGTGTATATATTATGAACCGATATCACACCTCCATTTCCATCTTTCTTTGCTCTCTTCTATAATAACGATTGCTTTTGCTACCAAAAAAAGAAAAAAAAGATTGATTTCTTTTTCTTTTTCTTTTGTTCCTTCTCAAATTTCTATCACTACTTGCTTCCTTGTAAATTTCTTTCCCAAGTTTATCAACATGTCATCTTCAAATTTTGATGATGAATATGATGAATTAGATGAAGTTGTTGATGATCCATTTGATCAAGCTTTTCATCAACAATTTGATCGTCTATTTCAACAAACCATAGATAAGTATGGCTATCATCAAGGGGCAACTAGTTCAATGCCTAAACGAGCTTTTATTGAAAGACGACGAGAGGAAGGCCACACTCAGTTATGGAATGATTATTTCGATGAAAATCCAACTTACTCTCAAAGGATGTTTCGTCGTCGTTTCAGAATGACTTAATTTGTCAATGGACGACAATACAATATGGCTTACTATCTCACTGATGGTATATATCCGAAATGGGCAACTTTCATCTAATCAATCTCACTTCCACAAGGTCGGAAAGCAAAATTATTTGCTCAATTTCAAGAAGCTGCCCGAAAAGATGTCGAGCGTGCTTTTGGGGTCTTGCAAGCTCGATTTGCGATTGTCAAAAATCCCGCTCTTAGTTGGAATAAGATAAAAATAGGAAAGATAATTAATGAGAGCATGTATCATATTGCACAATATGATTGTGGAAGACGAACGAGATGGATACAGTCTAACCAATGTATCAGAATTCTATCAAGGAAAAGGAAGCGGGACTTCACATGTGGATTTTTTGTATTCGTCAAATATGCCTTCCAGTCTCGCCAATATGATGGCCGTTCGAAATGAAATGCGTGATACAGCAATACATAACCAATTGAAACGTGATTTGGTTGAACATATTTGGCAACATTTTCGCAACGCTGCAAATTAGACCCGACTTTATCACGTTCTTGATAATGCTTTTATATGTTTCTATCATTCTAGGTTTTTGTTTTTTCTTTATTTTATCCATATTTATGTTTGTATTTGTTATTTTCATATTGTAATATATGTTTAAAAGTTTTTTAATGTAATATATTTATGTTGTGTATAACTTACATAGTTTTATTTTTTATATTTCATAAGTTTAACCCAACATTTATTATATTAAAATTTTAAACAAAAAAAAACATTTACAATAATTAGTTACTTTTTTAATCTTAAGACACCTTTTAATGAGTATGTGCAATGGAGTGTCAATTTTAGTGTCAAATTATGTAGAGTGTCTTTACTTAAATTTATATTAAATTTAATTTTAAAAAATTGTTAAGACACACATTCATGGGTCTCCATTGTAGATGGTATATTGTCCTCTTTCATATATTCAATTCCAATATATTACTTTATCTTTTGTTTTTGATCAACAACTCAGTTTCCCTCGTTATATATGCCATGCACGTCCACACTGCTTGATGTCGCGGATTCAACAACTCCTTTTATCTTTATTTTATTCTTCATATTTTATTTTTCTATTAATGTAATAATTTCTTCTTCTATATATAGAGCCGAGTCACTTAACGCTTATAAATGAATTGTTGCAAAAACCAGAAGAAAAAAAAATATATGAAAGGAGACGTGAAAGCAAGCGTATATTCCTAACCAACCACGCCATTGATTGGGTTTTGGTTTACAAACTTCAAAGCGTATTCCTAAATTCAGTTGATTATTCATATGAGACATAGATCGAATGTTCTGTTTTTTCCTCACTGAAGACAATCTCGTTCTATGGAATCCATGTTCCAAAATTATTTAATATTTTTCGGGTAAATATGTTCTTCAATTTCTTGCGTCCGACCATTTTTTAATACTCACACTTGCTTTATGTGCCTGCAAATGTTTAAACACACAGAAAATAGTTACGTTAATGCCATACATAAACCCTTGGGATGAACGAGAGGTAACAAACAAAGGTGTGTTATTATGATTAAAAAACACAGGAACAAACTTGACTAACTCAACTCAACAGACTTCCTAAAGAATAGGACTTGTTAGACCAAAAGACAAAGTCTACAACGACTTATTCATCTCAAACAGAGACTTATTCAACCAAATTAAACAACTAACATTCCCTCCCTTAAGCTAAATCCCTCACGATTAGCTTACTTCAGAAGCATCGACCACCCCAAGCATTATGCGAAGCTTTAGAAACTGTTCCAACTTCATTGGTTTTGTAAAAATGTTTGCAACTTGATTTTCTGTTGAACAGTGGCAAAGCTTGACAACTCCATCATTAACCAACTTCCTTAGATAGTGAAACCTCACTTCAATGTGTTTGCTCTTTCCATGAAAAACTGGGTGTTTGGATAGCTGAATTGCAAAGCTGTTATCACACATAATCGCAGTCTCTGCATTTTCTGTAGAACCAAGTTTTTCCACCACTCTTCTTTTTTTTTTTTTTTTTTTTGATTAATATGGGGTAATCCGGGGCTTGCTACACACCCGACTAATCCCCATAGGCCAGAGGAAGCCATGTTAAATCCACTGTGGCCAAGGTGACTCGAACCCAGGTGGGGAAGCCCACATAGACATTCCTTACCACTGGGCCAAAGCAACTTGGTTTCCACCACTCTTCTGATCCAAACATATTGACACACACAAACCGCTACAGCTATGTATTCTGCCTTAGTAGTAGAAAGACCAATCTTTGATGCCCAAGAAACTGCTCCTGGCGCCATCATGAACACAAAGCCTGAAGTACTTTTCCGATCATCTAGATCACCCTCATAATCACTATCTGTGTAACCCACAAGCTTCATGTTACCTTCTCCTCTTTTGTAGAAAATTTCCAGTTATGTTGTCCCTTTCAAGTATATTAGAATTCTTTTTGCTGCAAACCAATGAGAGACTCTAGGACTAGCCATGAATCTGCTTATCAAACGAACTCTAAACATCAAATCTGGTCTCGTTACCGTAAGATACATGAGACTGCCGACCAATTGCTTGAACAAAGTTTCATCGACTCTATCACCACCTCCATCTTTATGAAGCTTTGTTCATGGTACAATTGGGTTCTTCTCTGGGTTACTTTCCTCCATACCAAAACGAACAAGAACTTCTCTCGCATATCTTCTTTGGCATATGAAGATCCCATCTTGACAATGTTTCACTTCTATTCCAAAAAAAAATGCTTCATCTTTCCTAAGTTAGATATCTCAAATTCCAGCATCATTGAGTTTTTGAACTCATCATAAAAATTTCTATCATTCCCAGTAAAGATCAAATCATCAACATAAAGGCTGACAATTATGATCTTATCTCCCTTTGATTTGGTGAACAATGTGTGTTCACTTGGACATCTTTCAAAGTTTTTTCTCAAGACATCTTGAGACCATGCAACACATTCTTCAGCTTATAAACCTTCTATTCTTCACCCTTTTTATAAATCTTTCAGCCTGACTGACATATACATCTTCTTTGAGCTCACCATGTAAGAAACCACTCTTAACATCTTGGATCACCTCCCAACTTGTTTGCGCTGCTATTGCCATAAGTGTTCAAATCGTGTCTAGTCTTGCCATTGGAGCAAACACCTCCGTATAATCAACACCATAACTATGTGTATAGCCTTTGGCTACTAGCCTGGCTTTATTCTTCTCTACCTTTCCATCTTCATTCAACTTAGTTTTGTATACCCACTTGAATCCAATGGGTTTAACGCCTTCATGTAATACCGTGAGTTCCCAGGTTTGATTATTTTCTATCGATTCAATCTCTCTCATCATTGCTTCTCTCCAAATCTTATGTTTTTCAGCATCCTCAAACCGAATTGGATCATTAATGCATTCAAATTTTCTACTTCAAGTGAGCTTTCTCCTATGTCATAATCTACCAAATAACTTGGTGTTTTTCTTTCACGCATATCCTCCCTTGAAACGAACTATTGGTTCCACGTGACTCACCTATAGGTGAACCGTTTGTGCTTCTCGAGAGTGATTTTGTTGGATTATTCAAGTCATTAGGACTTGCTCCAGAAATGACTCCTGCATTTTCTTCTTCTTGTTGTTGTCGGTTTGTCTCTTCTTCACATTCTAAAGTGTTTCTTTAATCTCCTCTTCAGATCTATCCCAGTTCCAACCTTTTTCTTCTTCAAAGATGACATCTTTACTAACCACAATCTTCTATGAAATCGGATCATATAACCTCTAGGCCTTTAACTCATCACTAACCCCCAAGAAAACACATTTCTTACTCTTATCATCCAGCTTGCTCTTTCTCTGATATGGTACATACACATGTGCAACACACCCGAAAATACGAAAATAGTCTACCATTGGTTTTGTTCCATTCCATGCTTTCATTGGGGTGTGTCTTCAAGTGCTGCAGTTGGATTGCAATTTTGAATATGCACACTCCATCTTGCGGCTTTTGACCAAAAAGTCTTCGAAACTTGTCTCTCACTTAAGATTGAGCAGTCTGCATTCATGATCACTACTAAAAATTATGCGTGTAGCCACGGAAAATCCGTGGCTTTTTGAAAAGTCACCGAAAAGCCACGGAAAAGCCACAGAAAAGCCACGAAAAGCCACCGATTAGCTACGAAAAATTAGCTACGAAAAAGCCACTGAAAAATCTGTGGCTATAACTTCCGTAGCTATAGCTTCGTAGCTAATCGGTGGCTTTTTGTGGCTTTTCCGTGGTTTTTTCATGGCTTTTTAAAAAATTACAGATTTTCTGTGGCTAATATGTGGCTATACGCATAATTTTTAGTAGTGGATGGTCCTGTTTTTCCTCTCTGCCACTCCGTTTTTTTTAGGCGTGTAAGCTGCAGTCAACTGTCTATTGATGCCTTGAGCTTTGCAAAATTCTCCAAATTTAATAGAATTGAATTCTCCACCATGATCAGTTATCAAACAGGCTATAACTGCTCCTATCTCCTTCTCAACACCGACTTTAAAGTTATTAATAGTAGTAAACGCCTCTGATTTTTCGTGTAAGAAGTAAATCCAAGTTTTTTAAAGAGAAATCATCAATAAAACTTAGAATACACCGCTTATCACTGTGCCAAGCTGGTGTAATGGGACCGCATATGTCTGAATGTATCAGCTGAAGTTGTTTTGACGCTCTCCGGATGCTTTTCTTTGGCATTGACTTTCTATGCTGCTTTCCAATGATGCAGATCTGGCATTTTTCCTTAGTACTCTTCAATGCAGGGAGACCAACCACCATATTCTTGTGAGTGATGCATGCGAGATTGTCGCTCAGCTTCAGGTAATAAAATTTATAAATCGTAGGTGTCTGCAAGTGCACAATATTGCGAAGTAGTACACAACAATAAATCTTCCATCATTTGACAACAAATCTGCCACCATTTAAAAAACAAATCTACCATTAATAAAAATCTACCAATAAATTTACCATTATTAGCAAAATTCAATAATAAATCTACCACTATTTTAAAAATAAATCTACCATCAATTTATAATAAAATCTACACAACAACAAGTTTTCCATTATTTGACAACAAATCTGCCCTCATTTGAAAAATAAATCTACCATTAATGAAAATCTACCAATAAATCTACCATTATTAGCGGAATTTCGTCGAACAATTGTTGGACGTACCTCATAAAGCAACAAATCAACCAAAAAACGATTATATTGTTTGGCAACGAAGCAGATCTGGTGGAATGACGATGGAGCAACACTAGTGGAAGGCGGTAGAGCAGATCTTCTCGAAGGTGGCGGAAGAGAGTTTTTTTAGTGGCGATTTTGGGGCAACGGCTTTGGAGGATGAGGTAAGGGTGATAAGGAGGTTCGCCGGCAGTGACTTTAGAGGAGAGTTGACCGGTGGCGGCGGCATGGACAAACGCCGGTGATGGATTTAGGAAAGAGGGAGAATAAGAGAGAGGAAAGGAAGAAGAAGAGAGAGAAGAGAGAGAGAGATAGAGAGAGAGAGAGAAGAGGAAGAAAAAGAAGAAGAGAGAGAGAGAAAAAAAAGTTTTTTTTTTATTAGTTTTTTGTAAAAAAATAAATTAAAATGATATTTTGGTTATTAAAACGAAAATATGTCCTTAAATGTCTTTTGCCAATTTTTTAAGGTTAGTTTAGTTTTATGAAGTTTGGACAAAATTATTCTAATAAAACCACTACTTATAAAAGTTATTTTAGTTATTCTTTCTAATTTAAAACAAACAAAATATGAGTCACATGTTGAATAGTACTACCACCGTTCATCTTTCCTTCGGGAGCTTGAGCTATAGGCCCACTTAAAGGATCCTTTTTTACACTAACTAAATCAGGACATTGTGTATTGTAACATCCTTCTCCATTGTCACCTTATCATTTTATTAGTCATATCTATATATTAATACTAGTGGGTTAGCCACGTTTCGCGCGATATTTTATATTATTATTTTTATGTAGTTATAAAATAGATGAGACGCGCATAAAAAATACTCAACTTTATCGTTGTTATCGGCGTCAAGTCATATCCACCGAAACATCATACACTTTGACATCTAATACTCATAAGTCATAACTAAGTACAAAAAAAACAAATCACGAAATTCGGTCTACATATCTATATCTGTCAAATTCTTTGAAAATCCCTATATTTCACACAATGGAAAATTAGAATGAAGTTCTAAGGGTTCAAAACCCACGTTAGAGAATAATTCATACATATACTTCACTATTCTCAAATATGGATCAAATGTCTATTCATTTGACATTAATCTCATTTTGGAAACATCTGACGTGTTTCCGCTATGCATTCATAATCTCTCTCTCACCAACACTGCAAATTGAGCCATATACCATATTTTGATCTGATTTAAATATAATATTCACTATCTTTCTCTCGTTTTACCTTTTTTGAATTTTGATATCTCTTTTCTGACTTGAACATTAGAGAATTTTCGTAAGGACCTCAACCATTCATCCTCTCAATGGTTGGCTTGAAATTATTATCATTTTGGGATACCACAGTTCGACTATCATGACATGCATTATTGCATACCCATCAAAGACTCTGAGTTGTCATTTGAGTTTCTGTAAACTCGTGCGAGTATTATTTTATTGAATGAATATATGTTTCCATTCTTGAACACTAATTACTAACCATAAAAAAATGATTTTTTTATTTTTCTCTTATAACTCACTTGAAATCAACTAACAGATCCCGAAAATTTGTCATAAAAACAATTAATTAGTAATTTTATTTTATTCAAATTATAAATGTTTAAGAAATTGATTTAAAACTCTTATACATTTCATTTGGAATTAATCATTAGTGATTGTTTGAAGTCACAACATTTGTTTGATTTTATTTAGAAAAAATCTAATCCATAATTTATAAACATTAAATTCTATAGTTTTTCTAAACTATATAGATAAACTGATAAAAATAAACTATTAAATTGAGGTTTTTTTAGATTAATTCTATATAATCTATCTTTTATTAAGTAAATGTATTTTCAAATTCTAGGGAAAACTATTGTATTAATGGATGGTAATTATTATGAGAATTGAAATATATTTACATCACATGATATATATTTTGCATTTACAAAGCTTTTATTTTATTCTCCTCTTGTAGTTACATTTTAATTTTTTTTTTGTTAAAAGAAATATCATAAAACACAGCGATCTTAAATTTTCAAAATTAATTTATATTTTCGTGTAAATACTTTTAATCTGCTTCTTAAATTTTTTTTGCTCTTATTCTCTTTTTCGTAGTTATGTATAATTGTAATTATTGTTTTAAGTATACCTTAATTTTATTTATTTGTCTCTTTATTAGTTGTAAAACTTGCTAACTTATAATTTGCTTTATGAATTTAGTTACAAATTAACTTATTTGTTTAATTGCTAGGACATGTTTGATATTTTAGTTTTTTAATAATATTTGCGATACAACTTAACATAATTAAATATTTATAAAAGTTGAAATATATTAGGATAACCAAGTTTATTAAACATATTATTATTTAAATGAACTATGAATATTTCCTTTTCAAATTCTATTCATAATGTTAAAACCAAATTTATAATTAGTATGTGTATTAACTTTTTATAAAAAATGTGTATTAAATTTGAAATTAAAAAAGATTAAATAAAAAAATATGATGTGGCAATGATGTGAAAGATGAGGTGTCTTCATGAGAAGAGAGCAAAGTTAACTTTATATATAGAAGTTTATAATTTTCTGGTTTAATTTAGAATATGAATAATGCCTTTTCAAATTCTATTCATAATGTTAAAACCAAATTTATAATTATTATGTGAATTAAATTTTTATCAAAAAAAAATGTTTATTAAATTTGAAATTAAAAATATTAAATAAAAAAATATGATTTGGTAATGATGTGGAAGATGAAGTGTTTTCATGAGAAGAGAGCAAAGTTAACTTTATATATATACTATGGTGTAATCCGCGCTACGCGCGGCCGTGATAAACAATTTTCTAATCTGTTTTTATGGCTAATGTTTTTTTTTTCATAGTTAATATAATTGTCTATGTCTGCTTAAAATTTGCGTATTTGTTTATTTAATATATGATCATCAATGTGTTTGTTTGTTTATTGGATGGTACATATTTTTACCTATTCTTTCCTTTTTGGTCATTTTATGCAATTAGTTGGACTTTTTTGAAGATAAAATATTTACATTTTAAAGTTTTCGTTGCATAATATTTTGGGTTTCATGTGAATATATTATTATTGGAGATCGAATATAGTGTTTCATGTACAATTCTAATCTTATTTATTGTGAGAAATATGTTTGTGATTTTTAAGTCTTTTTTAAAAAAATTTAAAATTGATTTACATATTTAACTCTAGAGAAAGATGGAAATTTAGCGAAAACATAAAGTTATTGTTAAGGGCTAAGCGCATTACAACAATAATAGATTTAACAATCGATCAAAGTTGAATCATCTATCCCTAAATCTCGACGGGAGTAACTGAGAATTTAGCGATGTCCTAAAACCCAAATAAAAAAGTATTTGAGAAGTCGGTGATTAATCCCGCTACCATCAGAGGACCATCTTGCAAGCATTTTAAAAACATTTCGCTAAAGATTGTGAAACTAATCACATATCAATTGACATAATTTGTTGTTTGTCGGATCCACCATCTAAGTCAAAAGCCAAGTTGAAGGCAATGATTCTTAATTCTCATGTTGATTTTTTTTTGTTTTCCTCCAAAGTGACACTATTGTTGGGACGTGATTGTCAAAGTAGTGAAAAAGCAATAGTGTGTTTTTATTTTCTTAATACATGTTTGTTGATTTTTTTTTATAATATGTTTGTTTATTTTCTAACTATATATCGGTTATATTTTGTGTAATCTATTAGATGAAAAGTATTCGTTGTGTATTTGCTATAGTTTAATATTAAAGTTTAGTTTTTGTGTTTTCTATCGATTGATATCTGAATATGTGTTAATTTCAGTTTTTGCCATAGTTCAAATTAGTTTAGTTTTTTGAAGCACATAAGAAAGGGTGTATTTTTATTTTCTTAATACATGTTTGGTTATTTTTTTATAATAGGTTCGGTTATGTTTTGGCTCTATATCGGTTATATTTTGTGTAATCTATTAGATGAAGAATCTTCGTTGTATGTTTGTTATAGTTGAATAGTTTAATATTGAAGTTTAGTTTTGTGTTTTCTATCTTTTGTATGTTTGCGATGCGCAAGTTTTTGTTTTTTAAGTTTTATAATAGTTTAAATCATTTATGATAATTTTTTATTCATTTTTAGTAAAACAAACTATTGCTTGAGATTGTAAGCCTAATATTTTATTTGAAACTTAACTAATTGTTTCTCTTATTTTCACCTCCATTAAAATGAAAATGTAAGTGATAGTCAATCAATTCAATATCTACGGTCAATTACTTCTATATTATTTCTATATTATTTACAAATAATCATGTTTGTTTGGAACTTTCATATCTTATCTCTATATATTTGTGATATGTTAAATTAATATTGTATATATTATATACTATTAGTTTGGATCAAATAATATCCATTCACTAAACATATTTTCGATATAAAACTTTAACCTTATAACTATAATAAAGTGTGTAATATATTAGTAAACCTAAAATTTTAAATCTATTATTCTTTCAATAAGTTTTGTTGATTTTTTTAAGTTTTCATGATATGAATATGAAAATGACATTTCAAACTCCTTGCATAATTTAATAAAATGTATAGTTAATATGTATATCAAAGTTTTAACTAATTAAATTATGAAAATTCAATATCAAAATGATGTGGCATACATGTGGATGATATATGTTACATTAATATATGTTACATTAATATTGTATATATTGTCTACTATTAGTTTGGATCAAATAATATTCATTCACTAAACATCTTTTTGATATAAAACTTTAAATTTGTAACTATAATCAAGTGTGTATTATATTAATAAAACTAAAAAAATTTAATCTATTATTTTTTCAATAAATTTTGTTGATTTGTTTTAAGTTTTCATGATATAAATTAAATATGAAAATGACCTTTCAAATTCCTTGCATAATTTAATAAAATCTATAGTTAATATGTATATCAAAGTTTTAACTAATTAAATTATGAAAATTAAATATCAAAATGATGTGGCATACATGTGGATGATATATGTTACATTAATATTATATATATTGTCTACTATTAGTTTAAATCAAATAATATTCATTCACTAAACATCTTTTCGATATAAAAATTTAAATTTGTAACTATAATCAAGTGTGTAATATATTAGTAAAACTAAAATTTTTAAATCTATTATTTTTTCAATAAATGTTGTTGCTTTTTTAAAGTTTTCATGATATAAATATGAAAATTACCTTTCAAATTCCTTACATAATTTAATAAAAGTATAGTTAATATGTATATCAAAGTTTTAACTAATTAAATTATGAAAATTAAATATCAAAATAATGTTGCATACATGTGTATGATATATGTTACATTAATATTATATATATTGTCTACTATTAGACTGAATCAAATAATATCCATTCACGAAACATCTTTTCGATATAAATCTTTAAATTTGTAACTATAATCAAGTGTGTAATATATTAGTAAAACTAAAATTTTTAAAGCTATTATTATTTCAATAAATTTTGTTGATTTTTTAAAGTTTTCATGATATAAATATGAAAAAGATCTTTCAAATTCCTTGCAAAATTTAATAAAATGTATAGTTAATATGTATATCAAAGTTTTAACTAATTAAATTAGGAAAAATATATATCAAAATGATGTGACATACATGTGGATGATATATGTTACATTAATATTGTATATATTTTCTACTATTAGTTTGGATCAAATAATATATATTTACTAAACATCTTTTCGATATAAAACTTGAACTTTGTAACTATAATCAAGTGTGTAATATAATTGTAAAACTAAAAAATTTAAATATATTATTCTTTCAATAAATTTTGTTAATTTTTTTAAGTTTTCATGATATAAATATGAAAATGATATTTCAAATTCCTTGCATAATTTAATAAAATGTATAGTTAATATGTATATCAAAATTTTGACTAATTAAATTATGAAAATTAAATATCAAAATGATGTGGCATACATGTGGATGATGATGTGTCTTCATGAGAAGTGAGAAAACCTTACTTTATATATATAGATATACTATATATGTTAAAAATGTTACATTAATATTGTATATATTGTCTACTATTAGTTTGGATCAAATAATATATATTTACTAAACATCTTTTCGATATAAAACTTGAACTTTGTAACTATAATCAAGTGTGTAATATAATAGTAAAACTAAAAAATTTAAATAAATTATTTTTTCAATAAATTTTGTTAATTTTTTTAAGTTTTCATGATATAAATATGAAAATGATCTTTCAAATTTCTTGCATAATTTAATAAAATGTATAGTTAATATGTATATCAAAATTTTGACTAATTAAATTATGAAAATTAAATATCAAAATGATGTGGCATACATGTGGATTATGATGTGTCTTCATGAGAAGTGAGAAAACCTTACTTTATATATATAGATATACTATATATGTTAAAAATAGTTTAAAGCGCATGTATATATTAGATAACATTATAAAAAAACAATACCACTAAAAATAATTAATTAAATCAAAACTTTTGCTAATAGATTTAGTCTATAATGTATTTTGGTGATTACCCAAAAGAGCTATGGAACTTTGGTCCATAGTTTTTTTTAGATTAGGAACTAAAATATATAAAATAGTCTGATTCCCGTTATTTGTAGGACAAGAATAATCTGGTCATGCTCATAACCAAGAACTCTCCAAGATTGATCGATATAGATACTAATACCATGTAATTTTAGTCAATAATTACTTAGATTTCTGTTTTTAATCATCTGATATTGATAATACGAAGTTCAAGGTCTGATGTAGAGCAGCACAACAAATTAAAAGAGATACAACTTGATACCTATAACATCAAAGCCTAATAATAAGGACTAAAAGATGTTATAACGGACTATCAGAAAATCACAAAATTGCAATCCATCATCCACTCTCTTCGTGAGCTGAAATTAGATGTTTCCCCTCGCGTTTCGTTGTATGCGATCGTGTAGCCAGGCAGGGCCACCAATAGATAGGTAAGATTAGAATCTTCCGTCTCTGTTCATACTCTTCGATATTTTTCGAGCAAAATTACTTAGATTTTAAAACATATAAAATACTAATTAACACAATTGAGATGGCTTTAGAGTCAATTTTGAAATTTGGTTTGTATTAATATATATACCTTCCAAAACCCATAAATCCATGTGCGTCGATCACCAAATAAACTTGGATTTATCTATGTTATATACCTTACATGAATCAAAGCATTTTAAAGTTATTTTATATAATAAAAATATTTTTAAAAAGGTAAAAAAATATCATAAACATTAAGTTTACCATCCAACCAACATGAATAAAATTATCCTTCTTGTTGACTCGATTGCCAACATATATGTGAGCATATGATATTTGATCCCCACTAATATTCAAGTCATGTACACTTAACCAAGAAGCTATACCATAGTTAGGATTTGATTTTGTAATCTAACGCCTGCCAACTTCAAATTACAAATAAGATAATAAGCTTAGAATAATTGTAAGATATATAATCGTAGCACAAATAACTGAAATCAGAATAATCAGTACTTACATGTGTTCCATGACTTTCAGTTAGGGGTGGGCATTCGGATCTTCGGATCGGGTTCGGATCGGATATTTCGGGTATTTCGGGTTTAGGGATTTAGATATCGATCGGATATTTTAAAAATTCGGATCTGGTTCGGATCGGTTAGGGTATTTTCTTTAAGATCCGAATTTTTTCGGATATGGTTCGGATCCGGATCCGAAAGTATCCACAATACCCGAAAAAATCCGAAGAACCTGAAATCCGAGACAAAACACAAAAATATGAATATTCATTTCAATAAAATCAATATACTTTCAAACTAAAAGTATCCAAAATACCCGAAAAATCTAGACAAATGTGTATTCAATATACCCATAAATACCCAAAAAATAATTAATATATTCGGGTTTATAGTTGTAATTTTGGGTATTTAGGTTATATCAAGTCTAAATATAATTAATATATTTGGGTATATAATTACACTTTTGGTATTTCGGGTACCCATTCGGTTCTCGGTTCGGTACCGGCTCGGGTTCGGTTCTTCGGGTATAGGAATTTAGGATCTGTTCGGGTATTTAGATGGATTCGAAACCCTTTCGGTTTGGGTATTTTTGGTTCGGTACTGGTTCAGATTTTCGGATCCGGATTTTTTACCCAGCCCTATTTTTTGTTGTAAATGGATTGAAATATTTTTCTACAATATACTGAGTACATGTAAAATATTCTTTTGTGTTTCTCAATATAGGAAATGTTCCATTTGGACAATCGATGATGTTTTCATTAGGGGTGGCCAATCTAAGCAACCCAACCCAATCCAATCCAATCAAAAAAACTTCAATTAGTTTGGATATAAGTTTCTATAAAAACCTATTTGGATCTAATAATTTTTACTAATTTGGGTTTGGGTTATTTGGATTGGTCTTTAGATAAATAAAAAACCAAAATAAAATCCAATCTTGTTTTTACATAAATTATTTATATAGTTGATAAGCTCAAATGTAATACCGTAAAGTACTAACAGCTTTGTCGATTGTAATACTTAGGGGTCGAATCCACATAGACTCAAGAATCACACAATAGAATATAAGGGTTGAATTAAGCTAAGTGATCAATGTAATTGAAAGCAATAACGTAGATTAAACTTGTTGTAAATTCGATGGAGGAAAGATAGGTTCAGGGTATTTCTTAGGAAATCAATGAATGCAGACAAACTAACTAGTCAGGGATCAGGTTATGCACGGTTCTTGAACTCAAATCACTAAGCTATAATTAACCAACTGTCGTTGCGAGAATTATCTAAGTTTAAATCCCAGAATCCCAAATCTCTTTGCAAATCCTAAAGATCTAAACCAAATTTAAAGTTCAGGTTTGATATGTTCACAAAACAACTAAACCAAATCTCTTTGCGGATAGCTATTTTGCTCACCCTAAGTTCTGTCAGATTATCAATTGCACTGTTGTGCCTAATCGATTAACCTAAGATCTAAGTTCTAGATTCGTCAACCTAGAATTAGCTTTGAGAACAACCTATGGAGAAGAACTAATTCAGATTATGAACCATAATCAACCAATTAACCTAACATTCAAAGAGATCCTTTATGAGAACCCTAAACCTAAAGGAGATATACTCAGACATGATCAATGGAACATAAATCATAAATGAATAGAATTGCATAAAAGAAATCAATAAGAAACAAGTGTTCAGAGTTGTCTCCCAAAAACCCTGGAACAAATCTCTCTCAAAGTATCAAGAATAAAATAAAGCTTAGAATAAAAATTTTGCCACAAAGTGGCTGAAAAACCTAATTAATAGCTAAGACATGTTTTGGGATTTGTTGTAAATAATAAAGTCTTATGGGCTTGAAAGCAAAATCTCCAATCGCGACTCGTGTCTGTCTGCAGTCGGCATCGATCGATACCATAAGTGTATCGGTCGATGCTCGGGCTTCGATTCGGGTACCTCAGATACACGATCTCTGCTTTGCTCCAAAAAGCTCCAGAATGCTCCAATATATCCAATTGTGTTCCAAACGTGCTAAAAGCTGAAAAGACTCTAAAAGATTACGAAAACACTAGAAGGACTCTATAAAAAAGATTTATATCATGGCTAAAAATGGGTAAAAACCATGATGTATCAATAGTATATACATTAATAAATATAAATATAAAATTAACAAATAAAATCCAATATTGTTTCTTCCAACGATTCTAGAGTTCTAGTTTATTATTGACTTTTTTTGTTGGACTTCAAGACTTTTACAATATCAAAAATAATGTTTTTGTTTTATTTCTGGATTTTATATTTTTATAATATCAAGGATAATAGTTTTGTTTTATTTCTAGATTTTATAAATTATTTTATTTATTATAATTGGCGTTAATAATTTATTTGATATATTATTGTAATTTTTTAATTTTTTATAAACATTTAATAACCAAACTTAATACAAAATCTAAACAACCCAAATAAAATTAGATATAAATTTATTTTGGTCAAATTATTTACGATCCAAACAACTTAAACCTGATCTAAAACCTAAAAAACTTGATCCAAATTTTATATAAATCAAATTTAAATAAATAATTCTCAAATCAAATAATCAAAACCCAACCCACCCCATCGTTTTCATACACTTGGCTTTTAACTTGATTTTTTTATTTAGGGATTTGATTAAATGGCCCAATTAAACATGGGTTTGAGCCCATTTTAAACAAATAATTTCCAAAAATACCTTTTAAAAATCTTTTGAAAAATTCAAACTGACCTAAAAGGTATCTGTAAAGCCAGCGCCTTTTCTTTTATTTTGTTGACTGAATCCGTGTTTTGCCAGCTTTTACCCATTTTCCCTCTTTCACATTCATCCAACGGCTCTCCTTTCATCTCACTACGTAATCGTCGCTCCCCACTCATTTCATTATTCAAAAAAAAAAAAAAAAAAAAAACTCTTTCCCTTTCTCTTTCTGTCTTCTTCGTTCGCTCTCTCGTAGATCTATATCATTCTTCTTCCTCCGTTCCTCTCGATCTAACAACAATGGCGACACAACCACCTGCATCTTCATCGGCCAGGGAAGAGTTCGTCTACATGGCGAAACTCGCTGAGCAAGCCGAGCGTTACGAAGAAATGGTCGAATTCATGGAGAAAGTCGCAAAAGCCGTCGACAAAGAAGAGCTCACCGTCGAAGAACGTAACCTCCTCTCCGTTGCTTACAAAAACGTGATCGGAGCTCGCCGTGCCTCGTGGCGAATCATCTCCTCGATCGAGCAGAAGGAAGAGAGCCGCGGCAACGACGACCACGTATCCCTGATCCGTGACTACAGAAGCAAAATCGAGACCGAGCTCTCTGACATCTGCGACGGTATCCTCAAATTGCTCGATACTATGCTTATTACCGCTGCTGCTTCTGGGGATTCCAAGGTTTTCTACCTTAAGATGAAAGGAGATTATCATAGATACTTGGCTGAGTTTAAAACTAGCCAAGAGAGGAAAGACGCTGCAGAACATACACTCACTGCTTACAAAGCTGCTCAGGTTTCTTTTCCGTTTTCCCGATTTGGTCGATTCGACTTGATGATTCTGTATGATATTGGTTTTTTTTTTTTTTGTAGGATATTGCTAATTCTGAATTGGCTCCAACACATCCGATTCGTCTCGGTCTTGCGTTGAATTTCTCTGTGTTTTACTACGAGATTCTCAATTCTCCAGACCGTGCTTGCAATCTCGCTAAGCAGGTTTGCTTCTATCATCTTCTTTCGATTGATAATAATTCTGATTGTTTGTGTGTTGACGAGTTTCATCAATTGGATTCACTAGGCGTTTGATGAAGCAATTGCTGAATTGGATACTCTTGGTGAAGAATCATACAAGGACAGTACTTTGATCATGCAGCTTCTTCGTGATAACCTCACTCTCTGGACTTCTGATATGCAGGTATGATTTTACTTCGACCCTCTTGTTTTGCTGCTTGATTTCTGAAACCATGAGCCTAAGAAGTCAAATGGTTTTAGTTTACATCCTGATGGCTTCCACTTTCCTTCTATTCAAATGGTTTAGGATTCTGAATCCATATTAGTGACTCATGTTTTGTTGCTTGCTTGATTTCTGAAACCATGAGCCCAAGTCAAATGGTTTTAGTTAATTAGTTTACACTTCCACTTTCCTTCTATTCAAATGGTTTATGTTTCTGAATCCATATTAGTGACTCTTGTTTTGTTGCTTGATTTCTGAAACCATGAGACTAATTAAGCCATTGTTAAAGACTAGATTTGGAAATCGAATGCTTTAGTTTAACATTCTGATTCTGAGTTTATGATTGTCAAATGTTTAATCAGGACGATGATGATGTCATCAAAGAAGCAGCAGCGCCAAAGCCTGCTGAAGAACAGCAACAATCTTAAGCCTTCTTGCGACTTCATTGTTGTCTCAGTATCTTAAACTTTCTCCATTAATATGTTTTTCCTTGGAGAAGTTTCTTTGTGTGTTGGTTTCTGATTTTCCTTTTTTCTCCTAATCCCGAAGCTTCTGAGGCCTTTTAATTGTTGTCCTTGTTTGCTCTTCTTAAATCGTGGATTCTTATTATTTTCTTGTCATCTGACTTTATATTTGGTTTCTCTGTTTGTATTGAATTCACCTTCTTTCTTATCAATTGCTTGCCTTTGATCTATTTGTTCATTTGAATGCCAAGAAAGATCTTGGATTTATGATTTATCTCAGCAATACATTGCAGAATGATTTCAAGTTTGCTCAAGTTATACAGTGTACGGTGGCTTAAACTCGTATCAAGCCTATTCTCATAGCTTGAGTTTGCTTAGATTGATCCGCTTGATAGGATATGTGTATGCTTCATAGTTGATTTGCTGTCCTAGGCCACTCAGCTTTGTCAATGCAGTTATCAGATCAACCTGAAAACATGTTCAAGATGAGCTCGAGTATTTTAAAGTAGAAAAATACTCCTTCCTTTCCACAAAGATGAATTTTTTAGAAAAAAATTTTGTTTCACAATGATAGATTTTTTAGCTTTTCTATGCAAATTTTATCAATTAATGATGATACTTTGAAAAATCTAAGAAGATTAATTAAATTTATTGAACTACTATTGGTTAAGAGATATGAGAAATTGTTCAGTAATAAAAATTGATGCATTTATGATTAAGTATTAATTATTTTCTTAATATGTGTGAAAACTCAAAAAAAATCCTTCTTTGTGGAACGGAGTGAGTATATGATTAGCTAAATTGAGTAAAAACAGACCTCGTAATCTGTCTGAGATACGGTTTCACGGCTACGTTGGTACTTTTGAACCCATGGAGCAACTTGTGGGTCGCTAGCTAGGAGCTGTTCTGTTGCGGCTTGATCAGGACCCAAGAATGCAGACATTACAGCTAGCTACAAATCCCCAAACATCGAATCGAATACAAGTTAGTAACTTTGATTTATACGATAACTGTTTCTTTAAACCCAAGATCATGTACCTGACGAGGACCCAATCCAATGGCAATGAACTTATCTTTCATCTCTTGCACAGTTGCTTTGCCCCATAGTGGGATCCTGCCTTCTGGATCCGGCTCTGTTGCATCGCTCCTTCCGAATTGCCTATCAAACAAAGCCCACTAAAGATTCACAGAAGTCAGTTTTCATTTGAACAATGTGCCGCGACTCCAAACGCAGAGCATCAACATGGTACCTGACCACTTGAACCATATGCTGTGTAGAGTAAGTTCCCTTTTTCTTCATTTCCACCGCATTTACGGATTGCCGATGCTAAAAAGGTAGACTTGACCGCTGCTTGTCCTACAGAACCAAACCCAAAAAGATTTCAGTTACACGATAAGTAAGCTGTTCATGAACAAGTTTTAGTAATTGCTATTTCATCATTACCTGCCAACTGAATGAGATCTGCATATGAAATAGGTCCACCCTTAGAGAACGTGTCAATCTCCTTCTTCACTTCCTCTATGAGAGCCAACCCATCCGAAAGCCCTGCGTTCTCTAGTCTGCTTATCTCAGAGCTACACGTAAAGATAAAATCAAGCCTAAGGTTTTTGAATGCATAGGGCATCATGTAAAGACTACTCTGATAATGTTCTTATTTCTCTTTTAACCCCAAGCCTAATGCAGAGAACATTTCAAGAGCAACAATTGCCTGAACCGTATGGATCCATTGGCTCCCCCGGATTTTGTAGCCTACACATATTAATGCTATTTGTCAGGAGTTTTGCGATCACCAGAGAGATGGATAAGAGAAATTAGGAAGCCTGACCTTATCATAAGTCATGGCATCATTGAGAGCTAGAGTAAGTATGGAAGGTACAAGCTCCGGTTTACCCTTAACCGCTTTCGAAAGCGTAAGCTTGATCTTTGCTGCATAATAAAAATGAAACCTTTAGTGTCAAACAACCTCTTGCTACTTCATTTTTGTTTACATGAATCTGTTTGAGAACTCACATTGGAACTCGGATCGTTGCCTTCGCTGATTCAAATCAGCAGCTTTTGCATCACCCACATGGTTAATGAAGCCGTTACCTATTAATTCCTAACAAGAGAGATCATCACTGCCAAGAACTCATCAATCACATTATACCAACAATTCAACTTATTTCTTAAGCAAAATGTGACACAAAGACATCAACTTGAGTAACATGCAGCCATTTGAGGGCTATTCATTGTATAAAATATTAAAATCCAAATATCAGAGATGCATCAAGATTCAGAGCAAGAATTCTGCAAAATTCAAGGTTAAGGTACCATTCCAACGGCGGTGCCGGTGAGTTTGAGAACATCCCGCCGGTGGAAAGCTAAACTATCGCCGGAAACTTGGGGATCGATCTTGCAACATCGAATGAGGCCCTGATGATCATCATATTAGCATAAGAGTGTAAATGGGTTAGAAGAAATGGAGAGGCAAATAATGTGAAATGGTAGAAACTCACAGAGCGATGAGAAGAAGAGAGTGTGGGATGTTGAAGATTGTTTGTGTTGGTGAAGGAAGGAACAGTGGAGAGGAAAGAAACTCCTCCCATTTCTGGGTTCTGATGTGAGAGAGAGAGTGTCTGGAGGAAAGTTGAGTGTGTGTTTGGGTTTTGTGAAGGATACACACTTGTGGATTTTGTGTTATCCAAAATCTGCCAATCATAGGGGTCCTTTTTGTAAAAGGGAGGCGTTTTCGTTATAATTGTAAAAAAATAGGGCCTAATTAGTAAATAAATAACCATACATATAACCAAATTTGAAAAAAAAATGAGGTGATAAATTTGTGATTTTCCCCCCTCAACATCAATACATCTCGCCAAATTTAGAAAGGACAATTGACAAAAATATCACACTTTTTTTTGTTTTATTCCAAACTTAGCTAGTTAAAAATAATAATAATAATAGCATAACTTATAACAATAATAACATAAACTTAATATTAATTTTTTTTAAAACGTTAAAGTAGCTGCTTTTCTTTTTTTTTTGCGAAAAATTGGCTAAAAACTCTAACGTTTACGGTTTAGTATACTATAAACCGTCCTTAACCATAAAATCAAAAATTGGTACAATTTAAGTGGATCTCACACATCATCAAAGCTAGACGAATAAGAATACAACACATAAACCATCGATTTTCAAAAAGGGTATAAACGTCATTCCGCAGCCGAAACTCGCTGTGAGCGCGACACCTAAACAAATCACTACACAAATAAGTATATAGATAACATAAATTTAATATTAAAATGATCTAAAATTATTTTTTAATGGAGTTAAATAGGAAATAATAAACCCAAACATAATGTTTAATTTTATTTTAAATTTATTTTGGGTAAACAAATATTTTTACATAATTATTTGTACTATTTTCGAAATTTTAAATTTAGTGTGATAGTTTTAGAATAAAAAATAATATGTACTATTTTAGGGTATCTCTCATTTAGAACGATTTTTTTTTGTTTGCTAAAATTTTTTAAAATAATTATATCAAAAATCTCTCGGCCGCAACAAAAAACAATCATTTTCTATAAAAAGAAGTGTGAGAGAATAAAAGTGGCAAGTGGTGTCTATAAAAAACAATCATATTTTCTATTTTGGAAAACCAAAATTCTTAAAATTCACATAATATTCTCTCTATTATGGTTGTACTACTTTAAAATCGATTTTTTATGTGGCTTGATTCAGAATCAGATGTGTAAAATTAGACTTTGATTCGATCGTATGGCATGTTTCTCTGTTTTGAATGCTTCTCCTGTCTAATCGTCCGGGATCGATAAGGTTCGTATGAAATTTGGGTTTAGAGAGTTTTTTGTTCTGGATGTGAGTATAACAAGAATTAGTATAACTAGCTAGCATATTATGTTTGTGTGTCAAAATTAACTAAATAAAAACATAATATAATATTCTAAAGTAACCTATCGAAAATGACACTGCAACCCTTCATTTACTTTACTAACACTAACACTAACATTTTCATTTTTTTTTCTCTTCGAGAACAAGTTTTCTCTTTCTCTTTCATATTCACATTTTACTTTCTCTCTCATATTCCACCTAGTTTCGTTTAGCAGCCACATTCATCTCTCAATCACCTACAATCGAAATTTCTCCACGCATCTGGCTTCCTCACCTCTCCTCTTCCTCACCGGAATTTTCCACCCGCCGCCTTCCCCGCATCCGGCTTCCTCCCCGCCCCACGCATCTAGCTTCTCCTCACCTCTCCTCTTCTTGATTCCGACAAATCTACTTCTAATTCTCGATGTTTTTTTTTTGCCAGATCGGGATTGCTTTTGCTATGTTGCTCAATCTGTTAATATTCCTTTTATAATAAATATCCTAGTTAAAGATTAGTGTTCTGGTGTAGGTTGATGGATCTCTTAACGTTTTCGTTAATCTTACGGATCTTTGTTAATAACGTTTAAAAAGAATTTCTTTTTTTCTTCTTCCAGAAGACATCACCAAGTATATATATATTTACGAATGTGAGGCACATGTATCTGATCTAGTTTAAATAATCTTAGTATAATTGTCTTGGTTTCGATCTGTTTCTTATGTCTCAATTGCTAATTGAAATCTAAAGCTTCACACTTTTTCCCCTTCTTGATCTGATTTGGAGCTGATTTGAGTTTTTTAAAAAAAATTACATGACTTTTCGGTTAGATCAATCATGGCGTTGAAGTCTAGTTCTGCTGATGGTAAAACCAGAAGCTCTGTTTAGATCTTCATTGTGTTCTATCCAAATTAGTTGACTATTCTATTTTAAGAACATATATGTTTCTCAGATATATAGTTGACTATTCTATTTTATTTATAGCTGTATTTGAGTAATGGAGTATCCTAATGGAGTATCCTAGTGTCATAGGTTCAATCTGGTGTTGTTTAGAATAGTTAAATATTTTTCAACATAAGTTGTCTGTCTACGATGTTTACATTTTGTTTGTTACAAATTTATGCATATAGTTGATTATGATAGTTGGCTTTTCATAATGGACTATTTTATTATCATAGTTCGAATCTCAGTGTATCTAGAATAGTTGTTTATTTATATAGTTTATATCCTTTGTATATAATTGACTATATTATTATCATAGTTCCAAACTAGTCAAATATAAATACAGTAGTCAAATACATTCGTTGTGTAGTCACATTATTCTAATTGACTATATCACTGACTATCTAATTCTGTAGCAACATGGACAATGATCGGCGGTATGCCACCCCAACCAAATATTGTTGTCATGAGGTTGGCGAACACAAATAGACAACTATTTTCACATGGACAAAACCCCATACTACAGAAACAAGATACATAATCAAATATCAAGAGTTCTCTATCTGCATTTAGTAGTTAATTATACAAAACATGTGAGAAGTAAATATACTCAACTGCTTTCACTATTAACCCCCAAAATTATAGATGAATACTTTTACTATAGTCAGTCAAATAAATAGGTGACTACATACGGTTATATCTCCAAACGCAGCAAACTAAAAATAAGGACTAATACATAAATTATTAAATAACCAACTATTTAGCTAAAATAAACGATTCAACTATAAGTAAGAGTAGTCAAAACTAATTACTCACACAAATAGACGACTATTTTCACGTGGACAAAACCTAATACTACAGAAACAAGATACATATTCAAATTTCAAGAGTTGTCTATCCGCATTTAGTACGTAGTTAATTATACAAAACATGTGAGAAGTCAATATACTCAACTACTTTCACTATTAACCCCATCCCCCCAAATTTATAGATGAATACTTTCAATATAACCAGTCAAATAATAGGTGACTACTCCATACGGTTATACCCCCAACGCATCAAACTAAAGATAAGAACTCATACATAAATAATTAAATAACCAACTATTTAGCAAAAATAAACGATTCAACTACAAGTAAGAGTAGTCAAAACTAATTACTCACACAAATGGACGACTATTTTCACGTGGAAAAAAACTCAATACTACAGAAACAAGATACATATTCAAATATCAAGAGTTGTCTACCCCCACTTAGTAGTTAATTATACAAAACATGTGAGAAGCTAATATACTCAACTACTTTCACTATTAACCCCCCCCCCCCCCCCCCCCCCCAAATCTAATAATATTTTTAATACAGTCACGTTAGCAAAAATAAACGAGAAGAGAAACATTAGCTTCTTCAACCATAATGGAAAGAGAAGAGAAAGAGAAGGAAAAGAGGAAGAGGAAGAGGAAGAGGAAAGAGAAACATTAGTTTCTTCAACAATAATGGAAAGAGAATAGAGAGAGAGAAGGAAACGAGGAAGAAAAAAAGACACTAGCATCTGGTACTTTTACACATGAGATGTCGCTTTCAAATCAGAGAAAAAGCAATGTCTAGAATAAGGGACAAATGGCTTTTTAGATCATTCCCTTTATTTTGGACAACTGACTACTGCTATAAACTTAATTGACTGCATTGTTATGCTAGTCACCTAAATAACAGTTGCAAACATAATATTCTTGCAATTCTTGCTAGTCACCATATATAGAACCAAATTTGAAGAAAAAAGGTGGTGATAAATTTGTGATTTTTTTGCATCAACTTTAATACATTTCGCCAAATTTAGAAACAATTTATTTTGTTTGTTAAAGAATTTTGGGAAAATTCTCATTTTATTTCCCAAATATTTGTAATTGGCAGATTTATTCCCCAACTATTGAGTACACAATTTAAATATTTATGTTAACGTTGACTTTATAAATTTAGGTATGAGAAAAGTCAACGTTAACTAAAAAAATAGAGACGTTAAAGTTGACTTTTTATGAGTCTAATTTTGCAAAGTCAACGTAAATTTAAGGAATTAATTTGCCAACTTAAAAGTTGGAGAATTAATCTGCAAAATTGCAAAGCTTCAGGAATTAAATTATCATTTCAAAAATATAGTATCTTTTTGATAAAATTACTCTTCTTTTAATATCATACACATAAATTATCACAGTTTATTCATAATAGTTTTCAAAATGGTCTTGTAACATTTAAAACTATTTGATTTGATAAAAATCAAAATAACTATATACAACTATATAAGAACTTAACCAATAACTTTTTATAGTTACATAATTTTTTTTTTGTATTTTACGTTATTAATAAAGTAATCTTATTTGATTCTCCATTGTTCATGCGTGAAAATATAAATTTATTGGATCTTGCCACCATACATTTATAGATGTATATAGGTAGGCCCAATCCGTAGGGAAGACGGGATAGGCCATCTCCTAGGACCACCGATTTTAAAAAAAATATAATGGGCCATATTTTTTATTTTAGATTTATAGTTTTTAGACCACAAAATTTAAAGTTCATGTTTTTTTTATAGTTTTTAGACCACAAAATTTAAAGTTCATATTTTCTTTAAAGTATTATTTTTCAATAAAAAATGTTTTGTGTCACATAATTAACCATCTAAGAGCTACCAAAAAAATTAAAAATATATGTTTGTTAAATTACTTTATAAAATTCTACTTATCCTTTTTGGGTCATGTAAAAATTTTCCTTTTTTTTATCAATTGTTTTTAAAATAGATTGGAACTAAACTTTAACAATTATGTGTATATTTTTTTAAAAATTAAAAACAAGGGTGATTTGCACATCTAGTACCCATAATCTGACAATAAATCCAATAACCAAAGAAAACTATTTTGACAATTATACCCCCAAAGTAGTTGAAAGAGTAGGAGAATTAGAGAAAAAGTAATATGTATTGTTATGTTTAAAATTAAAATATAGTTACCCCATTTTTTGTTTGTTTACTTTCTTAATCTTATACTTTTTTTTGGGGGTTAAATTCTTAATCTTATACTTAAAATTGATTAAGTCTTGAAATACTAAAAAAACACAAATTTTTTGTGTGTGTATACCATGGTTTGAATTTTGAAAACGGATAATTTTTTAAAAATAGGTGAATAGTCTATATAGATAGACACATAATAGAATAGTGTCATACTATATTATTTACGATAATCTTTACTTCACACTAATAGCATGAATCGTACTATACTATAAGTGTTTACATATTTAGTTGTTTGGAGAAAACAAGAGGAAAAATAGGGGAGACATTGTGTTTGCACTGTTGCGGAAGGGGTGTTTGCACTACTCCTGGAAGGGGTGTTTGCACTACTCCTGGAAGGGGAGAGGAGTGATGAAGAAGAAGGGGAGAAAAGAAGAAGAAGAATGAGAGAATATTGTAACTGTTTTGAGGTTTTTTCATCCTTTTGGGGAAGCAATTGACGTACAGAAGAAACAACTCGTTGAGTCCCAGAAAACATGTTTTGTGGGTGTTTTCAGAGGACGCTCCAATGCTCAAATCAATAAATGAGAGAGTAAATGACCATGGTTTGGGCGTCGGGTCCGGAGATAGTCGGAAAACGGGGAAGAAGGATTTAGTGACTTAGGGTCCGAGAAAAGGGATGGATCCGCAAAGTATCTGGGATTTGTGAAGCTATTTACGATGATGAAGGTGAAAAATGTGAGAGCTTTAGGGTGATTCTGGCCAAAGAGTAACCGGAGTCGGAGTATCAGAACCGATTCAAGGATTATCAGAGAGGGTTTTCAGTGTTTAGAGAGAAAAGAGAGAAAACTAGATCAAGAGACCATGTGTGAGTATGTGTGTGAATGAATAGCCATCCCATGATTTTGGGGAGTGCATGTGACTTTTATAGAATTCACATGTCCCAGATTTGGTGCCGCGTGGTTTGCTCGTCCCATACTGCACGCTTCTCGAATTTCTGCTGTATGTCTGATATGTTGTGCTTCTAACACATTCTAACCCGTGTTTTGCAAGGTTTTGAGTCTTTATCGAGTCTTTGAGTCCGTTAGAGTCATTTTGGGTCAAAAGGCGTTTCAGGACGGAGTTTGGAGACTAAGGAGGGAATTGGGGCTAGAAAGGCAAAGAAAACATGAAGAAGAGACTGTCAGGCCATTCTATCGGCCACTTGGCTGGTATAAGTGGCCGATAGAATCACTCGATGAAGATCCAAAGACGTCACTTCTACCAAGCATTTCTATCGGCCATATGGCCGATAGAGGGGACCGATAAAAAGCCCAATCTCGTGCCAAAAAGTATCAGCGCCTGTGGGAGTTTCTATCGGTCATCCAACCGATAAGAATGGGCCGATAAAATGGTGAATCCAAAGACTTCAAGTTTTCTGTCAGGGTTTTTATCGGCCATTTGGCCGATAGAAGTGGCCGATAAAACGCCAAATCTAAAAGCCGAAGAAACACGAATGTCAAATTCCTGCCAAGCGTTTTTATCGGCCGTTTGGGCTTTTTCTGTTTTGGGCCCAAATTTGCCTTGTAGATCCCGATGAAGAAAAGGAAATTTTTTTCGTCGGGATCTGCCGTTTTTATCGGCCATTTTTAAAAGATGCATGTTTTCTCCTGTTTCTTGGCAAGTGCCCATTCTTCCTCCCTCTTTCTCTTCTTCAACACCAACTCGGGAACAACAGTCTTGGCTACTGCTTCAGTCATTTCTGTGAATGACATAGCCAAATAACAAAACTCGATTACATTATCGTCTTAGAGTGGATTTAACTACACTGGTCCTGGAGAGGGAAACACATATACAAAACTTGACAAGATCAAAAAATGGAATGCATCATTTTAGAGAGCAAAGGAGAAAACATGCATCTTTTACATGTATACAAATCTAATAAGTGAAATTTCGCATAATCGAGCACAATATATAGAATAGTTTTTTAACTGGAATTGTGATACATGAGTGGTTTGACTCAAAACCTTTCGCCAAAATGATACAAAAGGTTTTAGGCTCCAAAAAAATCAATACTTTACTTGCATCATCCCAGCTTGAAACAAACCTAGGGGAATGGTCTATAAGACATAGATCCAATTGCATTTTTTCACAATGGTTATGACATTCAGTTTTTGTTTTATAAACTAATACTAGTTTGCTAGATTGCAGACGGTGTTTAATTAGGACTCCAAATTCCGACATCTTTTTAGGACAAACAGAGCCGAAGCACTACTGAACACACATTTTTCTTACACCTCGACAAGACCAAATTTACAGTGTTTCCACCGCCGCAATTGGTAACATGATTGATTTGTCGAATCACGCATAGAGAGGGGAGAAAGAGAGAGAGACATAAAAGACTAACCGGCGATCACGAATGTCGGCGGAAGAACATAGAGAGACGGGAGGGAGCGCCAAGGAAAACCCAAATCTTCTTATACTCTGAGAAATTGGAGCCGGCGGGTAAATTAGGGCTTCGTTATGTTTTTATGTCCTTATTTGGCTATGTCATTCATAGAAATGACTGAAGTAGTAGCCAATACTGTTGTTCCCGAGTCGGTGTTGAAGAAGAGAGAGGGAGGAAGAATGGGCACTTGCCAAGAAACAGGAGAAAACATGCATCTTTTAAAAATGGCCGATAAAAATGGCAAATCCCGATGAAGAAAAAAAAAGGAAATTTTGGGCTTTTTCTGTTTCGGCCCAAATTTGCATAATCTCGACCCTGGACGACTCTAGACCTAATTATACCTATTTTCAGCCACTTTTTAGATTAGATTTTCTTTTCTATTGAGATTTTTGGCTCTTGCAACTTTGTAAGCTTTGGGGGAGACGAATCCCTGAATCTGCATGTTTTGAGAAGAATTTGTGAACCCTTTTTGGATTTCTTATTTATCGATTATGAGTTTTTTTCTATCTCCTTGCTTGTTCTCTGCTTACATGTCTGAGTAGTTTCATAGTTAGGTTTAAGGTTTCAAGGGGATCTATGAATCATTGAATTAGACATAAATAGGGATCTATCTTTTTTGGTTTTCGCTTATTGTTGTGTTCATTGCTTATGCTAAATTTATCACTTAGTCTCTGATCTAGGGTTTAATCTATTCATCAAAAGTGTTATAGATTGCTTGAAAGAACATAAGCGAGCGAATCGTCCTTAGCCAACGAAAGCTGATGCTAAGGCGATACGTGAACATATCAAACTAATTCGTTAATGCTGGTCTAGAATTCTAAGTTCAAACGACAATTTAGAATCTTAGGTTGTTAGATTTAGTGATCAATAGCACGAGAGTAGATTGGTTAAATATTTATGTTTGAGTTCAAGACTTGTGTTAAATCATTCCCTGAATAATTGTCTGGTTCATGATCTCTGGATTCCTGCGAAGAAACTCTTGGCCTAACGTTTTTCTCCTTATTGAATTTACATTATTTTTAGTTATTTTAATTACTTTTGCAAATCAAACCATATTCTCGTCTTAGCTTAATTTCACCTTGTGAGATTTGTAGTGTGACCTTGGTCCTTGTGGATTCGATCCCATCTATACTACTGTGATAGACTGTTCTCTTGCAATGTTTTTATTTGGGTTATTCCTGAAATCTCACAAGGATTTCACCTGATCTTTGCATGCATAAGATACATCTAGTGGATGAATCGATGACTTCGATAGAACATCAGAGACGGTTCAACCCAAATCTAAAAGATGTTGTAAAGAAGGAGATAATGAAACTTCTAGAGGCAGACATCATATACGCTATCTCTGATAGTACTTGGGTGAGCCCAGTCCATGTTGTGCCAAAGAAAGGTGGTGTAACAGTTGTTAAAAATGAGAAAAACGAGTTGATTCCAACTAGAACTGTAACAGGGCATATGATGTGTATTGACTATAGGATGTTGAATGCTGTTACTCGTAAAGATCACTTTCCTTTGCCTTTTATCGATCAAATTCTTGAAAGATTGGCTAACCACCCCTACTACTGTTTTCTAGATGGTTATTCTGGTTTCTTTCAGATTCTCATCCATCCAGACGACGAAGAGAAGACTACATTCACATGTCCTTATGGCACCTTCGCTTATCGCAAAATGCCATTTGGCTTGTGCAATTCCCCATCGACATTCCAGCGATGCATGATGTCGATTTTCACCGACTTGATTGAGGATATTAATAGAGGTTTTCATGGACGACTTATGTGTCTATGGATCCTTCTTTTATGTCTGTCTTTCTAATTTGTGCAGGGTATTACAACAATGCGAGGAAAAACATCTAGTGTTGAACTAGGAGAAGTGTCACTTTATGGTTAGAGATGAGATTGTCTTGGGTCATCGGATTTCAGAGCAGGGTATCGAAGTGGACAAGGCAAAGATCGAGGTGATGACTAGTCTGCAACCTCTTGATTCTGTCAAGGAGATTAAAAGCTTTCTGGGACATGCTGGGTTCTACATGAGGTTCATCAAGGATTTCTCCAAGATTGCTAGTCCCTTGAGTCGATTGTTATGCAATGAGGTGAAGTTTCATTTTGACAGCGATTGTTTAGAGGCCTTCCACACGATCAAGGGAGCACTTGTCAGTGCACCAATTGTCCAACCACCAGACTGGGAACTTCCTTTCAAAGTGATGACTGATGCTAGAGATTTCGCAGTGGGAGTTGTTTTGGGACATCGAAAGGACAAGAAGCTTCATGTTATCTACTACGCCAGCAGAACTCTTGATGATGCGCAGTGCAAGTACGCCACAACTGAAAAAGAACTTCTTGCCATTGTGTTCGCTTTTGAGAAGTTCATATCTTATCTTGTGGGGTCTAAGGTTATAGTGCATATTGATTATGCTGATATGAAGTATCTACTTATGAAGAAGGATGCCAAACCTAGACTTTTGCGATGGATTCTTCTGCTGCAGGAATTTGATCTTGAGATCAAAGACAAGAAGGCGATCAAGAATGGTGTTGCAGATCATCTCTCTAGGCTGCGTGTGGATGACGAGATTCCTTTAGATGATAGCCTACCTGAAGAGAACGTTTACGCGATCAGTATTGGGTGCAGTGACTATTACACACCTTCGCACCACACAAAGCTCCCCAAAATCCCTTGGTTTGGTGAAATAGCGAACTACTTGGCCGCAAAGAAAGAGCCAAATGACTTTATTGGGTACAAGAAGATGAAGTTCTTGAGAGACATCATATGTTATTTTTGGGATGAGCCATACTTATACAAGAAATGTTCAGATGATGTCTTTCGGAGATGTGTCTCAGAGGAGGATATTCCTAGTATTCTTTTCCACTGTCATGGTTCGAATTATGCTGGACACTTTGCCACGTTCAAGACGGTGTCCAAAGCTCTACAAGCAGGTTTCTGGTGGCCGACTATGTTTCGTGATGCACATGCTTTTGTCAACAAATGCGGTTCATGCAAGAGGCAGAGGAATATTACCAAGAGGAATGAAATGCCACATAATTTCATCTTGGAGGTTGAAGTGTTCGATGTGTGGGGTATTGATTTCATGGGTCATTTTCCATATTCTTATGGGAATTAATACATCCTCGTTGTGTGTTTATATGGTTGAAGCACTGCCTAGCCCAACAAATGATGCCATGGTGGTCTTGAAGATGTTCAAATCTGTGATATTTCCAAGGTTTGGTGTGCCTAGAGTAGTGATCAGCGATGATGGGTCTCATTTCATCAAAAAAATCTTTGAGGGTCTCTTGAAGAAGCATGGAGTCAAGCACAAGGTAGCCACTCCTTACCATCTGCAGACAAGTGGACATGTCGAGATTTGCAACAGGGAGATCAAGGGTATCCAGCAAAAGACCGTGAGCACAATGAGAAAAGATTGGGCTACAAAGCTGGATGACGCTCTTTGGGCGTATATGACTGCCTACAAGACACCTTTAGGCACGACACCATTCCATCTTGTCTATGGAAAATCGTGCCATTTTCTCGTGGAGCTCGAGTACAAGGCATGATGGACTGTAAAGTTGCTGAACTTTGACATCATGTTGGATTCGGTCTTCATTGCGTATATCCAAGGCGTCCCGAGTATGACATCGTAGATCGTTGGCCTATCAAGGACCAAAAAATTTACCATTTTTATGAGTCCGCCAACGTAGATGGGTATCTTGACTGTTCCCGTTGTCATGGTATATTCTCCTGTGAAACCAGTGAGAGGTTCGATGTTCGTTTTGATCTCATAATCTGGGAAATCCATGTCTCTTAGCGTCTGTCTGAATATCACGTTAACCGAGCTGCCGGTATCAACTAGGATCCTCCCGTACTGCAACATCTCTGATGAGTAAGTTGACAACTAAAGGGTTGTTGTGTGGCATATGGAGCCCTTCTGTATCGGCCTCTGAGAAGGTTACTGGTATTCCGCCTGTTACGACTCGGTTTTGTCCCCGTGCCGCGATCATTTCTCTGCTATGTTCTTTGATTGCTCGAACTGAATAGTTTCAGGATTTGAGTGCTCCCATGATCATGTTAACTCGCTTTCGAACTTGTGGAGTGTTTTTGTTTTTGAACTGGTCATCCCGATCTCGTTTTGGCTGTTCCGCAGTAACAGTGGTGTTTGTTTATCCGAGATCCCCGGTGGTATTTGGTCGACGACCTCCGTTGTTATCGTTACGGCAAAATTTGTTACCGGGGCGGAATGCACCTTCAACTAGGACTTCGCCTTTTCTGTATTTTAACAAAAGGAAATCCTGGAGATGTCCGCATTCTTCGGTGCGGTGACTTTCTCTGTTGTGGGATTGGTAGAACGGTCCGTTGTTACTGGCCGACTCGCTTGGATCCTCGGGTCGGACCCAAGTATTCCAAGATTGTTGTGGTTGGATGGTGCTGACTTGCTGAGTCGCATGCCGTCTTTCGTAGTGACTACGGGTCTCACGATACTCTTCTTTTGACTTGTCTCTAGGAGTAATTTGCTTTGAAAGGGCGTACTCCGTATGTGCGCCCTTTCAAATCATCCGGTATAACGTTTTTAGTATTTCGAAAAAGCACTTCCAACTAGCATCTCTCATACTATCAATTACACCAAAAGCAATGGGGAAATGGTGACGATTAGGCTCCTGAGCTGTGGCAAAAAATAGTATACCACCATATGCAGTCTTACGAAAAGTTGCGTCCACAACTATCACTTTCCTCATTGCTTTAAACCATTCAATGTTAGCGCCCAAAGCGATGAATAGGTACTTGAACTTTTTCTCTGCATCCAATTTCACACTTGTTACAGTATCAGGATTGACCTTCTCTAACATGTAGAGATAAGAATACAATATCCTATAGCTTTTTTCAGGACTGCCCCGCACATCACTAACAACAAGGTTTTTCCCTCTCAAGGTGGTCGAGTAGGACAAATTCAAACCATGTCTTTCTTGAATAATGCTGATGATATTTTTAAGATATGGTGTGTCGAGTTGACCTGGATATACATCATGCAAAATAGATGCTACTAATCTTGGTGTGCCTTTCCTTTTAATGTTAATTGTACTCGCAACAGCCCGAGAGTATGTATGCATCTTTCTATATACTCTAACACTGAAATAATCTGATTTCTTAATTTTCGCAACTCTTAGATACCATTTACAACCTTGTTTCGCTTGATGGCATTATAAGATAAGTCGCTTTGTATTCGGCTTAACAATAGCGAGCCCAAAACAATTCTGATGTGAAGCTCTATCAACCAAATTTTGCACTGCCTTCTTAGAACTAAATTCTTGATCTAATTCAAGACCGTACCATCTTCCCATTATTCACCATACTGACTTGCTTCTATAGGAAGCTCAACATATTCATATGCATACCATCCAAACCGTTATCCCCAAGGTTATCCACAGCCGCAAATGCGTCAAGTGATACATTATCCACACCCGCAAATTCGTCACGTGATTCATCATTCTCCATCGGCTCGTTACGTTGTTCTCCTGCTTCATCCGCTCTGTAAATAGTAAGGATACCAACATTAACTACATCATCAGCTATGCCATTTGAATCCATCTCCCCATAATTCACACCAAATGAACTTCCTTGCTCCGCTCTTGAAAGTTGCTCGCCCCTCTGATTTATTTCCAAATCTTTGATTATCTCCACATGCAAAACAGATCTAAGTCGCTCTTTATCCAATGTCGTTAGAAAAACGTAAACGTCTTCATCATCCAAAATATATGACTATCTGTGAGGATTAACTACCAAGATAATGTAACTCAATTTCAGTTTCATCGTAGTTTCATCTATTGCAATCTTCCTGCATATCTTATCTACTAATGCCAAATAAGTTATCTCCTCCAAATATGAGGTCTTAAACGATATAGCGTAGATGAAATTTCTTGAAATCCATTCTTTTTCGTTCTGTGAATAGTATCCTCTATAATCAAAATGTATATTTGTGTGGCTAGTGCTCATTGCCTCCTGGAAATATAATAAAAATACGCAATTAGCAATCTCTCAGTTATACCATTTGTACCAGTTGTCCTAGATCTCTCAGTTATACATTTGTATCAGTTGTACTATATTTCCAGATTTGGTGAACTCGGGAGATTCTTATTCTAATCTACCTAAGGACCACTACGATTCAACAACTAAAATCGACAAATTACCAATGAAAATACCTAATCGTCCCATAAAACTTGGTTACCAAATCAATATGTATATCGAAACAAGCAATTTTCAAATTCAATCCCTAAATTGTGAAATCCCCAAATCAATGTGCTAAGAAACTCACTCAGTTTTCAAGCTTCAGCAATGGCGGAGGAAGAGGAGCTACGAACAAGAAACGGAGGCTGAGGCAAGGGCCGACGAGATGGGATGCCTGATTGAGCTCGGGGGTCGACGACAGAAAGTGAATCGGGAAAGAAGAAGAAATTATGTAATTAATTTCTTTTCTTGTTTTCTTTTTCGTTTTTGTTTTCTTTTTCGTTTTAGTTTAATGTAATTATTTAAAATTAATTGTTGACTAAGTCCATCAAAGGCATAATTGGAAAACCATATTAAGAGATATTAAGAGTGGCATTCATATTAATTGGTGGTACATGAGATCAATTTTCAAATCAAAATGACATATGTGACTCTCGCCGACATGAGTGACACCTTCTAAAATTCTATTTAAATAATAAAATGGTGATATTAATGTATAGCCTCAGATATCTACAAAATTAAGTAAGTAGCATTCAATAACAAAAAATTAATTTTAGAAAAAGTAATGTGATGATTCGGACGAAAATACCCCTACTAACAAACAAGTTATGTTTTTTATACATATCTATTTGATTATATCTGATTTCCGATTGATTTGCGACTATTTTCAAACAGTCGGACATCAGTGGGTATTTAGTGACTAAAAATATCAATCGTTAATTAGTAGCAGTTTTACGACTGATTAGTGACTGAATTGTAGTCGGAAACATGCAGTAGCTAATCAGTAGTAATTTTAGCGTCTTATTTGCTACTGAATTCGGTGGGTCGTAAAACAGTAGCAAATCAGAAGCAAAACAGTAGCAAAAAGTTAGTTATAATTCACGTGGAATTCATTTGGTAGTTGGTGTACCTAATTTGGTTTGCAGTCGGGAATCAGTAGTAATTTTAGCGACTCATTTTCTACTGAATTCGTTGGGTCGTAGTACAGTAGCAAATCAGTAGCAAAAAGGAGTTGTAAATCACGTGGAATTCATTTGGTGGTTGGTGTACCTAATTTGATTTGCAGTCGGTAATCAGTAGGGAATCAGTCGGGAAACTTTCTATATATTTGCCAAACTCGAATTTTCTTGTCACAATTGTAGAAATACAAAGCAAAGAAATAGTTTATAAACACAAATCAAAGAGAGAATAAGGTTTCTCAACTTAGAATGTCGGGAAATTACAATTATGGTAATTTCCGGGAGTGGATGTATAATAGGTTCGATGAAGCGACGGGAAATCTCTCGGCAGAGTTCACAGCGGGGGTGGATCAATTCGTGTCATTTGCAAATAGCCAGCCTTTAGCGCAGAGAAATCGCGGTATGTTTCACTGCCCTTGTCTTGTTTGCGAGAATGAGAAATTTATCCCGGGTACAAGAGCTTTGAGACATTTGTATAGTAGATGATTTATGCCATATTATTATATTTGGTATAAGCATGGTGAAGAACTGGATATGGATTTAGGAACGAGTTATGTTGATAGGACAAATGTAAGTGGGAGTGAAGATGTGGGTAATGTAGTAGAAGATAGATATGTGGATATGGTGAATGATGCGTTTCGTGATAACGTGAGTTTTGATAACTACTATCATCGGGATGTTAGTTATCAGAATGTAGAAGAACCGGTACGTAATCATTCAAAAAAATTCTACGACTTGTTAGATGGAGCGAATACTCCATTATACGATGGTTGTCGTGAAGGTCACTCGCAGTTATCCTTAGCTGCTCGAACCATGCAAAATAAGGCAGATCATAATATGAGTGAAACGTTAGTGGATTCGGTATGCGGAATCTTGACAGATTATTTACCAGAAGGAAACCAGGGACCCGGTTAACATTACGAGACAGACAAATTGATGCGTAATTTGGGGCTCCCATGTCATGCAATTGATGTTTGCATTAACAATTGTATGGTCTTCTGGAAAGATGATGATCGGTTAGATGAGTGTCGATTTTGTAATTCAAAAAGATGGATGCCTAACGAGCAAAACCGTAGGACCAACGTACCATATAGTCGTATGTGGTATATGCCTATTGCTGACATATTAAAGAGAATGTATCAGAGCGAGAAGACTACATCGACAATGAGATGGCACGCCGAGCACGAAGCAAATGAGGAAGAAATGTGTCATCCGTCTGATGGGGCGGAGTGGAAATATTTTCAAGATCAACATCCCGAGTTTTCCGAAGAACCCCAAAACGTTTATCTTGGATTGTGTACAGATGGGTTCAATCCATTTGGCATGTCAAAAAATCATTCATTGTGGCCCGTGATCTTGACTCCGTATAATTTACCCTCTGGTATGTGCATGAATACATAGTACTTGTTTCTAACAATTATGAATTCTGGGCCAAATCATCCTCGAGGTAGTCTCGATATCTTCCTCCGACCTCTCATTGATGAGTTAAAATAACGGTGGTCTACTGGAGTCGATGCATACAATGTCTCGTTGAATCAAAATTTTAAACTAAGAGCAGTGTTATTGTGGACGATAAGCGACTTTCTGGCGTATGGCATGTTATCAGGATGGACCACCCATGGCAAATTGTCTTGTCCAATTTGCATGGAAGATACACAGTCTTTTTATCTTAAGCATGGAAGAAAGACGTGTTGGTTCGATTATCACCGAAAATTTCTTCCTCATGATCATCCTCTAAGGAAGAATACAAAAGACTTTTTGAAGAAGAGAAACGCTAAGAAAGACTATCCACCAGAGTCTTTGACCAGTGAGAAAATTTATTTATACCGGTTGAAACGTGTAAAGCCACCGAAAACAGAGGATATTGGTGGCAACGGTCACGATAAGAAGAAACATGGCTTTGGGAAAGAGCATAACTGGCACAAAGAAAGCATATTCTGGGAATTGACATAATCTCGATCTGATGCATATAGAGAAGAATTGTTTTGACAACATCATGAATACTCTTATGCGTGTGAAGGGTAAATCGAAAGACACCATCCCGTCAAGATTGGATATAGAAGAATTATGTTATCGGCGACACTTACATATTGATGATGAGGGTAGAGCCCCTTTTCCTGAATACTCATTGACTGACGAAGCCAGAAGAAGCTTATTGGAATGTGTGAAAAATTCGGTAAAATTCACATATGGTTATGCTTCTGACTTAGCTAGTTGTGCTGATCTGGCGAATGAAAAGTTTTATGGGATGAAGAGTCATGACTGCCATGTTTTTAGGGAGCGGCTACTTCCATTTATCTTTGTAGAACTACTAGACCGGAACGTCCACACTGCGTTATCAGGTACTAATTACTTATAATTTTAGGAAAATAAATCACCTAAATATGATTATGGTAATTTATATTAACCATTTGCTGTTTCAATTTGTATCGTAGGGGTTTGAGCATTTTTCCGTGACTTATGTTCGAGAACTTTGCAGAAAAGTCGCGTCCAAATTCTTAAACGAAACATAGTTTTAATCATATGCAATTTGGAAAAGATCTTTCCACCATCCTTTTTCGACGTGATGGAGCACCTACCTATACATCTCCCCTACGAAGCTGAATTAGGAGACCCCGTGCAATACAGGTGGATGTACCCTTTTGAAAGGTTTTTCAAAAAGTTGAAAGGGAAAGCAAAGAACCAAAAATATGAAGCATGATCGATTGTTCAAAAATATCTATGGGAGGAGGTATTTTATTTCACAGAGCACTATTTTCCCTCGAGTATACAAACGAAATCAAGGTAAAAGCTATAACTATTCGCATGTTCACTAATCCATTTGGTATACACCTGGTAGCTTTTATAAAATGATTTTCACTACTTTGGTCAGGTCAAGGCGATTTGCTCAAGGTGAAGTCCCCGAATATCATTTCGATGGAGTCCCCGATATATTTACTCACGTAGGTCGGCCTAGTGGCGAAATGCAGGAAATCAGGCTTCCAGATAAAGACTACTGATGCGCACATGCATATGTTTTGCGAAATTGTGGTTATTTCGAGCCACTTGAGAGGTATAAGTTGGAATGGGTTTAACTTAAAATGTTTCATAGTCCATACTCGATTTCTCATTTTGTTTTTATGGTGTTACATAGTTTCTTCGAAGATTATATTAGTACACAATATCCGGACCTCTCTGAGAAAGAAATCCTGGCGAAACGAGCTGAAGAATATCCTTCATGGATCAAAGAATATGTATGTCTATAAATTTTTGTTATTTAATTTGACTATTGGTACTTCAATATATTTTATATTGACTTTTTATATGCAGGTTACTTACTGGAAGGCCACAACTCCATTTCCAACGTGGGTGCACGACATAATTCATGGACCCCTGAAAAGGGCCAAAACTTGGCCCATCTACTATACAAGAGGATATTTGTTTCATATCCAGAATCACAGCGCGGGAAGAAAGACATGTAACTATGGTGTATGTGTTACTGGAGAGATTACAGCAATGCAGCTGACAGAGCTGATTTCCACGGTATCTTAACTGATATCATAGAACTCGAGTATGAGGGGGTGGATAATTTGAGAATCACACTTTTTAAGTGTATGTGGTACGACCATGTGATCGGTAGAGGCACTCGGAGAGGCAATGGTGGAATTGTAGACACTCTTCCATCGAAAATATACAATAAATATGAACCATTTATTCTGGGTACGTTCGCTCGTATATTTCTCCAGCCCGTTTATCACTTTCTCGGTACCTTATATATATGTCTGATTTTATACATTGATATTGCACAACCTCTCAAGCGGATCAAGTTTGTTATATCCCGTACCCATACAAGAAGAAACCAAAGAATGTGTGGCACAATGTTGTTAAAGTTAACCCGAGGAGAAATATTTCAGGAGAATATGTAGACGCAGAACCTACTCTTTTACAACAAAAAACTGATGATCATGTAATGCTGACTACAATTGAAGATCTCGTAGTCGAGAATTCACTACCAGGAGTAAACCCAGTAAATCTCGATTACGATGTCGGCGATGCGGAACTAGATGACGAATTCCAGTGTAACTTATCCGATTCTGATAACGAAGATGCAGAAGGTGTAGCACCGTACTAATTATAAGAAGATTATATGCTACCGATGTTATTTTATGTATTATTATGTTATGTGATATCTTAAGTTTTGTAATTTGTATCAGTATCCAGAGTGCAGCTCATTAAGATATAAGAAGTAAACGACTTATGAGGAAATGAGAGCAAGAACAGTCATGTTTTCTTACTTATAGCCTTCAACATCTGGGCAAATGCAACTGATATGTACAGGCCCTATAACAGACATTACACAATCATTCTAGCTTTAGCAATAACATATCTAACTTACACAATCATACTAGCTTTAACTATGCCACCAACAACGACATCTAGCAAACACCCAAGAAGAACAAGGATAACTAACTTCAGGAAGCTTGATTTGGCTTCATTGTAACGATATTCAAACCTCTTCTCAAACTCGTCTTCATCAATCCCCAACCTACGCACCACCTTCATCTCTTTGAGCTCGGTTTCAAGACATCCTATTCTACAATCCACTCGTTGTAACTCATCAATAAATGCCTGATCAACCCAATTGAACACATGCTAATCATTCTTTAGCTGCATAAAACATGATCAATCAAACTCATTTTCCCATTTTATCAAGACCACCATAAATAATTGCAAATCTGAAAACATATACATTATATCTAAACCAATGCTCACCTTGAGTTGTGCAGCATAACCACACCGGTAGTATCACCGGAATGGATTCGGTTCAGATCGTGCAATTTTGGACACGATTCTCTGCCCACACCAACATATTTTTGGAAAGCCAAATACTTTTCCTCTTCCCCAGGGACCCCTTGATGTTCCACTCGAACTTCCAGAAGAGTCACCCATGTTAAATCATAGACGAAAACAAGATATAGAGAGTGGATTTTTCAGGGTTTTGCTATTTAGGGTTCTTACCTTGCTTCGATTTCGGGATTTTACGACGAAGAGAATTCATGGTTTCGCGAGTTAATGAAGACAAAGGAAAAGAGTTAGATAAATAAAAGCGTTGTTGAATAAATCCCGAATGAGTTACCAAGCCTAGCGGTAACGCGCACCACACATCATACCAGGGTTCGAGTCTCGTGGTGCGGGGTTATTCTCAAACCCATTTTTTTAATTTTTAATCGGGTTTGGACAAAGAACAAAGGATGAGTAATGTACACATGTCACGAAATGGTACTTGAACAAAAATAATGTGTACTTGCTGTCAAAGGATAAAAACGATTCGCTTTCTTTTCAAGTCTGAATCGTCGTTCGTTCAAGATTCCCATAATAATTACCTTGAAAATAACAAACACCATCCTTCTCGAGACACAGTCCACATCAATATCTTTTCAGTTTCATTATCTTTTCAGTTCCTGCAAAGAAAAAGCATCACTTTCCTTTTCATTTCCACTTGAAAAATGGCTTCAAAGGCAATATCCAACCAACTTACAGCAATCCTCAGGAATCCATCGCCGTTTTTCAGCGTAGGTAAGTAGTCTGGTTTTGGTAAATGATTTAACAATTGTTTTCCTCATTATACTAATGTTTTTGTTCCAATTTTGCCTAGGACCGGTTGGTGATGACGAATACCATTGGGAAGCAATTCTCATGGGGCCTCAAAACACACCTTATGAAGGAGGAGTCTTCAAACTCGCAATTTTCTTCCATCCAGAATATCCTTTCAGACCTCCGATGGTATGTCTAGATAATCGTGGATGTTTCTTAAGCCGTCGTCTGTTTAGTAACGGATTCCTGAAAGTGGATACTCAATCAAACTTGCTCTGTCTTTTCAGAGACAACTTTTTTCTATTTCTCTTGTTTCATCTTTCATTTCTTACCGGTACTTAGTTTCAGCTTCATCCAGTTCCTGTCTTAACATTTCTTCTTCATAACTAAAAATATTCTTAGTTATTGGATTCATAGCTGACTTGTGACTTGATTTGCTTTAGTCATTGCAATTTGTACTTTCTATGTTCTGTTTTTCCGTATGTCTCATGTCTTAATCAAGAAACTTAAATGGTGAACTGTGTTTGTACTGATTAGAAAAGGATTATACTTGGATGTTTCTTAAGCGGTCGTCGGTCATTGATGATTCGTGTGTATAGTCTTGTTTTAGTAACTGATTCCTGAAGATTAGGTTAAGGTTCCTTCTAAAGAGAAATAAAATTTGAAAATTGATGTCCTGAAACAAGTTTTAAGTATCCTAAAAATATATGTTGGTTCATAAAATGTTTCGATTTACTCGTATGGTTTTGTAGATCGTTTTCAAGACCAAGGTGTATCATCCAAACGTTGATGAGTATGGGCACATCTTCCTAAATGTGTTGACGATTGACCATTACAATCCTTTCTATACCATCCCCCGTGTAAGAAAAAGCTTACAATTACTTGTGTATTGAAAAACAAACAAGAGAGTAATAACTTGATACTGTTAATTTCTGTGCTAAACAGCTTCTCACTAGCATTTACGAGATGTTGGCTGAGCCATTGATAACTGAAGAGGACCATGTGGAGAAGGAGATTGCCAGACTCTACATAGAGTATAGGGCGGTTTTTGAATCTACACCGCTTGCCTGGACTCTGGAGCATGCTGCCGAATAGAGAATGATTACCTCTTCTTTAAACTTGTGTTAAGACTCCTATCTATGTTATGTGTTTGTACTGAATTTGGTTTTTACTTTAAACTTGTGTTATTTCATTTTGAACATCTACTGGAACATTTTGAATTTGGTTCTTACCTTGCTTCGATTTGGGGATTTTACGACAAAGAGAATTCAGGGTTTCGCGAGTTAATGAAGGCAAAGGGAAAGAGTTAGATAAATAAAAGCGTTGTCGAATAAATCCTGAATGAGTTACCTAGCCTAGTGGTAACGCGCACTACACATCAGACCAGGGTTCGAGTCTCGTGGTGCGGGGTTATTCTCAAAACCATTTTTATTTATTTTAATCGGGTTTGGAATCGGATCCTAATCGGGTCTTAAATTGGTTAATGTTTGGTTATTCTCAAACCCAACTTTTTTAAATTTAATCGGGTTTGGAATCAGATCCTAATCGGGTCTTAAATTGGTTAATGATTGGTTATTCTCAAACCTAACTTTTTAAATTTAATCGGGTATGGAATCGGATCCTAATCGGGTCTTAAATTGGTTAATGATCCTAAACCCTAAAACCTAAACCCTAAACGCTAAACCCTAAACCCTAAACCCTAAACCAGCCTAAACCCTAAACCCATGTTATCTCAACGTCTAACTTGCGCAATAACTTGCATTTGTCGCAATTAGAGTTTTAAAACTTGGTGTTAGTAAGATTTGATTTATAGGGAAAATTGTTGATTAGTTTCAAAAGATGGTTTTGTTAACAAGAAACACTAAATCTTAAACCCTAAATCCTAAATCGGCCTAAACCCGAGGGGAAACTGATGATCATGTAATGCTGACTACAATTGAAGATCTCGTAGTCGAGAATTCACTACCAAGAGTAAACTTCGATTACGATGCCGGCGATGCGGAACTTATTATTTCAAGATCAAATTAGGTTAATTGTGAAAAAAATAAACTTATTTAATGTTTTATAATGTTATTTAAGGTTAATTATGAAGAAATTAAAATTATTTTGTGTATTATAATGTTATTTAAGGTTAATTATGAAAAAAATATTAAAAAATTTGCTACTAAATACCTACTGATTTCCGACTGATTGGGCCAAAAAAACCAAAAATTTCGACTCAATTCATCCGGGAAAATATACCGGGAAATTTTTTGGCACAATTTTGTTTTCAACTCGAAAACACAATCCCCTTCATCTTCATTTCTTCTCTCTTTTCTCTTACCTTTCGCGTAAACCCTAATCGCATCGTCTTCCTCGATTACGTGGCTAGATCTCCTTAATCGAAGCTCTGTCTATCTCACTCTCCGATCCTCAAAGATATTTTTCTCCCATAAAACAAACCCTAATACACTCTCCTATTCCTCGCTTCTCTCTCGAAATCCCTAATTCATCGTCTCCTGTTGCGATGGGTGGAAAGAGGAAGCGAGTTCTAGTGAAACCAACAGCGTCGAGAGCCAGACCGGCCAATCGACCCACTCAGTATGATTTCGCTCCAAAACCGACATCAGAAACTGTCCCGCCGGTTCTCCCCAACAACAATCGTCCGCCTGTGAATGATTACCCTCCACCGAGGACGCTCTTTCCGAGCTCAAATACTCCACTGCCTGCATCGTCTGTGAATCCACCCGCTCCATCGTCTGCAAATCCACATTATGGATCATCTCATTCTGCTCAACCTCCACTGCGTGCATCGTCTGCGAATCCACCCGCACCTGTTTATTCTGCGAATCGAGTAGCTCCAACGGTTCAAGATCAGCAACGCCCAACTCAATCAAGTCAACAACATCCATCTGCAGCGCCTCAAGTTCAACAAGGTCAATCGCCTCCATATCTAGCAGATCAATCTCATCACAGCTCTCAAGCCCAAAATTCCCACAACCCAGTAGAAGAAGCATATGGAGGTTTCTCTGATGTCGAAGCTCCGATAGAGCCTAATCTCTCCCAAGACCAGATGGAGGCTCTGAACTCGCTGCTACTTGCGCCAAGGCCGAAGCAAATCACCATCCTCGATCCCGACCTCGTCCAGCCTAATTCAACATGGTAATTTCTTGCTTTCTTTGTTTGTGCTTTTGTTTATTGCGTTGAGACAAGAATTAACGCAACATAAAGAAATCAAAACATTAATACCGCTGACTCATTTTAATTTGTTTATGTTCCGTAAACATTATGATACTCTAGAAATTTACTAACTTAATACTGCTGACTTATATGTTTGATAGTATATGTAGTATAAATGTAACTCACTAAACTAACCTTTGGCTTGATATCTTAAGGCTCCCCTCTCTAAATAGATGGCAAGGTGAAGACATAAACGTTTTGCTTAGTGAAACTTTAAAACTTAGCTAACATTTTTCTGTGAAATATTTATCTTAATACAACTGTTCATACTTTCTCTTGAGTTTTTTTACATTCTGTTAACAGTTTCTCTCTTAACTCTTACTTTCATTAAAGATAATCTGAAACTTTTTCTGTTTTTTTTAGGTTTGGTTTTGATCGATCCTCACTGACTAAGCAGGTTACAAAGTGCTTCACTAATAAGTTTGATGGCCCCTACTATAGTTTATCCTGTGTGCCTAGGGAAAGAGTAGAACGATGGTTGTTGAATTCGTGGTAACATTCTTTCCCATGTAACACCTATCTTCTGTGTAATACGTGTATGTGCTTTATATAGACTAACACCAATCTTTCTCTTTTGTTTGTAGAAAAAACACAGATGGGATCCATCTTTAACAGGTTTGGTTCAGGGGCATTTCGAAGCCATACTTCAACTTCGCTTGAAAGACATGGTGAGCACTGCAAGGAGTAATGATGAGCAACCTAGATGGATGACTGATAAGATATGGGAAGAAATGAAAGCACATTGGAGCACTGAAGAACAAATAACAAAGAGTGAAACGACCTCAGCAGCTCGGATGTCTCAACGTAAAGGTCTCGGGCATCACAAACACGCCTCTGGACAGAAGTTTTACCGACAAATCGAACAAGAAATGGTAAGTCACTTGAAACTATAAGTTTGCTTCAATATGTGGTAAATGGTGATATTTTGTTATTGCTTTTCAAGTTGACTTAGTTGGTTTAAATCTGATTGAGTGTTGATTGACTATTGCATTTTCGTTGACTGAGTTAGTTTACTTGTTATAATTTTTCCATATCAGGTTGAGGAATTAGGAAGACCAGTGAGTTTCGGTGAGGTTTTCATCAGGGCTAATACGAAGAAAGATGGAACCTTTGCAGATAAAAAAGCAGAGCAAGTTGCTGAGCCCTATATACAGAAAAAGCAAGAGAAGTTGTCTAACCTCGAGTCTGGGACCACTGAGATTTCTGATGGTCGTTATCCAGCGCTATCCATTGAAGAGGATAACGAGGTTTTTATTCAGGTTAAGTGCTTCCTTCACTAATTTGTTATGTTTTGGATTTTGATTGATGATATAGTGTTTGGTATTAATTTTGCTTTCTTTTATTTTGGCAGTCTACGTTCACAAACGATAGAGAAGACCTGTTTGGCATTGGAAGCCTCAAGAATCAGCTCAAGGGAAAGGGAAAACAGCTGGAAACCTCTGCTTCTTTCCAGCAGATGCAACAACAGCTTGAAGCGGCTCAAAGGAAATTGGAGGAACAAGCTGCTCATATCGTCCAGCAAGAAGCAGAGAATGCTCGACTTGCAGCTGCTCAAAAGGTCCAGACCGCCGAGCTTGCGATTGTGAACAAGTTCCTGAAAATCGACAACCGATTTCTCGCATTCCTTACCCAAGAAACTGATGCTGATGGTCCATCCTCTCCTCTCCACTGATTTAGCTAACTTGTTTCTCCCTTCTTTATATCACTTGAAACTTTAAATTGATGTTATGTTTTGCAAATGGGAGTTGCCTTTCCATTTTGTTTTAGAACTTGAAACTTATGTTACTTTGTAATTTCGGTTTTTTGGTGTATGGATTTGTGTTCTTCATTTGTTTTACTTTACTTTTGTTTTGATTCATGTTTAAATTAAAATTAACAAACCAATTAGTCAATAAACAAAAATCAAACAAAGCTAAACCAAATCAGGAAATCAAAAATCTAGTAGTATGTATTCAGTAGCAAATCAGTCGTAAAAACAAACACAAATCAGTCGTAAAATAGTCGGCAAACCGTCGTAAACAATGCCAAAAAACGCAAAATAGATGCTCAGATCAGTCGTAAATTAGTAGCTGCAATAGTAGGTAATCACTCGCAATTTAGTAGTCAAATTTTAAGACTGATTACCGACTACGACTGTAGTAGCAAAATTAAGTCACTATTCAGTCACTAATCAGTCGTAAAATTTTGCTACTGTTTAGCGACTGAATAGTGACCGCCTAATACCAGTCGTAAATCAGTAGCAAAATTGCTACTGATTTTATTTGCGACGAGACCTTTACCTACAACAGAAATCAGTCGGAAATCAGTCGTAACAGGGTGTTTTGCTACTGATTTCCGACAGTTTTTGCAGTAGTAAAAAACATGTTTGCTTGTAGTGTTATTATCAAGATAACTTATATTGATAATTCTTATTATCAAGATAACTAATATTTGATCATAGATATTTATTCGATTATCAAGATAACTCACATCGATAACTCTTATTATCAAGATAACTCATATTTGATTATAAATATTTATTTGATTATCAAGATAACTCATATTTGATTATAGATATCTATTTGATTATAGATATCTATTTGATTATCAAGATAACTCATATTGATAATTCATATTATCAAGATAATTCAAATTGACTCTTCTAAACCGAAAACACTAAACCATAAACTTGAACATTGAACCCTAACCTCATATTAATGTATAGAGAAGCTATATATGAAAGATATGCGAATAACTATATACGAATAACAATGGTATCATCCAGACAAGTAGATATGAGGGGTTTACATGATATTTCTTTTGTGAACAGTACATGTGAACAGTCTCCAAACTTAAGAACTAATTTTCAGATTATTGAGGGCCACTCATAATAAAATATAGCAGAATTATGAATCAAACTCAAATTACCAAACCTAGACAGATTTTTTTTTGACGAAGTATGATTATATTAATTTGAAATAGAAAAAAAACTGAATACAAGGTATTTGTTAACCAATAAGGTGGGTAAATACAACCCGAGTAAGATATATTGTTCGGAGGTCTTTTTTGTGCCCTTAAATGGGCAACCTCATTTGAAAGTCTTTTAACATGAGCTATTGAGTGACTTCTAAATTTTGAACGCCAAAAGTTAATATCATGAACTAAGTTCAAAATTGATATATCTTCATTAGAACCTTGCAATATGTCAACCAAGTTTTTGCAATCGCCTTCAAAACAGATCGATTCGAAACCGAGGCTTCACATGCATTGTAATGCATGTAAAAGCGTTTTACCTTCTGCTTCAAGGCATGATATTGCTCCTTGTAAGTTAGCGGATCCGCAAAATTTGGCAAAACCATGATGATCACGAAGAATCCATCCACCGATGACACGTCTTGTTAAGGGGTTGTATGTTGCGTCGTAATTTCATTGAAGAGAACCTATATTCGGTCGCTCCAAGCAGAATAAAGTACAAATAAATTCAAAACGGTGAAAAATGATGCAAAGATTCCACACCATCCTAAAGGTTTGAAAAAAAACAAATCATTTAATAGCAGACTGCAAATAAAACCGATATGAATGATAAAATTGAAGAGAGTTATAAGCGAAAACTTGTGGAAAACCTTATGGAGAAGCAAGAAGTTGCCTTGCACGATCATTGCAACTTTCCAACAAAGCTACAGGCAGCTATTCGTTGTTCGCGATAACTCGATCCTCTCCTTCGAGTGTCTCAAGCACACTCGTACAGAGCTCAGTCTGCATATTAGCAAGTAGCAACTAAACGATCAGTTCCTCTCCATATTCCAACCAATTTATATTACACTTTGCATTCACATTACGGAAATTGATAAAATAATATGCCTAATTTAAAAAACAAATGCGTAATTTGGAATTAATATAAATCAGGGATTATAGATGTTGGAACTAATTTTTTGTCAAAGTTTGAGGGCTTGATAAAATTGTGTTAGTGTGAAAAGAAATGAGTTGAGCTCTTTCTAATGAAATGTTTTCATTGACGAGAAATGTTTCTCGTGTATATATTTTGGAATGGTTGTGTCATTAATTTAAATAATGAACAACAAGAGAGAAGAAAAGACCACACGTGCGTCGATCGCACATTGGGCCTTGTTGGGCTCGTGGACTTTTAGAGGTATCGATCGATACCCCTCGGTATCGATCGATGCTCTTCGGGCCGACTTAAAAATCGCAGCCGCTAGAATATTCTGAGGAATATTCCTTTTCTGTCTGGGAAAAACCCTAGCCTCTCTCCTATATATACAGTCCGATTTTCACCATTAAAATCATCCTCTGATACACTAAAAACACATCCTAAAAGTTCTAGCAAGAGTTCTCTCAATTCCCTACTGCTTAGAGTAAGTTTCTATTCGAGAGTATCGTAGTATAATGTTCGACAGATCTGATATCAAGTGTAGATGATACAAATTACTTTGGTTGTATCCTGGGACTCATGGATCTATTAAACCCCGTCGCACTACGAGAGATTCTTAGAGTTAAGGAAAAAGATTCATCTCGTCTCCTTAGATTTATTTTATTGCTCTATCGTTTTATGAATCGTCTGTTCCTTATTGTTTATTTATAAAATCGTGATTAAAGTTTTTCCTGTCTATAGTGCTAAATTTTTGGTCCTACAATAGATGCATAGGTACACAACATCAATCAGACATTCAATTGAATAACCAAAGATTTGAACACATAAACCTGAACTGAAAGGCAACAACTTGGAAAACTATTTTCCATTTTTATTTTCAGACAAATTTTAAAGCGACCTAATATATATCGAAACAATTACAGAAATGGCAAGGACAAAAACAACAAAAAAAATCACCAGGATCTTAGCAAAGAAACCATTCTTTTCTAAATCAAACGCGTATGCTCTGCGACTGCGTCGAGGTTGGACAGTTCGATAGGTGTCATGACTCTATTGTAAATAAAAGAAGGATCCAACTGGAATTTGGACATGGGAGGCCATCAAACGCGTTTGGTGTAGGGGAGAGCTGACATTTAAATTACATGGTGATGGTGGTTTTGTGGCGCGCTAAATCCAATATGCATTTTCCAATCACATCTAGCAGTCTCTCCATTATCAATTTGAGATTATCACCAAGAAAAACAGTTAGTACCACTAATGGAGGCACATCATTTCCATCTTTAAACTTGGAGTTATGCAGAGAAATCTGATCATCACACCATACAAAGACGGTATATAATAGTGGTATAGCCTAGCTTTCTGAGGAATCGTGAGCTTAAAGCTCATTAAGCTGAAAGAGTTTGCAGAGTTGTGAGTCATACAGTAACCATTTGTCAATGGCCTTGCCATCTTTTTCAGGAGTAATACCAATCTTGTCTACAAGAGGACCCGAGCATATGAATCCAAAAAGATCTGACACGGAAGAGACATCCACTGCTTTTGCTGGCAACGCCAATTAATTTGTTTTTCTAATATATTCGGTCTAGCTGTTAATTAACACTAAATTCATAAGGAAGAACAAAATATTCCATAGCAGAAATTGCCTGATGAAAGAGAAAATAAATGTGTATATTCGACTTATACAACGAGAGATTATTGGGAGTTTGATTTATATAGAGCCGGTTTATTTTAAAAAACAAGAGATTTATCAAATTTGCATAGAGTTTTGTTTAATTTATAATAGTTTTTAAAATTTGTAGAGAATTTGTGTATTTAAACAATCCATAAAAAAATTATATTATACCAAACTTTGATAATCCAAGGGATATACATAGTATTTAACACTAGATTTTAACAGAATCAGAAAATAAATAAAATTCAAAAAATTTGAATAATAATGGATAGGGAAATTTTAAAAAATACCACCATCTAAATCTCACTTTACAAAACTACAATCAACTAAAAATTTATTCAAAACTACCCTCATTTAATAAATTGTTGACCATTATGTCCTTAAACTTGCTAAATCGGTGTCAGTTTTGTTGTTGTAAAGGTTTGGTCGGTGCATCGTTACAGCTGTCGTCGGAATTTGTTGAGTTCGCCGGAACTCAGATCTGAAGAATACTCTTCCGGCGAATCCGTTGCCTTCAATTGTGTAGGTGATCGATTGGATTATGGATTGTATATGATCGATTGGATTATGGATTGTATATGAATAAAAACGGGAACGAAACTGTGTGATTAAGAGCAAAGCTATTGCATGATTTTTTTAATTCTTTGACTGTAGAGTAAGTACGGAATTTAAGGGGGTGAATTTTAAATACGGGATTGGAGAATTTGATTAAGAGCAAAGCTATTGCAAGATCTATACGTGATTGGAGAATTTGAAATCGATTGTTTGTTTGCAGATTCCGTTGATTAGCTCTTATATTGTTGGGTCAGGGACGACATAAGTGAAGTTAACGCAGACGAGAAGAGAGATGAGTAGGTGAACGAAAGCCATTGCTCATAAGGTGTTTGATAATATGGCTAAGAGAAGCTAATTGGGTAAACCCATTTATAAATCCTTGCAAATCCATACATATTTATAAACCCATTTATAAGACCTTATAAACCCTTTCGACAATTTGATTTGGTTGAAAATCGAGAGGGTTTATAAATTACTAGACTTAGTGACACAAAGACTAAGATGGAAATCATGCCAAGAGACGACCCATTCCCTCATGCCAAGGGTTGATAAATACTCAGCAGAAGCTACATTATTTGGATATTGGGTGTTATAATTGAATTTATATGGTTTTATATGCTAGTTGTAAAACTATACAAAACCATATAAATCATTTTAAAACTATATAAAACCATATAAATCCTTTCAAAACAATTTAGTTTGTAAACCTGATAAGAACAACAAACATCAAACTCCATCAAATGCTTTATACGTGTTTATCTTGAGCACTAATATATGGTTTTAAAATGCTTGATAAATACTCGGCCGAAACTACATTATTGGATATTGAGTGTTATAATTGAATTTATATGGTTTTATATGCTAGTTTTAAAACCATATAAAACCATATAAATCATTTTAAAACTATATAAAATCATATAAATTATTTCAAAACAATTTAGTTTGTAATTTATAAAACCTTGTAAACCAGATAAGAACAACAAACAACTAACTCCATCATATAAATGCTTGATAAATACTCGGCCGAAGCTACATTATTAGATATTGTGTGTTATAATTGAATTTATATGGTTTTATATGCTAGTTTTAAAACCATATAAAACCATATAAATCATTTTTAATATGCTAACTGATAAAATCATTTCAAAAAAGAATTCAAAAATACAAAAAGTTGATGATCTTATTATAATCAGTTAACCTCATTGACTATGTTTTTCCGTTTCATTGAACTTTGAGATGCACCACTTGAGAAATTTGAGGGTTTGGCACTTTTTCATCGATAACCTGATCATATAAAACGTTTAGCATTGGTTTACATATGTTTTCTTTATAAAGCCTTGTAAATAATAAACCAGAAAAAGGTTAGCCTCCATGCTTTTTTGTGCAGCTCTTTTCTTTGGTTTCATAGAACCTGATGCACCCACTTGAGAAACTTGAGGATTTGTTACATCTTCAACAAAAATCTGTTTAAAACAAGACGCTTAGCATGAGTTTACAAATAAGACACTACAAATCTTTTCTTTATTTATAAAACCTTGTAAATGACCGTTTCATTGTTTGTCTGACACACTTCTTTTCCTTTTCCAAGCTCTCATCTCTCCTGACTTCATCTATCTTGTTTTCACGACTCTCCTGTGAAAGAAAATTGAAATTCGGAGTAGAATAATGTGTACTAGGCGATGTTTCCTATAAAATGGTTTTCACGCCTAGCATTGGTTTACATATGTTTTCTTTATAAAGCCTTGTAAATAATAACATATGTGTTTGTTACTCAGGGTTAAGTTTGTCTTTCACTTTAGCATAAGGTGTATTTTTGAAAACACACAGCGTCTAATGGTAGTTTTGAATTGTGGTGTCTCTAAAGTTGTATTTTTGAGATTATCCCTAATGGATATCTATATATATAAAGTAAGGTTTTCTCACTTCTCATGAAGACACATCATCATCCACATGTATGCCACATCAAAATGATATTTAATTTTTATAATTTAATTAGTTAAAAATTTGATATACATATTAACTATACATTTTATTAAATTATGCAAGGAATTTGAAAGGTCATTTTCATATTTATATCATGAAAACTTAAAAAAATCAACAAAATTTATTGAAAGAATAATAGATTTAAAATTTTGAGTTTTACTAATATATTACACACTTTATTATAGTTACAAATTTAAAGTTTTATATCGAAAAGATGTTTAGTGAATGGATATTATTTGATCCAAACTAATAGTAGACAATATATACAATATTAATGTAACATATATCATCCACATGTATGCCACATCATTTTGATATTTAATTCTCATAATTTAATTAGTTAAAATTTTGATATACATTTTATTAAATTATGCAAGAAAATTTCATTTTCATATTCATATCATGAAAATTTTAAAAAAATCAACAAAATTTATCAAAAGAATAATATATTTAAAATTTTAGTTTTACTAATATATTACACAATTTATTATAGTTACAAGGTTAAAGTTTTATATCGAAAATATGTTTAGTGAATGGATATTATTTGATCCAAACTAATAGTATACAATATATACAATATTAATTTACCATATCACAAATATATAGAGATTTTTTAAAAAACAAAAACAGAATATCTAATAAATAAAAAGTAAACTCATTATCGTTTAATAATGCATATTATAGTAACTTTGTTAAATAAATTAAATCGATTTTTAAGAAAAATAAGTACATAATTTAAAATAATAAAAATGAAACGTTCAGTAATTTAGATATTTGGATAACATGATTTATTTGGTCTTTAAATATAGATAAGATATGAAAGTTCCAAACAAACATGATTATTTGTAAATAATATAGAAGTGATTGACTGTAGATATTGAAGTGATTGACTATCACTTACATTTTCATTTTAATGGAGGTGGAAATAAGAGAAACAATTAGTTAAGTTTCAAATAAAATATTACGATTACAATCTACGAGCAATGATTTGTTTTACTAAAAATAAATAAAAATTTCTCATAAATAAATGGGGAAATTGGTAAAAAGGGACAAAAAAAACTCATATATTGTCCCAATAACATTTTCTTCACTTTTACCACTTTTTGACTAAACTGCACATAAATTAAATGTAATAAATTCTTTAATTTTTTTTTAAAAAATCTTTAACATTTTCGAAAAATACAGAAAAATACAGATAATGAAAGAAATGGATTTTGAAAAAATCGTTTTTATAAAATTTAATTTTTTAAAAATATTTTATAGTTGTTCTACGAAATCCAGAATACGTATTCTAGATCTACGATTTTGGTAGATTATGTGTTCTACTATTTCGTCTATAATCTACCAAACCTAGAATATACATTCTACTATTTGCTCTATGTCTACCAAACCTAGAATATACATTCTACCATTTGCTCTATATCTACCAAACCTAGAATATATATTCTACCATTTGCTTTATATCTACCAAACCTAGAATATATATTCTACCATTTGCTCTATGTTCTACCAAACATAGAATATATATTCTACCATTTGTTCTATATTCTACATAGTGTTAGAATACATATTCTAGCTCTTTCTCTATATTCTACATTCCGTAGAATATAAATTCCACAGTTATTTCATTGTTTTACGGACGGTGGAATTTGTATTCTACCAAGGTAGTTAAGAATATCTGAAAAAATCTAGGAAAATCTAGTTTAATTATATATTTGTTTTTCACGTTTCTTCACGAAAAAAATTGTAACCACAATATTCATCTCTGCTTCCACGCTTTCTCTCTGCTCTTATTCTCCGTTTCTTCAAATTTTCATACTTTTATAAGTTTTTCTCTTCTTCTTCTTCATTAATATGTTGCATATTTATGTAACATGTGGTGTATGGAGATCAAGGGCCAATAAGGAGTGGAGATTTATTGTTGATGAAGAAAAACGAGGTAGATTACTTACTTTGGAATCAAGTACTACTCTCGAGGACTTAAATATGATGGTTTTAGAGGACTACGAAATCGATCAGAGCATTGTTCATGTCGAGTTCAGTTATTTACCTAGCGATTTGATCAACATCCTAGGATCTCCACCGATTATTATCATGAATGATCGTCAAGTGAAAAAATTTGTTGGGTATGAAAGGAAGAATGGATTGATACGGTTGTGCGTGATATTTATAGCTATATTTGACAATCCAAAGAGTGGAGTCAAAATTGATTTGAATAAGGAGACGTTTGACGATGCAAAGTTGCTTGAAAAATTAGAAGAATTTGTGAATGTCGCTACGCTGAATGATGAATGTGAGGTTGATGTTGATGATTGCGATCATGGCATAATTTCTGAAAAGAAAGAAGACAGACATAAGAATGTTCGATTTTGGTTGGTGGATGCTGTAAAGAAGGATCAACATTTCAATAGCAAGAATGTTTTGAAGGCAACTCTGGAAATTTGTGCAATGAAGCATGACTTTGACTATAGGGTTATAAAATTTACCAAAAAATGGTGGTCGATACGCTGCAAAGATAACATATGCAATTGGAGTGTTCGTGCATAGTCTTTAGAGGGGTCTACATGTTTCATAATCAACAAGTATGTGGCTGAACATACATGTGCTCCTTCAAGGAAAAACAAATTCGCTAGGACAGCTTCAGCGAAAACAATCGGTTCTCTAATTATGCATAAGTATGAAGGTGTCAAGGAAGGGCCTACACCGAAAGATATCAGACATATTATGCGTATGGATTATGGATGCGAGATCTCTTATAACCAAGCATGGGAGTCCCGTTAGTATGCAGTTAACGCTATTAGAGGTATTCCAGAGAAAAGTTATGGTAGAATTCCAAAATACCTGCACATGCTAAAAGAAGCCAATCCAGGTACGCATACTCATTACGAAACTGATTGCGATGGTAGATTCAGATATCTATTTATTTATTTCGGTCAATCTGTAAGAGAGTTCCACAAAGCCATTTGGAGGGTCATTGTTGTTGATGATACATTTTTGAAGAGTAAATACAAAAGAGTTCTACTTGTTGCTACATTGTTAGATGGTAACTCTAATTTGTATCCAATTGCATTTGGGGTTGTTGATTCAGAGAATGACCGGTCATGGGAGTGGTTTTTAATGCAACTACAAGTTGTTATTGCAGACGACCAAGGTTTGGCGTTTGTGTCAGATAGAAATACATCAATTACTAATTCATTTGCTAAAGTGTACCCGCTATCTAGACATGGAATTTGCATCCACCATTTGTTGAATAATGTGGTAACATATTTCAAGGCGAATGGCCTGGCTGGCTTGGTTGAAGAGGCTTCACAAGCATATAGGGTTGTCGATTTTGAGAAGAACTTCAACAGAATTTGCAGTATTAGTCCGCTTGTAGGAAAATATCTAGTGGATGCTGATGTGACAAAATGGGCTCGTTGTCGATTTCCTGGATACATGTATGACATTAGGACCAATAATCCCGCTGAATCGATAAATTTTGCATTGCGATCTCCGAGAGAGTATCCAGTAATTCCTTTGTTGGACAGCATCAGAGAAATGTTAACGCGGTGGTTTTATGAGCGTGGAACATTAAGCTCAAAGCAGCAAGACCCTTTAACCATTGAGGTGGAGAAAAAGATTGATAGAAGGATTGAGAAGGGTAAAACATTTATTGTTTATCCGGTTAACCACAATAGATTTCTAGTGAAAGGCGACGAATTCGACTGTGTTGTTGATTTGGAGAAAAGAATGTGTTCATGTGGTAAGTATAACTTGCAGCAAACTCCTTGCAGACACGCCATTAAAGCAGCTTTTTCTGTGGGCAAAGATATACACCCACTCACCGATGAAAGGTATACTACTGCTGCATGGAGAAGGCTTTATCGGGAAAGCATTAATCCAATAGATGTTCCTGAAGACGCATGGAGTGTCCCACTGGATGTTGAACATGCCATAGTTCTACCACATGAAACTCGAAGAGCAGCTGGTAGACGAAGAAAAAGAAGATACGAAACAGTCGAAGACAAGATACGATCGTCACAAGGATCACATGGGTCTAAGAAGCACAAGATACGATCGTCACAAGGATCACAGGGGTCTAAGAAGCACAAGATACGATCGTCACAAGGATCACATGGGTATAAGACCCCATGGATACTTCCGTAGCTTATCAATATCCATCACTACTTTGATTTATGTGTGGGATATGAACCTTCTCATTTTTCGCCAATAACACACCCGCGATAACACACAAATACACCAACCGCAATCTGTCCTTTCGGCTCCACGTGTTAACACCTTGTAGGTGCTGATGTATTATCATATGAATGCTAATATTACCATTCGACTTAAGCAACTGACTCCAAAAGCCTTTGTCATCTTTCCATTTCTCAAAGTCGCAGCTGTCATCATCTTTGTAGTTGAGCCCAGTAATGGCATAAAATTATTGCAAAGAAAATCTGAGGGGCCTCCTAGCAAACACAAACCATAGCTCATGCTTCTTGGCAGTAACCAGTTGCTTGCACATGAAGATATGTATCAATCTAGCCGAAAATCCAAGACAGTTTTTGTGAATTGCAAGAATCTGACCAAATACCAGATCTCCCATGACTTCTTCATACTCCACTGGCAGTGCCTTTTTCAATTTAGTTAGAACCATTGTGCACCTGTTAATCTTATTAACTTGAGGCTCCATTCCTGGCCTAAAAATCAGTTTTGGAAACTCCAAATCCATACCTATATTTAAAAAGAAGAAAAACAACAACAAAATTATGTGAAATCAGTTTATTCCATGTTAAGAAGATGATGCTCCTGTTCTGGCCATATGATCAAAGTATGCAAATACAAGGGAAGGAAGGGAAAGAGGAGACTGCAGAGAATTGAGCTAAGATAAAAGCTATAAGGTTTAAGTCAAAACATAAATCGAAGACGTAAGACTAAAACGTTTGAGAACAATTGCATTCGTCATACACAACATCAAACATGAAACATGGATCAAAGATAAGACTATTGAAAAAAAAAAAATAATATCAAAGATAAGAGATATACAGAAACGAGAGACAAAGGATCAAAGTTTTACGAGTCCGGTAATGATCAGAGTGATCACTACCTACGTCTCACATAGCCACTAGAATCGGAATACCACAGCTAGACCAAAGAATAGTCGGGTTCGAGAATTAAACTTGTGTGCGTAAACTTGTGTGCCACACTATAACTGAAACAACTTTTGTATATTTTTAGAAAAGTACATATATTTTCTAAAGTGTTCTGTGGTGAACATGACTCCACATTACTCAATCGAGGAGGATAATATTAGAGTATGACAATTACACGAAACACCAAAAGCTATTACCAAAATTGGATAAATCGTTTCTTAAGCGCATGGGGCAGTTGAAGAAGTAAGGGAAAAAGCAGAGCACAAACTTCGACTATAAAACAGAGAGGCTCACAGAGATGAAGAATCACACTACAAACATCAGAACATAGTGATTCAATAGAAGAAAGAATATAAACATGAACGAAATATAGCATCACATCACAAAATCACTCACTTCATGCATCTTACTTGACCATTAGAATCATGAACGAAATATAAACAGAAAATCCATTACTTCAATTAATTTACCTTGAATCAAAGCCAAAAGAACTCTCCTTCTAATTTCTAGCATCAAAACAATTTTCAACAGAACCCTAGATACTAGTATACATGGAAATACAATAATAGATATAAGTTAATATAATCAACAACCCAAAACATTAGAAATTCCCAGGAAGAGAAGCCTTATACGAAACTAGAGAAGGCGGATTTACACATACCTGATGGAAAACACGAGAAGTTTCACTCGAAGAGGATGAGGTAAAATCGAGAAGGAGGATGAGGTAAAATCGAGGAGGAGGAAATTTCACTCGCTGGAAATAGATATTGGCGGTGGAGAAGTTTTTTTTTTGGTCGGCTAAAACTGGAGAGGGCTGAGACACCGATGGAGATAGATATGGACCATCGTCTAGTATACCACTCTCCCCAAAATTTAATCACAAATCTCCCTCTATATTGAAATGTCGATTTTACCCTTAATGACGAGTTGTAAAGATTAAGTAGAATTGAATTGGTAAGAGGACAACGAAATGCACGGGAGCTCAGTGGTTGCGAGCTCCACGCGCGTCACCTGCGTGCGCGCGATCGGGGTTCGAATCCCCTCTACGTGGTATAACTAGGTAATACTGAGTAATACTGAGTAATACTGAGTAATACTAGGGGTAATACTAGGGGTAATACTGAGTAATACTAGGGGTAATACTGAGTAATACTGAGTAATACTTAGTAATACTGAGTAATACTCGGGTAACACTCGGGTGTAATACTGGGTAACACTCGGGTGTAATACTGGGTAATACTAGGGTGGAATACTGACGGTGAGTAATACTGAGTAATACTAGGGGTAATACTGAGTAATACTGAGTAATACTCGAGTAACACTCTGGTGTAATACTCGGGGTAATACTGGGTAATACTCGGGTAACATTCGGGTGTAATACTAGGTAATACTGGGTAATACTAGGGTGTAATACTGGATAATACTAGGGAATACTGACGGTGATATTTCATGTAAAACAACTTAGGGGTATTTTCGTCGTTTCACTTAAAGAGAGGGGTATTGTGATTAAGTTAGGGTAGTGATGGTTAGAGAATTCCACATAGTGGTATTCTAGGAGATAATCCGATAGATATCGGCGGTGGAGAAGTTGTTGATATGTTTTTTGTTTTTGTTATTATTTAACTCGCTTTAAGTTTTCTTTTTTTATTATGGAAGTATGTTTTGTTTTTATTATGTAAACATGAAAATTAAAATTATTTGTTTTTTAATTATGTGAGGGTAATACTGGATTTCTAATATTATAAGTCTTAATGGGACAATGTTTAGTGAGAAAGTCTTATTAGGACTATAGATGAGTTTTTTTTGTCCATTTTTTCTAATTTTCCCTAAATAAATTAAACTATTATAAAACTTAAAAACAAAAACTTGCGGGTCACACACTTTTTCTTATATAAAGTTGAATCTCACCGTGCTTACCCCTTATCAATAGCCTTGTGTTGGCTAAATTTCTATTATTGCTGTAATTAAATTCATTATATTATAAAATTATATAATTCAACACATTGTCTTGAATAAGCAAATTCTAAAACGATTAAATCTGAATTTGTGTGACATGCAATCCATGAATATATTTAAAATCAACAAAAGTTGATCAATTGTTAATTCTATTATTGTTGTAATGGGCTTACCCCTTATCAATAACCTTATGTGTTTGCTAAATTTTCATCTTTCTCTCTAGTTATATATGGAAATCGTTTTCAAAAAAAATAAAAGAAAAATAGACTTAGGAATCACAAACATATTGCACACATAAATAGGATTAAAATCATACATGAAACACTCCAAAAATAATAACTTCACATGAAAAAAAAAAATTTATTATGCAACTTTAAAATGTATTTAAAAAACCCAACTAATTGCATAAAATTGACCACCAAAGAAAAAAAGAGGTAAAAATGCGTACCATCCAATAAATAAACACATAGATGATCATAAATTAAATAAAAAACAAATACAAAAATCTTTAGCTGATATAGATAATTAAATTAACTACGAGACCAAATAAAATAAAATACCATTAGATTAAAAAATTGTTTACCACATCCGCGCGGATCACACCCTTTGTGATTGAAATTGAAAGCGAAATCTCACCGGCAATGATGGAAGATATCGGAGAATACGAGGTTTTTAGAGGAGTGGGTAATGTTTTTTTACAGGATAATCATATTCACAAGAAGTCTCTCTCTCTCTTTCAAAATGTTTAGATCGACGCTCGACCCTATAGTTCTTATACTTTTCCAAATCGGCCCATATTATCTCAAATGTTCTCATTAACTCATACATCTACGATGACTTTGATAGTAAATTAGTGATAGAAATTAAATAGTTTTTTAAAATAAAATTAGATTCATTTTGTAGTCACCAACACTGGATCATCGAAGATGAATAATAGTAAATTTTGAACATTTTATTAGTATTCGGTTTTAGGTAAAAATAGATAAAAATACAGGGACCTATTTCGAAGTATATTTTTTAATAAGTTCGGAGAATTCTAAATTCACAAAACTAACTTTCTTTTTATTAGTATTCACGTTCACGCATAGCGCGGATCACACATTAGTATATATATATAAAGTTAGGTTTTTTCTCTTCTCATGAAGACACATCATCTTCCACATCATTGCCACATCATTTTTTTAATCTTTTTTAATTTCAAACTTAATACACAATTTTTTTGATAAAAATTTAATACACATACTAATTATAAATTTGGTTTTAACATTATAAAAAGAATTGAAAGGCATTATTCATATTCTAAATTCAACCAGAAAATTATAAACTTATATGAATATAGTTCATTGAAATAATAACAGGTTTAATAAACTTGGTTATCCTAATATATTTCAATTTTATAAATATTTAATTAGGTTAAGTTGTATCGCAAATATAATAAAAACTAAGATATCAAACAAGTCCTAACAATTAAACTAAAATATCGTTGTGTTTTGTGATATTATTTTTAACAAAAAAAAAATTAAAATGTAACTACAAGAGAAGAAAAAAGAAAAGCTTTATAAATGGAAAATATATATCATGTGATGTAAATATACTTTAATTCTCATAATAATTACCATTCATTAATACAATAGTTTTCCCTAGAATTTGAAAAGACCTTTTTTTTTTGATGAAATGTGAAATTTATTCATATGTGTAATAAGATATGTACAAAAGAGTTACTTATAAGCTAAACAATTGCTAGAGAAATTAAAAAAACCATTGTAACTGCAGATTACCTTAGCGTCGCCCAAACCAGCGTTGGAGGAGTTCATGAATTCTTGGATTGGTGGTGTAATTCAAAGAAGTAATTATGTTTCGGATTAGCTTGTCAATGTGATGGCAATCTGGCTCACTGTATTGTAGTTCGTGTGGTGAATACGCGAATTCCGTTCCCTCCAAATCGCATAGATTGTTGCTTGAAAGCAGAGCCGAAGAAGTAGTTGATGCTGATAATCCCCGCGTTGTGTGGTTAAATACTGAGAATTCTCTGTCCAATCCGGAATTTGTCTATTTCGGAGTAAATTCCCCACAACCTCACACCATACCGTGTAAGAGTACGGGCACGCGAAGAATAAATGATCCCTCATTTCGTTCGGTTCGCCACATAGAACGCACGGTTGCTCAGCTCCCCATCTTCTCATACGGTCCCTTGTGGATAGCCTGTTATGCACAGCAAGCCAAGAAATGAAACAACACCTCGGTATTGATTGGCCAAACCAAATAAGTTTCCACCAAGGGACCTTTGGATGGTGGATGCGATGGAGATCCCATGTATGAGATGTCGAGAAATGAGGACGATACTCTGTTGTCTTGTGTCTCCAGAGGTAAACATCTGTGCCACTGTCCAATTGAGGTCCCGGGTGCGTTCGGATGTGCTCGATTAGAATATCAAAATGACGGATTCTGGTGCGACGGATTCACCATCCATTTGGCCCGAAAGCTTCTGCTACCGTGGCTGTGATAGGGATCCCCAGAATGCGTGGTCCCGCCATACCAGTGTGATCAATTAGTCGCCCCTGTGTTAGCCAGTCATCGTGCCAGAAAGATAGTGCAAGTCCATTACGGACCTCTCCCTTCAGAAATGTTGCCTCTTCTTTCCGCAATTTCAGAAGTTTCCTCCAAATCCACGAACCAATTGTCGTATCCGATGCCATCCAAAAACTGTTGTTTCGTAAAAGATTTCGCTTCGTCCACACGACCCACAACGAACCTGACAAGGTAAAAAGCCTCCAAATAAGACTTAAGGCAAATACTCGGGAAACATCTCGGAGACGACGGATCCCCAATCCTCCTTCGGACTTCGGCCTGGAAACATCTTCCCAAGAGATCTTTGCTCCCGTTGATACATTTGGATTTCCTGACCAAAGGAAAGCACTGCACAGCCTTTCCATTTCATCCAAACACCGGGATGGTAATCGAAACACTGAACACCAGAAATTTGAGATACTCGTAATGACTGAGGCAATAAGTTGTAGGCGACCAGCATATGAGAGTTTCTTCGTAGTCCATGAGAGCATTCGCGATCGAATTTTGTCGATGAGAGGAGCATAGTAATGAGCAGTCATTACCTTTGCCGTTAGAGGAAGCCCGAGATAGCGTATTGGTAGAGATTCCACCGGAATCCCCATCGCAACCGTAGTGCTGCTGATGTTTTGTGCATGTCGTCCCCCTAGAAACAGTGCTGATTTACTTGCATTAATGTGAAGGCCTGAGATTCTCGCAAAGTCATCAAATACCCGCATAGTTTCTCTGAGCGAGGTAGGTGAGCCATCAGTAAACACCAAGATATCATCTGTGAAACTCAAGTGTGTAACTCGAACTTGTTCACACCGAGGGTGACTGCCGATTCTTCCAAGTTCAGCCGCTCTATTTAGAAGCCTAGAGAGAACGTTTTGCACCATTACAAATATATATGGGGAAAGAGAACAGCCTTGCATGATGCCACGAGTGCTAGCAAAGAAACCCTCAAGGTCTCCATTGACGACGACAGAGAACGAGGCAGTGGAGATACATATGTGAATCCAGTGTATAAATATCTCCGGGAAACCCATGGCGTGGAAAATCTCAATGATGAATGTCCATTGAACCGTGTCGAAAGCTTTCGATATGTTAAACTTGATTGCACTCCTAGGCCTTAGTGAATCCTTGTGGTAATCTTTTACCAATTCTGTAGCCAGCAACACATTTTCCGATAAGAGACGGCCCTTGACGAAGGCGCTCTGATTGAGCTCTATGAATTCCGGCAATGTAACTTTCAACTTGTTTGCAAGGATTTTAGATATTACCTTATAAATCATGTTACAGCAAGCTACTGGCCTGAAGTCCTTCATGGTAATGCACGTTCCGTCCGAGCGTTTTGGGATAAGCGAGAGCAGAGTAGCGTCAACCGATCGAGGCATGAAACCATAGAGAAAAAAAGATTGGACCGCGACTACGAAGTCGTCCCCAATTATATCCCAAGCTGCTGTATAGAACTCTTTAGTATAGCCGTCTGGGCCAGACGCCTTGTCAGAAGGCATAGAGAACATAGCCTGTTTGATTTCCTCTTTGGTGAAGGGGGAGACCAGCTTTGCACACATTTTTTGTGAGCAGCGATGATTGAGCAAAGAACTTAGATAATCCGTAGCAACTTCCTCAAAATCTGTCGCCTCTTGTTGTAGAAATTTTTTAAAATACTCAGCTGCTTCTGTTTTAATGTCCTCTGGGTTCGTGATTTCCTCTCCTGAGGCACAAATTAGCTTCCGGATCGAATTTCGAGCAGCTCTAGCTTGAGAAACTTGATGGAAAAAGGCGTGTTTTGATCACCACAAGCGAGCCAATTGATACGAGATTTCTGCTTGAACAGTTCTTCCTCGAGTGCAGCTAATCTGTTCCATCTTTCCGAAGCCGTAGCCACTGCTTCCATGTTTTACTGAGAGGTAATACACCCCTTGTCCACAGGATCTTCTCAAAGGAGTGGTAATGGATGGATAATCCTTGAATGTAAGTACAAGGCGATGGAATCGTAGCTTTGGAAATGTGGAACCGGCTCGAAGACGTGAGACTCCTCTCAATATTCCTCCCAACTCGCAGCTCGCTTGCGGACACTCCCTCGACGATGATCGTTTGAATGGTTACCCACAAAGAGAGATGGAAATCTCCTTGATAAAACCGAAATCGAAAACAAAGAGAATCCACTCTAAGAAATTCGAAAATAAGAAAGAAGTCGTTTGATTAATTGTTGAGAGATCAACAATGATCTCACACGAAAATATAAAGACAAAGGGAGTTCAAAGGGCAAAGCCTTCCTCGAAAATACAAGAAGACTTCTCGAAAATGAAACAAGAAATAAAAGAGAAGTTTGAATAAAAATGTTGACTTTGACTAATGATATGCGAAAATGACCCTTGGACTTCTTGAGGGATTTTCGTGGGTAATTTGGGCTTGGGGAAGAAGTGCCAAGGCCTCGTTAAAAACCTTGTCACGTAAAACCCAATGGGTAAAAACCGTGACTAAGGAAAAGAGCACACTTGGGCTTGAATCAAAACCAATGTGGTTTGAAACACTTCTTCCTTAGCACCCAAATATGTTGAACGATCTTGTACTCGGTGAATAAGTCCTCCTAGTGCTTCCTCGAGCTTCCTCGCCTTAGCTCTCGTCATAGGTCCTTCCGGAACATGCAAAGCTTCCTCCGTAAATGTTTCCCCGGTAAGTTCCCCCGCAAATTCCCCCTCGGCAAGCTTTTCCCCTGCTAAGTGATTAACCTCCATTGAGCCGTCTAGGATCATATCATGCCCCTCCTCTTCAAAAGGATTTGTCCTCAAATCTGGACTATCTGCAACAAAAGGGATCAAGTCAGAAACATTGAAACTCGAACTAATAGCGTACTTACCTTGCAAATCTATAACGTAGGCATTGTTGTTGATCTGTTTTATCACACGGAATGGACCATCCGTCCTTGACAACCATCCGTCCTTGACATGAGCTTAGACTTTCGTTCGTCCGGAAATCATTCTTTCCGCAAATGAACCCAAACGAGATCTCCTGGTTCGAAAATTTGCTCACGCCGGCCTTTGTTAGCTTGCTTACGGTATTGTTCGGTCCTCTTTTCAATGTTCGACCGCGCTTGTTCATGCATCTGTTTCACGAGCTCAACCTTCTTTTTCCCATCAAAACTCAAACGCTCATTGGAAGGTAACTCTGTTAGATCCAACGGAGTAATAGGATTAAAGCCATAAACCAATTGAAACGGTGAAAATTTAGTGGCGGAGTGAACAGCATGGTTATAAGCGAATTCAACATGCGGTAAGCAATCTTCCCATGTCCTAATATTCTTTTTAATAACAACACGCAAGAGAGTGGACAAAGTTCTATTCACTACTTCCGTTTGCCCATCAGTTTGTGGGTGACAAGTAGTAGAGAACAAGAGTTTAGTGCCTAACTTAGACCACAACGTTTTCCAAAAATAACTTAAAAACTTAGTGTCACGGTCGGAAACTATCATCCTAGGCATGCCATGCAAACGAATTACTTCCCTAAAGAACAATTCCGCAACTAGTGATGCATCATCCGTTTTATGACAAGGAATAAAGTGAGCCATCTTAGAAAATCTATCAACGACAACAAAGATGGAATCTCGACCCTTCATAGTTTTAGGCAATCCAAGAACGAAATCCATAGACACATCAACCCACGGAACAGTAGGGATAGGTAAAGGAGAATACAAAACTTGCGACTGTACCTTAAATTTGGCTTGCTTTCAAGTGACACATCGTCCGCAAATTCGTTCCACGTCTTTTCGCATATGCGGCCAATAAAAGTGTGCATGCAACGTGCTTAGCGTTTTGGCGACTCCAAAGTGTCCCATAAGTCCTCCTGCATGTGATTCCCTAACAAACAATTCTCGCAAAGAACAGTGAGGCACGTAAAGTCGATTTTCAAAGAAAAGAAATCCATCATTCCGAAAAAAATTTCCAAAGGCAAATTTTTTGGTTGCGTGATAAGCTTCTTTAAAATCAGAATCGCTAGCATATAAATCCTTAATTTTTTCAAATCCCAGCAACTTAGTCTCAAGAGTAGAGATAAGACCATACCTTCTTGACAATGCGTCGGCAACGACATTGTCCTTACCTTGTTTATACCGAATGACATACGGAAAGGTCTCGATGAACTCGACCCACCGTGCATGACGTTTGTTCAGCTTTTGTTGTCCTTTGAGATGCTTGAGAGACTCATGATCAGTGTGGATCACGAACTCTTTAGGCCAGAGATAGTGTTGCCACGTTTGCAAAGCGCGGACCAATGCGTAAAGCCCCTTATCGTACGTCGGGTAATTCAACGTTGCTCCTCCGAGTTTTTTGCTAAAGTAAGTGATTGGTCTCTTCTCCTGCATAAGAACATCGCCGATACCTATACCAGATGCATCACATTCAATCTCAAAGGTCTTAGAAAAATTAGGTAAAGAGAGAAGTGGGGCGTTTGTGAGCTTGTCTTTCAACGCTTGGAAGGCGGCTTCTTGTGCTTCGTCCCACTTGAATCCAACTTCTTTCTTGATAACTTCGGTTAGAGGTGCGGCCAAGGTACTGAAATCCTTCACAAAGCGTCGGTAAAAACCCGCAAGTCCATGGAAACTCCTCACTTCGCCAACGGACTTCAGACTAAGCCAATCGCGAATGGCTTTCACCTTTTCTTCATCGACTTTGATTCCCTGGGCACTAACAGCAAAACCTAGAAAAACCAAGTTATCTGTGCAAAAGGTGCACTTCTTTAAATTTGCAAATAGCTTTTCTTTCCTAAGAACATCTAAAACGGCCCTAACATGCGTAACATGCTCGTCTATGTTCTTGCTATATACTAGGATATCATCAAAGTATACAACGACAAAGACTCCTATAAATGATCGCAAGATATGGTTCATTAGCCTCATGAATGTACTAGGTGCATTAGTTAACCCGAAAGGCATCACTAACCATTCATACAACCCATGCTTAGTTTTAAATGCCGTTTTCCACTCATCCCCCTCTTTCATCCTAATTTGATGATATCCACTTTTAAGGTCAATTTTATAAAATATGCAAGAACCATAGAGTTCATCTAGCATGTCTTCTAAACGAGGACTAGGATGGCGATACTTTACAGTGATGTTATTTATGGTGCGACAGTCGACGCACATACGCCAAGTTTCGTCCTTCTTCGGAACAAGCAAAACCGGCACCGCACAAGGACTCATGCTCTCGCGGATATGTCATTTTTCCATAAGCTCCGTGACATGCTTTTGAAGTTCCTTAGTCTCCACGGGATTAGTCCTATATGCTGGTTAGTTTGGAAGAGCAGCTCCGGGTACGAAGTCGATTTGATGTTCAATTCCACGGACGGGCGGTAATCCGTACGGATAGTCGTCGGGAAAGACGTCTCCAAAATCCTGTAAAACAGAAATCATCTTGCTCGGGAGCTCCGGCTCAAGGTCGGTATAATTCATAAGAGTTTCTTTAAACATAATAACAATGAAAGATTTATTCGTAAACAAAGCTTGTTTTACCTCACTAGATTTCGCAAAAAGAGTATAATTCCTTACGGTTTTTGTCTCGGCGGCTTTCTTTGGAGTTGTGCTCAAACTCATACCTGTGTTGGCTTGGGATTGGTCGGTATTAATGTCACTCTTAGCCTCAGCCTCCTTCTTCTTATCATGGATTTTCTGGTCTTGGTAAATCTCGAGAGGTGACATAGGAACCAATACCACGTTTTTTTCCCTTTGTAAGTGAAAGAATGCTTATTTGTGAGGCCGTCGTGAGTAACCTTGCGGTAAAATTGCCAAGGTCGTCCCAACAGTATATGCCCAGCCTCCATAGGTAGCACGTCGCAAAGAACTTCATCCACATAGCTTCCTATAGACAAAGGAACCAAAACTTGTTTTGTTACCTTTAAGTGTCTTTCGTTGTTCAACCATTGAAGATGATATGCCTTTGGATGCTTCTTCACTTCTAAACCCAGCTTCTCCATAAGTGTAGTGCTCGCCACATTTGTACAGCTGCCCCCATCGATGATAAGGCTACACACTTTCCCTTTAACTCGGCATCTAGTGTGAAACAAATTTTCCCGTTGTCCCTCTTCTCTAGGTCGGTCTTGTATAAGCAACGTTCTTCTCGCCACTAACAAATCTCCATACTCAGCGTCCTCCGCGGCCTCTTCAAACACCTGTGGGACGTCACAAACTTCTTCCACATCCGATTCTATTTCACCGTCCCCTCTAAGTATCATCGTCCTTTTATTCGGACAATCTTTTGCCATATGCCCTCGGCCTTGGCATTTGAAGCATCGAAGATCTGTGCTCTTGGCTTGAGAAGTATCGGCTTTCTCATTAGGATTCCGAACATACGTTGGAGTGAAAGGCTTTGAATCCGTTCCCGGCCTCACATTCGTTCTTGGTCGAAAACTGGACCTATCGTTGACCGGATTAGGTCGTATGCTAGAACCGTAGGAAGGTTTTGTGGCATTCCTTCTCTTGAGTTGTCTTTCGATGATGTTTGCCTTTTGTAGCATCTCCTCAAGATCCTCATAGTACTAAAGTTCCAGCAAGTCTTGAATCTCACGGTTAAGACCACCTAAGAACCGTGACATAGTAACTTCACTATCTTCCTCTAGACGAGCGCGGGTCATGAGCATTTCCAACTCTTGGTAATATCCCTTGATACTCCGGGCTCCTTGAACAAGTCTCCTTAACCTATTGTGTAGGTCACGTTGGTGATGACTAGGGACGAACCTCTTGCGCATGATAGCTTTCAATTGTCTCCAAGTCTCTATCGGATCCTCGTCATTATGTCTCCGCGAAATGACCAATTTTTCCCACCAACTAAATACGTAATCATAAAATTCCGTCACCGCAGCACGTACTTTTTGAGCTTCCGTAGACTCATTGCAATCAAACACTAGCTCCACCTTAATTTCCCATGCCAAATATGCATCCGGATCATTCTTTCCATGGAAAGGAGGAATTTTTGCCATAACACCTCTCGTGTTTTCTCGTCTCGGCCTCCTTTGATAGTTACCGGATGAATGACCCTCGGATTCATGTTGTCTCCTTACGTCTGTAATTCGTCGCGGTCGGCCTTGATCCTCATGATTGGAAAAATCATCATAATACTCATTACCATTCAAAGGCCTATTGACGGGATCGTTGTTCGGACCATTTGTCGGGTTGTTTTGCGGGATTGCGGGATTAGTTTGTGCCGGGGCTGCCTCGGCAACTCTCAGTAGCTCTCTTTTCATGAGATCCATACATGTTTTCATCTCACCAAGCAGCCTAGTGATTTCATTGGTTGAGGCCTCATGGACCGGTTTGCCATCGGGCAAAAGCTTTGCGCCTAAATCGGTAATCAATCGAGTCACTTCTTCCATTACAGCTTGATTGTTGGGTGAACTTGACTCGGAAGTTTCCTCCGACATATTGGTACCTGAAAATTAACACAAATAAATTAGCAAATGAGAAAATTTTCAAACGTGAATTTAACAAAGAGAAGGGAAAGAAGAGAAAAAAATTCTCGGATCGAATTAGTGATGTTTCGGCTTGTAGATTTCCCCGGATGAATCCCTCGGACTGAAGTTTTCCCGAAAAGAAAAATCCCACGGATGGGAATTCCCCGGAAATCCCTCGATCTCGGTTTCCCCCGGAAAGTCCCTCGAACTTGTGTTTTCCCGGAAAAAAATCCCTTGGCTTCTCGGATCCCTCGGATAGAATTCCAAAAAAAAATTCTGAAAATTGCTGATCTTGAATTCCTTGTAAAAAAAATAAATTCCACACAAACAAGAGCTTAGGTAGTTCCAGGAATTAAACTCAATCAAACCAAAAATATATATATATATATATATATATATTTTTTTTTGAATTTATGGAAGATGAACGATTTTTTTTTCTAAAAAAGATGAACAATTTTTTTTTTTGAATTACGATGAAACTAAACAACCTAACAATGATCTAAATGAAATAGTTAAATTAAAACAAAACTGGATTCAACCCAGAAAATTGATGAACTACTCGATGAACACAAAAGAAGATGAACGGTCAAAAAGAAAAATTATGCAATGAAATGAAACGAAATGATCGAAATGATAAAAGGATAGATAAAACGATATTACCGGGTCCTTGAGTTATCTCTGATACCACTTAATACACCCCTTGTCCACGGGATCTTCTCAAAGGAGCGGTAATTGATGGATAATCCTTGAATGGAAGTACAAGGCGATGGAATCGTAGCTTCGGAAATGTGGAACATGCTCGAAGGCGTGAGACTCCTCTCAATATTCCTCCCAACTCGCAGCTCGCTTGCGGACACTCCCTCGACGACGATCGTTTGAATGGTTACCCACAAAGAGAGATGGAAATCTCCTTGATAAAACCGAAATCGAAAACAAAGAGAATCCACTCTAAGAAATTCATAAATAAGAAAGAAGTTGTTTGATTAATTGTTGAGAGATCAACAATGATCTCACACGAAAATATAAAGACAAAGGGAGTTCAAAGGGCAAAGCCTTCCTGGAAAATACAAGAAGACTTCTCGAAAATGAAACAAGAAATAAAAGAAGTTTGAATAAAAATGTTGACTTTGACTAATGATATGCGAAAATGACCCTTGGACTTCTTGAGGGATTTTCGTGGGGAATTTGGGCTTGGGGAAGAAGTGCCAAGGCCTCGTTAAAAACCTTGTCACGTAAAACCCAATGGGTAAAAACCGTGACTAAGGAAAAGAGCACACTTGGGCTTGAATCAAAACCAATGTGGTTTGAAACACTTCTTCCTTAGCACCCAAATATGTTGAACGATCTTGTACTCGGTGAATGAGTCATCCTAGTGCTTCCTCGAGCTTCCTCGCCCTAGCTCTCGTCATAGGTCATTCCGGAACATGCAAAGCTTCCTCGGCAAATGTTTCCCCGGTAAGTTCCCCGGCAAATTCTCCCTCGGCAAGCTTTCCCCCGGCTAAGTGATTAACCTACGTTGAGCCGTTTAGGATCATATCAAGAGGTGTCTGACAAAGCTCTGTTTTGAGCCTCACAAAACAGAGTATAAGCCTCCTTTGTACGAACTGGAAGGTTCCCAAATCTTGTTCTGTTTAGTTCATGCAAGTGGAATTTGGGACTCTTTAGCTTTTTGTGGAGCATGGAGAGGGCGACTCGAGAGTGAAATAGCGGTGGCGTGTTTGTCCAACTCTTCTGCACTATCTCATGAAAAGAAGAGTGTGTATCCATAAAGTTAAAAAACGGAAAGGCTTCCACCGTGCTGCACTTTCGCTTGATAAATGAACGACGCATCGGGAATGAACTGAGATTCCCCCCACCTCAAAGGAAGCATGAGATGATGGAAATTGAGACAGCCAATCCCCATTTATTAGTGCTCGATCTAACCGTTTCCCCACTGGATTCAAATCTTGATTGTTTATCCATGTGTACATAGACTCCGTAGATGTAATATCTGATACTCCACAATAAGCCACTGTATTATGAAAATCTCTCATCCCTGCGGTGTTTATAGAGTAGCCCAGGCTTCGAGAGTGCTCTTGCAATGACAAGATTTCATTGAAATCTCCTAATATTATCCATGGCAGCGCTATTTGCTGCATCGAGATATGAATGTTGCAGAGTTGTGCCCACTGTATCCTCCTCTCCGAGGCAAAATTGGATGCATAAACAAAGGAGACCAGAAACTTTTCTCTCGTACTTACCAGCGTGACTGAGAAAGTGATGTGTTGAGAACTTTAAAGGATTGGCGTCATTTCCACCTCTGTTGACCATCCAACCCATATGCGACCCAATCTATGACAGTCATAGTTTGTAAGTATAGACCATCTCGGGATGACATACTCCATGATAGGTGTAGACTGAGATTCTTGTACCCGCGTTTCAACAAAACAACCAAACGCGGGCTTCACTGCTTTTATCCAACGCTTAGCTACATCATGTTTGCGAGGCTTGTTGAACCCTCGCGTGTTCCAAGCAAAAAAAGATGTCATAACTTCCGTGAGGAAGTTTTTTTGGAGAGTTGGGTGCCCTGCTCCTTATGAGTGCCCTGTTCCTTGCGAGTGATGATAGGTTTCAGACCTCGAGATCGACTTCGTTTCTGATTTCCTAGCCTTCGTTTAATCCACTGTTGTCCTTGCAACTTACTACCCTCGTTTTTCTTTTCAGTCTCATTTATATTGCTACCTCCCTCAATATCTGCACCTGAGTCATCGTCCCCTCCTTCCTCCTCCCTTGAATCCCCTTCCAAATCACTCGCGTCTTGAGAAGTTTCATGGGAGCCTTGGGCCTCGTCCTCCACTTCCCCTTCTTCCCGAAGATCTTCTAGAATCTCGAAACCATTTGGGGGTACTATGTTTTCTTCTCGAGTTATGACACTGCTCTGTTTTCTCCTCGGAGATCCCTGACGAGCCACTGTCGTCCATTCCTCATTCCCTTCCTCGCTAATGAAGCTTGATTGATTCTCTGCCCTTGTCTCCAGGGGTGGTATTACAGCATCCCCCGTAAATGCAGGTGTGCGTTCAAGGTCTTTTAGTAGTTTTTCCGCAATCTCTTGTACGGATACAACTTTTGTCATTTTTTCCAATTCCGCCTGATTTATAACATTCCCTTGAGCAGAGGTCTCCTTCGACAGAATAGTAACTGTTTTCTCCACCGAACAGTCTTTTCCCTTGAAAAGACATTTACTTAATAAAGATAGATTATATATAATTAATCTAAAGAAATTTCAATTTAATAATTATCTTTATCAGTTTATTTATATAGTTTAGAAAAACAGTAGAATGTAGTGTTTATAAATTATGGATTAGATTTTTCTAAATAAAATCAAACAAATGTTGTGACTTCAAACAATCACTAAGGATTAATTCCAAATAAAATGTATAAGAGTTTTAAATTAATTTCTTAAAACATTTATAATTTGAATAAAAAAAAATTACTAATTAATCATTTTTATGACAATTTTTCGGGATATGTTAGTTGATTTTAAGTGAGTTATAGGAGAAAAATAAAACAAATCATTTTTATGGTTAGTAATTAGTGTTCGAGAATAGAAACAAAGATTCATTCAATAAAATAATACTCACATGATTTTACAAAAACTCGAATGACAACTCAGAGTCTTTGATGGGTATGCAATAATGCATGTCATGATAGTCGAACGGTTGTATCCCAAAATGATAATATTTTCAAGCCAGCCATTGAGATGATGAATGGTTGATGTCCTTACGAAAATTCTTTAATGCTCAAGTCATAAAAGAGATATCGAAATTCGAAAAAGGTAAAACAAGAGAAAGATAGTGAATATTATATTTAAATCAGATCAAAATGTGGTATATGGTTCAATTTGCAGTGTTGGTGAGAGAGAGAGAGAGATAGAGAGAGAGAGAGATTATGAGTACATCGCGGAAACATGTCAGATGTTTCCGGAATGAGATTAATGTCAAATGAATAGATATTTGATCCATATTTGAGAATAGTGAAGTATATGTATTAATTTTTTCTAACGTATGTTTTAAACCTTTAAAACTTCATTCTAATTTTTTATTGTGTGAAATATAGGGATTTTCAAAGAATTTGACTGATATATAGATATGTAGACCGAATTTGGTGATTGATTTTTGTTGTACTTAGTTATGACTTATGAGCATTATATGTCAAAGTGTAGGATGTTTCGGTGGATATGACTTGACGCCGATAACTCAAACAATGTTGAGTATTTTTTATGCGTGTTTCATCTATTTTATAACTACATAAAAACAATGATATAAAATATCGAGCTTCGCGCGACTAACCCACTAGTTTTAAATAAAATTTAAAAGTCATCAAACCAATAACAATAAATTTATAAAAAATGTTAAAATCCGATTAACAATTATAATCTATTAAGAATAATAGATTCCACAAACCAATAACAATAAAATTTTAAATTCTAAATATTTTTAGAAATCAACCTCCCAATAAAATAATCCGTGTCACCGATAAGAATAAATCAGGTTTGTAAGAACCAAACAAGTCTAAACTAAACCCGAGTAAACCGAATCCTAAGTAATCCGGTTATTGGGTATGAGACTGGAAAGATATTGCTGTTTTTACTTGATAGACGAACCGGACCATCAGAAAAGCAACATCGGTTAAGAGATGAACCGCTCCGGTTTAGTCTTTAAGCTTTTCAGAAAAGCATGTCAGGTAGCTTCGGAGAAGTGAAAACCGCCACGCATTTGAACTGTAAAACGCAAGTAGCCACAAAAGCTGTTACATTATGCGATTGATTAAACCAAACGGTTTAACAAAACCAAACTGAGATTAACTTGTTTTTACCTTGTCTTGCCTATATTTCATGCGTATAGAGTTTAAGGGGCATCCTTTGGTGTTAAGCTGCAGATCTTGCAAGGCGTGAGCAGATGCTTTGAGATCGGAGGCTTTGTACGCTGTGTAATGTTCAAGAGTTGGATTCTGGACCCCAAAACAAAAGAAAAAGCGTGAGATTCAAGATTCGTGGAACAGAACAGAGGCGATCTGTGTCTTTACGGAGAAGAGAACAGACCCAAGGGTGGTTTGATTGGTTCAATGTCCACTTGGCAAGAAAAATAGCCGAAGCAGCGATAACCGAAGGAAGGAACTTCAAGAATTGATAGTCTATTAACGTCAATTCCGTGAGATAATTTGCCAGAAACTCCAATTCCGGACATGGGTTCTGCACATCATTAAATCAATATACTGCTAAATGTTAGATGAGCATAGAAAGATTTGTAGGGAAAAGAAAGAAGAAGCAATCCAAGTGTGTTAGCTTAATTAGAAAAGTACCAAATGTAAAGTCAGAGATCACATGATCGAATGACACTTAGGACGGGACCATTTAAAATGTTCTGGTTCCGGGCGTGGAATGACCTTAGCCCAGAACCTCCTAATAATTAAAAAAAAAAAGGGAAATTACCACGTGAGAAGCATGAGCTGCTCGGAGAAATCTTCTGCAAAAATGGAAACTTTGAATCACTAAGGAGTACAAAGAACAACATATGAAACATTTTCACTGTCTAGTGAGATTACCTGAGGAATGTTTTTGAAGTGGGAGCGTAAATTTGAAAGCTAGAATGCTTAAGCACTTGGCACTCCATTTCTAGGACCTGATCTCTTGTGTAAGCGTTATCCGTGATGAAGCATAACTCTTCAATGCGTGGTGCACAGATTTCCTCATACTTACTTTAAGAAGTTTCAAGATACACCAAACTCTTTTAGATGCTGCCTTTGTGAGAAGCATTGTTTGATATTTGGGAAGAGATTATGAATTGGGTGATGAGGAACGGAACTCACGAAGCAATGAGCATACAAGTGATGCCGAGCAATTGAAGTCTTTGTCTATCCATGTAGTTTCCATGTAGATACCAATCTATGAGATATACTGTGAGGTAGAGAGTGTCAGGTACAAGTGCGTATTCCTCTGAGACCTGAAAATGTTGACCTGTGAGAAGTAGATTAAAAGACTTCAAAAGTTAGCAACAAGAAAAAAATGGATCTAACACTAACCTCTACAAGCCAATCAACCAGAATTCCCCGCATTGTTTGAGTCACATCTCTTTGCGTTCTCTCCATAAAATCAGGAAATGGTCTGCGTTTAAGCTGTTAAGTAGACCAGTCGTTAGATATTAGATGCATTGTCCTAATATATCAAAATCCAAGGGATTATTACCTCAGCAACACGCAGGTTGTTGTAGATTTCAGGTGCATAGAGGCTACAGAGTAGAGGATCCTTAGCATCTGAATCAATGTCAACGAATTTCGGGATACTTTCCACAGTGGAACTTCCTCCAATACAACTTGTCTCAACTGTCAACCATTTGCAAGAAGAAAGAAAAAAAAGGCATCAGAAATTTTATAAATCACTCACACATCAACAATTTTTAACTGACCACTTGTAAAGTTCACCTGTAGAAGTTAAGCTCGTGCCTGTACAACCAGACAAGCTTACTCCTGCTGAGTTTGACATTACTTCTACCTTTGCATATGTAACTTCTGAAGTAGCAGAAGATGATGCCACCTTGGAAGAACTTGCTCTTCCCTTCTTTATCTGCTTGATATTTCCCACCTAAATGGAAAGAAACCATAAATTTCAGCCAAAAAAAAAAAAAAAAAAAGTCATACTTCCTGTCAATTTAAGAAGCAGCATTGTGCATGTAACAACCTGAATTTTAGCTGCATTGAAGCAACTTGTGTAAGAATTCTCGCAGGTAACATTTGTGATATCCTTAAGAACAGCTCGCATCTTATGTGCATTGGCTTTCTTCTCATCCAAGGCTGTTCTTTTACTGTTTTTTGCTCTCAGAACCCGACCCTGATTGATCTGTGTTGTTGCAGCCACTTCTGAGGATGTTATCAGTTTAGAAGAAGCTCGCAGAGCAGACGCAAGGGCACGAGTTACAGGTCGACCATGGAGCGGTATGGTGTTTACAGGGCGACAATGTTTTAACTGTGGATTATTTGGGCACATAGCTAGAGACTCCAGAATGAAGAAAAATCAGCAAGCTTATATGCACCAAGAAGAATTATCATTTACAGCAAGACATAAACCAAGTAATTCAAGTACATGGATTGTCAATATAGTGGAGCAACAAGTCACATGGTTAAAGAAGAAAGTTTTTTTCGCAGAATTAGACAAATCAGTCCGAATTCCTATCAAAGTGGCTGGCTAGTGGTGAGATACTTGTAAGTGATGGAAGAGGTAGCATCATCGTGGAAACAAAATTGGGTCAAAGAACAATAACAAATGTCCTTTTGTTGCCAAGGATCGACAGAAATCTACTAAGTGTCGGGCAGTTGGTAAGAAATGGATACAAGGTATTATAATGGACAAAGAATATAACAAATCAGTAGAGAAACTACAATTGATTCACATAGATGTATGTGGTCCTATGCAAACAGAATCAATTAATGGCAGCAAATACATTTTTACTTTCATAGATGATTTTAGAAGAAACTTGTGAATAACACTTTCTTTATGATTTCACTAATCTTTTTTTTTGTCTTTTTAGTGCTACAGATGCATACATTTTTGAGGTATTTTTCCTAAAGTTAACGATTCAATAAAATAAAATAAAAAAACATATCAAATCAGCACTATCATAAATAAATAAGGGATTATTTGCTAATTTGTCACTTTTTCAAAAAAAATTTAGTTTTTCTAACACTTTCAAAAAATAAATAAGGGATCTAGCACTTTGTGGACTGTACACCCTTTAATTTTCCAGTCAAACCTATGTACAATACCGCACAAAAGCAAGGGGTATAATGTACACGCGTATATCAACATGGGGTAAAATGGTCATTTTGCAAGAGAAAGTGTTAGATTATTTTGGACGGCATAAAAACTAAAAGAGTTTTGAGAAAGTGACTGTATATCCAAATACTCCAATAAATAAAGTTAACAAAAATTTAGAAGAAGTGCTTAAAAAAGAATAAAAATAAATAAAGAAAAATATGAAAGAAATAAGTGAAGAAAAGCATTGAGGAATGAAACTTACCAGCGAAGGAGAAGAAGAGATACCACCGTGGAGGAAAAAAGAGAGACGGTGCTGCAAAATTATTCGGAACGACAATGAAAAAAAGATGGAAAAGTAATCAATTTTAAACTAAAAAAAATTACAATGAAAGAGTTTTTATTACTTTCCTAAACCAAAAAAAATTATTTATCAATTCCTTTTCGATTAGCGCGATTCTGATTTGCTTTTGTGATCCGAATTCCCTTTTTACGGTTTGGATTCTCGATTTCTTTTTTCTAAAAGCATAATTAATAAGTATAAGTGAATGTATTTGTATAGATGGGGTGATGCTATAACATTAGGATAACTTTTTCGTCCTGATTTTGAATTTAAAACCACTTTGAATAACTCATTTTCCGAATAGATTCTTTGTTTATTTATGTACTTCTAAATGACCATGAAATAAGGGAGAAAGAAACAGCTAACATAGTTAATTGGGGAATTTTTTGATTAGGTGATTAGTGGTTAATTTTTTTTAATTGGTATGTGATTGAATTGAATATAGAATTTTTTTTCATTCACCTTTTTCATCTTTATCACATTTGCTATTTTGGGTTTTGTTGTCATTTTCATTTGTCCATTAACTTGTTGTAATTAATGAGGATTTATGATGCAGATGTTGATTTTTTTGTTGGAATGTTTTTAATTTATTTTTGTTCTTAAATTGAAATTAAAAACAAAAACAATTAAGTAAAGAAACAATAGAGCCATAGAGGAATAGTTACATTTTCCGATGAATGTATCATATTTTCCATATTTATTTACCCGTTCAAATGCGCTGCTACTCATTTTAAAAATGCATAGGGTTGTAATCTGTTTTACTCAGTTTTTTTGAGGTAGGGGGAAGGTCAATGTACCTTACTGGTAGGGATCCTTGTTAAGTTCACAGTGGCCACTAAAGTGTATCATAAGTGAAGAATAAAAGAAAGTCCGAGTCTTAAGCTAAGACAAAGTCGTGGAGTTTAGTTAGATGTTGAATTGGTCTAGTAGAAGAATAAGTCTTCCTAGTTTGTAGGAAAAGGTTGGAGTCGTGATCTGTGTGATTTTTTTATTCTTTTCTATTTAAGCAAGTCGAGTCTGTAGTTCTTTTTAAGAGTTTTCAACAGAACAATTCAGTTCCATATTGCTCTCTGTTTTCAACAAGTGGTATAAGAGCTTGTAATCCAACCTGTTACAAGTTCAAGTTCGAAAAGAGAAACAGAGTGAAATGGGTGATAAAGATGCATCGCTGAGCATTCCGAAATTCGATGGTGATTATGAGTATTGGGCAATGCTCATGGAGAATCTGTTTCGGTCAAAGAAATGGTGGGATCTCATTAAGACGGGTGTCTCACAGCCTGAGAGGAACGTAATCTTGACCGGACCACAAAGGACGGAGCTTGCGGAACAGAAGCTCAAGGATCTTAAGGTGAAAAACTATCTCTTTGCATCAATTGACAAGACTATTTTGAAGACGATTGCAAAGAAGGATAGTTTGAAGGATATTTGGGAATCCATGAAGACAAAATACCAAGGAAATAAGAGAGTTCAAAGCGCACAGTTGCAGCGGCTAAGACGAAACTTTGAGTAGCTGGAGATGAATGACAGAGACATAATTACCGAATATTTTTCGAGAGTCATGGTGGTGGCCAATGACATGCGGAACCTTGGTGAAGAGATGCCGGATGGCAAGGTGGTTGAAAAAATACTTCGGACGTTGGTGGAGAAGTTCACGTATGTGGTGTGTGCCATCGAAGAATCAAACGACATTAAGGAGTTATCGGTAGATGAGTTACAAAGCTCCTTGCTGGTGCATGAGCAAAATCTTAGTAAGCATACTAGAGAAGATCATGCGCTGAAGATCGAAAGTGGAAGAGGACGAGGTGGTTATTTTCGAGGAAGAAGTGGATTCCGAGGAGGAAGAGGAGGACATGGTAGAGGAAACACGAGTTTCAACAAGGATGATATATAGTGTTTCAAGTGTCACAAGATAGGACATTTCAAAAACGAATGTCCTAGTTGGGAGAAGACGGTGAATTATGTGGAATTGGAGGAAGATGTCTTACTTATGGCGGAAATTAATCTCTCAAAGGCGGAAGATGAACACATGTGGTACTTGGATTCGGGGTGCAGCAATCACATGTGCGGTACCAAGGAGTGGTTCGTCGAATTCGATGACACGTTCCGTCAACATGTGAAGCTTGGAGATGATAGAAGAATGCCGGTAGAAGGAAAAGGCAACCTGCGATTGGAGATCAATGGCATAACTCAAGTGATTTCCTCAGTTTACTTTGTATCGGGCTTGAAGAATAATCTGCTTAGCATTGGACAGCTACAACAAAATGGATTAAGAATCATCATCGAAGATGATGTGTGTGAAATCTGGCAGAAACAACATAAGAGATTGATGCAGTCAACTATGTCCACGAACAAGTTGTTTGTGATACTGGCCAAGGTGAAGGAATCCAAGGGAGAGACAGGGACACATAATTTAGAGAGCTTGATGACGGCTAGGGAAGACATGTGGCATGAAAGGTTCAGTCACTTAAATCACAACAGCCTGATAACTCTAGCCGAGAAGGAGATGGTGAAGGGTCTTCCGAAAATCAATAATGATGGGGTTGTTTGTGAGATCTGTATGAAGGGCAAACATAATCGAGCTAACATTCCGAAGCAGAGCACGTGGAGAGCAAGTTATGGGCTAGAATTAGTGCACAGTGATATTTGTCGTCCAATATCACATACCTCAACAAGCGGAAAGAGGTATATAATCAATTTCATCGATGATTATAGTCGCAAATGTTGGACATTCTTCTTGGCTAAAAAATTAAAGGCTCTTAAGATGTTTAAGGAATTTAAGGTAGCAGCAGAAAGAGAGCTTGGGGAGCTCTTGGTGTGCTTAAGAACTGATCATGGGGGAGAGTTCAATTCCAAAGTCTTTCAGGATTTTTGCATAGAGAATGGTATCAAAAGACAACTCACAACTGCGTATACACCTCAGCAAAACGGTGTGGCGGAGAGAAAAAAAGAAGCATTATGAATATGGTGAGGTGTATGTTGTTCGGGATGAAGGTACCACTCAGGTTTTGGCCAGAGGCGGCTCAGTATGCGGTGCATATACTGAATAGAAGTCCAACAATGATTCTAGGAGATGTGACACCAGTGGAGAAATGGAGCAAGCACAAACCGTCGGTAGAACATCTTCGGGTCTTTGGGTGTGTAGCAGAAATAGATGGGCCACTGATAAACAGAAGAGATGGGCCATAAGTGAATAGAGATGGGCCATAAGTGAATAGAGATGGGCCAGAAGGGAATAGAAAAAATTCGACGGCGATAAGGTCAGGAGATAGCAGCGGCTAGCCATGGGCATTAAAACCGGAACCGAAAACCGGAATAGGAACCGACCCAAAATTATCGGTTCGGTTTCGGTTCTAGCCAAAATACCCATTGGATCCTGTATCGAAGATCCATGGATATCGGTTCGGTTCCGGGTATTATCCGGAACCGAAATTACTAACCGAATACCCGAACATATATATACAAATATCCAATTACATACAATCAAAATACCCGGAACCGAAATTACTAACTGAATACCCGAATTTTTTTGTAATTTCGGGTATTTTGTTATTTCGGGTATTTTGTAATTTCAGGTATTTTGTAATTTCGGGTATGTTCTTTACATTTCGGGTATGCTCTTTACATTTCGGGTACTGGATACCCGAACCGTTTGAGAACCGAAACTTTTCGGGTATAATATAAGTATTTCGGGTACTGGATACCCGAACCGTTTGAGAACCGAAATTTTTCGGGTATTTTACGGTTCTTAGTCTTCTATACCCGAACCAAACCGGAACCGATTGGTACCGAACCGAAACCATTTCGGTATCTATATGGATCTTAAACCTTCATACCCGAAATACCCGGAATCGAATGGTTCCTACCCGGAACCGAACCGAATACCCGAATGCCCAGGGCTAGCAGCGGCGCTGGGAGAAAAGTTCAGAGGCCGATCTGGATGAAGGTCTACGTGTGCGATGGAATCAGATTGATCATAGAAAAAGATGGTGAAGAGCTGATAGCGATGTTTGTAGCAGAAGACGATCCCAAAAAATTTGAAGATGCGATTAAACACGATAAGTGGAGGAAGGCGATGGAGGCTGAGATCAAATCAATTGAAGAAAATAACACTTGGGAGTGGTCACATTACCTACAGGAGCAAAGGTTATTTGAGTAAAGTGGATTTTCAAAACGAAATTCAATGAGAGAGGTGAAGTAAACAAGTTCAAAGCAAGGTTAGTGGCTAAAAGCTTTCATCAAACACATGGGGTTGATTTTTATGAGGTATTTGCTCAAGTGGCAAGATGGGATACAATCAGGTTGATTCTCGCTCTAGCGGCGCAAAGGAGATGGAGTGTTTTTCAACTTGATGTGAAAAGCGCGTTTTTACATGGAGAACTCGATGAAGATGTCTACGTGGAGCAGCCCAAAGGATTTGAATCGAGAGAAGAAAGCGAGAAGGTCTACAAGCTAAAAATGGCCTTATATGGTCTAAGACAAGCTCCAAGAGCTTGGTACAGTAGAATTGAGAGTTACTTTATGAAGGAAGGGTTCAAAAAGTGTTATTGCGAACAAACACTATTTGTAAAGACGGAAGGAGAGAATGTCTTGATCATTAGTCTGTATGTTAATGATCTCATTTACACAAGCAATTCTGAAACAATGCTTGAGAAGTTCAAGGTCTCTATGAAGGAGGAGTTTGCAATGACAGATCTTGGAAGGATGAAATATTTTTTGGGAGTGGAGATGATTCAGGATGAGCAAGGGATTTTTATTTGTCAAAAGAAGTATGCAATGGACGTGTTGAAGAAACTCGGTATGGAATACTGTAATGCGGTAAAGAATCTGACTGTCCCAGGGCACAAGTTAACTAAAGAAGGAGCTGGGCCAAAGGTAGACTCAACCGCATTCAAACAGCTTGTTGGGAGTCTCAGGTACTTGACAGTCACTCACCCTGATCTTATTTACTCGGTAAATTTGGTGAGTAGATACATGGAGAGTCCAAATGAGCAGCACATTTTAGCTGCGAAGAGAATTCTGAGATACGTTCAAGGTACAATCGGTTTTGGAGTTCAATACAAGTGTGGTGGAGAAGAGAAGTTGGTGGGTTATGTAGACAGTGATTATGCGGGTGATGATGATGATAGGAAGAGCACTTTGGGATATACATTCATGTTTGGTGACGGGGCTGTGTCGTGGGCGTCAAAGAAGCAGCCCATTGTCACATTATCTACTACCGAAGCGGAGTTTGTTGCTGCAGCAAATGGGGCTTGCCAAGCAGTGTGGTTAAGAAATGTTCTTGAGGAAGTCGGGTTTGATCAAGGAAACGAAACAATTCTCTATTGTGATAACAGTTCTAAAATAAAATTGTCCAAGAATCCAGTTCTTCACGGGAGGAGTAAACACATTCATGTGAGGTATCATTTTCTTCGTGATTTGGTGAATGAAGGAGTGATAGGGCTGGAGTATTGTTCGACACATGAACAATTATCGGACATAATGATAAAACCGGTGAAACTTGAGGTGTTCGAGAAGCTAAGGAAGATGATGGGAGTTTGTTCAAGAGAAGAGTAAACTGGAAGCAGAGCTATTCCAGTTTAGGGGATGAACTGAAGAATAAAAGAAAGTTCGAGTCTTAAGCTAAGACAAATTCGTGGAGTTTAGTTAGATGTTGAATTAGTCTAGTAGAAGAATAAGTCTTCCTAGTTTGTAGGAAGAGGTTGGAGTCGTGATCTGTGTGATTTTGTTATTCTTTTCTATTTAAGCAAGTCGAGTCTGTAGTTCTCTTTAAGAGTTTTCAACAGAACAATTCAGTTCCATATTGCTCTCTGTTTTCAACAATAAGTTGGCTGTAAAATTTGACGGAAAATTTAAGATTGTGCAAGGAACCATAGACCATTTAGGTCTGAAACTATTGTTATAGGTACACACTGATCACTAGGAGGTGGCCTGGCGCATACATGATGTTTTCTAAATTTAATAACGAAAACGATTTTGGTGTATTATCCAAAATTGACATTATAATCAATTGTATAATTGTTCTAACTAAATATAACGCTATAAAAACGATAAAACCGAATGATTGTGTATATTAGTGTTGATTATGCATAAATATAACACTATTCTCTTAACTTATACTTAATTTTATATTATAATAACAAAAATGAATCCTTCGTAGATATATAATAAGTAACAAAAATGAATCATTTCCTTCATAAATATATAATAATTTTAGAATAATAAATAGATAAAACAATCTACAATTCCGAACACAAATAAAATAAAAATATTTCAAAATAATAACGAAAACATTAGTCATAACATAAATAAAAATAAGACGACATCACTATTATACATCTCTAACTTGAGAAGTTGTTGCACGTGTGTACTCGTTCCTTATCTTCTCTCAAATCCTAAAATTTTGATTAATTGGAAAAATTTATACATTAGTCTTGTTAGAAGTTATTTCAAAACAAAAATTAGCTCATAAACTTAAATAATTTGCTTACTTGGCCCAAAATTTTGAAACTTCATCCATTAACAGAGCAGTCATAAAATGAGAAATACCTCCTCCTTCATGATCTTGAATAGTCACTTCCTCTAAAAGTATATATTTTTTTTTTGTCAACAACCTTAATACCTATTCCGATCCGGTGAACCAAATCGGGGGTATCGAGTTTACATAAGTAAAATCTGATGGGTAGACGCGAGCACCTTGTGCTAACTTGTCTGCCACTGTGTTGCTTGTGCGTGGGATGTGTGTGATAGAGAAAAAGCTGAATACCTCCCTGCTCCTCTTGAACTCCTCCAAATGTAGTGTAAAGGCCGGCCACTCCTTGGGTGTAGACACCATCTTCACCAACTCTGAGCAGTCCGTTGCAAATGCTATCGCCGTCTTATGATTTGCAATCATACAATGCATCGTCCAGATGAGCGCTTCCAATTCTACGTGCAGCGGGGATAAACTTCTTCGCAGGTTACGGGACCCCATAATTACTCCTTCGACTCCCTCCTGAAAGCAGAACCATCCTAGACCAGAATAGTTATATGTTTCCTTCCATCAATATAGCATGTCAGTCCATTACTTTCATCTTGTTGACCTGTATTATGACCAACTTGTTGGGAAGTTATGTCTGGTTCGCTATACTGCGCCGTTTCCCAAATTATTGCTTCTGTTTCCGCTATCCGCATAATCTCTTGTGGGTTTCTATCCAAATTTGAGAACACCTTGTCGTTCCTTGCTTTCTAAATATTCCACACAATCCAAGGAAACATTGTGTTCCTTTCCTCTTTTGGGAGTCCCCAAAAGAGATGATCCAAATTGGAGAAAACCGATGTCATCGGGAAAACTCCCAGGGCCGATGGAATATGAGAGAGTGCCCATGTTTGTAGCGCTGGTGGGCATTCAAACAGAACATGGTTAATCGTTTCCCCTTCCGCTCCACACCGAGGACATTGTGTATCACAATTTATTCCTCGAGCGCGTAAATTTGCTGAAACCGAGAGACATCCAGAAATTGTTTGTCAAATGAAATGTCACCGTTTCGGTGGACATGTTAATTTCCATACATGTGCCTGTAATATCTTTATATCCGGACCGTAGAAGTAATTTCCGCCATTGTCTGGGTTCTGTTGTTCAATCTGGTATCCCGACTTTACCGTATATTTTCCTGTTTTTGTATAGTGCCAACCAAGATTATCTGGTCGATATGTGCTGCTGATGGGTATACCACGAATAATTTCCACATCGGCCGGGTCGATAATTGCATTTATCAACTCCCAATTCCACGTTTGTGTCGCTGGATCAACCAAATGATTGACCATAAGATTGGGGTAATAATTATACCCCTTACATGTTTCTGACCTCGGGGGAGAAGATGGTATCCAAGGGTCATTCCATACTGAAATGGAGCCACCAGAACCAACTCTTTTAATGAGCCCTTTTGTAACCAGAGGTCTAGCCGAAATAATACTCCTCCATCCAAAGGACGGGGAGTATGATCTTATAGGATCTAATGGGTCTGTGTTCTGAAAGTAACGACCCTTAAAAACTCGAGCAAATAACGAATCCGGTTTTCCCATTAACCGCCATAGTTGTTTTGCCAGAAGTGTCGTGTTAAATTCCTCTATTGTTCGGAATCCAATTCCGCCATCTGATTTGCTCCGACACATCTTCTTCCAGGCTATCCAATGCATCCCTTTTTGGTGTCCGTCGGAATTCCACCAGAAACGCGCTGCCGCACTGGTTAATTTTGCGGTAATAGACTTGGGTAGTCGAAAGCATGACATAACGAAAGTCGGCATAGCCGATGCTACCGATTTAAGTAGAACCTCTTTTCCCCCTTTGGTTAGTAGCCGTGATGTCCATCCATTAACTATGTCATTATGTCTTTCGACGACGAAATTAAAAATCTTTTTCTTTGCTCCTCCGAGACTTTCCGGGAGACCCAGATAAGTACCCACCCCTCCCATATTTTGGATTCCTAACAATTGTGTTATCTCGTCCTGTACCGCATCTTGTACTGTATGTCCGAAAATTAATGAAGATTTTGAAAAATTAATTTGTTGCCCTGAGACCGACTCGTACTGTTTAAGTATATGCAACATAGCGTGACACTCCTGTACCGTAGCCTTGCAGAAGAGCAGACTATCATCCGCAAAGAGTAAATGTGAGACAGCTGGGCCTACCCTCGCCACTTTCAACCCCGTAAGTGATTTCTCTCTCTCTGCTTTCCGTATATTGGCTATCAAGGCCTTCGTACAAAGTATAAATAAATAGGGTGATAATGGGTCGCCTTGCCGCAGTCCTCTAAATGGCGTTATTTGCCCTTTGGGGTTGCCGTTAATAAGTATCTTATATTGTACCGATTGGATGCTCCACATCATCCATGAGATCCACTTTTCCGCAAAACCGAATTTCCTCAAAAGGTGTTCAATAAATGGCCATTCTACCCGGTCATATGCTTTGCTCATATCCGTCTTAATTGCCATAAACTTACTTTTGCATGATTTATTGGTCCGTAAACCGTGAAACATCTCCTGTGCAATCAAAATGTTATCAGAGATCAGTCTCCCTGATACAAAGGCTGATTGGGTCTCTGAAATCAGGTCCGGTAGCAACCTCTTTAACCTCTGACATAAAACCTTCGAAATGATCTTATAGCCCACGTTACACAGACTTATAGGTCGTAATTCCGTCATACGAGTGGGTCGTCCTGTCTTTGGGATTAGGCAAATATTAGTCATATTCAGCCGTTGATCAAAAGAGCATGTTTCCAGAAAACTGTTAACCAGTCCTACTACATATGTCTTTATAATTTGCCATGATCGTTGGAAGAATAAGGCCGTCATTCCGTCCGGGCCCGGAGCCTTTTCCGGGTGCATCATGAAAAGGGCTATGCGAACTTCCTCTTCCGTAGCCATTGCCGTAAGCATATCATTGTTCAAATCCGAAACTAAAGCCGGAATATCACTGAGAGTATTCTCAAAATCCGTCGGGGAAGTTGATGTGAACAAATCCTCGAAATAGTTAACCGCCACTTGTTCCACCTCTTTATCCGAGGTAACCCAAGATCCTGATGCATTATGTAGTCCAGTAATCCGATTTCGCGCTCGTCTTTGCTTAACTTGCGCGTGATAGAATTTTGTGTTTTTGTCCCCCACCGTTGCCCATAAAGTGCGACTTTTCTGTTGCCAATATAACTCCTCATCTAAATAAGCCTCTTTCAGTTTCCTCGTAATATCCATCAATTCCTCGGGTGTACTATTATCATCATTCTGGACCTCCTCTAACACTTGTTGTAAATCTCTAATTTTCTCCTTGCCGTATGGTAAATTATTTTTCCGCCATTTTGATATTTTCCTCCGGCAATTCGCTATTTTTTCTATAAATGAGGATTCGTTGCCACCTGTGTTAATTTCCCAGCCCTTCGAAATTGTGTCCATAAGGCCGTCCCGTCCAATCCACCGTTTATCAAACCGAAACTGGCCCCGTTTCCGCGGTATTTTATCCTCAATTGTGGCAACAATTGGTCTATGGTCCGACCCAATCATTGCCAAGTATTCGACATATGAATGAGAAAAGATTTCATGCCAATCCTCATTAACTGAGGCCCTATCCAGACGACACCTAACAATTTTCGAATTCCGTCTTCCCCTCCAGGACATGGTATTCCCAAGATACTGAAATTCCAGAAAACCGCAATGTTGAATCATATTATTGAAAGACATAAATGAGGATGCAGGTCGTAAATTTCCTCCTTGTTTTTCATTATTTCCAGTAATTTCATTTAAATCGCCAATTATAAACCAAGGGGCGTCTCGTGTTGTGCTTGTTCGGGTTAACCGTTCCCATACTTGATCTCGATTTTTCGGTACCGGATCAACGTAAATAAATGACAAGAAAACTTTTTTTCCTTGAATAGTTGCCTCAATATCGATTATTCTTTTGCTTGAAAATAAAATACTAACATCCAATGAATCATCATAATATAAAGCGAGTCCACCACTCGCACCGCATGGTTCGACCGTGTATAATTTATTGTAACCAAAATGTAATTGAAATTTTTGCATAAAAGATAATTCTTGTTTTGTTTCTGAAAGGAATAAAAATTCTGGCTTATGTTTTTTCCAAACCTCTCGCATATAACCTATTGTATACCGATTCCCGAGTCCCTGACAATTCCAACTCATAATCCGCATAAATAAAACTAATTTGGTATTGCTAAGTTGGTCTTTGGGTTTGATGAAACCTTCATAACCACCACCTTTGCCTCCTCATCATCACGAGGTAAAGTCCTAACCATCTGGTTCCTATCTCCCGGTACCGCCTGTATCTCCTCCTCTTCCTCCGTATTGACACCCCCTCGGGGATCCTAGTAACACCGTATTATACCTGAGTGTTTAAGGGAGAAATCAAACCGTTCCCCTGTTGTCTTCAAAATCATACCATATGTCCAACTCATTACAAGTAATATAAAAAACCTTAAATTATTATTAAAGAAAAAGCAGAAACCGTCATACAAAGAATTCAAAATAACCTGACTGGATTTATTAATTCCATCATAACTTGATAAAGCAGTACATAAGCGAAACCAAAAACTTTTGAAACGGAAATAAAAATTTGACATAATCGTCCTAAAAAAAACTGAAAGAACCGAAATGACCCCTTATTTCTCCACTCCGACACCTTCTCCATCACCTCCTTCATTCCTGTATCGCGGCGTTTGAGTTCGATGTCTCAGCCCATGACTTTGCAGTCTGATAAGCATCACATGGCCGGCCCGATAGCCTTGGCATCCCCTTTTTCCTTGGTGATATAATACCTTGCACCAACCTCTTTTTTGAACATGCGCCAATCAACTTACTCTTCATTTTCAGGTTCTGTCTATTCTTGGCATTAGTCCCCTTATTCCCATCTATTGGTTTTCCATCCGTAGCCTTCCTGGAATCTACCTCATCCATCATACTATCCTCCGTCATTGCCATCGTTTTATCAGCTAGTTCTTCCACTGCCATCAGTTCAGCCCCTACATCAAATCTCTCCTCTAATTCCATTTCAACATTAGTATTCACTTGACTTCCACCATCACTTTCCTGCTCTACCATTTCCTCTACTTCAACAGCAAAATCTGCTGTCAATTCCTCTAACATTTCTAAAACACTAGGCAAAGTTTCTGGTAAGACTAACTTATCAGGATTCTGACCTTGAGGCTCTTCTGCCATAGGTGGCTCCGTTGTTTTTTCCTCAAAACTAAGACCCCTTCGAACCGCCTTTCCTGTGGCCTGCTCAGCCTTCCCGCTAGTCTCTGAGATCGCATTTGAACATTGATCCTGCCTATTACCGTCTTTGTTGCCCTGGAAAGCTTCTAGCATCTTTTTTTCATGATCTGATAAACCACTCCCCACACCTGAGACTCTCAGTTCATTTATTCCAGAATTGGAGATCGCATACCTTTTGTTTGCCTCCGAAGGTGGTATGTAACTTGATGAGGAGGTGGACTTTGGCACTCTGTCCTTGTACCTCCTGTCTCCTTTCCAGGAGCCGTATCTTGAGTCTTTGCCCGCATAATTACCCGCCCCAGCATCTCTGGACTCCATCACCTTCCCTTTCCCCTTGTCCTGCCCGTAAAAACCTTTGCCGGGCACTACAGCTTGTTGATTAGCCTGATTTCCATTCACTCTGTGGGTTGCCGCCGCTTTGTAACTAACCACATTCAGCCCCTGTTTCGGATCCTCTGATTGGTGGTCCTTGTCTTCTACTCTTCCTTCCCGGCGAGGACACAAAGATTGATCATGGCAGAGACTGAAACAACTCCTACAGTACCCGAACAGCCTCTCATACCTTAATGTGATAATTGTTTCTTCACCGCCGTGGAATTCTACCGAGGTCTCAAAGCACAGAGATTTAAAACCGTCCAAGGTCACCTGCACTCTACCATTGTCGATGTCCACCTCTTTCACCACTCCTAAAGCTTCACCGATGCTGCGGAACGCCTGTTCCGCCCAGTAATGGAGAGGTATTCCCATTACTCGAATCCAGAACGTAATGGCTGAGGGATAGCTACTGTCCACCACTGGTTCCCAGCGGACCAAAGAGACCATCCAATAATCGAAGTGGAACGGTTCCAACTTCATTATCTCTGTAATGTCTTCCTCTCGATCGAAATCAAACTGGAACCGACCCATCCCTAAGTCCGCCGCCGCTACTCGTTCCTCTACATTCAGAATGCGAGGGAGCATATGAAGAAGAACCTTCATGTCCTGTTTCTTTGGGTTCATGCATCTCCCAATCAGCGTCTTGGAGTAACCCGCTATTAGATCCGAGTTGTCGAAATGAGGTACCCGGATCTTAAGCCTTTTCAGACGCGTCTCCATTCTCATCTCTGACCCATCCCTTTTAACCAATTGGCTCTGAGACATGTCGAAAGTTTTATTGGATCGATAAAGCCCTTTGAAAGAAAAAAAAAGGAATGAAGCTGTGTTAATTCCATGTCTCTGTATCTCCCTTTTAAACCGTTTTACTCCTCTGGTTCTTTGCGAGATTTCCGCATTCAATGAGCGATCCTCTCTTTGTACCCATATCCGCCGGATCACCTCTATTATCCTTGATTTGATCCATGAATCTTCGTCAATGTAACCCGTCTTGCAGTCCATGATTTGCACCCTGAAGTTACGTGATACAGGATCTGGATATGATTGCTCAGCACCGCAAATGAGGTCTTGGAATCCGCATTCTCTTTAAACTGAATCCATGATTCTGGATCTGGTTTACGATTTGAATCGATTTGGTTACCGGCCATTGGGGTACCTTTTGCAAGTTTGGCGTGGATCTTCTCTGAATCCCGAGATCCCATCTGTGTCCATAGGATCCGGCTCCTTAGATCTCCCATCGCATCCCGCCGATCCCGCAACTCTACCCAGCAAAGCCGAATCGTATCTTCCCTTTCCGATGTGAAGATCTTTGCCACCAAGAAATGACAGAGAAACCGAATCAAAAATCCATGGGAAAAGATAGCCCGCGAATGACCGAATTTAAACCCAGTGAAGCCGAATCGTACCTTCCCTTCCCGATGAAATGTCGTATCTAAATCGAATCCGGCCAGAATCTCGCCGAAATAGACCCTCCGTAATCTTCCCTTGCTTGAACCGTGTATCATGTCCGGTGAGTAAGATCCTCCATACCGTGAACCGGCTGAGAACATCTTCAGAGAACATGAGTCGCCGCCGCCATCCAAATGACAGAGAACATGGGTCGTTTGCTTGTAAAAAACTAATATACAATAAAAATATGTAAATTTAGATCACATACCACTCTTCTTTCTAACCCACCAATCGGTTAAGACACGCATACAACAAACGGACCATCGAATCCTATTCATTTTTCTTTTTTCTCAGTTGCAAATTCACCATGTGCGATGCATTCGAGTTTTTTTTAATTTTCTTACGAAAACTATCTAAGTTTTCGATCCAAAATTATCATTATAACCAATTATTTATTTCTTTTCAATGAATATGGAATTACGAAAATGATAAAACGGAATGATTATGTATATTATTTTTGATTGTATACCCATATATTTCCAATAAATATAACACGATTCTCTTAACTCACTTGCAATTTTAGATGATATCAAAGTTTGCAACCATCGATACGATATAATAAATTAAGAAAAAATAAATACCACAATCCCCAAATATAGTAAACACTAATCCACATTTACCACTCGTATTTTCCTTCTTCTTTTTCATCGTCAATATCCTCATATTCCTCAACTTCTTTTTTCCGATTTTTCCGATTTTTACTCCTCTTGCTCTTCTACATATTCTTTGTCTTATTTGAATTTTTATTCTTCTTCTACTTCGTCTACATCATCTTCCGGTTTTCTTCTCCATCTACTTCTTTTTCTTCATTTTTAGGTTTTCTTCTTCTCCTTCAACTTCTTCATGTTCTTATCCTTATCTTTCTTCGTTATTTCGTTATATCCATCTTCTTTCTAATTCATAGTATTATTCTCCTATGTCTTTTTTATTCTTCTAAATTTCTTAGCCTCCTTCCTCATCTTCACAATCTCATACTTTGTCATCTTCTTCTTATGTTCTCCTTCCTCATCTTCAACTTTTTTGTCCTCGTATTTTTGTAATTCTTCTTCATCAGTTTCTTCTTCCTCCTCTTCTTTAATCTTTCATTTTTTTCTCATCTTCCTCTTCATCGTCTTCCGCTTCTACTTCTTCTGTATCCTCTTTGTCTTCTTCGACTTTTTTTTATGTCTTTCTTTATCTTTTTCTGATTTTTCTTCTTTCTTTTATTCTTACTTACCTCGTCTATGTCTTCTTCCTCTTCTACTTCGTCTTTATATATGCTTCCTCTTCTTTATCTTTCAGTTGTTCTTCTTCCTCATATTTTCCTTCTTATTTTTCATCGTCTTTTTCACTTCTATTTCACCAACTTCTTCATCTTCTTCTCTTTTTTTTCCCCCAATTTTTACTCCTCCTCTTCTTCTTCATAATTATTGCCTTATTTGAATTCTTATTCCTCATCTTCACTTTCTTATACTTCGTCTACATCATCTTCCGGTTTTCTTCTCCATTACTTCTTTTTTGTCAGTTTTCGGTTTTCTTCTTCTTCAACTTCCTCATGTTCTTATCATTATCCTTCTTTGTTATTTCGTACAATCCATCTTCTTTCTAATTCAATGTATTATTCTTCTCTATCTTCTTATTTTTCTAGCTTTCTTAGTCTCTTTCCTCATCTTCACATTCTCATACTTTATCATCTTCATATTCCGGTCTCCTTCCTCATCTTCTGTTCTAAAAACAAACGAATAACAATAAAAAAAAATCAAGATCTCCTGTTCTAAAAAAAATTAGAACGAACTAAACAAAAACCTAAATGACGAAAAAAATAAGTGGCCCATATATACAATTTTAGAGGTTATTGTTTTAGGTATATTTTATTTTATTTTGTGATAAATCCAAATAATATATACGGCCATCGATGATTTTTAGATTCAGTATTTTTTTTGTTATGATAAATTCGTACGTAACATTTTGAAAAACCAAAGATTCCAGTTTTTGTTATGATAAATCAATTGTTTATTTTATTTTTTTTGTAATTCGATAAACTTTGATTTTATCATTCAGATTTTTAAATATTTATTTTTTTACGAATAATAAAATTTTACTTTTTAATATATGTTAATCAGATTTTTTTAATCGGGATAATTCATTAGGATTATCCGATTTTTATTAAGATATTTTTATTTTTTGTAATGTTTATCATTTTTTCTTTGTTTCTTAATATAATAATAATTTACAGAATCTATCATGTCATATTCAAGGAACTATTCTTTTTATAATAAGGTTGTTAACCTTTTATATGAATCGAGTATATCTATAACTAACACACACACAAAAAAATTCCCTTTTTTTACGTAATAAATGGTAATTTTTCAGAACTTAAATGTAATAAATGGAAATTTAAGTTCTGAAAACGTAATAAATGGAAATTTAAGTTCTGAAATTTTTTACGTGGAAATCTCAAAAAACTTAAATTATCAACCTTATTTAACCGACTTTATTACGTGGGAATAAAAAAATTTCCATTTTTTATAGTTAAGACTAATTACCTTTTATATATATATAGGATATTATCTTTTTATTTAATTTATTATTTCAATAATATTCGTTACGGATATTTAATTATTTCAGAACTTAAATTATCATTCATTTGGGTCTTACAAAGCATCCGCGATCTCAGGTTAACAAAGGTGATTATTGCTTTAGATTGCAGGGCTGCTTTTGCGGCAATTTCGAAGCCGGAGGAATGGCCTAGATACCATACCTTGACGAAGCAAATTCGAGACCTCGGTCACCATTTTAACAGCTGCTGTTTTGACCTTGAGACGATGAAAGCGAACCTAATAGCTCGAGAAATCTCAAAAAGCGTCACCAGAGACGGACGATTCCAATCGTATCTCTCCAGCGGTGGTCCTGCTTGGCTATATGATCGCCTACAACGAGACGCGAGATTGATTTAGAATCTCGATCCAGCAGACATTTGTTAAGCGGTTCACAACAGTCTTTCTTCCCTTCGAGACCGTTATCTCATCTTCGAGTCCTTAATGTTAGGCTCTGATGTTTTGGTCTTGTATTTTCTTGGTCCCTGGTTTTTGTTTCTCTGTTTCATAGTCTGACCCTTTTTTCATTAATAACAATCAAGATGATTAAAAAAAAAATTATCATTCATATATAACCCGTAAAAACTAAAATCGTTACTGACCGTTTTGGAGAAGCTCAGAAGAATCAAGATACTAAAAAAATTCTTAAGCTAGAAGAATGCTTTTCTGTTCTTAAAAAGATCACTAATACTCGCTTCTAAAATACAAAACCGAACAGAAAGCAACATATTACCATGAATATAATCAAATGTATAATATAAAACTCTATAGAATCTAAAAAGGAAACAGCACTGCATGAAATCTATGCTTTTCTTCGACATGGCTGAATGGAGCAATTTGTTAGAAAACTATGATTTTCTTCGACATGATCTCCTATTATATGGTATTCTTCTTCATAATTACCTTCTTCTGCGTCTTCATCGTTGTATCTTCACAATTCACCCGTTTCTATCTTCCGATTTGTCTTCTACCTCATCGTCACCACCATCTTTATCATAATTATCTTCATCACTTTCAAATTCATGTTTACATGTTTACCATACATATACTTTTCTTATACAATACCTTATACTTTTAAAAAAACTTATGAGGCGATATCGTCAACGAATGTGATATAACAAATTTTATTCCATACAGACTTTGAAAATGTACTTAAGGTACCAAATATTATCGGTAGAACCAACAAATTTAACTTTAATTCACCGTAATACTAATATAAGTAAAATGTCCCCAAAGTACAACTGTTTGGAAGCGAGAACAATTATACAACTACAATGTAGTACTATGTTAAATTTTCTGAAATTTTTAAAATTTTACATTTTTCCTTCCATTTTTATTTTTTTATGTTTTTGTTTTTCCTCCGAAAGGGGTCTAAAAACGTCCTCTAAAAGCATTCTAAAATTTTATTTTTTTTGTTTCCATTTCCATTTCTCCCTTCGAAAAAAGAAAGAAAAAACTAGAGAGATTCGGAGATTCGGGGTGTCCGAGATTTGGTCGGAACAAGTCCTCCCAACAAACATCAAGACAAGCTCAAGCTCGAGAAAGGTAAGCGATTTATGGGTTTTATGTGTAGGTTCGCGATATATGGATTTTTAATTTATGGGTTCCTAGATCTAGGGTATGCGATGGATGAGAAAGCTTTTCGTTTGTATTACAGTGATATGAGAACTTTCAGCTACAGTCAAAGCTCTTCCTCCATAGCAAGTTTTAGTAGTGGATCAGTGTTCATGTGGTGGACAAGTGATTTTGGAGACATCTTTCACAGAAACCGACCTAGGGAGGAGATTCTTTACTTGCCGGTTGCTTGAAGTGAGATCTTCATATTTGTGATTTTGTCTGCTCTGCTCTTCACATTTGTGATTTTGTCTGCTCTGCTCTTCACATTTGTGATTTTGTGATTATGTGTAGGATGGTGGCTATCACATCCGGAAATGGTGGGATGACGCATGTTGAGGAGGAACTAACTATCATACAGCTGCAAATTGAAGAGCATATAAAGAAGATTCAAAGCGTTGGCAGAATTGGGAGTGTCTTGACATGCGGTGATGATAAAAATTTGGAGACAATGCGTGTGCAGATGCAGAACAATGTTTATGAGATTGGAAAGCTGAAAGAGTTACTACAGGGTCTTGCGGGTCTAATTATGTTTGTTGCTGCATATTTTTACTTGTTTAAATAGAAGAGAACCATGTTATTTGTGTTGGTTAGTATTGTCTTCGTATTGTAATAAATTTTGTATTTCACAATAACATTGCATCACAATAATAGTCCAGATTCACAATAACATAGCATAACATGTAATACTGACGGATAACTATAGCCCAGATTCACAATAACATAGCATAACAGGTAATACTGACGGACAACTATAGCCCAAATTCACAATAAAATAGCATAACAGGTTATACTGACAAATAACTATAGCTCATATTCACAATAACATAGCATAACAGGTAATACTGACAGACAACTATAGCCCATATTCAAAATAACATAGCATAACAGGTTCAAAATACAGAAGATATATAGCTCAAGTTCGAATAAACCAAACAAGTAATAAGACGAGAACTTAATTGTTCCTCTGCCGCTGCCTCATCTCATAAGGGATCCATTGCACTCTCTTCCTTTTTCCCTGAAGATTCGTCTCTTCCTATTTATCTTCCTCATCATTATTCTCCTCATCTACCTCTTCCTCACAGTCCTTCTTCCCCTAATCCTTCGAATTCATGTTTTCCACTATCAGACTCCACTCCTCATCATTCTTCTCCTCTTCTCCTTCTCCTCTTCTTCTCCTCCTCCTCTTATGCCTTCTTCTTCTCCTCTTATGCCTTCTTCTTCTCCTCTTCTTCTTTCCTCTTCTTCTCCTCTTATGCAGCTTCTAAAAATCTTAGTTTGTTCACCTCTTCTTCTTTCCTCTTTTCATCATACAACACCAAACAACCCCCTTCTTACCTCTCGTTCACATACAACTCAACGTTTTTAATTCTTTTGTCATGGTCATCTAGCTTCTCCTTCATTAAATGTAACCCATCTTCCACTGTTTTCTTCAAACACTCAAGCCCTGCCATCATTTTTTCCACTTCATTCTTCGAAGCAGATGCCTTCGCTCGACATTCTATTCAGAGAACAACTTTTTGCCCTTCGCTCTTTCGGCTATTCACATCTTGCTTGTACATCTCCTCGTAGAATATATCTCTCTTTTCTTCCACCAGAATCGTTTTCCAACCATCAACAACTATATTAACTTCATCTTCCTCCAAATCCTCATCATCTAAGATGACAACCAACAGTTGCTCCTCATCCTTGGATGGAGCCCACACAGTATGAATCTCCTGTGAATACCAAGAAAAACAATTTATAAACAACCCCATGATCGATTAATGAATATAGTTAGTAATTTACATAAGGTTTGATTACTAACCTTAGTTGCATCAAGTTTCATATTTATTTCTGAAAGTGCAAAACCTTTCAAATCATCTTTCTTGAACTTGCTCGTGCACATCCTTGGACAGCTACTATTTGCTTCAACAACAGCTTCTCTGAGCTGGTTTCAAAGAACTGGAATTGTTTCAAACGCCATAAACTACACATGACACATCAAGTATTACTAAACAAATGTTAAAGGGTAGTTATACCAGTAATACTCAGTTGTGCATATTTATCTCCATTTGAATAATGAAACTATGAATGACTTTGTTTACACTTTCAAGCACTTTCCCATCAAAACTTTCCACTAGCTTACAGATGTCTTTCATATTCTGATCATATGCAAATCGTCCCCAAGAAAATGTTTTACACAACTCAAGATCACTCGCCGCTCTGAGAAAGAATGGCTCTACACCTCGGGATCCATCTCATGTCTTCACCTTCCTAACAATCATGTTGGCTAAGAAGTAAAGCACAACAATATTCAACCTACTTTTACCAGGTTTCCCTCTCATTGACTCCAACTTTTCATTGATATCCTTCAGTGTTACTTTCTTCTTCCTTTTCCCAAAATGCTTCTCAACAAACTTAACACTATATCCGCCTAAAATTTGGTAATCATATGGGTAGCTACGGCAGTTCAAACCAGAAATAAGCCCTAACTCTCTAACAGAATACCGGATGGGAACACCATTCACTACAAACCATAATTCCTTCTTCTTGCTTGATGACACCATGAGTAGAAGGAGCATCCACATACCCATAGATTTATGGCAATCCTCCAAGTACATGTGGAAGAAGTTATTAAACTGAGGGTGCATTTTGAACCACCTCAACTCGCCTTCATTTAGCAATTCATTTAACGTTTTCATTGCCTTCTCAACATAGCACCTTCCTGACAGCTTGATGGATATGTTATACTCACATGGTTCAAAGAACATCTTCTCTGGTGGTATAGCTTGGATTTTAGACTCCTCATCCTCCTCAATGTTCTCCTCATCCTGCTCCCCATCAGAGCTCTCATGCATTAGAAGTTCCAGTATTCCTTAGTTGTTCCAATACTCAGTTATTTCCAATACTCAGTTGTTAATTTCCAATACTCAGCTGTCCCACTATTACATATATTTAAAATCAAAACAACATCAGGGTTTCAAAACATACTGATACATTAGGGAAACGTCGCTTCATTGCGAAATCGGCTTGGTGTTTAGTTGGACGTCTGTGTTGAGTCTCCGTATCAGACTACGATGCCGATGTGGTATCATGTGAATGCAAAGACTTCTCTCCACTTTTCTCTCCACTTTCTACTCCTTTTCCTTTTCTCATTGGCTCTTCGCGACTCAACACTGCTTTATGCAGTTTCACTAAAGCCAAAGGAGAACCGCCGGGAACGGGTTTTCCAGTTTTTCCTGCTTTGTTCGTTGTCTTCATATGGGGCGGCATTGCTGATGAGGAGAAGAAGAAGTGGAGAAGTATAAAGATCATAAATTAACAACAACAATCCATCAGAACATAGTGTTGGATGAAATTATGGGTTTAATTTTAGCAATTCATCCGAGGCATATTTACCTAGGGTTTCGACAGAATTGCGACTTTGATTTGACTGCGACTTCAAAATTGATTACGATGATGGAGTACCCGAGCTTACAACTATCACAAAGATGAGATTCGCCCATCTTAGGTGTGCTAGTATTTCACGGAGAAAACCGTTGAAGAAGACGAAGGAGATCGCTGGAACTCTTTTTCGAATTTGTAAAGAATGAAAAAAAGAAATTCCAAAAATAAAATAATAATAGCTAAATCCGACCCGATTACACCGGATCTCGACTTTAACGATCCAAATCGTGGTTGGGGGTCTATAATTATGGAGACTTTGATTTGTTTTTTTTGGTTTTTTTACCACTTTTTCTAATTAAAAAAAATTATTACAAAAATTGATTATAATCTGTTTAGTGAGTCTAGAATTCCTGCGAATTACCTGAAGACCTAGCGCTTTTCCTTATTGAATTTACATCATTTTATTTGTCATTCTTAGTTTTAGAAATTACGAAACTACAAACAACCATCATTCGTCTTAGCTTTACTTTATTTATGCATTGTTGTAGTGTTACACTTGGTCATTGTGGATTCGATCCCTACATTACTACTTCGATTAGTTGTGCTATTGAAGTAAGACTATAGGGTTAAACCTGAGTGTTTCAAGTTTTGGCGCCGTTGCCGGAGACCAATTGTGTTACCTACGAGTCTTAAACTAAAGTTCAGACTAAGACACTGACTTTTACAAACTTTTTATTTTCTTTCTTTTGTTGCTTATAACTGATGGTCATAGACTACAATAATTGGCCACAAGAAGAGGATGCCACATTTGATGAATACATTCAAGATGAGCCATATGTGGAGCCACCATTTGATGAAAGTGTACCCACACTGGAACAAAAAGTGGAATTGGATGAGCCTTGCAAGGAAAACCCAACATTGACAAGGGGTGATCTCGCGATTATGATCCGTTTGAACCTCATGTCACATCGGGCAACACTTGAAGGAAGGGAGCTCACAACTTCTGAGATAATGGTAGCTCATAGACTTGAAGAGGTAATTTATTGGGTTCCACCATGCCAACTAGAATGTATTTTTGATTCAACTTTTGAAATCTATGATTATGAGGATAGTCACTTGCCTTGCATTGAAGATGTAGCTTCTAGTTCGCATACTTCCAAGCTCATTGATGAATGCTATGATTTAATATGTGAGTCTCAAAGACTAGATACCTTAACAGTAGCAAAGTTTGCTAGAGATTACCATAAAATATGTTTTGATATTAATTATCTACGTGCTTTGAATGTTCATAATCTAGGGTTTAAGTTTTCAATGTCTGAAGAATCTAGATCTCTTCTTGAAAAATCATACCTAGGGGATGTGCTTGATGTAGATAAGATCTTGAATGAGATAGAGAACCCTAGGGTTGAGATGGAATCTAGGAAGGAGAATATTGTGTTTTACATGATTGGTGGAGATGAAGTTGACTATTTTGTGATTAACTCGTTTAAACATGAAGTTGACTTTATTTTTCCATCATTTGCATTTGATCCTCATGAGCATCTCACCATCAAAGAAAATTCCAAGATATTTTTCCATCATTTGCATTCACATTTTGTTTCTTGCCCAACCTTTTGATTCTCATGATTAACATTTGAGACCAAAGTCAAGCTAACGACTATAAACAAGCGCTTGGTGGGAGGCACCACTGGTGAGTTTTCTTTTCTTTCTTTGGGTCTGTTTTACCTTCCTCTTGGTTTATTTTCACACTGAGACGGTGCGAGGTAAGTCTGGAGGAGGGTACTTGTTGTTACTAACTATGTTTCTTTTGAGTCGTTTATTGAATCAAAATTTGTTGGAGATTATGATCTTTCTCTTGGGTTTATTGTTCTGCCTTTTTATCGAGTGACCATTATTGCATAACTATTTTCATATCAAACTAATGAAAAATCCAAATGTTGACCAGTTAATCAGAGACGTCCATGTCTCCAGAAGAATTCAGATAGCCTGAGCTAGTTTCAGAGCTCTTCCTTTTACCTCATCATCGTGATAGGTATCTTCAGAGCTTGACTCCTCATTCATATCTGACGAAGATAACATGTGTGAAAGTATGGTTTTCAATTTTCATCTCCTTGTTCTATAAATAAATTCTTCAATGCAGAAAGGATAAATGGCACGGAAGTGAACTGGGGATTCGGTGGCAAAAATCATCAATACTCGAGTCTCATGAAACTATGCCAAAAGGAGGGAATTGGGGATTCGGTGGTAAAAAACCATCAGTACTCGAGTCTCATGAACCTTGATCCTAAAAATAAAATAAAAAATAAAAAGTAAAAAAAGAAGAAGAATAAAATGAATAAGTTTGGGGGAGAGGGAAAATACCATAAGGTGTAAAGGTTGGCTTGTCATGGTATCGAAATGGAAAGAGTCTAGAAAGTTCTTGGCACCATGATTTTTTGATGAGACCCAACAATGATGGCTTTTGGATTATTCTGTGAGACTGTGGGTTGAATCTAGAAAAACTGCGATTCATGAGGAGAAGTACATGGTGATTCGATCTGGAGTTGGTTTGACAATATGTAGATTACTAAGTTGGAAGGTCATTGCAGTGTTCTATAAAGAAGGTGATTCTCCGCGTTTTCAAACCTCTTTCTCTTTTGGCCGCGGTCGTGCTCCTCTTGGCCGCGGGCGCGTCTTTTATGGCGGCGGGCGCATCTTTTATGACCGCGGCCAAGGCTTCTCTGCTTCAAAGTAGCTTCATCTGCTTTAAGTGCTTCAGGATTATTTGAAGATCCAACCATTGGAATGTCTCCCACCCAATTTCATTTTAAAGCTGGTTGTTTCTTCTTTGTTGTGTCCAAATTTGGGGATGATCAGACGGTGGTAAGGTCTTCTTTGATTACAAGACTTTTGACGGTCCAAGTTTATCCAAAAACATACTTTTGTTCCGAAATGCACTATTTTATCCCAAGTTACCTGAAATGTCTTTTAAAACTCTAAAACATGAAATTCATTTGAAAACTGATAAATTGTGTTCTTACATATTTTTAACCTTTCTTTTGTGTCTTTTATCGATTCAAAGTTTGTTTTTAGATGCTTTTAGTCCTTTATCGAGTCTTTTCAGATTTTAGGTGATTTGGAGAGAAAATGAGCCGTTTTGGGTGAAAATAAGCATATAGAGATACCGAATCATTCAGAGGTGCCAGAGGTTTGGCATTCGTTGAAGAATTTACCACCGATGGATCAAACTCACATTTTGATACAAGATATAGCAATGAATTAGCCTTCATTTGGAAGTGGTTTGAGGCCATTCCAACGGTGCGATAAAAAGTTATGCCAGTTTTCGTGAAGAGAGTCCAGTTTGGCAAGCAGAAGAAGCATTCGCAGAGAGGGAGCCTGCATCGATCGATCCGCCCTTGAAAAGATCGATCCGATTATTTTTTGGACATTTTCCAGATCGATCAGACTCGTCTGAATCGACCGGGTCAAGCCCAGATCGATCGATCCACTTTCCTGACGAAAAAAACAGTTTTTAACTTCCTATTTTTCCTTGGAATCATCTCAACTCGACTCAATACCTATTTATACTTATTTTAAGCCATCTTCTAAGGCTAAGCTTTATTTTCTACAGACTTTTACATATTTTTCGTTGGGAGACGAATCTGTGACTCTACAGGCCTGTGGAGAAGATTTTTGAACCCCAGTTTATTTATTCTATTGGATTATGATTTCTTCTTCATCTCTTTGCTTGTCTACTTTGATTATGTCTGAGTAGATCCATAGTTAGGTTTTAGGGTTTTCAATTTCAAAGGAATTCATGAATTACTAGTTTAGGATTGTTAGATAGAGAATTATCGATTGGTTTCTTCATCTAGTGTTGATCTTATTGTTGGAACTTGACTTGCGACCTAGTTTCTGATCTTAGGTGTATTTGCGCGCCGAAAGCGTTTGTTAAATTGCCTGAAAGAACATAGATGAGCAAAATATCTTTAACCAACGAGAGTTGATGTTATTGTGTTTTGTGAACTTCTCAAATTCGCATATAATGCATGTTTAGGTTGTTGAATTCAACGTGAGTTAGTATTCATATATCTAATACATAGGGATTTAACACTCTTGAAAGAAATTGATCTAGTCTAGTGATTTGAGTTCGAGAACGATTCTTAATTCATTCCCTGTTCGATAATCTGTTTAGTGAATCTAGAATTCTTGTGAATTACCTGAAGACCTAGCGCTTTTCTCTCTTGAATTTACATCGTTTATAATAGTAATTTATTAAGTTTTAGAAGTTATAAACCATAAACAATTGCATTCGTTTTAGATTTACTTTCCTCCTGCATTCTCGTAGTGTTTCATTTGATCCTTCTGGATTCGATCCCTACATTACTACAACTTTTGTTGTGCACTTGCAGTAGTTTATTATAGTGTTAAAACTCTGTGTATCAAGTTTTTGGCACCGTTGCTGGGGAACAATTACGTTACCTACGAGTCTTGGACGAAATTTTTTGCTATCTCTCGTGTGTTTCAGGTGTATGACCAGGAGCCAAGGTTCCAAGAATCTGCTTGAGTTGAACAAAGAAGAGTTAGCACGAATAGAACGAGAAAACAACATGAGAAGGAGAGAAATGGCTAACTTGCCAGACAATCGAGATCTGCCAGTTGATGATGATGATCAGCATGAGTATGATGAGGAAGGGAACCTCATAAACCCTCCTCTACACGCTCTCGATGATGTCGTTGATCCAGTTGCTGCTGCATCTTTGCTTGGACGAGTGCAACCTTAAAATGCTGCATTCCAGCATGCACCAGTCCAGAGGAATGGTAGACAGCCTCCACGCCAAACCATTGGTGCTGTCAATACTCCTCATGAGTTCTATCAAGACAGGGCTGCAATTCGCCCACCGCCTATTCAGAGGCAAGACTTTGAGATCAAGTCTCAGATCATCTCTCTTGTCCAACAACATCTGTTCTATGGGAAAGCCTCAGAAAATCACATGGATTATATAGAGACATTCGAGGAGATTTGCAGCACGATAAGCTCGAATGGAGTCCTTGCGGACTTCTTGAAGTGCACGCTCTTCTCTTGGTCTTTGAGCGATAGAGCACTGAGGTGGCTCAAGTCCTTAGCTCATGGTTTGTTGACCTTTTGGGAAGCCACCAGATCAGCCTTCCTTGATCAATTCTACACCAAGTCTAAAACAGACTCACTCAGGATTAAGATCACTCAGTTTCAGCATAATGTGGGTGAGCCATTCAATGAAGCTTGTGAAAGATTCAGAAAATACGTTAGAGCGTGTCCTCATCATGGATACCCAGATGAGCATGTGTTAAATATCTTCTATGATGGAGTTGATTGGGACTTCAAGAACTCTCTGAATGCAGCTAGCAATGGTGATTTCATGACAAGGACCAAGGAAGAAGCCTACACCTTGATTGAGAACCTAGCTGCGAGTTCTAGCCATCGCAATCGTGAGTATGATAGGATGAGGGGCGTCAACAGCATTGAGTTCATGAAGATAGACGAGTTGACAGCCAAGTTAAACAACATGACTGCCTTTCTACAAGGTAAACCCAAAGGCGTCAACTACTTAGAAGAGAATGGGAATGGTCAGTTCTATCAGGAAGCTGCTGATGGCGAATCAAAAAATCAGGATGAGGTGAATTACGTGCAGAATCAGGGATTTGTCAATGGAGGTTTCAACCAGACCTACACGAATCACCCAAATTTTTCCTACAGAGGCACAAATATTGATAATCCTCAAGATAAGGTTTATCCACAGCAGACAGGCGTGCAAAATCAGGGACTGCACAGCTTTCAGCCGAATTCGTCCGTGCAAAATCAGGGCGTCAACATATTTTCTAAGGGATTTCAGTAGACATGCGTGCAAAATCAGGGATACAAGCCATTTGTGCAGAATTTTTAGGGACAACCATTTGTGCAAAACCAGAGTCATAACAGATTTCATAATCAAAATGGTTTTATTCCAGCTACCCAGGAGTCTAAACTCGAGGTGATGATGCAGCAAGTCATGATTAATCTGCAGACGACTGCAAAAGAGATCCATGTCAAGGTGGATGGGATGTATCGTGATCTAAACAACAAAATTGAGAGCTTCGATAGCAAGTATGAGTCCATCGCCACTCACGTGAAGAAGCTCGATATACTAGTAGCACAAATTGCAGATGCTATCAAGAGACCGCCAGGAAATCTTCCTGGAAAACCATAGATAAATCCCAGGGAGCATTGTAGCGCGATAATGGTTGATGATGAGATGGATAATGCACCTGAGTTGATGGATGATCAGGAAACACATGATGTTATAGCAGAGGAGAAACACACTTCCATTAGCCACACGCCCATATGTACCCAAGATCTCGTACCCTATGCCCCTAGACACCTCAGGAATCCTATTAGTGCAGAGAATCTATCTAGTTTCGATAAGTTGGTGAGAAGAATTCCCCACGAGATCTCATTTGAAGAGGCCTCGGATGACCGAACTTTGTTAGAATTCTTTGAGAATTGCAGAGAAACTCTAGAAGACGTCACTCTTCATCAAGGCAAGGAGCACACCACCACCAATGAAGCAGTTGTCTAAGATTGAAGACCCTAGAAAGTTCTCTGTTCCATGCACTATCTCTGGAGTTGAATTTAGAGAAGCTTTGGTTGATTCTGGGTCTAGCGTGAATCTCATGTCAAAGGCTATTGCAGAGAGGTTGGGAACTGCTGATATAAGACCTCCTAATGCGACTCTCGCATTTGCAAACTCTTCCACTACGACTTCATATGGTACCATCCCTGATTTGCTTGTTAAAGTAGGAGATTGTCTGGTTCATATTGATTTTCAGGTTGTGGAGATAAGTGAATGTTCTAATATGCCTTTGATCCTTGGAAGACCATTCATGGCCACAGTGGGTGCAGTTCTAGACATGCCCAATAAGAGAATCTCATTCTCTAACATTGACAAAAAGGTCTTCTACAAAGCCATACCCACTAGAGGAGCTCATATTTCATTAGAATATCTATGGTTTGTTAAAAATATTGCTTAATATCATATGAGTGAGTAAGTGTGTATTCATCTTAACTCATCCTTAAGATGAATGTTACGCTCTTACACATTTTTCACATGAATGATTATTGTTGTTGTATTTTATTTTAATGAAGGTATTAAATTTATATTGTAGGAGATAGCATGCACAACTTGGGTAGTAATTATATGAGTAATAGGATTACCACGTGTTTTTTTTGGAATGATCCATTTAGCAACGAAATTGCAAGAAAGCTCAATAAATCCGTTGCAAACCCAAGAAATCCGTTGCAAAACCGTTTCTATTCCATTGCAAAAGAAAAAACCAAAAAATTCCCTGAAACCGAAAATGGCTAACAATATGTTAACAAGGATCATTTTAGTTGTTATTATTGTTTTCCTTGCAGATTAATGTTTTCTTTGCCCATATTTCATTAGAAAATCCATGGTATGTCAAAAAAATGGCTTATGATCATAAGAGTGAGTAAGCGTGTATTCAGCATAACTCATCCTTACGATGAATGTTCTACTCTTACACATTTTTGATATGAATGCTTATTCTTTTATACATTTTTGATATGAATGCTTATTCTTGTGGTGTTTTCTTTCACTTCACATATTAAATTTACATTGTAGAACATAACTTCCACCACTTAGGTAGTAGTTATATGAGTAAGAGGATTCACATTTTATTTTTTTTAAATGAGACATTTAGCAACGGATTTGCAAGGAAACTCAAGAAAGCCGTTGCAAAACCAAGAAATCAGTTGCAAAAACGTTGCTATTCCGTTGCAAAAGGAAAAACCAAAAATTTCCCAAGTAAGAAACCGAAAATGGCTAACTATATGTTAGCTAGGATTATTTTAGTTGTTATTATTGTTTTCCTTGAAGAATTATGTTTTCTTTGCCCATATTTAATTAGAAAATCTCTCGTATGTCAAAAAAATGGCTTATGATCATAAGAGTGAGTAAGTGTGTATGCATCATAACTCATCCTTACGATGAATGTTCTACTCTTACACATTTTTTATATGAATGCTTATTCTTGTGGTGTATTCTTTCACTGCACATATTAACTTTACATTGTAGAACATAGCTTGCACCACTTAGGTTGTAGTTATATGAGTAAGAGGATTCACACTTTATTTTTTTTTGAAATGAGACATTTAGCAACGGATTTGCAAGGAAACTCAAGAAATCATTGCAAAACCAAGAAATCCGTTGCAAAAACGTTGTTATTCCGTTGCAAAAGGAAAAACCAAAAATTTCCCAAGTATGAAACCGAAAATGGTTAACTATATGTTAGCAAGGATTATTTTAGTTGTTATTATTGTTTTCCTTGAAGATTTATGTTTTCTTTGCCCATATTTCATTAGAAAAGCTCTGGTATGTCAAAAAAATGGCTTACGATCATATGAGTGAGTAAGTGTGTATTCATCATAACTCATCCTTACGATGAATGTTCTACTCTTACACATTTTTGATATGAATGCTTATTCTTGTGGTGTTTTCTTTCACTGCACATATTAAATTTACATTGTAGAACATAGCTTGCACCACTTAGGTTGTAGTTATATGAGTAAGAGGATTCACACTTTATTTTTTTGAAATGAGACATTTAGCAACGGATTTGCAAGAAAACTCAAGAAATCAGTTGCAAAACCAAGAAATCTGTTGTAAAACCAAGAAATTTGTTGTAAAACCATTGCTATTCCATTGCAAAAGGAAAAACCAAAAATTTCCTAAGTATGAAACCGAAAATGGCTAACTATATGTTAGCAAGGATTATTTTAGTTGTTATTATTGTTTTTCTTGAAGATTAATGTTTTCTTTGCCCATATTTCATTAGAAAATCCATGGTATGTAAAAAAAATGGCTAGTTTGTATTCATCATAACTCATCCTTACGATGAATCTTCTACTCTTTCACATTTTTGATATGAATGCTTATTCTTGTGGTGTTTTTTTTCACTGCACATATTAAATTTACATTGTAGAACATAACTTGCACCACTTAGGTAGTAGTTATATGAGTTAGAGGATTCACACATTCTTTTTTTGGAGTGAGACATTTAGCAACGGATTTGCAAGGAAACTCAAGAAATCTGTTGCATAACCAAGAAATCCGTTGCAAAACTTTTGCTATTCTGTTGAAAAAAGAAAAACCAAAAAATTTCCAAATATGAAACCGAAAATGGCTAACGCAATTTGCAACAGATTTGTAACATACTCACCTACTTGGATGCCCATGTTTAAATCATACTCACCTACTTGGAAGCAAACTCTAGCAACGATTCTCCGTTGCGAAATTTGTCACGTTTTGCAATGCTATTAGTTGAAAAACGTTGTAACGTATTTCCGTTGCAATTTTTAGTAATGTTTTGCAACGAACTTTGTTGCATAATTATACCGTTGCTAAACTGTTGCAAATCGGTTGCAAAATTATTTTTTCGAAGTTTAGCAACAGATTTGCAACGGATTTTATTTTGCAACGGAATTGCAACGTAGAACGTTGCAAATATTTGTTACGAAATATTCTATTGCAAAGTTCCATTGCAAATTGGATGTTTTCTTGTAGTGAATGATAAATCGATCCATGAGAGCCTCTTGAGAACCCTATACCCAACAAGAAAACTACTCAGACATAGCTGAGCTAAACATCATGATAAATAAAAGAAAACAATAAAGAGAAATAGATGAAGAAAAGCTTCTTTATTGAAGAACACAAGTCGAGAATCCTCCTCTCCAAATCGATGAACAAGAATAAAAGTGGCTAAAAATTTTGTCTCTGCCTAAAGCGTGAAAGAGATCTCTCATAAAAAAACTAAAAGCATGTATTTATAGTCTTCACTTCTTTGGGGACGTTTAGGGCTAAGAGATTAAATGACGGAAATGGCCTCAAAATTGAAACGGGGCTGAATTGGTCGCACAGGGGCTGGCCACGGGTGCGTTCTCTCTGACCGCGGCGGAGACCCATTTGGCCGCTGGCGCGTCTCTTTTGGCCGCGGCCGTGCTCCTCTTGGCCGTGGGCGCCTCTTTTATGACCGTGGCCAAGGCTTCTCTGCTTGGCTCATTTCTGCTTCAAGGCAGCTTCATCTGCTTTTAGTGCTTCAGGATTATTTGAAGATCCAACCATTGGAATGTCTCCCACCCAATTGCATTTGAAAGCTGGTTGTTTCTTCTTTGTTGTATCCAAATTTGGGGATGATCAAACGGTGAGAAGGTCTTCTTTGATTACAAGACTTCTGACGGTCCAAATTTATCCAAAAACATACTTTTGTTCCGAAATGCACTATTTTATCCCAAGTTATCTGAAATGTCTTTTAAAACTCTAAAACATGAAAATCATTTGAAAACTATTAAATTGTGTTCTTACCTGTTTCTAACCTTTCTTTTTGTGTCTTTTATCGAGTCAAAGTTTGTTTTTAGAGGATTTTAGTCCTTTATCGAGTCTTTTCAGGTTTTAGGTGATTTGGAGAGAAAATGAGCCGTTTTGGGTGAAAATAAACATATAGAGATACCGAATCATTTAGAGGCGTCAGAGGTTTGGCATTCGTTGAAGAGTTTCCCATCGATGGATCAAACTCACATTTTGATACAAGATATAATGAATTAGCCTTCATTTGGAAGTGGTTTGAGGCCATTCCAACGGTGCGATAAAACATTATGCCATTTTTCGTGAAAACATTCCAGTCTGGCGAGCAGAAGAAGCATTCGCAGAGAGGGAGCCTGGATCGATCGATCCGCCCTTGAATCGATCGATCCGATTATTTTGCAGACATTTTCCAGATCGATCAGACTTCTCTGAATCGACCGAGTCAAGCCCAGATCGATCGATCCACTTTCCTGACGAAAAAGACAGTTTTTAACTTCCTATTTTGCCTTGGAATCATCCCAACTCGACTCAATACCTATTTATACTTATTTTAAGCCACTTTCTAAGGCTAAGCTTTATTTTCTACAGACTTTTACATCTTTTTCTTTGGGAGACGAATCTGTGACTCTACAGGACTTTGAAGAAGATTTCTGAACCCCAGTTTATTTATTCTATTGGATTATGATTTCTTCTTCATCTTTTTGCTTGTCTACTTTGATTATGTATGAGTAGATCCATAGTTGGGTTTTAGGGTTTTCAAAGGAATTCATGAATTACTAGTTTAGGATTGTTAGATAGAGAATTATCGATTGGTTTCTTCATCTAGTGTTGATCTTATTGTTGGAACTTGACTTGCGACCTAGTTTCTGATCTTAGGTGTATTTACGCGCCGAAAGCGTTTGTTAAATTTCCTGAAAGAACATAGATGAGCAAAATATCTTTAACCAACGGGAGTTGATGTTATTGTGTTTTGTGAACTTCTCAAATTCGCATATAATGCATGATTAGGTTGTTGAATTCAACGGGAGTTAGTATTCATATATCTAATACATAGGGATTTAATACTCTTGGAAGAAATTGATCTAGTCTAGTGATTTGAGTTCGAGAATGATTCTTAATTCATTCCCTATTCGATAATCTGTTTAGTGAATCTAGAATTCTTGTGAATTACCTGAAGACCTATCGCTTTTCTCTCTTGAATTTACATCGTTTATAATAGTCATTCTTAAGTTTTAGAAGTTATAAACCATAAACAATTGCATTTGTCTTAGATTTACTTTCCTCCTGCATTCTCGTAGTGTTTCATTTGATCCTTCTGGATTCGATCCCTACATTACTAGAACTTTTGTTGTGCACTTGCGGTAGTTTATTATAGTGTTAAAGCTCTGTGTATCATATTTTTGGCACCGTTGCAGGGGAATAATTACGTTACCTACGAGTCTTGGACGAAATGTTTTGCTATATCTCGTGTGTTTCAGGTGTATGACCAGGAACCAAGGTTCCAACAATCTGCTTGAGTTGAACAATGAAGAGTTTGCACGAATAGAACGAGAAAACAACAGGAAAAGGAGAGAAATGGCTAACTTGCCAGACAATCGAGATCTGCTTGTTGACGCTTTCGATGATGTCGTTGATCCAGTTGTTGCTACATCTTTTCTTGGATGAGTGCAAACCTCAAAATGTTGCATTCCAACATGCACCAGTCCATAGGAATGGTAGACAGCCTCCACGCCAAGACATTGGTGCTGTCAATACTCCTCATGCGGTCTATCAAGACAGGGCTTCTATTCGCCCACCGCATATTCAGAGGCAAGACTTTGAGATCAAGTCTCATATCATCTCTCTTGTCCAACAGCATCTGTTCTATGGGAAAGCTTCAGAAAATCCCATGGATCATATAGAGACATTCGAGGAGATTTGCAGCACGATAAGCTCGAATGGAGTCCTTGCGGACTTCTTGAAGTGCAAGTTCTTGTCTTGGTCTTTGAGCGATAGAGCATTGAGGTGGCTCAAGTCCTTAGCTCATGGTTTGTTGACCTCTTGGGAAGCCACCAGATCAGCCTTCCTTGATCAATTGTACACCAAGTTTAAAACAGACTCATTCAGGATTAAGATCACTCAGTTTCAGCAGAATGTGGGTAAGCCATTCAATGAAGCTTGGGAAAGAGTCAGAAAATACGTCAGAGAGTGTCCTCATCATGGATACCCAGATGAGCATGTGTTAAATATCTTCTATGATGGAGTCGACTGGGACTTCAAGAACTCTCTGAATGCAGCTAGCAATGGTGATTTCATGAAAAGGACCAAGGAAGAAGCCTACACCTTGATTGAGAACCTAGCTACGAGTTCTAGCCATCGCAATCGTGAGTATGATAGGACGAGGCGCGTCAACAGCATTGAGTCCAGGAAGATAGACGAGTTGACAGCCAAGTTAAACAACATGACTGCCTTTCTACAAGGTAACCCCAAAGGCGTCATCTACTGTGAAGAGAATGGGAATGGCCATTTCTATCAGGAAGCTGCTGATGGCGAATCAGAAAATCAGGAATAGGTGAATTATGTGCAGAATCAGGGATTTGTCAATGGAGGTTTCAACCAGACCTACAAGAATCACCCAAATTTTTCCTACAAAGGCAGAAATGTTGATAATCCTCAAGATCATGTTTATCCACAGCAGACTGGCGTGCAAAATCAGGGCTTGCACAAATTTCAGCCGAATTCATCCGTCCAAAATCAGGGCGTCAACATATTTACTAAGGGATTTCAGTAGACAGGCGTGCAAAATCAGGGACAGAAGCCATTTATGCATAATTTTTAGGGACAACCATTTGTGCAAATCCAGGGTCATAACACAAATCCAGGGTCATAACAGATTTCCTAATAAAAATGGTTTTATTTCAGCTACCCAGGAGTCTAAACTCGAGGTGATGATGCAGCAAGTCATGATTAATCTGCAGACGACTGCATAGGAGATCCATGTCAAGGTGGATGGGATGTATTGTGATCTAAACAACAAAATTGAGAGCATCGATAGCAAGTATGAGTCCATCGCCACTCACGTGAAGAAGCTCAATATACTAGTAGCACAAATTGCAGATGCTATCAAGAGACAGCCAGGAAATCTTCCTAGAAAACCATAGATAAATCCTAGAGAGCATTGTAGTGCGGTAATGCTTGATGATGAGATGGATAATTCACATGAGTTGATGGATGATCAGGAAACACATGATGTTGTAGCAGAGGAGAAACACACTTCCATCAGCCCCACGACCATATGTACCCAAGATCTCGTACCCTATGTCCCTAGACACCTCAGGAATCCTATTAGTGCAAAGAAGCTGTCTAGTTTCGATAAGTTGGTGAGAAGAATTCCCCACGAGATCTCATTTGAAGAGGCCTTGGATTACCGAACTTTGTTAGAATTCTCATTTCTCTCTTTCTCCTTCTCTCTCTAACCGTTTTTCTTCCTCTTCTCTCTCTAAAATGTGACGATTTTGGTTACCATCACTTCTAATCTCTCTTAATCTTCATTCTTCATCATCAATCATGGATCATGTGTAAGTGTTTATATTTTTTTTTGTAAATCTTGTAGTTTTGATAGTTTTCAGAGTTTATTAGATTTAGGTGGTTAATTTTGATAGTTTTTTTTTAGAATGAAATTTGTTGTGTATTTGTTTGGTGGAATGAAATTTTTAGGGTTTATGAGATTAGAATTGTTAGATTAGAGTTTTAGTAAAGTTTTTTTAAATAGAAAATATAAAACGTTTTAGTATTTAGACTTTGTTAGGGTTTTTAGAAATTTTTAGTATTCAGAAAATTAGAATCGATTTTTTCAAAATTTTGTACTAATTAAAAACGTTTTTATAAATTTTTGATTTTTATAAAAACGTTTATAGGTTATTTTATAAAATGTTTTTAGAAATTTATACAATAAAACATATTAAAAACGTTTTGAGAATTTTTATGAAAGTTTTGAATTTTATGGAACATTTGAAAATTTTGAAATTCTAGGAATTTTTTTTAAAAAATTTGATTTTTTGAAATTTAGAAAGTTTATGAAGTTTTTGATTTTTTTTTGAAATTTTAGAAAATTTTATGAATTTTTGGAATTTTTAGAATTTTCGAAAGTTTTAGAAAAAAATTTGAATTTTTTTTTTGAAATTTTACAATTCAATGTACTAACGTTATTATGTTTTTCTCGCAGGAATAACGAAGTCTCTCTCCGTTTGGGCTCTCATGGACGCAATCGTTCTCGGGGTACGCCTCCTAGCAGATCGACCTCGGGAACTGAAGTCCCAGAGTCCGAGCAATTCGATTCCAGCCCAAGAATCTTCTTCTTCGGGTTCTCGATATGCTTCAGAATACAAGGACGGTGAAAGAACGTGACGAGAAGGTCGAGGAGTTGGAGTACGCACATAACTCAACTCGGGAATAGCTCACGGATATGAAGAATATCATGAAAAACGTATTTTATGTTTTATGAATTTATTTTGTTTAATGAATTTATTAATTAAGAAATTTTATATTTATAATTGATTTTCATTAATTAATTAGATTATTATTTAATATATTTAAAAAATTTGAATTAATAATTAATAAAGCCAATTTATTAAATATTTTTTTTTAAACAAATTATTTGGTTCCGTCGGAAATCGTCCATTGGAAATACATCCGTCGGAAAATTTCACACGGATTTCTGACAGAAATACATCCGTCGGAAATACGGTCGTTGGTAATCCGTCAGAAATATTCCGACCAGTTTCCGACGGCTGAAATCCGTCGGTAATTTCCGACGGAAGTCAATTTCCGACGAACTGGAACCGACGGATAAAATCCATCGGAAATTCGTCGGAAAACGTCTGTTTTCTTGTAGTGTTGGGTGTTTGTTGTTGAAACTGCCTCTTTGGTAGCCTTGATTACCCATGTAATTCATCTCTTCTTGTGTACCCACGTCTTTTTCTTCTGCTTGGTAACCTTGTGTGTCCTCAAATTTGCCAACAAAGTGAACCAGCTTTAGAGAAGCGCTAAGGAGCTAGTCAATCATCAAATCTTGCTTGTCCATCTTCTCGGTGAGAATCTTCATTTCTTTAGATCGCTTTTGTTCATCAAAATCGCTAGTCGTCCTCGTAGCCCGGTCATAATCATCCCCATAAGTTCCATCGCTTTGAGCTAAGTTCTCCACGAGCTCCATGGCCTCATCTACATCTTTGGCTACGAAGTTCCCATTAGAAGCCGTGTCTAAGAGCATCCTTATCTTGGGTAAAGCACCGCGATAGAGGGTACTCAAAAGAGAGGCATTGGAGAAACCATGATGCGGGCATTGTGATATATCATGGTTTTTACCCTGTTTAGACCATGATATAAGTCCTTTTATAGAGTCTTTTCTAGTGTTTTGTAGTATTTTAGAGTCTTTTGCAGGTTCTAGCACATTTGGAGCCTAATTGGAGTTATTGGAGCTTTCTGGAAGAGTTTGGAGCAAAAGCTGAAATCGTGTTGCTGAGTACCCGAATTCACGTCGAGTATCGATCGATACCCCCTTGGTATCGATCGACACTCATCGCAGCATGACACGACCCGCGAGTTTTCCAAGACTTGAAGAATTGCAAATTGGCCCAGAAGTCTTTAATAATTACAAGAAGACCCCAGAACGTGTTTTAGGTTATAAATAGGATTTTACAGCCATCTGTTTAGGCTATGCATTATTTTACTTTGGTTTGAGACAAGTCTGAATCTCCCTTCGTCCGAGATCAGATCTTAAAACCCTTGTTATTATTTTATTGATGATTTATTCAAACATGTCTTTTGATTCAATTGCCATGTCTGAGTATATCCACTTTAGGTTTAGGGTTTTCTCATAAAGGATTTCTCTGAATGCTAGGTTAATTATCTGTTTAGGATTCATCATCTGAATTAGTTCTTCGCTTAGGTTGTGTTCAAAGCTTGTTCTAGATTAGCTACCTAGAATATAGATCTTAGGATAATTGATTAGGCACGAGAGTGCGATTAATTACCTGATAGAACCTAGGTGAGCAAATTGATTATTCGCAAAGAGATTTGGTTTAATTAATTTGTGAACATATCAAACCTGAACTTTAAAGCTGATTTAGAATTTAGGATTCGCAAAGAGATTTGGAATTCCTAGGATTTAGACTTAGATAGTTTTCGCAACGAGAGTTGGTCAGCTATATTTTAGTGATTTGAGTTCAAGAACCGTGCTAAATCTGAATCCTGTTAGTTAGTTTATCTGCATTCATTGATTTCCTGAGAAAAACCCTGGGCCTATATTCTTCCAATTGATTTACAACCCTTTTAATTTCTACATTGTTTTTAATTACATCTGTTTGGCTTAGCGTAATTCGACACTTCATAATCTATTGTGTGATTTCTGTGAGTCTTTGTGGTTCGACCCCTAGCTTTACTACAACAACTGCTTTAGTATCTTAGGGTATTAAATTGAGCATATCACATTGAGAGGTGTAGCTTCTAAACCGTTCCCAAGCTTCATTGAAGGATTCATTTCCGCATTGTGTGAAACTCGAGATGTCGTTCCTCAACTTGGCGGTCCTTGAAGGAGAAAATAACTTGGCAGGAAAAGCTCGCTTGCAATCGTCCCATGACGTGATTGAACCTTGAGGAAGACTCTTTTCCCATTGGTGAGCCTTATCTCCAAGGGAGAATGGAAAAATTCTTTGCTTGAAACCGTCTTGCGAAACACCGTTCATCTTGGTTAACCCACATATCCTATCGAATTGATCGATATGATCCAATGGATCCTCCATAGATAAGCCGTGGAATTTGGTACTTTGGACCATGTTGATCAATCTCGGTTTCACTTCAAATTTATTGTTCTCAACCGGAGGGGCTTGGATCCCTTGACGGTTTTGATGAGCATTGGCGGCATCACCCGCGCCAACCACATTTTGAGCCCTTGGGGGATGGTTAGGGGCTCTCATTGGTCGGGCGGGTGGTGGTGGGATGTGGTGAGCTTGGCCACCTTGAGCGTGGTAGTTTCCATTGCCACCTTGTCGTGGTTCCACGTTGTCATGTATGTCACCAATCGGAATATCTTCAAGGTCTTCCATACCCAAATCGGCAACCTCTTGAACTCGGTCTCTTGCTCTCCTAGCTCTACGACCTCGGTCTAGAAGGTGGATGTCGTCTATTGGCTCAACTAGGTTGTCTTTGCCTCGAGAACACGTATGCATACACCTAGAATAGAGAGATAGCAATAGAGAGTGAAGGAGATTAGTAACCGAAAATAGAAAGAAAGCTTAATCTCAATAAGATCTAAAATCTCAATGTTGAAAGCTAAATCCAATTGGCAACGACGCCAAATTGATAGTTGACTTTTCCGGTCTTTCTAGATATCAATTCTCTAAATACTTAGTAGTATAAGAGGTATCGAATCCAATGGTTAAGTTCCAAAACAGCAAGAATGCATAGAACTACTTAAGTTAAGCAACAAAGTTGGTTTTAGTTGCAACTCTAGCAATCCTAATTCAGTTCAAGCTAAGCAAATAAGTAAACAAGTTAACAAGTACTAATCGAGATTTATAAATGATTAAAGTAAGCTCTAGAGTGAGGTTATTGACTTAGGTGACTTCATTGAGTGATCAAGGATGTTAATCAACACAAACAAGCATTTTTCCCTAGGCTTAGAATGTCAAAACAAGACTAATCCACTTCCATGGTCTTAATCACTTTGTTAATTAACTAATCAAGAACAAATTTACATTTGTGAAAAACTAATTAACAAGCATGAATAACAAATTCCAATGGCCATAATACTCTTTAGACAACTAATCCCTTAGGCTAAACAAGTAAAATATCTTATCTAACATGTATAGGCATTTCATCAAACACCTTATGTGCATGAAATGCCCTAAGGTCTAAACTAGTTTTTCCAAGCTTAATATAGCATTAAGAGCAATAGATAAGAGAGGGAGAAGATAATCTAGGTCCTAAACATCCTTAACCATCCAAGAAGACACCTAATCTACCTCATCCATGAGCTTTAAAACAAACTACTCACTAATCATCTTAGAACCCTCAAATCTCATAAGAGAAATTAATGATTCCATGATTAAGTGATTAGGGAAAATGAAAGATTAAAGAAAGAAAGATGAAACTAGATTAATAAAACTTAGATTGCGTAAATAAAACCAAGATCTTCTTACAAAATTACTTACCAAATCCAAAAAGGGTTTTTGCCTTAAAAAATAGGATAGATCTAAGAAAATTAGGTTTAGGGGCTTTTATAGAAAAAGGGGGGCGGACCGGGTCAACCCGGAACAAACCGGGTCTTGACCCGGCCGGGTCTGGATCTTCTGGTTCGGCAGCTCCACACCGAGTGGGAGGTGGCCGGTGCAGCAAGCCGGTGGACACTACAAGAAAACAGTCGATTTGCAATGGAATTTGCGATGGATATAATCCGTCGCAAATTTGCGACGGATTTGCGAGGGATTTGCGACGGATTTGCGAGTGACTAACTAGCCGTCGCAAATCCGTCTCTATTTTGCGAGGGAAAAAGTCGTCGCAAATTGCGACGATTTTGCAACAAATTTGCGACGAACGTGCGAGGGAATATCTAGAGTCGCAAATCCCTCGCAAATTTGCGAGGGCCAACGGGGCGTCGCAAATGCGTTGCAAAATTGCGACGAATTTGCGAGGGATTAGCGAGGACTACAGTAGTCGTCGCAACTCCGTCGCAAAATTGCGACGGTAAATGTCCCTCGCAAAATTGCGACGGATTTGCAACGGATTTTTGCAAGGGATTTGCGATGGAAGCAGTTAGGTGGAGTTAGGTGAGGTAGGTAGAACACGTTTAAAAGAAAAATTAATTTCCATCGCAAAGTTGTTGCAAATCCCTTGCAAATCCTTTTCCGTAGCAAATCCATTGCAAATTTCCGTAGCAAATCCGTCTCAAATCCGTCGCAATTTATTTTGAAATCCTATAAATACAGATCACGTTGAGAGCTTTCATAACACAAAAAAAAAAAACGAAAAAAAAAAAAAAAAAAAAAAAAAAAAAATTTTTGATATATATATTTTGAGTGGTGAATGTTTAAAAAATGTCTTCGGGGCACGAAATATACGCATTACGATCATGGATGTACAATCAAAGAGATCCAGAGACGGGTGAAGTGACGAAAGAGTATCGGGACGGGTTGCGAGCATTCATGTACCAGGCGACAAGCCAACCATGTGCGACTCGTGACGGTAAAATTTTCTGTCCATGTAGAAAGTGCAAGAACACCCAATATGTGGATATTGATACTGTGAAGAGGCATCTATATAATAGAGGATTTAAGCCAAACTATTATATCTGGTTTTCGCATGGGGAAGGTTGTAGTGTTGATGCTGGAAGTAGTAGTACGAGTCATGGCGTTGATCAACCTAGTTATAATTATGGGCATGATCATTTATTCGGAAATATTGATGAAGGGTATCAACAGGGAAATAGGTTTCATGATATGGTTACAGATGCATTTCATGAAAGTACAACTGCATTTGCTGATGATAATACTAGGGAAGAACCCAACATAGAAGCAAAGCGTTTTTATGATATGTTAGACGCTGCGAAGCAGCCCATTTACGATGGATGTAGAGAAGGGCAGTCTAAACTATCATTGGCATCTAGGATGATGACAATTAAAAGTGATCATAACCTAAATGAGATTTGCATGGATTCATGGGCTGAGCTAATTAAAGAGTATTTGCCACAAGATAATATTTCCGCTGAGAGTTACTATGAAATACAGAGGTTGGTTGCGAGTCTTGGGTTACCATCAGAAATGATTGACGTATGCATAGACAATTGCATGATTTTCTGGAAAGATGATGATAAGTTGCTGGAATGTCGATTTTGTGGGAAGCCGAGATATCAACCAACTACTGGAAGGACCCGCGTTGCATACCAACGTATGTGGTACTTGCCAATCACCGATAGGTTGAAACGGTTATACCAATCAGAAAGGACATCGGCGGCAATGAGATGGCATGCACAACATACCACGGAGGATGGGGAGGTTACGCATCCGTCAGATGCAAAGGCGTGGAAACACTTTCAGACTGTACATTCAGACTTTGCTAACGAGAGCAGGAATGTCTATCTTGGCTTATGCACCGATGGGTTTAGTCCATTTGGTATGTCCGGGAGACAATATTCTCTATGGCCTGTCATTTTGACGCCATACAATCTTCCTCCAGAAATGTGCATGCAACGGGAATTTTTGTTCATGAGTATTCTAGTACCCGGTCCTAAGCATCCGAAGCGATCCCTTGATGTATTCCTCCAACCTTTGATTCATGAGTTGAAACAGTTGTGGTATACAGGTGTTCGCACATTCGATTATTCGCAGCAAAGGAACTTCAAGATGCGTGCTGTGCTATTGTGGACCATTAGTGACTTCCCGGCGTATGGAATGTTATCGGGGTGGACTACGCATGGAAGGTTATCGTGTCCATATTGCCTTGATCGGTCAGAGGCCTTCCAGTTGAAGCATGGAAGGAAACCATGTTGGTTTGACTGTCATCGTCGGTTTCTTCCCATGCATCATCCGCATCGCAAGAACAAGAAGTTGTTTAGGAAGAACAAGGTCGTGCGTGTTCCCCCCCCGTCTATCTTTCAGGGAATGATTTGTTAGAGCAGATTGATTATTACGGTGCTCAAGAAACATGTAAACGTGGGGGCAATTGGCACACTAAGGCAAACATGCCTGACGGATATAACGTTTCTCACAATTGGCACAAACAAAGTATTTTTTGGGAACTGCCATATTGGAAGGATCTTCTATTACGGCATAATCTTGATGTGATGCACATCGAAAAAAATTTCTTCGATAACATCATGAATACGATTTTGAATGTCAAGGGAAAGACTAAAGACAAAATGAAATCAAGGTTGGACATGGCCGAAATATGTGTAAGAAGCGAGTTGCATATTACACAAAACGGAAAAATGCCGATTCCAACTTTTCGATTGTCTACGGATGCGAAACGAGCGTTGTTTGACTGGGTTGGTTCAGAAGTAAAGTTCCCTGATGGATATGTGTCCAAATTCACAATTAGATGCATAGAGCAAGGCAATAAATTTTCCGGTATGAAGAGCCACGATTGCCATGTATTCATGCAGCGATTACTACCATTTGCATTACTCGAGCTCTTACCGACAGCTGTTCACGAAGCAATTGCGGGTAAACAAGTATTAATTTAAATATGTATTTATAATATAATTTTCTTATTTAATTACTGATATATATATTATTTGTAGGCATTGGAGCATTTTTCAGGGATCTATGCACTCGAACACTGACTGAGGATGGCATAGCGCAATTACTCAATAATATACCTGTTTTGCTGTGTAATTTAGAAAAAATATTTCCACCTTCATTTTTTGACGTAATGGAACATCTCCCAATCCACCTACCACATGAAGCAGCTCTTGGGGGGCCCGTGCAATTCCGATGGATGTACCCGTTCGAGCGATTCATGGGACATTTGAAAGGAAAGGCCAAAAATCTTGCAAGAGTGGAGGGTTCCATCGTTGCAGGTAGTTTGACCGAGGAAACATCTCACTTCACGTCATACTACTTTAGCCCAACCGTCAAAACGAAAAAAACCGCTCCTAGAAGATATGACGATGGTGGGGTTGCACCTAAGTATAACGTTGATGTCCCGGATATCTTCGCCCAAATAGGGAGACTTGCTGGAAAGTTGAAAGAAGTTTGGTGGGAAGACCATGAACATTGTCGTGCAGCTCACAATTATATATTGCGAAATTGTGATTTTGTTCAACCGTTTGAGAGGTAATAATTAATTAGCTGCACTTAGATTACTTACATTTATATATCTCACTCGTTGTTTAATTAGTTTTATAAAAAATTATTGCAGCGTTTTCGACATCCAGATCCGAGAAGCCTATCCCGGTTTACTTGAAAAAGACTATGAGAAGTACAAAGAACGTGACTTTGCTGGATGGTTAAAATACTATGTACGTAAGATATATATATACATATATATATATATATATAAGTTATCTATCATTTCACGAATATTTTTAATATAATTTGTTAAAATTAATTAATTGTTATTCAAATTATGTATATATATGTAGGTAATGAATGGATGTGCAAACCAGCCCTTGCCACTATGGTTGCACGAGGTTGTTCAAGAACCAATTGCGAAGATCACTACTGCCCCAATGTACTTCACTCGCGGATACACTTTTCATACATATAAGCATGGCTCTCGAAGGTCAACCGCAAATTATGGAATCCATGTGCCAGGTGAAAACGACTACTACGGCGTATTGCAAGAAATTATAGAAGTCACATATCCTGGAATTATCGGTTTGAAATGCATTTTATTTAAATGCGATTGGTACGATCCAACAGTCGGTCGAGGGGTCCGCACAAACAACATAGGGGCGATCGATGTCAATGCAAACCGACGTTTTTCCAAGTTCGAACCCTTCATCCTAGGATTGCAAGCAGAACAAGTGTGTTTCATTCCATATCCTCGGATTAAGCAAAGACGTGAGACATGGTTATCGGTGATAAAAGTGAACCCAAGAGGCCGTATAATTGGGTTAGGCATCGAAGATGCTCTGCAAAATGAAAGAGTCGGAGAAGTCTCCATCGCAGTCGAAACATCAGAAGATATCATACATATCGATCCACAAAACAGAGAAGTTGAAGACATCGTGGATGATTCAAGCGAAGATGCAGCCGCATCTGACGAGTTCGAGGAGAACGATAGCGGAGAAAACAATGATGAGCATAGTGAACACTCTAATATGTCTGAAAATGAATCTGAAAACGATTCGGAATAATGTGTTAAATGTACTATAATGTAATTTTTAAAATAAAAATATGTATATGTTGTAAATCCGTAAAAAAAATAAAAACTTTATTATGATGATAATACATATACCATAAACCATAAATCTTATAAAAATAAACTTTATTGTGTACTATTAAACGTATACCCTAAACCCTAAACATTAAAAAAAAAAAATCACGAATTTGCAACGGATTTGCGATGGATCCGTCGCAAATCCGTTGCAAATAAGACCCCATCGCAAATCCGTTGCAAATTTGCAACGGAATTGCGATGGATCCGTCGCAAATCCGTTGCAAATAAAGGTCCATCGCAAATCCGTTGCAAATTTGCAATGGAATTGCTAGGGATTCATTCCTTATTTCCGGAGAAGATAAAAACGTGATAAGCGTCTAACGGTTTTAAAAGTGAATCTCAAAAAATTATATTTCTAAAGTTATTTAATCATGTGCATTAATAAATTTTGAAAATTTGGAAATGTCCCCGTATGATATAGAAAACGTCATATATCCGTATATGTTGTTTATGAATATATATATATATATATATATATATAAGTTCAACATTCCTCGTACCCTCAAATTCATTATATTTGTGAAAAAAATATGCTTATGATCATGACTCTTATGAGATTATAAACCGTAAACTTTATTATGTACTATTAAACGTATACCCTAAACCCTAAACATTAAAAAAAAAAAATCACGAATTTGCAACGGATTTGCGATGGATCCGTCGCAAATCCGTTGCAAATAAGACCCCATCGCAAATCCGTTGCAAATTTGCAACGGAATTGCGATGGATCCGTCGCAAATCCGTTGCAAATAAAGGTCCATCGCAAATCCGTTGCAAATTTGCAATGGAATTGCTAGGGATTCATTCCTTATTTCCGGAGAAGATAAAAACGTGATAAGCGTCTAACGGTTTTAAAAGTGAATCTCAAAAAATTATATTTCTAAAGTTATTTAATCATGTGCATTCATAAATTTTGAAAATTTGGAAATGTCCCCGTATGATATAGAAAACGTCATATATCCGTATATGTTGTTTATGAATATATATATATATATAAGTTCAACATTCCTCGTACCCTCAAATTCATTATATTTGTGAAAAAAATATGCTTATGATCATGACTCTTATGAGATTATAAACCGTAAACTTTATTATGTACTATTAAACGTATACCCTAAACCCTAAACATTAAAAAAAAAAACTCACTAATTTGCAACGGATTTGCGATGGATCCGTCGCAAATCCGTTGCAAATTAGTGATCCATCGCAAATCCGTTGCAAAATGTTTTTTGGAAATTTGGTACGAAAATTGAATTTTTTCAACAGATGTTGGGCCAAAATTTAACCGCGAATTTTGCGATGGATTTGCGATGGATCCGTCGCAAATCCGTTGCAATTTTTGGATCCATCGCAAATCCATTGCAAATCCATCGCTTTTTAGTTTTATAAACCGACTGTTTATCTTCTTCTTCCTTTCTCCCTTCTCAATCCCTTCTCCTGCGATCCGTCGATTCCTTCGATCCCACTTCTCCTCCTCCGGCGATCGGTACCTCTTCCTCCGGCGAACGGTTCGTCTTCCTCCGGCGATCAGTTTCTCTTCCCGCCGCGACCTCCTCCCTTCAACCCGCGAGCGAGCTCTTTCTTCTCCTCCTCCGCCGGCGACCACTCCTCTCCCTCCGACGACCTCCTCTCCCTCCGGCGACCTCCTCTCCCTCCGGCGAGTCCCCTCCCTCCGGCGAGTCCCCTCCTCTCCCCTCTCCCTCCGGCGACTTCTTCTTCTCCTCCGGCGAAGGTAAGTTCATTTTGTAATTTCATTTTTTTTTTCATTTTTTATTTCAAAAATATATGTTGTTATCTTAGAAAAAAAAATTATTGGATTTGTGATATTTGTTTGATTTGTTAGATTTGTTAACTTTGTTAGATTTGTGAAAAAAAAATTAGATTTGTTAGATTTGGATTTGTATTTAATTTAGATTTTTAGATTTTTAGAATTGTTAGATTTTGTTAGATTATTTAGTTTCTTAGATTTGTTAGATTATTTAGTTTTTTAGATTTTTAGTTTTTTAGATTTGTTAAAAAATTATATTTATTATATTTGTATTTATTAGGATGAATTTAGATTGTTAGATTTAGATATGTTATATATTAGGTTGTTAAATTTGTATTTTAATTAGTATGAATTTACATTAGATAATTTTATAATTATTATGACATTATATAAAATTATTAGTTTGATTGTAATTTTTTTGTATTTTCTAAATTATAATATAATTATATGAATTAATTATTAAATTTTTTTTTGTAGATGTCGGGATTTCGAGGTAACGACTATACTCGATTTCTTTCGATGGGTTCCACAAGTACTCCTCCTGTTATACAGATGGAGTTTGCGAGTACTGCTGTTCCTGAGACCGTGGAGCCTGCCCCTGCACCGGAGGATCCCGCACCGTCTAACCCCGCGGCTGACTCCATCCCCATTGATATTGTGATAGAGCAGATTCTTGAGAGTCCTGGTCATGATAGTCTACCACGACTCGATCCAGGCCGTCCTCCAGGAACATTATGGTAAAATTTATATTTCCTAAGTTATTTATGTTTTTGTTTACAATTATCATAATTTTTTTTTTAAAATTTACTATATTTTCTAATTTCAGGTTTGATGATGACGGAGCTGTGGCTGCTCAGATCCGTTCGATCTTTGAAACGGATTTCAAAGAACCGCATGCCAATTACTCGCAAACACCGGAATATATCATTGAACGTTGGTATAAAACGTTTGCTGTAAGTTTTCTAAATTTTATTAAATTTATTTTTATTATTAATAATAATATTTTTTATGCATTTAACTTCTTATTTTTTTTGTTATAGCAATCGTTTCATTGGGATTTTGCAATTAACGGCGAGGTCCGTAAAAAATTTGAAAAGAAGTTGAAGGCTCGTATGTGCGGTCAGGTTGGGCGTTGGAAAGAAAAGTGGAAGATTAAAGGCGATGAGTCGAAGCCTAAGTGGATGGATCCGACTGTTTGGAACGGTCTTGTTCGATATTGGATGGATCCAAAGAGCAAGAAGAAGAGTGACGATAGTCGCAAGGCCCGATACTCTGATCCTGATGGTTACGGGCCTTCTAAGCATCGTTCAGGACAAACCTCGTTTAAAGCACGGGGCCGAAACATAGTAAGTTTTTTTTTAAAAAATTTTTTTACATTCTTAATTTAATTTAATGTTATGAATTTATGAATTTTTTTTAGGCCGCAAAGACCGGATCATCAGTTCCGGATTTGTTAGCGGTTCTCGAGGAGACAAAACGGAAACCGGATGGCTCTTTTATCGATGGACGCTCGGAGAAGATCTACCACGATGTCACTTCGCGGCTCGACCTGTTATCTCAGACCGTCGATAGTGATGATCCCGAGAGCACAGCATCTTGCGCCCTTACTCCTTTCGTGAAGAACCAAATTTTTACCGAGGTACGTATTTAAAAATTAAATTGTTGTATTGTATTTAAATATTTCTAATTATAATGTTTGTTTTTTTGTCTTTCATAGGTTGCTCCCCGCAAAAAAGGAAGAATTTACGGTGTCGGTTCGCTTCAACCGCAAATTGAAGCTTCTTCTACATCGGCTTCGCGTCCATCCCATGACGATTTACACCGGATCATAACGAGTCAGGCCGAGATGCTATCGAGTCAGGCCGAGATGCTAACGAATCAGGCCGAGAAGATTAATTCCTATGATGCTTTTATGGATTACTTTGCTGAGAAGGATCCGGCTTTTGCAAGACTTCGCGAAGCACGTAACTCTTCGGGATCGGGATCCGGAACCGGTACCGAAACCGGAACCGGAAGCGGAACCGGAACCGGATCCGGATCCGGAACCGGAACCGGAACTGGATCCGGAACCGGAACCGGAACCGGATTGTAAACATTTTATTTTGTTTTTTTTTTTAAACAATTATGCACTTTTTGTAATAACTAAATTTTATAATTATGTTTTTAAATTTAATATGTTAATTATTTTAATTATTATTCAATTTTTAAATTAAATTTTTAATTTACAAAATTCAATTTTCCTTGCATTTCCATTGCAATTTTGCGAGGGATTCGCGAGGGAAAGTTGCCTTCGCAAATTTGCGAGGGAATTATCTCGTCGCAAATTTGCGACGGATTTGCGAGGGAAAGTTGCCTTTGCAAATTTGCGAGGGAATTATCTCGTCGCAAATTTGCGACGGATTTGCGAGGGACAATTGCCGTTGCAAATTTGCGAGGGAATTATCTCGTCGCAACATTGCGACGGATTTGCGACAGAAAGTAGCCGTCGCAACGTTGCGACAGACTTGCGAGGGAAATTATCCGTTGCAAATTTGCGAGGGATTATTTATCATCGCAAATTTGCGACGGATTTGCGACGGATATTTTCCGTTGCAAATTTGCGAGGGAAAATGGATCGTCGCAAATTTGCGACGGATTTGCGAGGGAAACTGTTTTGCGACGACTGATTTGCGACGGAAATCGTGTCGTCGCAATTCCGTCGCAAAACGTGATTTGCGACGGAATTGCGACGGATTTGTCCATCGCAAATCCGTTGTTTTCTTGTAGTGGGAATCCATGTCTTCATTCGGCTTCAGCATCGGGCAAGCACACCGGGTGGGAGCTGGCCAGTGGGACGCGTCCTGAAGCTCCACGCCGGGCATGAGCAGGCCGGTGGGATGGGCCGATGGATCTCCTGTCTTGGCAAAGTCTTCACACCAGGCAGGGCAAGGCCGGTGGATCTCATGTCCGCATTATGGTCCAAGGTTGGTGATGTGCGGTGGGTTCGGCCAGACAGATATCGCCTTAGTGATTTTGCCATAACTCCTGAACCTGACATCCTAATGACCTGATTCCAACTCTTATGGAAATCTAACTCACTCCTTTACAACTTCCATGAAGGCCATTAAAGCTGAATGAGATCGGGGGTCCTCCATCCTGCCAGTTCTTTCAGACGCTAGGGAATGGTCCTTTTTGCTCCATTTCTCTAAACTTCTCCAAAATGACTTCAAGCACCTATAAAACACTCCAAATGCATGCAAGACTCATATGACCTAATGCAAACACCTAATACTCTAATTCAAACCCAAATAATAAACAAAGCTATGATCATGCATGCAAATGACTAAAAGTGTTACTAAAATGCAAGCTAGAACATGTAAAATGCATGAATATCACTAGTTGACCTGATTTTTGGATTTTGAAAGTTTATATTTCGTATGACGGATACCATGTACTAGTGTTACGGGAACTTCTAGTGAGAATCTTCTAGGCTATATTACGACTGATGTAGTTCGATGGTTATGGTTTAGAAGGACGGTCTCTGAGATTTCTAGTTCCTGATGATTTTCGTTTGATCATTTCCAAGCTTGAGATTTGTCTTGTTTGAGGACAAACAAGGTTTAAGTCTGGGGGTGTGATAACACTGTATATTTACCCATTCTACTATCTATTTTAAAATACTTTAATAAGTGTTTCACTTGGTTTTATATACTTTTACTATGATATTTGCATATTTGTAGTTCGAAGACTCTTTTAAGGTTCCTTAGGTAAAAACGACACAAATTGGAGAAGATCCAGATTTTGGACAATTTTGGACCGTCAGAAATTTGGCATCGGATGGAGACCTTTTCACCGTCTGATCACGACCAAATTTGGACACAAGATAGAAGGAATAACCACCTTTCATACCCAGTTGGTTTCAAGTCAATCCAACGGTTAGAACTCAAGATAAATCCAATCTCTATAGACCAACCACCGCGGGTCCACCTCTCCTGGCCGCGGCGAAGACACTCCTGGCCGCTGGTCTTGGCTCTCCAGCCGCGGCGAATGACCTTTTGGCCGCGGGTCCAAGCCTCGCACCAGTGGTGAAGCAGAAACGGCCCAAGACCATCTATTTCAAAGCCCATCGTCAAGCCCCTTCGTTTTCTCTTCAACTAAACCCTAAGGTCAACGAAATAAAGAGTGAAAGACCTATAAATATGTGTTCTAAGACAGAATTTCGCAGCCACCCTTTTGTTACACTTTTAGACTTGTTTTGCACCAAACTTTTGCTCTTGTTCTTTGTTCTTTGTTTAGGGAGATAGGGACTTCCCTTGAACCCTTTTGTTCGATTCCTTATATATTGATTGTGCAATTCAGAAGCTTAATTTTGTCTTGCATGGTCGTGGCTGATTAGTTCTCTTGTTGGGCATAGGAGTTTGAAGGGGATGTTATGGTCGATTCTTATTAGGTTTTTAGCCTAGGATACCGATTAGGGTTCTTCGTTCTATCTTTGTTGTTAATGCGTTGCTTGACTAACCTTCTTAGCAACTGATATTAGGCGTTTTAGAGCCACGGAAGTGTTGTATCTAATCGCTTGACGCCAAATTTGATATGCTCAAATTAATACCCTATAAGTACTAAAGCAGTTGTTGTAGTATATGTAGGGGTCGAACACAAGAACTCACGGAAACACACAATAGATTATATAGATGAGAATCAAGCTAAGCAATTCAGTTGAAACAAAAAGCAATAAACAGTAAAAGAGTTGTAAAATCGATGGGAGAAAGATAGGTTCAGTGTATTTCTCAGAAAATCAATGAATGCAGACAAACTAATTAATCAGGGTTCAGGTTGCGCACGGTTCTTGAACTCAAATCACTAAGGTATAATTAACCAACTCTCGTTGCGAAAATTATCTAAGCCTAAATCCTAGAATTCCAAATCTCTTTGCGAATCCTAAAGTCTAAACCAGCTTTTAGTTCAAGTTTGATTTGTTCACAAAACAACTAAACCAAATCTCTTTGCGAATAGTTATTTTGCTCACCCTAGGTTCTATCAGGTAATTAATCGCACTCTCGTGCCTAATCAATTATCCTAAGATCTAAGTTCCAGATTCGTTAACCTGGAATTAGCTTTGAGAACAACCTATGGTGAAGAACTTAATTCAGATGGTGAATCCTAATCAACTAATCAACCTAGCATTCAGAGAAAAACCCTTATGAGAACCCTAAACTTAACAAGAGATTTACTCAGACATGGAAATTGAAGCAATAAACATGACTGAATAAATACTCAAATAAATAATAAGAAAGAGTAATAAGAGGGTTCGAAATCTTCTCTCGGACGAACAGAGTTTCAGACTTGTCTCCCTTCAAAATCCCTCTCACAAAACCAAAGTAAATTAAAGCATAGCCATCAAAGTGGCTGTAAAATCCTAATAAATAACCTAAGTCACGTTTTGAGGCTTCTTGTAAATAATAAAGTCTTCTGGGCAATTTTGCAATTCTTCAACTCTTGGAAAAGTCTTGATCGTGTCTTGCTGCAGTGAGTATCGACCGATACTAGTCAGTATCGATCGATACTGAGGCTTCAAATCGGGTACTCAGCTACACGAACTTATGCTTTGCTCCAAAATGCTCCAGAAAGCTTCAATATCTCCAATTATGCTCCAAACGTGCTAAAACCTGAAAAGACTCGAAAAGACTCTGAAATACTTGAAAAACTCTATAAAACGAACTTATATCATTGCCTAAAAGGGGTAAAAACCATGATATATCACTAAGGTAGACGAGCAAATCCGTCGTAAGATTTCGGAAGTATACTTACGGAGGAATTGTGGGCGTAAACGACCTTTGAGAGTATCATTCACTTCTTGTGCGGGCGGAGTCAGAAGCTACCGTCCGAGTATAGAAGTGAGTAGGTGTGTAGGATTACGGTAGTAGACTACACGCAGCGTACGTGTTCCAAGTTCAAGAACCCAAAGACGACAAAAAGTCGCTTTAGAAATCCTAGAAATTTCCTCAGTAAAAATCGGCCATAAACCCTAGAAAATTCTCGATTGCGCAACGCTTCGTTAATTGATTTACAACCTCGAAATAATTATTGCTTGCGCACTGTTCACTTAGATTATATTTATTTATTCGGTTAGTTTAGCTTAGTTTAGTCTCGTTCGCTTTCTTATTTTCTCGCTTAGTTTAGTTTAGTCTAGTTTAGTATAGTTTAGATTCCTAGTTTCGAGTTCGTGACAAAACCCTATAAACATATATTTGTCTTAGGTTTATTTACTATACAGTGTCTAAGGTCTTGCAGAACAGCATTCCATCCATGTGGATCGATACCTTAAGTACTACAACGCACATATGTGCACTTGCAGGCTTTAAGGTTTACAAATTTAAAACTTGAAGTTTCGGAGATGAATCTGATTCGCATCACCCGCGGAGAAGTACATGTTGGTTCGATCTGAGCTAGTATGGCAATATGTGGATTACTAAGTTGGATGGTCATTGCAGAGTTCTAAAGAAAAGGTGAATCTCCGTGTTTTAAACCTTTTCCTTGTTCTTGGTTTTCTGTTTGCTTGAGGACAACCAAAAAACTAAGTATGGGGGAGTTGATAAACCGTGTTTTTACCGGTCTCTAACATTTGTTTTGTGTTTTTATCGAGTCAAAGTTTGTTTTTAGAGTCGTTTAGTCATTTATCGAGTTTTTCAGGTTTTATGTGACTTGGGGAGAAAATGAGCCATTTTGGATGAAAATGAGCATGTGGAGATGTAGAGTCATGCAGAGGCATCAAAGGTTTGGCATTCGTTGAAGAACTTCCCACAGATGGATCTATCTCACATTTTGATACAAGATATAGCAATGAATTATCCTTCATTTGGAACTGGTTTGAGGCCATTCCAACGGAGCGATCAAAAGTTATGCCAGTTTTCGTGAATACAGTCCAGTCTGGCGAGCAGAAAAAGCATGCGCAGAGAAGGAGCATGGATCGATCGATCCACCCTTGGATTGATCGATTTGATTATTTTGCGGACATTTTCCAGATTGATCAGACTCGTCTGGATCGACCGGGTCAAGCCCAGATCGATCGATCCACTTTCCTAACGAAAAAAAACAGTTTTTAACTTCCTATTTTGCCTTGGAATCATCCCAACTCGACCCAATTCGACCCAAGACCTATTTATACTTATTTTAAGCCACTTTCTAAGGTTAAGCTTTATTTTCTATAGACTTTTACATCTTTTTCTTTGGGAGACGATTCTTTGACTCTACAGGCGTTTGGAGAAGATTTCTGAACCCCAGTTTATTTATTCTATTGGATTATGATTTCTCCTTCATCTATTTGCTTCTCTACTTTGATTATGTCTGAGTAGATCCATAGTTAGGTTTTAGGGTTTTCAAATGAATTCATGAATTACTAGTTCATTATTGTTATATAGGGAATTATCGATTGGTTTCTTTATCTAGTGTTGATTTTATTGCTGGAACTTGACTCGTGGCCTAGTTTCTGATCTTAGGTGTATTTACGCACCGTAAGCGTTTGTTAAATTGCCTGAAAGAACATAGATGAGCAAAATATTTTTAACCAACGGGAGTTGATGTTATTGTGTTTTGTGAACTTATCAAACTCGCATATAATGCATGTTTAGGTTGTTGAATTCAATGGGAGTTAGTATTCATATATCTTATACATAGGGATTTAATACTCTGGGAAGAAATTGATCTAGTCTAGTGATTTGAGTTCGAGAACGATTCTTAATTCATTCCCTGTTCGATAATCTGTTTAGTGAGTCTAGAATTCCCGCGAATTACGTGAAGACCTAACGCTTTTCTCTCTTGAATTTACATCGTTTTTAATAGTCATTCTTAGATTTTAGAAGCTACAAACCATAAACAATTGCATTCGTCTTAGATTTAGTTTCCTCATGCATTCTCGTAGTGTTTCACTTGGTCCTTGTGGATTCGATCCCTACATTACTACAACTTTTGATGTGCACTTGCGGTAGTTTATCTAATCTATTAAAACAGAGACATTTTTTGTGTTCAAACAGGAAAACTTTTCATTTTAGTCTATTCTCATCATGGATAACTAATATTCCTTTCATTTTATTCATGTTGACAAACAGAATATTTTAAAAAATTAAAAATGTATACCTGTTAAAAAATATTTTGTTTGATTTTCTCTTCGTCCCCGATCTGCTTTGTTCCAAGAAAATATTAAAGGAGATCGCGATGGTGAACGAATCTCCTTCGCATGACAGCATCTTCGTTGTTGCAGATGGTGCTGTGAAATTGAGGCAAAATCGAAGCAATCAAAGTCGTAGTGAAAGGTATTAAGCCAGAGATGATGATCTCTGAAGCAAATTTCAGTCATGTCCGTACACAGTGGCTGCGGAGGAGGCAGTATTTGCTCCGCCGTGACTGTGAGCGAATAAACAGAGACGACGAAGTAAATTTTTTGTGTTTCCCGAAATGGGTTCCGAGGCAAAAAAGAAGAAGACGGAGTAAGTTGAAAATTTTACCTATGAATCTCTTTATGGGATATCAGGATTTCGTTTATAAAGGGTTTGTTTTGATTTTGTTTTTGTTTGTCGCAGTCAAAGAGATTGGCGCAAAACGCTTTTCGCTGCTGCGGTACGTGCTCAAAGAGGGAGTCCTCCTTACTAAGTCGGCCATGCATTAGTGATCGAACATTAATGTTTCAATCCGGGTTTGTTCTTCTTTCGAGGAGGTTATAGCAGTGCCAATTCCAAATTGTGTAAGAATAAGGGCATGCGAAGAAGAGATGATCTCTTGTTTCATTTACCTCTCCACATAGGGGACATAATTGGACCATTCCCCCAATGTCTCATTCTTACCCTTGTCGAAAGTTTGTCTTTGAGCGCAAGCCACAAGATGAAGCCTTTTCTTGGAATCGAATAGGCGAACCACACTAGACGATACCACCAAATCTTCGGAGAAGTTTCGCGGACTTGTTCCCATGTCTTCTTTGGCGAGAAATGGTCTTTGTAAATGTTCATAGCATGTCTCCAACAAATGACGTCAGCTCCGCCATTTTCTTGAGGAAGGGGTTGATCTCTGATGATCCGAGTTACCTCATGAAGGTGAGCCCCTCGACAACGACGCAGAGCCCATTCTTGTCCATAAACCACCTCTGATACATTGGCGTTACGTCTGATTCCCATAGTTCTAGTTCCCGCCTCTCCAGCCAAGTCAATCAACCTTCTGAACCCCGTCCAGTTGTCCCACCAAAACGAGGTTGAAGTACCATCTCTTACCTCCACACGAATGAAGGTAGCAGCTATAGGTCGCAACTTCTACAGTTTCTTCCATATCCAAGAGCCTTTCGAATTCTCCTAGTCCTCCTTCCTGCTTTGGTTTACAAACATCCAACCACGCAACCTTTGCTTTTGTTGTTGTTGTATATGATTGATACCAATGTCCCCATTGAAGAAGAACGAGAAAAGCATTAAATATATATAATTAAGTTTTTAATTTTATCAAATATTGTTGTGGCAATGGTTGTGGTCATACGGATTAAGTTTAGAGGTAGTGAGTTCGAATCCTAGTTTTGCATTATCTATGTTTTAAAAAATGTCCAAAACGATGTTGTTTTGATATACACGGTGATATACGAACTATAAAATCTATAAACGGACGAGGGTTGTATTTGTATAGCGAATTGACCGGCGAATGGAGGACTGACTTACATTTTTCTGAGCTGAATTGTTAATTTGCAAATCTTATCCACGTGACGATTTTTTTTGTAGAAAACCCTACAAAAATAAATTTTATTTTGTAAGATATTACATCAAATACCATTACAAATAAGAAAACATGATTAAAATATAAAATGCTATAATTGTCGTCCATATATTGATTAACTCTCAAACATATCATATTTGTCAAAAAAATCGTTTTCGATTTCTTCCACTTTCCTTTTCTACCTCTCGCCAACTATTTGAGTAAATGACTCTAAATCGTAATTAAAATAAAACCTCATCACTCTCTAAAGCAAACGATGCTCAAGTATTTTACGTAATACCAGTTAGAGAACTTTCAAAAATGTGTTTAGGGAACATTATTGATCGTGGATAACAATTATTGATTATTCATTACACATACCACCATTTGTACAATTTGAGACCATTATATATATATATATATATATATATATATATATATATATATATATTGTAGGACCAAAATTTACACTACAGACAGGAAAGATTTAATCACGATATTATATAAATAAACAGTTAAGGAACAGACGATTCATAAACGATAAAGCAATAAAAGATCTAAGGAGGCGAGATGAATCTCTTTCCTTAACTCTAAGAATCTCCCGTAGTGCGACGGGTTTTAATAGATCCATGAGTCCCAGGATACAACCAAAGTAATCTGTATCATCTACACTTGATATCAGATCTATCGAACTTTTAAACTACGATACTCTCGATTAGAAACTTACTCTCTAGACAGAAGGGAATTGAAGAAACTATTGCTAGAACTTTTAGAATGTGTTTATTGTGTATCAGAGGATGATTTTTTAGGTGAAAATCGTGTTGTATATATAGGAGAGAGGCTAGGATTTTTCCCCCACAGATATGGAATATTTCCAGAATATTCTGGCGGCTGCGATTTTTTAAGTCGGCCTGTTGAGTATCGATCGATACCTCAAAAAGTCCACGAGCCCAACAGGCCCAATATGCGAACGTCGCACGTATGGTCTTTTCTTCTCTCATATTGTTCATTTAAGACACAACCATTCCAACATATATACACGAGAAAACATTTCTCGGTCAATGAAAACATTTCATTAGAAAGAGCTTAACTCATTTCTTTTCACACTAACACAATTTTATCAAGCCCTCGAGCTTTGACAAAAAATTAGTTCCAAAAATCTCCCACATGAATAGAAATGACTCTAAACAAATGAAAATTGTACAGACTAGACTTTACTAGACATACTTGACTAGACTCATCTAGACGTAGACAGACTTTCGAGAGTATACGAAAATGTAACTGTATCTGAGAGGTAGCATTTTCCAGCTTTGAACCAATCATTTTTAATATCTGTCGAGTTTACTTGGCCATGAGGTGAACATGATGTCTTGAACCGCCCGGATTTTGATGTAAACTTAGACAACAGGTATCGCACAGAGACATCTTCTCGTAAAACTTTTTTCTCTATTGTGTTCATTTAGGCCTTGAACATTCCTGGTATTCGTGAGTGAATTTGGAGAATATAGCCTTATCCTTCATTCTCCTAGAAACGGCCCCATTTCACACTTCACTAGGTGATTTTATTAGCTTGTTTTCAGAAGTGTCCTGTCACACTCCACTATCTACACAGCTATACAATCATTAAAAGCCAACGCTTATCCTTACTATCCACAGGTAGCACTGTTTTATCATCCTAGGAACTGGGCAGAGACATAGTCTCACAGTGCTCAACTCGAATCAGTTTAATTTTGTTTCCCTTTGAACCTAGATCTTGGGATCTCCAGTCACATAGGTGGGGTATCTGTCAAACGTCATCTTTTTCTATAGGCTTTAAACCCATTCCTTTTGATGATTTCACAATTTGATCTCGTGGCAAACCTTTGGTAAACGGATCCGCTAGGTTTTCAGCCGATCTGATGTAATCTATTGTTATTACACCAGTTGAGATCAATTGTCTAATGGTCTTATGTCGTCTTCTTATATGACGAGACTTGCCATTATATAGATTACTCAGTGCCCGAGAGATAGCCGACTGACTATCACAGTGTACACGTAATACTGGCACTGGTTTCTCCCACATCGGGATATCTTCCAAAAAGTTTCGAAGCCATTATGCTTCTTCAGCAGCTTTATCTAAAGCTATAAACTCTGACTCCATGGTTGATCTGGCCAGGAGTGTTTGTTTGGAAGATTTCCAGGATATTGCTGCACCAGCAAGAGTAAAGACATATCCACTCGTGGATTTGGAGTTTCTTGAATCTGAAATCCAATTGGCATCACTGTACCCTTCCAGCACTGCTGGTTCTTTACCGAAGTGCAGCCCATAACTTTTGGTGTATCTTAGATAATTTAATACCCTAGTTATGGCTCTCCAATGGGTATGACCTGGATTACTCGTGTAACGACTTAGTACGTTTACCGAGTGTGCTAAATCGGGTCTAGTACAATTCGTTAAGTACATTAGACTCCCGATGACTCTTGCATACTCCACTTGTAAAATTGCTTCACCTGAATTCTTTGTCAAGTGCATTTGAGGATCAAGCGGAGTTTTTGCAGTCCCATTGGAGTAGGTCTTAAACCTCTCTAGGATTTTTGTAGCGTAATGATCTTGAGACAGAATTATTCCTTTTGAATTTCGAATAATCCTAATCCCTAGAATTACATCAGCTAATCCCATGTCTTTCATATCAAATTTTCCATTCAGCATGTTCTTAGTTTGAATGATTATATCTTTGTTGCTTCCCATGATTAGCATGTCATCTACGTACAAACACAACAACACATAACCTTGTGAAGTACTTTTGATGTAGATGCATTTATCACATTCATTGATGTGAAAGCCATTTGACATCATTACACTGTCAAACTTTTCATGCCATTGCTTTGGAGCTTGCTTGAGTCCATATAGCGATTTGACAAGTCTACAGACTTTCTTCTCTTGTCCGGGAGCAACATAACCCTCAGGTTGATTCATATAGATCTCTTCCTCTAAATCTCCGTTTAGGAAAGCAGTCTTAACATCCATCTGATGTATTTCAAGGTTTCTTAAAGCTGCGATTCCAATCAACATGCGAATCGAATTAATTCTCGTCACTGGAGAATAAGTGTCAAAGAAGTCTAATCCTTCCTTTTGACAAAATCCTTGTACCACAAGCCTGGCCTTATATTTGTCTATAGAGCCATCGATTTTTAGCTTAGTGGTGAAGACCCATTTACAACCTAGAGGTTTGCAACCTTGAGGTAGGTCTACCAACTCATAAGTATGATTTTGCATAATTGAATTGATTTCACTGTTAGATACCTCCTTCCAGAAAGGTGCATCAGGTGTAGACATTGCTTCCATGAAGGTTCTTGGACCACTTTCCGTTAGGAATGCCATTATGAACTCAGAGCCAAATGTCTTCTCCTTACGAGCTCTTTTGCTTCGTCTAGGTTCAGCTTCTTCTTCTTCTGCAGAAGTGCCTGAAGTGCTTGCCTCATTGCTAGCATCTCGTTCGTCACGAGTTCGTTTAGGATTTCCTCTATCCTTACATGGAAACACATTTTCGAAGAAGGATGCATTCCTTGACTCCATTATTGTGTTTACATGAATATCTGGTATATCTGATTTATGTACTAGAAATCGATAGGCACTGCTGTTGTGCGCATATCCGATGAAGATGCAATCAACCGTTTTAGGTCCAATGGTGACCTTTTTCGGAAGTGGTATTGCAACTTTTGCCAGACACCCCCACACTTTCAGGTATACATACGAAGGTATATAACCTTTCCAAAGTTCATAAGGAGTTTTTCCAGTGACTTTGTGTGGAATTTTGTTCAGGATATAATTAGAGGTAAGCAGAGCTTCCCCCCACATGTTCTGGGCTAACCCATATTCCTGCAACATTGCATTCATCATTTCCTTGAGAGTTCTGTTTTTCCTTTCAGCAACTCCGTTGGATTCGGGTGAATAGGGGGCAGTTGTTTGATGAATAATGCCATGTTGTCTACAGAATGCATCAAATGGTTCACTATATTCACCACTCCTATCACCTCTGACCTTTTTTATGGTCTTGCCGAGTTGGTTTTCAACTTCCAGCTTGTATTCTTTGAATTTGTCCAAGGCTTCATCTTTACTTCGCAGTAGAAAGATGTAACAATATCTTGTGCAATCATCTATGAAAGTCACGAAATATTTCTTGCCTCCTCTAGTTTGAATATATTTCAAATCACATAAGTCTGTGTGAATTAAACCTAGAGGTTCTGTTGTTCTTTGAACGCTGGGTGATGGCGTTTTAGTGAGTTTGGCTTGGACACAAACTTCACATTTGTCTTTGCTTAATTTGCATTTAGGGATCATGTTCATGTTCATTAATCTACTCATAGACTTAAAGTTAACATGTCCTAATCGTTCATGCCAAATATTAAAAGACTCAGCGAGATAAGCAATTGGTTTCTTATTATTAATCTTAGGGTTCTTCGAGGTGGAAGCCTCGGTTACATTATCCTTTCGGATTACTGCCTCAACAGATATCTTAAACAGATTATCACAAACAAAACCCTTACCCAAATACATCCCATTCTTCGTTAGGATTAGCTTATCACCTTCCAGCTTCACAGAGAATCCATGCTTACTTATAAGCGATCCAGAGATCAGATTCTTGCGCATATCTGGTACATGGACGACATTCGTGAGAATCAGTTCATGTCCAGAGGTGAGCTTCAGAACAACCTTCCCGTGACCATCAATTGTCGACGAGGCAGAATTACCCATTAAGAGTTTTTCACCATTCTTGGTCTTTGTGTATGTGGAGAACATCTCTCGATCCATAAAGATGTGTCTGGTTGCACCAGTATCGAACCACCAAGTCTTTGGATGGCTTTCAGCAACGTTGGCCTCAGTGACCACAGCACACATGTCAGCTTATGTCAAGTTGGCTTGAGCCTTCTTGCTACGACAATCGACAGATTTGTGTCCTTGCTTCCCACAGAAGTTGCACATTCCTAAGAACCTTTGAGAAGTCTGACCATTCTGACCACTCTTGTTCTTGAACTTTTGGAAGTTCTTTAGTGGCATCTTCCCTTTGCCTTTGTTGAGGCGACCTTTGTTCTGCCACTTGGGATTTTGGTGTTCAACCATGTTCGCATTGTGTTCGCGAATTTTCACACCTACATTGATCTGTTGTTCCCGATTCATAGACTCTACGCGGAGCTTCACAATCAGATCTTCAAAACTCATCTTCTTTTTCTTCAGCCTGAGGTAGTTCTTGAAGTCCGTCCAGCCAGGAGGTGGCTTCTCAATGATGCAGCAACCTTGATAGGTTTCACACAGCCGCATTCCCTCAGCAAAGATGTCGTGTAGGAGCCTCTGCACCTCATCGACTTGCTCCATAAGTGGTCTTGAATCCACCATCTTGTACTGCTCGAATCTCGCCACAGTGAATTTCTGAGTACCAGAATCTTCAACGCGGTACTTCTTGTCTAATGAATCCCACAGATCCTTAGAGGTCTCAGCATTTTCGTACACCCCATACAGAGAGTCCGATAGGCTATTCTGAATATAGCCTTTGCACAAGAAGTTAGCATGTTCCCAAGCGTTAACACTCGCAAGCGCACGTGGGTCAGTGTTATCTTCTGGGAGAACAGGTTTCACCTCACTGGTGTATTTCTGTAAATTCAGTGTAGTCAGATAGAAGAACATCTTCCTCTTCCACATCTTGAATGATGTCCCATCAAACTTGGCTGGAGGAGCGACATGGTTCCCAGGAGGAACTTTCACCGTCTCGATCTGACTTGCAGTCGTCTCAACCTTCTCACTGGTTTTCTCCACCAATCCAGAGTTGTTATCCATCTCAGTTGTCATTCTGTTAAGACAAGGAAACAACTTTTAGTTAGTATCGATATATCAATTTAAAGAATCGCAATTCTAATATCGAACTAAATCGCATTGGTGTCGATCGATACTCCTTGGTATCGATCGATACACACCCAATGTATATCGACACACCCATATGGTGTCGATCGATGCATCCTGTGTGTCTATCGATGCAAGTGAATTACACAGGATCGAACGATGAACCACAGTGTCGATCGATGCTCGATGCACATACTGTGTCAATCAATGCATCATGGTGTCGATCGATGCTCGATGCACATATTGTGTCAATCGATGCATCATGGTGTCGAACGATACACGCTTAGTGTCGATCAATACAAGTGAATTTCACAGGATCGATCATAGCACCACAGTGTCGATCGATACATGTGTCTTATACACAGTATCGATCGACATAGACCTAACTTGGTCGATGCAAAGTATCGATCGATACACTGAGGTGCCGACCGATATAACTGTTTGCATAGTATCGATCGATACACTTGAGTGTCGACCGATACAATTTAGTCCAGTATCGACCGATACCATAGGGTGTCGATCGATACTCACAAGGCTTCGATCTCAATCGAACCTATCAAGAACATGATTTGTGTTCGTTGATTATACCGTTCATTAATCGCAATTAACGACGGTTTTTAGAAGATGTTTAAAGCAGATCTGCTTCTACTACACGTTTCAAGTTGCTAAACAGCTTTTGATAACGTTTGAGTATCACTAGCAGAAGAACATCTTCTTAAAAAAATAGAGTATATGAAGATTGCCTCTACTACACGTTTCAAGTTGCTAAAAAGCTTTTTGATAACGTTTGAGTATCATCAGCAGTAGAAGAATCGTTTAAAAACCGTTTGAAAACGTTTATTTACTCGTGATTAAAGATCCAATTGAAGTATTAACAAAAATTGGATCTTCTTAGAGTTAAGATTGTAGGACCAAAATTTACACTACAGACAGGAAAGATTTAATCACGATATTATATAAATAAACAGTTAAGGAACAGACGATTCATAAACGATAAAGCAATAAAAGATCTAAGGAGGCGAGATGAATCTCTTTCCTTAACTCTAAGAATCTCCCGTAGTGCGACTGGTTTTAATAGATCCATGAGTCCCAGGATACAACCAAAGTAATATGTATCATCTACACTTGATATCAGATCTATCGAACTTTTAAACTACGATACTCTCGATTAGAAACTTACCCTCTAGACAGAAGGGAATTGAAGAAACTATTGCTAGAACTTTTAGAATGTGTTTATATTGAGTATCAGAGGATGATTTGTTAGGTGAAAATCGTGTTGTATATATAGGAGAGAGGCTAGGGTTTTTCCCCCACAGATATGGAATATTTCCAGAATATTCTGGCGGCTGCGATTTTTTAAGTCGGCATGTTGAGTATCGATCGATACCAAGGGGTATGCGAACGTCGCACGTATGGTCTTTTCTTCTCTCATGTTGTTCATTTAAGACACAACCATTCCAACATATATACACGAGAAAACATTTCTCGGTCAATGAAAACATTTCATTAGAAAGAGCTTAACTCATTTCTTTTCACACTAACACAATTTTATCAAGCCCTCGAGCTTTGACAAAAAATTAGTTCCAACATATATATATATATATATATATAAAAAGATAATGATTCAAAGTTAGTAACTCGCAAGATCGTGACACAATAGATTGATATCTATCTATATATATAAAGGAAAAAATAATTTCATGTTTATAATAATGCATTTAAACAATAGAATGACATCCTAAAAAGAAAAGTAAACAAAGAAAAATTAAACCAACAAATATCCTAAAAACTAAAGTTTAAAAAGGGATATAACAAATTTTCTATTTTGATTAAGATAATGTTTCAAAGTTGCTAACTCGCAAGATCGCGACACATGTCAAGTTAACCGATTTTGACACGTGTAAAAAAATTCTAATTAGATTTTGACACATAATATTAACAATAAAAATAAAATTTATAATCATTTCTTAATCCTAAAAGGTAAAAGGAAAAAAAATATTAGTTATGTTTAGATTAAAGAAATTAAACAAAAACCATAAAGAAAATTGAAAGTTTAAAAAAAAGAAAAACTATATTTCAGATTAGAATAAGAAAATTAAACAATAGATAACAATCATAAAAAGAAAAAGAATAAAAGCCAAAATTTTATTAAAAGACAAGAAAAATGATATTTTAGTTTAGAATAAGGAAATCTTATTATATAAAATCGAATGTTTCAAAGTTGTTAATTAACATGATCGTGAAACGTGTCAAGTCAAAGTTGGACAAAAAAATCGATTAATAAAAAACTTAAAAATTCTGAAAATTTAATAACCGTTTCATAATCTTAAAAGATAAAGTTACTACCAAATAAAATTAAAAAAGTTAAAAAAAATTATTCTAAAAGGCAAAACTAATATAAAAAGAAAAAAAAACATTCCTTAGTTTTTCCATTTATATTAAGGAAATTAATCATAAAAATAAAAGAATTCTAAATTTCCACCTCTATATAAACCACAATTTGGTAGTATGTCAATTAGACACCAAAAAATTTAAAAGTCCAATAATCGTATCCAACGTTATTTACTGCATCTCTTCACCAGATTTTTCTTTCAAGATATATATTGATTTCATCGTAAACTTTGTTTCTAAATTTCATCGTAAACTTTTTTTAACGGGTGATCTAATATTGTTTTCCATTTTTTACTTTAATTTTTTTATCATAGGTTATAAAACATTAAATTACAAACCCGCATATATGCGGGTACTTATCTAGTACTATTAAAAGGGTTATACATTTTGTGTCCAAACAAGAAAACATTCATATTAAATATTAGGCTATTTTTTACTTGGATAACTTACTATTCATGTTGTCAAATAAATCAATTTAGTACAATATTAATAAAATCTATATTTTAATTTATATTCAAAAATAATTCTAAAAATTCAAATTTTAATATATATTAGTTTGAATTTTCATTATCAAAAATCACAAAACTAGTTGTTAATATATATTTACAAAAATAATAATCAGGATCTTAATTTAGATTTAATTTAAATATTCAAACTTAAATAATATTCTCATAATGACGAAGATGATAAACCATATGTTATTGTATATCTTTATCAAAATCAATTAGCCTAAATTTTTAAATATTTGAAATTAGTACATATTTATATTATACGATAATATGAACGGGCGGATTAGAATTATCTTTTTATAATTGCGGTCTTTTCGGATTAATATGATCGGACGTGTTAAAATTATGTTTTTATATTCACGGCCATATTTAATATTAGAAAAAATAAATCTACAAAACAAACTATATCTAAACACAAAAATAATTATTTGTCACTTATTAAAAAATTATATCTATAAAAACAAATTATATATAAATACAAAAAACAAATATTACAAAATTTGATAAAAAAAAAATTATAATTCTCGGATGCACCGGTTAGAATCTAGTGTATTTTATTACTAAGAGATCAAAATACGATCAATCAAATCAGAGCAATAAAAAAGTTTTTTTTATACATATTCTGAGAACAATCTCACTTTTTTGTTCAAAATCACAAAACCCAACAGAAACCCTAATCCATAGAAAAAGGTCACAAACCAAAGGTGGAGAATACATTGAAACTCAATCATATCTATTCCTGATATTCAGAGATATAAATAATTAGGAATTAAAGGGATTTGTGACTTCCTTTCTAGCTCGGTGATTCTTGATTTGAGTTTGAATCTATAAATGTCTTTCAAAGTAAGAGCAGAGAAGGAGCAATCGCCGGAGCCACCACCGTCTCTGGTTACGTCACTTCCAGATGACATCATCGTGGATATCGTGGCAGGTATACCGAGATGCTATTATCCGAGTATCTCTCTAGTTTCCAAGAGTTTCCGGTCACTCGTTGCGTCGCCTGAGCTATACACGAGACGATCCTTGTTAGGTTGCGCCGAACACAGTCTCTATGTTGTCCTATATAACAATGAAACCTATGATTACGGTTTGTATATTCTCTGCCGGAAAGTCAACAACAATCATCGCTTGGTCTTTATCCGGTCGTTTCCTCATATGCCTTCCTATGCAAGCTATATCTCGGTGAATTCGAAGATATATGTGGTGGGTCCATCGAGTGCTTTAAGCGTCGACTGTAGATCTCACATGGTGGAGCCCATCTCTCACATTCCTAAGCCCTTGTATCGCAAGGCCGATGGCATCATCGACGGGAAGATTTACGTAGGAGATTGTTTGTCTGATGACATGGTGAGTGGGAGTGCATGTTGGAAGAGAGTCATGGCCGTGTTTGATACAGAAACTCTAATGTGGGAGCTAGGCTTCAGGTCGCTAATTGGTGTTGTGGTAACGGAGGATAAGATTTACATGAGAGATTATAAGAATAGCTTTGTTTATGGGCGAAAAGAAAGAAAATGGGAGAAAGACGAGATGCTGAATTCTGAAGATTGGGAGGGTGCATGTGTTGTTGACAACTTATTGTACTATTACGATATTTACAAGAACAAGTTGAGAGCCTATGATCCAAAGCAGAGGTGTTGGAGAGTGGTGAAAGGTTTGGAAGAATTGTTGCCTAAGACGAGCGGTTCATTTTGGTCGAAGACGGTGAGTTACGGTGGGAAATTGGCTCTGTTCTTGCACAGCTATCATGGCGTCCAGAAGAAAACAATGGTGATTTGGTGTGCGGAGATTGCTTTGGAAAGACGCCAAGGAGGAGAGATTTGGGGTAAGGTGCAGTGGTGTGATGTTGTGATTGATGATGGGATATTTTACACGCTGAAATGTCTACTAGCTGTTATGGTTTGATGCAGATAACTCTCCTTCATATAAGTTTTTCATTGTGGTTGAAAGTTTGTTGAATTCATTAATTTAACAATAATGTTACGAATGGATTTCTTATTGCTTTGTGATAACTGAAAGAGTGTTAGGTAATGATCATCAGGTGAATTCGTTACCTGAAGCAAGTTTTCCTCATTATGAACTTGGAAACATCAACACGAAAAACCCGAAAATAAGATAAGACTTATCAAATTTTCTTTCTTTCCACATTATTTTGATATGGGAAACTTTTGAGAGATTAGAATCGTTGCCTCTTAAGCAAACCTTTGATTATATATGCTTATCATTAACCCAAATGTTGCCATAACTTGATTGAAGTCTTTGAAAAATAAAAAGGATTAAGGATCATAGAACACGAATTACGCATAACAAATTCCTTAACTTTCAGCTAAAGAAAGCTAGACTCAAAAAGAGAATTCTTCTGACTTCTTCACTTGGAAGCTTCAGTTGACTCGGAGGTTTTATTAACCTCTATCGGGCACTGAGATACATATGGTTTCAGCTGTAAAAGACAAATGTTTCATTAGCAAAGCTAAAACAGACAAGCTGCTTAAATGCATTAAGTACGCATTCCATTTCAGGTTCCTAACACAAAACTTACAACCAACAACACGATCATCAGGGTCACGAGCCTAAGTAGCTTCGACCAGTTAGACTTGTAAAAAGATTTCTCAAGTGATTCACAAACGTTTGGTTCTCATGTTTAATTAGGATGCAAGTTTCTTACTCAACTATTTATGTAGAGGAATCAAAGTAAAAGAACAGAAGAGTCTATGTAAGCATTCATTTCAGGTTCCTAACACAAACTTACTACGAACAAGATCATCAGGATCACAAACCTCAGGAGTTTCAAGGGATTCACGAACGTTTGGTTGAATTAGGATGAAGCTACTTACTCAGATAGAGGAATCAGAGAAAAGAAAACAGAAGAGTATAGGGTGAATTGAAAACCTTAAAGCCAGTCAGATCAGGAACTACGTAGTTCGGCAATTTATCAGCCTGCACGACATATCCTCCTGCAAAACCAAGTCACAAACTTAGAGAAAGGTAAAGGGAAAATCTGGAAACATATGCAAATCCAGTTTATTACACATCTATGATTCCATGATGATCAATTTGCCAAAATCGACTTCAAGTTCTTAGCTAGAATCTGCAAATTTCTGAACTTAGCTTGATGATAGCTCTCCTAAGATTGCACATATCTAACTATAACAACTCAGAACCATCCTATACTATTTATATTACTAAGAACAACATTCAGTCATCAACTACTAAAAAGTGCTCATGGAAACAGATTGATTCTCAGCTTTGTATCATCAAATACTTTTTATATCATAAATCCACAATTCTATGATGATCAAATTTTGCCAAAACTGAATTTCAAGCTCTTAGCTTTCTACCTAAAGAATTTAGTATCTTAAGCCATGTCAATTCCTGAACTTAGCTGATAATATCTAAATTCAAACAAATCGGTATTATTTCAATCACCAACTGCTTAAACAAGTGTTCATGTAAACGGATAGATTCTCAATCGTTCCAGACTCAGATCAAACTTCAAAACAGAGATGCAATTCAGCAAGAGTATCCAGATTATCGGTAAAACTGGATGAAATGCGAAACATTATGCGCACGAGTGAGATTTTGATGAAATCGAAACCTTTTCTGGTGTGGAAACCAGTAGGTTTACAGTTCTTCCCCTTGTAGAAGTCTCTGGGAGCTCGTTTCGGAGAGAGAATATCAAGAGAAGACGCTCTCTTTCGTCGGAAAGATCTTCCGATCCCCAATAACAACCCTAGCGTCATCCTCGATGTTGGTATCAATCACTTCAATCTGGAGGAAAAAAGAAATGTAAATCGATGAATCAGGATCATACAACTCGAGAATCAAATCGGAAAGTATCAAAGTTGAAAAAAAAAGATGGAGAAGGAGAGGAGGTGATACCGCCGGAGAATTTGGAGAAGAAGAACGGTGGAGACTGAGAGAGAGTGAAAGGGGTTTAAGGGTTTTTTTTGGTGTGAATGGTTTAGTTTGTGAAAAAGGCCCAAACTAAACCAAACCGGATTGTCATCTGGGTTGTGGTCGAACCGGTTCAACCGACGTATCCAGTCCGGTTTTGAAAACACTGGTAATCTTCGGGATGGCATATTACCGGGAAGGAAAGGAAAGAATCGAATTAGAAAAAACCGAATCAAACTAAACCAAATCGTGTAGCTGATGGTTTGGCAAAGCAAAGTTTGCGTCTGTTTGCTCTCGAGTCCGGTTTAGTTTAATGAAAAAGTTTGGGTTTGAACAAAAAAAATAAAATAAACCAAATCGAATTACGAAAAACCAAATCAATCCAAAATATTTCAAATACTCGAATCGAACTAAAGCCGAATCGAAACGTGATTGAGTATCCAAAATACACGAAATACAATTATATACCAAAATATTAGGTATATATAGACTTGAAATAACCAAAATATAAAATTACAATTACAAACCCAAAGATAGTAGTTATGTTAATAACCAAAATGATGTTCAAAAAAAAAAATGTTAATAACCAAAATAACCGAAATATCCAAATGTACTTAGTTATATTTTACAAAATTAAACAATTGTTTTTTCTTAAAAATTGAACCAATTTTTTTAAATAGTTTTTTCGGATATTTCGGATAGCTCGAGTAAAAATATTGGATAGTTTTGGTATTTTTTAGGATATTTCATGTAATTTGGATATTTTGATTCAAGTAAAAATATCTAATCTAACCGAACCCAAATGTGTTTCGGGTAAACTTGAAATAACCAAATATCCAAAACTAAAATTATAAACATGAAGGTATTGTTATGTTTAGACCGAAATAACCGAAATATTTGAATTGGGATAAATTCCGGATACCCGAACCCGGGAAGAACCGAACCCGGGCGGAACCGAACCGAACCGAACCCAATCCAAAAAAAAAAAAATATCCGAATGGATCCTAGACTTCTAAAATTTGGATACCCGAAACCCGAAAAAACAGATCCAAAACCGGAAAAAACCGACCCGAACCTGAACAGATACTCGAATGCCCATACCTAGTTTGTAGTTATATTTATCAAAATTGAACCAAATTTCTTCAAAATTGAATCAATTTTTATTTTATTTTCCATGTATTTTGGATAGTTGAATAGTTCGGATACAATTATCAAATCTGAACCGAACCCAAATAAATGTTGGTTTTCAATTATATTATTTGAACCGACTCAAACTGATCAAATCAATATATATATTTAAACAGATCCAAACCGAATTTTTGGGATTTTATATAGATCATAAACCTCTTTAGATGAACTAAATGCTTGATTGCTATAAATGATGGTAGATGAGTAACACACTTTATAAGTAGCTATCATTCGAATCTACACGAGATATTTAGCCCCACCTTCTTGGTTACTTTCTCTGTTTCTCATGCCAAAAGATATTTTCCCGGAAAATGACAAACGAGAAAATCACCAGCAAAAAAAAAAAACAGTGAAAGCTATACACGAGACTCGCGCTTCCGTTCACGTGGCAGCCACCGTAATGAACGATTCTCCTTGTTTCTCCCAAAGTCCCATCAGGAAAAAAACCTTTTCCTCCTTGTACACTCACACGCACACAAAACAATAAAAAGGAGGGAGAAGAAGAAGGAACATAGAATCTCATTTCAAAAGCAGATTCCGGATCACTGAAGCAAAGGAGCGATGCTTGCCTCACCTTCTTCTCCTTCTTCATGTGATTCTCTTTCTTCCTATTTCCCTCCGGCGCTCTACTCCTCCGGTAATGCCTTCACTGGCTTCATTCCCATGGGGTTAGTCAATTTGCCGCTTTATTGTCTCTTTGATTCGAAATTATGATTCGAATTAGAGTTCTGATTCGAATTAGAGTTCTGATTCTTCACTCGTAGATTGAAATTGAGCAGGGAGGTGACCGGAGCTCCGATTTGTCGAGGTTTCTCCCGTAAGGCACGTCTTGTCTTGTTTGTTCATAATCGTCCAAAGCAAAAAAAAAAGAAAAAAAAAATCCGAATTATAAGATCTTCATTGTTTCATCGTTGGTAGATTAAGGATCGTTCAACACTGAAGGTCACTTGTCGTCGTGCACACGAACGTGTGATAGAGGAAGAAGCATCTCCAATGACAGAAACTAGACAATCCTTCAAAGTTTCCTCTGGTGAGATATCTCCTCTTGGTGTGTCTCAAATCGACAAAGGAATCAATTTCGCTCTGTTTTCTCAGAACGCGAGTTCTGTGACACTCTGCTTATCACTTCCCTCGAGGTACTCATAAGTTTATAGCTCTTGCTTAAAGTTTATTGTTTAGTTAGATTCTGAAGTTTGTTTATGTTTTTGCTTGGTTAATCTTTGGTGATATATTTTCTAGTGATGTGAATGATGATGGTATGATCGAGTTGGTTTTGGATCCCAGCATAAACAAGACCGGGGATACTTGGCACATTTGTGTTGAGGTAGTATCGTACACCGAGGAACTTTTCTTAAGCAATCTTTTTGTCTTCTGGCTATTCATGTCTGTGAAATTTTTTTACATTATGATAGGATTTGCCTCTCAGAAATGTTCTTTATGGTTACCGTGTTGATGGTCCTGGAGAATGGAATCAAGGGCATCGGTTTGACAGTAGCATTGTGCTTTTGGATCCCTATGCGAAGCTAGTTAAAGGCCGCCGTTGTTTTGGAGATAGTAGCCAAAAGTTTGCTCCATTCTATGGAACTTATGACTTTGAGAGCTCGCCGTTTAACTGGGGAGATGACTACGAGTTCCCTAACATACCTGAGGTATATGTCTCCTTCAGCTAGTTGTTGCAGGATTCTGTTGATATGCTATTTTTCTTGCTCTGGATAATGGAATTTGTATTCCTGCAGCATTTATGAAAAGTGCGGTGTATTATTTTCTTTCGATTTTCTTATCATCTCCTGCTGTTTCGCAGAAGGATCTTGTTATGTATGAAATGAATGTTCGTGCTTTTACTGCTGATGAGTCCAGTGGGATGGATCCATCTATAGGGGGCAGTTACCTTGGTGTCATTGAGAAGGTAATAGTATCGTACCTCATAAGTATGTTGATATGCTGAAATTACTGTGCATCCATGCTTACATCTGATGAGCACAAGAGCTTATACCAATAAAGCATTGAATGTGTAAAAGCTTATTATCACAGATATTGAGTATATGTTTCATCCGCTTGCATGTTTACGTGCAATGCTTCTTTTATATCTCACTCATTTCTTCTTCTTTTGAAAGATCCCACACCTTCTGGATCTGGGTATAAATGCGGTGGAGTTGTTGCCTGTCTTTGAGTTTGATGAACTGGAGTTTCAGAGGCGTCCTAATCCTAGAGATCACATGGTAAGCACAAATCTGCAATTTGTGTATCTAATATTTTTTGCAGCTCTCATTTGTTCCCGTGGCATCTATAAAACTCCCCTCTTTTCAATTTAATTTATATTGAGTTGTTCACGAATGAAAATCCCGGTGCTTCCACAAGCTGAAAGAGTTTTTTGCTAGGTTAATACATGGGGTTACTCGACAGTTAACTTTTTTGCTCCTATGAGCCGTTATGCTAGTGGTGAGGGAGACCCTATTAAAGCTTCGAAAGAGTTTAAAGAAATGGTCAAAGCATTACATTCTGGTGGTATAGAGGTATGCAATGCTTTTGTCTTGCCCCCTTTTCCTTGGAGCTTCTAGTATCTTTTTGGTCGATGAAGTTTGTTCCTTGTTGAACGTATTGTATAACTGATTATTCTTCAGAAGTATTCTTACAATTTCTTCTGTGCAGGTCATTTTGGACGTCGTTTATAATCACACCAATGAAGCAGATGACAAATACCCTTATACCACTTCATTTCGTGGCATAGACAATAAGGCGAGTCATAAGAAGAGTGACCCTCATTTTAGTTTATTGCTTTTCTTATCTTTAAACTCTTAACAGTGTGAAATATATCTGCAGATTTATTACATGCTTGATCCAAACAACCAACTGCTTAACTTTTCCGGCTGTGGTAATTTATTTTGAAGTTTATTCCAGGCTTGTCTTTTGAAAGTTCTGTACCCCAAATGAAAGTTCGGTTTTCAGTTAGCTGTAATATATCCTCAACGTCTCTTTTGTTTTTTGTTTCCAGGGAATACACTGAACTGTAACCATCCTGTTGTTATGGAACTAATACTAGATAGCTTAAGGCACTGGTATGGACAAAATATATTTTAGCCACTGTAATAATTGACTAAATATCTTTGAAGTTTATTCTGCACATGATAGTGATGTGAAAGGATCGTTCATTGGTTATTCTCTCTTCACATATTTAATCGTCCCCGGTTCTGCTTTCTTCTCTTTACCTAACGGCAGGGTCACTGAATATCACGTGGATGGTTTCCGATTTGATCTTGCTAGTGTTCTTTGCCGAGAAACAGATGGATCTCCACTCAGTGCTCCCCCACTCATAAGGGTATGTGGATAATGTATTGTCAATCATCATATATATTGGTAGCCGTAAACATATTCATTTTGAAATTTCTTATTGCATCAGGCAATTGCCAAGGATTCTGTTCTGTCAAGATGTAAGATAATTGCAGAGCCTTGGGATTGTGGAGGACTATATCTAGTCGGGAAGTTTCCAAATTGGGATAGGTAACAGTTTTAGCTTCACAACTAGCTTAAGTTGATGCCCTGTAGTAATATACTTAGTAGTTCCCCAAATTTATGTGATTATCAAGGTTCTCTAACCTGATATGACTACGGATGTTTCCAAGTCAGGTGGGCTGAGTGGAACGGGATGTACCGGGATGATGTTAGAAAATTTATCAAGGTATACACAACAATGGTCTTTAGAAAGAAGACTTATTGCAGAAACACTCTAATGTTCCACATTTTTTTAGGGTGACAGTGGTATGAAAGGAAGCTTTGCTACTCGGGTTTCAGGATCTTCCGATCTTTACCAGGTAAGAATCATTCAAGTTACTAGTTTTTGTATGAACTCTTAATTTTTTGAAGGTAATGCTTAGATTCATTAACTGCAGTAGAATCCAAGTAGGTTTCATGACATCGTCGCACTTCCCCTCTTATCTTATAGGTTAACCAGCGGAAGCCTTACCACAGTGTAAATTTCATAATTGCGCATGATGGATTCACATTGCGAGATCTTGTAACATACAACTTTAAGGTACTTTTGATTTCCAATGTATTGGTGTTAAAGCCTGGATGAGTCTGTGCTTTTACGTATCTCTTCTGTAATTTATAGCACAATAAAGCCAATGGAGAAGGAGGAAATGATGGATGTAATGATAATTATAGCTGGAACTGTGGTTTTGAAGGTAAATTTAGAACCTCAGCTCACATTTCACAACATTTAGGCGTTGATCGTTTCTCTCTATAATTTCTAATACCAGCATTCAAGTTTATGTATTCTGTTTTTCGACAGGGGAAACTGGTGATGCTCACATCAAGTCTTTACGTGCTCGGCAAATGAAGAATTTTCATTTAGCTTTGATGATTTCTCAGGTAAAAGTATTGCCTACATACGCTCGTTTAAATATTGTTAAAAATCTTAAATTCGTATGAGACCGACCATGATCAATGATCAGGGAACACCAATGATGCTAATGGGAGACGAATATGGACATACCCGGTATGGTAATAACAATAGCTACGGACATGATACCGCTCTCAACAATGTTCAGTGGAAAGAGGCAAGTCATACATCTCACGTTTTTTCTTTCTCTGCTTATTATGGATTCCCCCTGAACCGGAATCATGTCTTCTTTTTAAAAATAATCCAGCTCGACGCAAAGAAGCAGAACCATTTCAGGTTTTTCTCGGAGGTGATCAAGTTCCGACATTCACACCATGTACTCAAGCACGAAAATTTCCTCAGCAAAGTAACTAAACCTCTTCTTGTTTACATCTTTCCACGACTTTGAGTGCTACTCTAATGTGCAATGTTTGTCTAAAGGGCGAGATTACATGGCATGAAGATAATTGGGACAACCCTGAGAGCAAGTTCCTAGCTTTCACGTAAGACAACCAAAGTCCCAAAGTTTCTTCCTTAGTGTGTACTGACCATTCCCGTCCCGAACTTCCCGCCCCATACTATAATACCCTTAAAAATAATTGCTCACCTCTAACTGGTAGTGAGACGAGTTGTCGAATTTCAGATTAATAAGTGATTCTTCTTGCAGGCTCCATGACGGTGTGAGTGGCCGTGACATCTATGCTGCATTTAACGCCCACGACTATTTTGTCAAGGCTCTGATTCCACTGCCACCGCCAGGAAAACAATGGTTCCGTGTGGTCAGTCTTTCTTTCTTTCTTTCATCTTCTTTGGTTCTCTTGATTCCATGACTGACTCAATTGTCTCGATTCCACAGGCTGACACAAACCTCGAGTCACCGGATGATTTTGTAAAGGAAGGTGTGGCCGGCGTGGCTGACACATACAATGTGGCTCCATTCTCTTCGATCCTTCTCGAGTCCAAGTAAAGCAAAGCACATCCTTGGTCTTCCTCTACACTCACACGAGCAGCTTAAAGCATTCAACACAATAACATATGATAGTAGGAAAAAATAAGATGTATGAGTTATGAGGAAAAGATCCATATGAGTGTCTCGTAAAAATTTGATTAAATGTAAAATTCTAAAATAGACGACATTTCCAATAATTAAAAAAAAAATAAGAAATATATATTTTCCGAGCCTCTTGTCAACAGTGTCTGCATCATCAAACCGTAACAGCTAAACATTTCACCATGGCAAAACTCCCAGCAATCACAGCATCACACCACAGCACTTTACCCCAAATCTCTCCTCCTTGGCGTCTTTCCAAAGCAATCTCCGCACACCAAATCGATATTAAATCATTTCGGACCGCATTATATATATATATATTTATTTATGAAAGAACATAGCCAATTTCCCATCGTAACTAACCATGTTCGACCACAATGTATTTGACCTAGGCAACGATTTTTCCGAACCGTTCACCACTCTCCAACACCTCTGCTTTGGATCATACGCTCTTAACTGTCTTGTAAACATCGTAATAGTACAATAAGTCGCCAACTGCACACGCATGGTTCCAATCTTTAGAATTCAGCATCTTGTCCAATTCCCATTTATTTTCTTTTGGCCAATAAACAAAGCTATTCTTAGAATCTCTCATGTAAATCTTATCCTCCATCACCACAGCATCAGACCACATGTGACCTAGCTCCATGTCTGGCTTTATCATCGTTTGAGTTTCTGTATCCAACACCATGACGACTCTCTTCCAATACCCCCACTACAAGAAAACTGCCATTTTACAACTAAGAGAATCGTCACGATTAACGTTTCGTCGTAATATGATTGTCGTAAATTGGAATTCGTCGTAAATCGGTCGTAATATTAATGAGGACTAAAAATCGTCGTAAAATCGATGTAATGTATTCGTCGTAAACCCGATGTAAATATTTACATCGATTTTACGACGAATACATTACATCGATTTTACATCGATATCACGATGAAACATTACATCAATTTTACATCGAATTATACAATTTTTTTTTCGATAATTCGTCGTAAAAGCGTCGTAATGTGATGAAAAATTACATCGATTTTACATCGAATTATACAATTTCTATTTTGATAATCCGTCGTAAATTCGTCGTAAACGATAGATGTAAATGCGTTGGTAAATCGATGTAAATTCGTCGTAAATTTTTGAACGATGTAAAATCGATGTAAACCTATTGATTTAAAATCGATGTAAATTATTGAACGATGTAAAATCGATGTAAAATATTCGATGTAAATTCGTCGTAAATTAAATATAATTTTTTATAAATAAATTCAAAATAAATTCAAAATATAAATTAAATTAATTAAAAATTAAAAAAAATAATTAATAAAATTATATATATAAATTAAATATTTTTAAATAAATTCAAAATATAAAATAAAATTTATAATACAAAATACAAAATAAAATTCTTACTACAAACTATTGCCTAGCTGGAAAACGTAAATTATCAAAAAGCTCGTCGTCCGATCCATTCTGCTCCATATTCGCTCGTTCTTGTGCGAGCGGATCACTCGGCTGGCCTGATGTCGATCCTTCCTGCTGCCTCAGTGCAGCCGCCAAAGTCGGGTTAGTCAGGGCAATAATATCGAAGAGAGTGTTGTATCCTTGGATTGTTTTATCGTATCCTTGGATCTTCTCATCGTATACCACCTGCTTCGCCCGCAAAGTGTTGATCTCGGAGTTGGCGGTGTTTAACTCCGTCCGCAAAATAATCGGATCGTCGAAAAGCTGACGAAGGGACGACGCGGCGGCACTATGTACGATCGATCCCATCCCTAAAACTCTGCCCTTTCTCTTCGGGGAAACCTTTAAAAAAGAAACGTAAAATTTAATAAATTGTATAAAGAAACGTTAACTTTTGTAAAAAAAAAAACATTAAATTACCTATGCGTATATGTCGTCCATCTGGGCAACCGTCAAAGTCGCAGTGGATTGGACCGAACTACCGCCAGGTGATAGCTGCTGAGAAAGCTGAGTTTGACGCTCGTCGATCCTTGCATGCGCGTCATTGTAGATCGCCTCTGCTCGAGGATCTACAAAAGATCCGTCTTTCTTCTTGTGAGTTTCCGCAAAAACTCGGGTCATTGGAGGAAGTTCGCCTCCATTTGCCTAACAAAAAAGACATTCAAAAAGAAATCAAACCGTTGATGGATAATATAAATTAATAACAAATTAAAATAACATAAAAAAAATTATAACTGAAAAAATTATTACCATTTGAAGGCGTCTTCCCGCAAAAGATGTTTGACCCGACGTATGAGGCATAAGCGCTGGAAGACCGTCTGGACCCATAGTGTTTTGAGAAGCCGAACACTTAGCGGCCACTTGCTGCGCATGCGGATCTCTCCAATATGCCGTCAAGCCGTTCCAAACAGCGGAAGACAGGTATGGCGGCTTCCCATGATCGCCTTTAACCTCCCACTTCCTCTTCCAATCGGAGACGGTATTGTTGAGCCGCAATTTTCCCTTCTTTTTGAATTCCGCCTTCACCGTCTCGTTGATCGCAACGTCCCAATGCCATTTTTGCTATAAAAAAAAAAACAAAAATTAGAAACGATATATTAAAGATAAAGAATTTTCCAAAATAATAATGAATTTAAAAAAAAAAAAATTACCGCGAAACATTTAAACCATGTCTCGACAACGTCTTCCGGAACCGAAGAGCAATTGCGGTGAGGCTCCATGAAATAGGCTTTAATGGTGTCAGCCACACTTCGTCCAACTTTGTTATCTTCCGTAAACCTGAGAAAAAAAACAAAAATTATTAGTAAAAAAAACAAATTCATAATGTTATTAAAAAAAAAAATTGTAGTTACGTACCAAAAATTATTCGGGAGCCGTCGCGGATCTAACCGGTCTAAAGAATCATGCCCCGGTGACTGCAAAATATCTTCGACCGTCAATCCCGCATACAACAACGGCGGTCGATCAGCATCTGCTTCTGGAGGTGGCGCTGGTCCGGAAAAAGAATCCGGAACAGCGGACTGCGTCGCAGAAGATGACGGGAGATCACTCGGTCCCGTCTCGAGAAACTGGCGATAGTGTGACTTACGTGGCGCCATATCTAAAAAATATTTAAAAATAATTAACTCAATTCTAGTATAATATAATTCCATTCCTAACTAATAATTATAATCCTAACTAATAAATATTACAATCCTAACTAACAATTCAAAATCCTTACAATCAATAATATAATTTAAAAATACAAATGCCAAAATGTTACCTTTTTTTTAGAGAGAGGGCAGAGAGATTTTTAGAGATAGAGAGAGTTATAAGATTGTGAGGGAGGAAAAATCTGGTCACGTATATATAGATTTTGATGTCGTCGTAAATTCGTTGGTAATTTACGACGAATCCGTCGTAAAACTGCAACCGAAAATTTAACCAATCGAAATTTCCCCCACGCGGTAAATTCAATATTTTAGGTATTACAACGAAATTACGACGAATCCGTCGTAATTTCGTTGTAAAACCTAAAATCTATACCCTAAACCTTAAATCACAATACACATATCATGGGCGTAAGAACGAAGTATATTAGTGCATCTAATACTTCTAATATTTAACAATAAATTCAATAACGACGATTGAATCTATATCGTCGTCGATTTCCATATATTACATAATAATGTATAGCATTCGTTCTTATATATAAGTATATTCGTAACATGCATGACATAAATAATGAAAATGATTTGGTAAAAACATAAACTTGTTTATACTATGATTAGAACTTACGTAAAACAAGATATAAGATAAATAAAACCAAACATGCAAATCAAACCCTAAACCCCAAATTTTAGGTATTACAACGAAATTACGACAGATTCGTCATAAAATCGTTGTAACCTAAAATCTATACCCTAAACCCTAAATCACAATACACATATCCTGGGCGTAAGAACGAAGTATATTAGTGCATCTAATACTTCTAATATTTAACAATAAATTCAATAACGACGATTGAATCTATATCGTCGTCGATTTCCATATATTACATAATAATGTATAGCATTCGTTCTTATATATAAGTATATTCGTAACATGCATGACATAAATAATGAAAATAATTTTGTAAAAACATAAACTTGTTTATACTATGATTAGAACTTACGTAAAACAAGATATAAGATAAAAAAAAACCAAACATGCAAATCAAACCCTAAACCCCAAATTTTAGGTATTACAACGAAATTACGACGGATTCGTCGTAAAATCGTTTTAAAATTACAACGATTTTACGATGAATCCGTCGTAATTTTGTTGTAAAACCTAAAATCTATACCCTAAACCCTAAATCACAATACACATATCCTGGGCGTAAGAACGAAGTATATTAGTGCATCAAATACGTCTAATATTTAACAATAAATTCAATAACGACGATTGAATCTATATCGTCGTCGATTTCCATATATTACATAATAATGTATAGCATTCGTTCTTATATATAAGTATATTCGTAACATGCATGACATAAATAATGAAAATGATTTTGTAAAAACATAAACTTGTTTATACTATGATTAGAACTTACGTAAAACAAGATATAAGATAAAAAAAACCAAACATGCAAATCAAACCCTAAACCCCAAATTTTAGGTATTACAACGAAATTACGACGGATTCGTCGTAAAAGCGTTGTAAAATTACCGCGAAAACATTTAAACCATGTCTCGACAACGTCTTCCGGAACCGAAGACCAATTGCGGTGAGGCTCCATGAAATAGGCTTTAATGGTGTCAGCCACACTTCGTCCAACTTTGTTATCTTCCGTAAACCTGAGAAAAAAAACAAAAATTATTAGTAAAAAAAAAACAAATTCATAATGTTATTAAAAAAAAAAATTGTAGTTACGTACCAAAAAGTATTCGGGAGCCGTCGCGGATCTAACCGGTCTAAAGAATCATGCCCCGGTTACTGCAAAATATCTTCGACCGTCAATCCCGCATACAACAACGGCGGTCGATCAGCATCTGCTTCTGGAGGCGGCGCTGGTCCGGAAAAAGAATCCGGAACAGCGGACTGCGTCGCAGAAGATGACGGGAGATCATTCGGTCCCGTCTCGAGAAACTGGCGATAGTGTGACTTACGTGGCGCCATATCTAAACAATATTTAAAAATAATTAACTCAATTCTAGTATAATATAATTCCATTCCTAACTAATAATTACAATCCTAACTAATAAATATTACAATCCTAACTAACAATTCAAAATCCTTACAATCAATAATAATATAATTTAAAAATACAAATGCAAAAAATGTTACCTTTTTTTTTAGAGAGAGGGCAGAGAGATTTTTAGAGAGAGAGAGAGTTATAAGATTGTGAGGGAGGAAAAATCTGGTCACGTATATATAGATTTTGATGTCGTCGTAAATTCGTTGGTAATTTACGACGAATCCGTCGTAAAACTGCAACCGAAAATTTAACCAATCGAAATTTCTCCCACGCGGTAAATTCAATATTTTAGATATTACAACGAAATTACGACGAATCCGTCGTAATTTCGTTGTAAAACCTAAAATCTATACCCTAAACCCTAAATCACAATACGCATATCATGGGCGTAAGAACGAAGTATATTAGTGCATCTAATACTTCTAATATTTAACAATAAATTCAATAACGATGATTGAATCTATATCGTCGTCGATTTCCATATATTACATAATAATGTATAGCATTCGTTCTTATATATAAGTATATTCGTAACATGCATGACATAAATAATGAAAATGATTTTGTAAAAACATAAACTTGTTTAAACTATGATTAGAACTTACGTAAAACAAGATATAAGATAAATAAAACCAAACATGCAAATCAAATCCTAAACCCCAAATTTTAGGTATTACAACGAATCCGTCGTAATTTCGTTGTAAAACCTAAAATCTATACCCTAAACCCTAAATCACAATACACATATCCTGGGCGTAAGAACGAAGTATATTAGTGCATCTAATACTTCTAATATTTAACAATAAATTCAATAACGACGATTGAATCTATATCGTCGTCGATTTCCATATATTACATAATAATGTATAGCATTCGTTCTTATATATAAGTATATTCGTAACATGCATGACATAAATAATGAAAATAATTTTGTAAAAACATAAACTTGTTTATACTATGATTAGAACTTACGTAAAACAAGATATAAGATAAAAAAAACCAAACATGCAAATCAAACCCTAAACCCCAAATTTTAGGTATTACAACGAAATTACGACGGATTCGTCGTAAAATCGTTTTAAAATTACAACGATTTTACGATGAATCCGTCGTAATTTTGTTGTAAAACCTAAAATCTATACCCTAAACCCTAAATCACAATACACATATCCTGGGCGTAAGAACGAAGTATATTAGTGCATCAAATACGTCTAATATTTAACAATAAATTCAATAACGACGATTGAATCTATATCGTCGTCGATTTCCATATATTACATAATAATGTATAGCATTCGTTCTTATATATAAGTATATTCGTAACATGCATGACATAAATAATGAAAATGATTTTGTAAAAACATAAACTTGTTTATACTATGATTAGAACTTACGTAAAACAAGATATAAGATAAAAAAAACCAAACATGCAAATCAAACCCTAAACCCCAAATTTTAGGTATTACAACGAAATTACGACGGATTCGTCGTAAAAGCGTTGTAAAATTACCGCGAAAACATTTAAACCATGTCTCGACAACGTCTTCCGGAACCGAAGACCAATTGCGGTGAGGCTCCATGAAATAGTCTTTAATGGTGTCAGCCACACTTCGTCCAACTTTGTTATCTTCCGTAAACCTGAGAAAAAAAACAAAAATTATTAGTAAAAAAAAAACAAATTCATAATGTTATTAAAAAAAAAATTGTAGTTACGTACCAAAAAGTATTCGGGAGCCGTCGCGGATCTAACCGGTCTAAAGAATCATGCCCCGGTTACTGCAAAATATCTTCGACCGTCAATCCCGCATACAACAACGGCGGTCGATCAGCATCTGCTTCTGGAGGCGGCGCTGGTCCGGAAAAAGAATCCGGAACAGCGGACTGCGTCGCAGAAGATGACGGGAGATCACTCGGTCCCGTCTCGAGAAACTGGCGATAGTGTGACTTACGTGGCGCCATATCTAAACAATATTTAAAAATAATTAACTCAATTCTAGTATAATATAATTCCATTCCTAACTAATAATTACAATCCTAACTAATAAATATTACAATCCTAACTAACAATTCAAAATCCTTACAATCAATAATATAATTTAAAAATACAAATGCAAAAAATGTTACCTTTTTTTTTAGAGAAAGGGCAGAGAGATTTTTAGAGAGAGAGAGAGTTATAAGATTGTGAGGGAGGAAAAATCTGGTCACGTATATATAGATTTTGATGTCGTCGTAAATTCGTTGGTAATTTACGACGAATCCGTCGTAAAACTGCAACCGAAAATTTAACCAATCGAAATTTCTCCCACGCGGTAAATTCAATATTTTAGATATTACAACGAAATTACGACGAATCCGTCGTAATTTCGTTGTAAAACCTAAAATCTATACCCTAAACCCTAAATCACAATACGCATATCATGGGCGTAAGAACGAAGTATATTAGTGCATCTAATACTTCTAATATTTAACAATAAATTCAATAACGATGATTGAATCTATATCGTCGTCGATTTCCATATATTACATAATAATGTATAGCATTCGTTCTTATATATAAGTATATTCGTAACATGCATGACATAAATAATGAAAATAATTTTGTAAAAACATAAACTTGTTTATACTATGATTAGAACTTACGTAAAACAAGATATAAGATAAATAAAACTAAACATGCAAATCAAATCCTAAACCCCAAATTTTAGGTATTACAACGAATCCGTCGTAATTTCGTTGTAAAACCTAAAATCTATACCCTAAACCCTAAATCACAATACACATATCCTGGGCGTAAGAACGAAGTATATTAGTGCATCTAATACGTCTAATATTTAACAATAAATTCAATAACGACGATTGAATCTATATCGTCGTCGATTTCCATATATTACATAATAATGTATAGCATTCGTTCTTATATATAAGTATATTCGTAACATGCATGACATAAATAATGAAAATGATTTTGTAAAAACATAAACTTGTTTATACTATGATTAGAACTTACGTAAAACAAGATATAAGATAAAAAAAACCAAACATGCAAATCAAACCCTAAACCCCAAATTTTAGGTATTACAACGAAATTACGACGGATTCGTCGTAAAAGCGTTGTAAAATTACCGCGAAAACATTTAAACCATGTCTCGACAACGTCTTCCGGAACCGAAGACCAATTGCGGTGAGGCTCCATGAAATAGTCTTTAATGGTGTCAGCCACACTTCGTCCAACTTTGTTATCTTCCGTAAACCTGAGAAAAAAAACAAAAATTATTAGTAAAAAAAAAACAAATTCATAATGTTATTAAAAAAAAAATTGTAGTTACGTACCAAAAAGTATTCGGGAGCCGTCGCGGATCTAACCGGTCTAAAGAATCATGCCCCGGTTACTGCAAAATATCTTCGACCGTCAATCCCGCATACAACAACGGCGGTCGATCAGCATCTGCTTCTGGAGGCGGCGCTGGTCCGGAAAAAGAATCCGGAACAGCGGACTGCGTCGCAGAAGATGACGGGAGATCACTCGGTCCCGTCTCGAGAAACTGGCGATAGTGTGACTTACGTGGCGCCATATCTAAACAATATTTAAAAATAATTAACTCAATTCTAGTATAATATAATTCCATTCCTAACTAATAATTACAATCCTAACTAATAAATATTACAATCCTAACTAACAATTCAAAATCCTTACAATCAATAATATAATTTAAAAATACAAATGCAAAAAATGTTACCTTTTTTTTTAGAGAAAGGGCAGAGAGATTTTTAGAGAGAGAGAGAGTTATAAGATTGTGAGGGAGGAAAAATCTGGTCACGTATATATAGATTTTGATGTCGTCGTAAATTCGTTGGTAATTTACGACGAATCCGTCGTAAAACTGCAACCGAAAATTTAACCAATCGAAATTTCTCCCACGCGGTAAATTCAATATTTTAGATATTACAACGAAATTACGACGAATCCGTCGTAATTTCGTTGTAAAACCTAAAATCTATACCCTAAACCCTAAATCACAATACGCATATCATGGGCGTAAGAACGAAGTATATTAGTGCATCTAATACTTCTAATATTTAACAATAAATTCAATAACGATGATTGAATCTATATCGTCGTCGATTTCCATATATTACATAATAATGTATAGCATTCGTTCTTATATATAAGTATATTCGTAACATGCATGACATAAATAATGAAAATAATTTTGTAAAAACATAAACTTGTTTATACTATGATTAGAACTTACGTAAAACAAGATATAAGATAAATAAAACTAAACATGCAAATCAAATCCTAAACCCCAAATTTTAGGTATTACAACGAATCCGTCGTAATTTCGTTGTAAAACCTAAAATCTATACCCTAAACCCTAAATCACAATACACATATCCTGGGCGTAAGAACGAAGTATATTAGTGCATCTAATACTTCTAATATTTAACAATAAATTCAATAACGACGATTGAATCTATATCGTCGTCGATTTCCATATATTACATAATAATGTATAGCATTCGTTCTTATATATAAGTATATTCGTAACATGCATGACATAAATAATGAAAATGATTTTGTAAAAACATAAACTTGTTTATACTATGATTAGAACTTACGTAAAACAAGATATAAGATAAAAAAAACCAAACATGCAAATCAAACCCTAAACCCCAAATTTTAGGTATTACAACGAAATTACGACGGATTCGTCGTAAAAGCGTTGTAAAATTACCGCGAAAACATTTAAACCATGTCTCGACAACGTCTTCCGGAACCGAAGACCAATTGCGGTGAGGCTCCATGAAATAGTCTTTAATGGTGTCAGCCACACTTCGTCCAACTTTGTTATCTTCCGTAAACCTGAGAAAAAAACAAAAATTATTAGTAAAAAAAAAACAAATTCATAATGTTATTAAAAAAAAAAATTGTAGTTACGTACCAAAAAGTATTCGGGAGCCGTCGCGGATCTAACCGGTCTAAAGAATCATGCCCCGGTTACTGCAAAATATCTTCGACCGTCAATCCCGCATACAACAACGGCGGTCGATCAGCATCTGCTTCTGGAGGCGGTGCTGGTCCGGAAAAAGAATCCGGAACAGCGGACTGCGTCGCAGAAGATGACGGGAGATCACTCGGTCCCGTCTCGAGAAACTGGCGATAGTGTGACTTACGTGGCGCCATATCTAAACAATATTTAAAAATAATTAACTCAATTCTAGTATAATATAATTCCATTCCTAACTAATAATTACAATCCTAACTAATAAATATTACAATCCTAACTAACAATTCAAAATCCTTACAATCAATAATATAATTTAAAAATACAAATGCAAAAAATGTTACCTTTTTTTTTAGAGAAAGGGCAGAGAGATTTTTAGAGAGAGAGAGAGTTATAAGATTGTGAGGGAGGAAAAATCTGGTCACGTATATATAGATTTTGATGTCGTCGTAAATTCGTTGGTAATTTACGACGAATCCGTCGTAAAACTGCAACCGAAAATTTAACCAATCGAAATTTCTCCCACGCGGTAAATTCAATATTTTAGATATTACAACGAAATTACGACGAATCCGTCGTAATTTCGTTGTAAAACCTAAAATCTATACCCTAAACCCTAAATCACAATACGCATATCATGGGCGTAAGAACGAAGTATATTAGTGCATCTAATACTTCTAATATTTAACAATAAATTCAATAACGATGATTGAATCTATATCGTCGTCGATTTCCATATATTACATAATAATGTATAGCATTCGTTCTTATATATAAGTATATTCGTAACATGCATGACATAAATAACGAAAATAATTTTGTAAAAACATAAACTTGTTTATACTATGATTAGAACTTACGTAAAACAAGATATAAGATAAATAAAACTAAACATGCAAATCAAATCCTAAACCCCAAATTTTAGGTATTACAACGAATCCGTCGTAATTTCGTTGTAAAACCTAAAATCTATACCCTAAACCCTAAATCACAATACACATATCCTGGGCGTAAGAACGAAGTATATTAGTGCATCTAATACTTCTAATATTTAACAATAAATTCAATAACGACGATTGAATCTATATCGTCGTCGATTTCCATATATTACATAATAATGTATAGCATTCGTTCTTATATATAAGTATATTCGTAACATGCATGACATAAATAATGAAAATGATTTTGTAAAAACATAAACTTGTTTATACTATGATTAGAACTTACGTAAAACAAGATATAAGATAAAAAAACCAAACATGCAAATTAAACCCTAAACCCCAAATTTTAGGTATTACAACGAAATTACGACAGATTCGTCGTAAAATCGTTGTAACCTAAAATCTATACCCTAAACCCTAAATCACAATACACATATCCTGGGCGTAAGAACGAAGTATATTAGTGCATCTAATACTTCTAATATTTAACAATAAATTCAATAACGACGATTGAATCTATATCGTCGTCGATTTTCATATATTACATAATAATGTATAGCATTCGTTCTTATATATAAGTATATTCGTAACATGCATGACATAAATAATGAAAATGATTTTGTAAAAACATAAACTTGTTTATACTATGATTAGAACTTACGTAAAACAAGATATAAGATAAAAAAAACCAAACATGCAAATCAAACCCTAAACCCCAAATTTTAGGTATTACAACGAAATTACGACGGATTCGTCGTAAAATCGTTGTAAAATTACAATGACTTTACGACGAATCTATCGTAATTTCGTGGTAATAAAACATACATGTATAGGTAAAACACGGTTTTTTATAGGCCACCTAATTATTTACATCGCATTTTGTCGACGTAATTTCGTCGCATCTCCGATGTAAAATCGTTGTATTGCTATTCGATGTAAAACTTTTGTAAATTTTCGTTGCAAATCCGTTGGTAATTTGTAAAAAAAATCTATAAATACATTCCACACCTTCAATGCTAACTCAAAAAAAAACACTATAAATATATACATACCCACTTTTCCTTTAGTTTTTACGGTGATCATTGTGTTCCCACTTCTTGATGATCTGGCCAACAAATAATCCTGTAGGATCTTGTTTTCAAGTAAAAACAGTCTTCAACTACCATAGGTGAAAGATTCATAGAATTGGACATCTATGTAAATCCTTCGTAATATAAGGATGTCCAATTCTATGTATCTTTCACTTATGGTGGTTGGTCTTTATGAATCTAGAAAACTCCACCCCCAGAATTATTTGTTGGCCAGATCATCAGAAGCGGGCATACAACGTTCCGTTCCTAAACCCAAGACTACATTACGACGATATTACGACGAATGTGGTCCTAGACGTCGTAATTTCGTCGTTAAATTACGACTATGTTACGACGAATAGTACCACATTCGTCGTAATATCGTCGTTAAGTACCATCAGATTTACATTAAATTAACTGTATATTGTGGGTTTACCATAATGTAATAAAGTTAAACTAACCATAATCTACGTGTTTCATTCACAAAAACTGTTAAATTAACTGTCGATTTTTTATTACAACAAAAACTTAAACATTTAACAAACCGAAAATTACACATATATATAAGCTTTCAATCAGAATCATCATCTTCGTTGCGCTCATCATCTTGATTGGGATCATCATCTTCAGGTCCATCATCATCGTCAGTTTCTTCAAACTCGTCGGAATCGCCTTCTTCTTCTGTGTCGTCAGGTAGATATTCAAGTTGCCTGTTTTGTGGATCAATTAAAAGAACGTTCTCCGTAATCTCTGGTTCTGTAATATCAAGGCAAGAATCTTGTTGCATTGGAAGATCATCAACACCAACAATTTTACCCTTTGGAGCTATTTTAATAACCGATAACCATGAGATCCCAGATGTTCGAACTCGCGGATATGGAACGAACGTTACTTGTTCTGCTTGTGATGCTAGGATGAATGGCTCAAACTTGTTGTAACGTCGTGGTTTGTTGACGTCAACCACACCAAATTTGTTAATTCGCACCCCTCGACCGACTGTTGGATCGAACCAATCACATTTGAAGAGAACGCATTTCAACCTAACCAGTCCGGGGTACTCCACTTCAATTATTTCCTGCAAAATCCCATAAAAATCTATTTCACCCCTAACACATACTCCGTAGTTGGTAGTTGCCCGACGAACGCCATACTTGTATGTATGAAACACATAACCACGGGTAAAATACATGGGTGCGGTCGTTATCTTCCCGATGGGGCCTAGGAGTAACTCATGAAACCAAAATGGATATGCGGGATCGCCATGATCAACCTATGATAAGTGTAAAAGTTAGATTGAAAGCCGATATAATTAAATGAAATATTTATAACTATCTTAACTTACTTGCGTCTTCAACCACTCAACAAAGTGACGATCTTTACGGTCGTTTATTTCATCATTTGAAACCCCTTCAATGCATTCTTGTACCTGGGTAACAAATAAGCTGCAAAATATATATATAGACATAAAAATTAACACATTTAATTATAATTATATTAATTAATTATTAATGACTGATTAATTAAATAGTTTTGTTATTACCTTTCGTAAGGACTCACTTCATCACAGTTTAGGAGGATGTACGTATGTGCGCTGTGCCTGTCATGCTCGTTATCCCACCAAACTTCCTTCAATTTTCCACTAAGACGACCAATTGGTAAAAATATGTCTGGGACACCCTCTACTGCATAAATTCGTCCCACACCGCCATCATCGTATCGTCGGGGAGCCCGTTTGCGTGTGCGGACTTTTGGAGCGAAATAATATGAAGTGAAGTGTGAAGTTTCTTCTGTCAAACTTCCCGCAACAATTGATCCTTCAACCCTTGCTAGATTTTTTGCCTTTCCCTTTAAATGTTTCATGAAGCGCTCGAATGGGTACATCCACCTAAACTGAACAGGGCCTCCTAGTTCTGCTTCGTGGGGGAGATGAATGGGAAGATGTTCCATAACATCAAAAAACGCAGGGGGAAATATCTTCTCCAAATTGCACAACAAGATTGGAATATTAGCAGCCAGTTGTGCAATTACATCTTCTGACAACGTCCGTGTACTAAGATCCCGGAAAAGCGCTTCGATGCCTGCAAAGACAAAATTATATACATTGTAACTTATATATATATATATAATTAATCTCAATAATTTTATATGTCATGAAGTATCTTACCTCCAATTGCTTCATGATCATTTTCTGGAAGGAGTTCAGCAAATGCGAAAGGAAGTAAACGTTGCATAAACATGTGGCAGTCATGACTCTTCATCCCTGAAAACTTATCTCCTTTCTCAACAGATTTAGCAAGATTGGATACATACCCATCAGGAAACTTCACGTCAGATGAAACCCATTTGAACAACGATGCCTTTTGTTCTGCACCCAACCGAAATATAGGAACTGGTGATTTTCCATTGCTCATTATATGCAACTCATTTCTGTTGCAAATATCTGGCAAGTCCAACCTTGACTTTCCGCTGTCTTTGGTTCTTCCTTTCACGTTTAACACTGTATGCATGATGTTATCAAAAAAGTTTTTCTCAATGTGCATGACATCAAGATTGTGTCTCAGTAGATGATTTTTCCAGTACGTAAGATCCCAAAAAATGCTTTTCTTGTGCCAATTGTGATTAACCCCGTATCCATCAGGCATATTAGCTGGAGTGTGCCAATTTCCCCCACGATTCACAGTTTCTAGTCCCCCAAAATGATCTATTTGCGCTTCTAGATCTTCCCCAGATAGATACACTGGTGGGGGGACACGCACGATTTTGTTCTTCCTAAACAACCGCCTGTTTCTCCTATATGGATGATTGATTGGTAAAAACCGGCGGTGACAATCAAACCAGCATGTTTTTCGACCATGTTTCAGTTGAAACGCATATGTCCGATCGAGGCAATAAGGACAAGATAACCTCCCATGCGTCGTCCAACCTGATAGCATTCCGTATGCAGGGAAGTCGCTTATTGTCCACATAAGCACCGCACGCATCGTAAAAATTTTTTTCCTCGAACAATCATATGTCTGCACTCCTGTATACCACAACTGTTTCAACTCATGAATGAGAGGCTGCAAAAACACATCAAGGGACCGCTTCGGATGATTGTTACCAGGGACTAAACTATTCAGGAAAAGAAATTCCCTTTGCATGCACATATCTGGAGGAAGATTATAAGGAGTTACGATAACTGGCCACAAAGAATATTGCCTACCAGACATACCGAATGGACTAAATCCATCAGTGCAAAGACCAAGATACACATTTCGCTTAGAGTTAGCAAAATCAGGGTGTACCGTGTTAAAGTGTTTCCAAGCTTTTGCATCTGACGGGTGAGTCACTTCTCCTTCTCTCTGTGAATGTTCTGCATGCCACCTCATCGATGCAGCTGTCCTTTCAGATTGATACAATCGTTTCAACCTATCAGTTATAGGAAGATACCACATCCGTTGGTATGGTATCTTTGTACGCCCAATTGTTTGGGGCCTAAATCTCGGTTTTTGGCAAAATCGACATTCCTGCAGCTTATCATCATCTTTCCAAAAAAACATACAATTGTCAACACATACATCTATCATCTCAGAAGGCAACCCAAGACTAAACACCAACTTCTGTATCTCATAATATGTTTCGGCAGCCAAATTATCCTCTGGCAAATACTCTTTAATAAGATCAGCCCAATCATCCATGCAAACCTCAGCTAAGTTATGATCAGTTTTAATTGTCATCATCCTAGCAGCTAACGACAATTTAGACTGACCTTCTCTACATCCATCGTAGAGTGGCTGGTTTGCAGCGGCTAGCATATCATAAAATCGCTTCGCATCTACGTTGGGTTCCTCAACATTACTATTATCAGCATTTGTTTCATAAAATGCATCATTAACCATGGCATGCATCCTATCATGATCTGCACCCTGATCAAATTGATGTTGACCATGATCATAACTACCTTGATAATTTGATTCTACTTGACCTTGATAATTACTACTACTATCCGTTGCTTGAGTTCTTTCAAAACCATCTCCATGTTGATACCAAACATAATATTACGGCATAAATCCTCTATTTAGTAAATGCTTCTACACCGTCTCAATAAACATATATCTCGTATTCTTGCATTTACGACAAGGACAGAACATCTTACCACTTTCCAGGGTTGTTTGCATATTTCCGGCCTGATACATGAATATTTCAAGCCCTTCTTTAATTTCTTCCGTCAAATCTCCCTCTGAATCCTTTTGCGTATACATCCATTTTCGTAGTTCGTATATAGACATTTATAGTGTTTTTTTTTTTTGATTCTGTTTTTTTTTGTTTTTGATTCTTTCGTTAGTCTGTATTTATAGAAATTTTTTCAGAATTACCAACGATTTTCCAACGGATTTACAACGATTTTTACGATGTAAATTCGATGTAAAATTAGTAGGTGGACCTATTAAAAACGTGGTCTACCTAACTGCCAACATGCGACGTCAAATCGTCGTAATATCGACGTAATATACAGAAGACATATTCGTCGTAATATCGATGTAAATGTACGACGGTATTACGACGATTTATGTTATCGTTGTAATGTCGTCGTAAACTAGTCGTAATTTTACATCGATTTTACGACGACACATATTTACGACGATTTTACATCGAACACATATTTCGTCGTAATTTCGTCGTAAAGTTACATCGATTTAAAACGGTCGTAAATTTTCGTTGGAAATAGACAGTTTTCTTGTCACCACACCAATGATTTCCGATTACGTAAATCTTCCCGTCAATGTTGACAGCGACCTTATCATACATGGGCTTAGCAATGTGAGAAATGGGCTGCACCATGTGAGATCTACAGTCTATGCTTAAAGAACTCGATGAACCCACCACATATATCTTTGAACCCACTGGGACATAGCTTACACTGCAAGGCATACAAGGAAACGACCGGATAATGACCAAGCGATTATTGTTGTTGACTTTCCGGCGGAAAATATACAAACGGTATTCTTTGGTGTCGTAGTTATAGAGGACAGCATAGAGACAATACTGTTCGGTGAAGCCTAACAAGGATCGACTCGTGTATAGCTCAGGCGACGCAACGATTGATCGGAAACTCTTGGAAACGAGGCAGATTTTCGGATAATAGCATCTCGGTACACGTGCTACGATATCCACGATAATGTCACTGGAAGTGACGTAATCCGAGACGGTGGAGACTTGGGTGATTGCTCCTTCTCTGTCATAACTTTGGAAGACATCTAATAGAGTTTAGGCTCAAATCAAGAACCACCGAGCTAAAGAGGAAAGCAAAAATCTCTATCGACTAGGGTTTTCAAGCTTCTCCAGCTTTGGTTTGTGACCTAAATTTCTATCGACTAGGGTTTTCGAACTAGCTCTCCGGTCTTATAAAGAAAACGGAAATTTATTTATATAATATAATATTATTATAGGAAAAGTAAAAAAAAAACGTTAATCCAATTGCTTAAATAAAAGGGATAATTGGCCAAATAACCAATTTTCAATAATGCATTAAAAAAAAATAGCCACATATAAACATAAATTAAGCAAGTAACAAAAGGGTTACTTTTCGGACGATTTTGCTTTTTGACCGTACATATTGTTACCCCATAGATTTAACAATACATATTGTTACCCATAGATTTTGTTTTTCCGTTATTTGCATCCTATGAATTGATTCAATTTTGTATAACTACAAAAAAAAACATAAATTTTTTTTCACGGCGAACATAATTTCAATTTTTTAAAACTAACAAGATTTTTTTTTCCAGCCGTGAATAGTGTCACCGATAACGTAAAAGAGAAAGAAAAAAAAACCCTACGACTTCCTCTATGGCGATGGCGGCGGCGACTCACTGGTTTTGAGGATGAGCTCGGATTCTCGGTGGCTCTGGGCGCTTATTACCTCTCCCTGGGTCTCGAAGATATCGGAAAATCATGTTCGGATTACGGAGTTTCGGATTGGTTTTGGGTCAGTGGTTGATTATGGTTTCGGTCTCGATTTTGCTCGGCTTCGATCTCTTCGGCTTAACTCACGGGCTTACGGATCGGTTACTCCCCTACATTTTTGAAGAGAGATCATTTGCTTAGTTTAAGCTATATTGACGTCTTGTCTCTCGCCTTGGCTTGAAAGAAATCCCAAATTTCTTCTTCTTTTTTCTTCCATCGTTTTGTCTGGCAGTCAAAACTGGTTCAGACCATGGTTCAAGAAAAACCCTGAATCTTGGCATAAAAAAAAAGTTTGCTTGAGAATTAATTACTTCTGTTGCAACTTGCAACACTTGTATGGCTTTGTTCAAAGAAATCAACACTTGTATGGCTTAATAGAATCGATTCGTGGAATCTTGTAGCAGGTAAACCAACGAAGGACTTGCTCTCGAAAACTCTTCTAAACATCAATAAGTATGTAATCATGTCTACCATCTTCTTCCTTGCAGCAATAATCATTCCTTGCAGCAATAATCAATCAAGAGTGATGTATTGCATCTGCCAAAATCAGAGCATCAAGAATGGATCAGAGAAGATCAAAAGGGGTTTGTTAGAACAATCAATTGAAACTTTTTTGGTTGAAAAGAAGGTTTACCGCTGTTGGAAAGAGACAATTTACCTGTAATTTGGGTTCAGGTGAGGTAGTAAAGAGAGGGACTGAGAACAGACATGGCAAGGAGGATCCGACGGCTGGAGTAAGCATCTGAAATCGGGGAGTGCACCAGAGCAGCATGTTCCGAGAAAGATTAGACCGTTCGATCATCATTAAATTAAACGAAGAACAACGAACAACGCATAAACAACAACACACGATCGAAGAACACTATCTACGAATTTAGAAATCAAAAGAAAAGAAAAAAAAATCACAAAAAGAAATCACAAAAGGGAAAGATGAGAAACGATGCCACATGATCCAAAAATAATAAAATCAATAAAAGCAGAACAATACAAACGCAAACAAAAAAAGACAAAGTCGCAAACGTGAGAGCCAAGAAGCTGATACCTCGCTAGAGCAGGAAAGATGGAGACACCGAGCAAATATCCCAAGAGTTAGACCCACCTACACCAACAAAGCAACACAATTATTTGATCTTAGTTACGCAGAACAACGAACAATGCATAAACAACAACACAAAAACGAAGAACACTATTACCGAATTTGAAAATTTTATCACTACACAGAAAAAACCCGAAAAAACCCGAAGAATTAGAATTACATAACAATATGCAATGCATAAACAACAGCGAAAAAACGAGAAGAAAATCACAAAAAGGAGATAAGAGACGGCATAGAAAACCAAATTATAAGGTAAAGGTCAAAGGAACCAAACCAACAAAAGCAAGCCTCCAAAACAATCCAGAACCACACCACGACCACCCTAATAAAATTCCAAAACCAAAGATAGGTGAGGACAACATACGAAAAAACAAAAATCACAAAAAGACTGAAAAACTTATGCAAACACAAAACACTAAAACTCGCAAACGTGAATCATAAAAAAACATATTCTTTGACAGAGGAGCAACGATGCATAAACCGGACAAATATCCAAAAGAGGCAGAGCAACCTACACGAACAAATAAAAAACATAACCGAACAGTTAGAATCGCAGAACAATATGCATTGCATAATCAATAACGAAAAAGAGAGAAGAAAATCACAAAAAGGAGATTAGAAACGGCATAGAAACCAAGCTAAAAGGTAAAGATCAAAGGAACCAAACCAGAGAACGAAATTAAAAAAACCAAGCCAAAAGAAAGCAAAATAAAACTAAAAGGGCACAAAGACGATGAACAAAACTATAAACTTAGGATATATTTATAGTCACCCAAAAAATTTAGGGCTTCGACAGCATAAAAAATATAAACGGCGACCACACATATTTAACACGAAAACCAAAGGGTTTTCGAGAAAACAGACCCTAAAACTTTAAAATTAAAAGCCCAAAAATCGATAATCGGTACGACAAAAAAACTTAAATCAAACCGATATAAAAAGGACTAGCCGAGTTTTACGGTTTAAAATGAATGAGAGAGCTACATTCCGAAAATTTACTTCGCTTTTACTATATATGATATTTGTAAGTATATAATTGTATTTCGGGTATTTCAGACATCTATTTCGTTTTCGGTTCGGTTCCAGTTCTTTCGAATATACAAAAAAAATATTAGAAAAAAACATTTGGGTATTTATACTATCCGGTTAGGTTGGTTCTTCCTAATTCAATTCGGTTCGGTTCCTTCGGTTATGAGTACCACTGTTTCTAAAACCAGAGTGGATCGCATTTATGCGTACGCTTAAAAACGCATAATAGTTGTCACATTTCATCCAATTTCACTTATAACCTGGCTACTTTTGCTGAATTGCATCTCTGTTTTGGAGTTTGATCTGAATCTGGAACAATTGAGAATCAATCCGTTTACATGAACACTTGTTTAAGCAGTTGATGATAGAAAGTTGTTCTTGGTGATGGAGATAGTACCAAATAATCCCGACTTGTTTGAATTTAGATATTATCAGCTTAGTTCAGGAGTTGACATGGCTTAAGATATTAGATTCTTTAGGTAGAAAGCTAAGAGCTTGAAAGTCAGTTTTGGCAAAATTTGATCATCATAGAATCGTGGATTTGTGATACAAGTATTTGATGATATAAAGTTGAAAACCAATCTGTTTCCATGAGCACTTGTTTAGTAGTTGATGACTGAATGTTGTTCTTGGTAATAGAAATAGTATAGGATGATTCTGAGTTGTTATCAAGCTAAAGTTAAGAAATTTGCAGATTTTAGTTAAGAACTTGAAGTCAATTTTGGCAAATTGATCATCATTGAGTCGTAGATGTGTATTATAAACTGCTTCTGCATTTGTTTCTATAATTTACCCTAAACTCTTTTGTTGTTGTTTGTTTTTTTTTTTTTTTTTTTTCTGATAAGAACAAATCGTGTTTATTCAAATCAACCACACTACAATGTAACAAGACGTATTTCTCACTCGAAATCGTCCCTCTCAGTTACAAAGTATGAATGAGAAAATCCCAATTACAAATCTATGATCCAATGGAAAGATTATCTCTTCTTACTACTAAGTTGTAAAGCAAATCTTCTAGTCTTCTCTGAGTCTTTCATCTTTGACTTTCCTAGCTTCTTTCAAAGACCTTCCACGTCAGCTTTCTCTTTGTTTTTCTTCGATATGTAAACTCTCCATGGTTTATCAATTTCTATATATAAATAGGAATTGTAAGTAACTTGCATCCTAATCGAACATGAGAACCACCAAACATTCGTGACTTTTTCTTGAGCTCATGTAATGAAATACCAAATCAGGACCCGAATTATAATAAAAAACTACTTTTGGACTTATTCGTAAATTACTATAAATACTTGCGCGTCTTCGTGTAATTTCGAAGAAACAACACATATCTTTCTCTCTCACGTAACTCTCCCATTATATAAAGCCTCTTCGTCTCCTCTCTTCTCGAAACAGATTCTCTCTCTCTCTCTCTCTCTCTCTCTCTCTCTCTAAATCTCAAAGTACGAAACTATGGCCTCAAAATCAATCGTCTTTTTCCTCCTCGCTCTCGTAGCTTCTTCCACCGTGGCTCAAGCTCCGGGACCATCTCCGACAAGATCTCCTCTTCCAGCCACTCCTTCAATTTCTCAGCCTCCGAGAATCGCCGCACCAACTCCTTCACGCGCCACCATTCCTCCACCGTCCGTCACTCCAACGGTAGCTCCTACTTCTCCTCCGGCTGGCTCACCTACCTCCACCGTCGCTTCACCACCGGCTCCTCCGACATCTCTTACCCCCGAAGGAGCTCCTGGCGCAAACGCTCCGTCTGGCCCGACCGGATCTACTCCTGCTAACGACAACAACAACACCGCCGCTGCAATCTCCGCCGGATCTTTCGCCGGATTCGTTGTCGTCGTTGCTTTGTTGCTGTAGTTTGGTATTTTAGAACTATTGGGATAGTTTCCATTTAAGGATTTTTTTGTTCGTTTTCGTTTCTTTTATAATTTTAGTTTATGTAATTTAAGGGTTTAGTAATTAGATAATTCGATTTGGAGTTTTAATAGTTCGTTTTAAAATTATTTTTATTTGTGCTTTATCGTTTGTTATCATTAGTAAATAACACATTTATTTTGGTTTAATTATTGCATCTGGATTTGTTGAATTAGTGATACGTCGTGGTTATATCGAATTTGCTACATTGGTGTATTTTTAACTTAATTAAAAGGTGATTAGTGGTTTACTCTTTGTTGAAAAAAGTGATTAGTAATGATGACTGATGAGGTCAGCAACGTGTGCGTTTGTAAAAAGACACGTGTCTTCGTGTCCAAGAACGGTGAATTTGTCATTTATTGGTAGTGGCAATAAAATAACAGGTGGTTCGTCTCTGTCCGATTCTCCTTTATTTTTACACTTTTTTTTCCGAATTCATTTGAAATTACAAAGTTGAAAAAGTATTTTACTCTCATCTTTTCATGAAGAATATCGTTTTAAAGTTATATTTTTGTTTCATATTCCCTCAGTTTCTTTTTATAAATAGTTTTAGAGATTTTGTTTTGTTTCACAATATAAAAAAATACCGTGTGACCAATAATATTCTGCAGTTTTTTTTATGATTAGCTGAATTACTTTTAATTTATATATTAAATGATATTTTTTGGTAAAAGATGAGTTTCTTAATTGTTGTGCTTTTAGCCAAAACTACTTATAAAAAGAAACGGAGGGAGTAAATAAGTATTAGTTTATATTTTTATATAAAATCCAATTTTAATTTTATTTTTAGTGTATTAGTTAGAGAAAAAAATTGTTTAATTTTAATATGAAATTTTCAATAATTTTTTTAATATATGTAAAATATATCATAATAATAACATTATTTACGAAACAGATAGAGTATATTATTACCGAGATTAATTACGCCTTAATTTGGAATTGGAAAATGGATTAAAAAGTCTTGGGTTTGGTCAGAAAGGTGGAGTAGGTGTAACGTGGAAACAGCTGTAAAAGAATACATAGGCTTCTTTTTTTCAAGTTTCTTAATTTGCTCAGCCATGTGGCCTTCTACGTAAGTATAATTACTAGTTTAACAATATAAGTCATTCAAAGGTCTAATGAAACGCGCTCCTTTAATAGGTAAACGGACATACTAGGCATGAGAATTTTAATCGAACCGAGCGAACTGAATCGAACCGAATTGATCTAAACCAATTTTGTTTTGTTTTTGGTTTAGTTTGGTTTGGTTTGGAGATCAGAACTGATCGGCAGTTTTGAAAATCCAGATTAGTTCGGTTAGAAAGATTGGTTCTTCGATTTGTTTTTTCTAAAAAAACTTTCAAATCAAATTTTTATCGGATTATACGGAAATATATTTAAAATACTGAATCAAATATAACTGAAATTACCCGATTTTAATCAAAATTCAACACAAAAACCGAAAATTATGGTTAGTTTCGATAAAATTTAAAATACCCGAACTAATCGATAACCAAACTGAAAAAACCCGTAATTTTTTTACTTAATTTTGGTTAAATTCTAAGAACCTAACTAACCAAAAAACCGGACCCGTTCGGTTAACCAAATTCCTAGGCCTAGAAAATTCCATCATTTTTAGTTATAACAGAAGTCGAGAAAAAAAAATTCTATCTTCTTAGGCTTTGGTTTATTTATTTTTGTTGCCAAAAAAGAAACAAAAAGAGTGAAAAATAAGAAAAAGGCAAAAGAAAGTTGATGAAACTGTTCCTGTAAAAAGGAAAAGCTGGAGAGCATAGCATCCAATAGCTGTGAATCGGATTCGCATTTTGATGATTCATTCCCTCCCCAATATTCCAACTCAATATATTTAAAAAATTATTAAAATTTCTACATTACAAATTTAATCCTTTAAAATGATAGAGTTAAAATTACAAATTTAATCCTTTAAAATGATAGAGTTAAAATTACAAATTTGTTTAAAATATAAAACGACATTATTTTTAAAACAAAATTGAAGTTCTAAAACACCATTTATTATTAAAAAAAAAACTGGAAGTAGCAGTCTGATCTTTCTCTTATACATTTTTTTTTTATATATAATTCAATTTGATCACAAACCTATGGAGGAGTCCGGATTAATCTTTGGAAATGTACTATCAACGGATTAAGCATACACCCATATTTGCAAATGGATCGGAAGCAAATATTCATATCCTGTCTGGCCAAACTAGCAAGAACTTAGTTGGCAGCGAGAAACGAAAGCAAGTTTTGAGTTTCCATTTTTCGCAAATAGAAACTCAAAACTAATCTAAAAATCTACATAGATAATTGTTTGGAACTTAAATTTCTAACATTTATCTTATACTAGACTATGTTTTGCATCCACGCTACGCGTGGGTATTATTTTTAATATTATTTTGATAAAAATCATATGCTAGTAATTATATTTATTGAGATATTATTTTGTGTATAATGGTGATTATAATAATATATATTGAAAATATTTCATTTTTAATCTCAGTAATTATATATAGTTTGTGAGGTTTAACGGTCTTGTTTTGAATATATATATATATGTCCCGTTTGAAAAACGTATTATATAGTCGAACATTTATAAGTTATTATATCAAATCCAACTAAAAGTGTAACAAAGTAATCAAAATCTATTTAATAACCATAATATTGACACGAAGATAAAATATTATACATCATTTCTTTAAATCAAGAAAATTAGTTTTTTTTATAATCTTTTTCAGTTTCATCTTCGTTATATATGTTTTTTACGAAAACATCAAAAAGTAATAAAGTTAAAAGTTTTTTTTTTTCTTAGCTAATTTAACCAATACAAATTTCTGATTTAATCTACTAAACTGAAAACAAAAACTAATAAACACAACTCTTTATTTCACATTCATGACAACTTTAATTTTGAAACTAAGACAATCGATAAATATGAAATGAATTTTGAAACTAATTTAAAATCACAAAAGATTGATGATTTTTTGTCAGTTTTGTCTTGAAGATGTTAAGACCGGACTTTTGCCTAATAGCATATTGGTTGTGGTAACTTTTAAATGAACTTTTTTTTAATGATTGTATCTTATTTCTTCCAATCAGAGTGAATAAGTTTTTTTTCATCATATTCATTTTCATTTTCATTCTCGTTATATCTGTTTTCTATAAAAACAACAATAAAAAAAAAAACTGTAAAAAATTATTCTTCTTCCTTAACTACTATAATCAATACAAAATTTTAATTTAATGTAGTAAACACAACTCTTGCTCTCGTATTAATAGAAAAAATCAATTTTGAAAGAAAAACAATATATGTATATGGAATGAACTTTGAAACAAATTTATAATACAAAAAACCGACAAAATAAATATACTTTTTGTAAATTTTACCTTGAAGAGATAGAAGCCAGAATTTTGTCTAGTGAAATATTGGTTGTGGTAACTTTTCAATGGTTCTTAGATGAGATCATAAACACAAGCGGTGATGATTTAATTCTCATACTTAGGGGTCATTACAAATAATATTGAAATTAATAACAAATATTATTTTATATATGAGAAGATTGGTTTACAAATACTTATTTTTCCTTCATTATAGTCGTCTTTCTCAATCCATGAGTGAGTTCTTTTTCATGCCGTTCTTTTTTTTATTATTCAATTGGAGCATAGCTTTGATCAAGAAAACAATTAAATAGGCAAAATCAATACAATTTACATTAAATTTCAGAAAAATGAATAACAAATAGAACAACTCAAAACAAAGAACTCCTACATTGATCTATGGCAATCCGAATATGAAAATATAATTTTTTCGATCTTTTATGCACTATCTATTCCATGCGATCGTGTGGAAATTTTTTATGGACGTGTGGCAAAATTTTAGATGCTAATGTAGATTATAATGATTTGTTATTTAAAATTCTATGTGGAAAGCTTTAGAATCAAATAAATTGAACTTTTATATAAGTAACATATATATTTTTTATAGATAATAAATCATTTTTGTAACAAAAAATGGTGATAAAATTAATACCTTAAAAATGGTGATTTTTTATATATATATTTTGTCAACAGCCTTAATACCTATTACGATTCGGTGAACCAAATCGGGGGTATCGAGTTTACATAAGTGAAATCTGATGGGTAGACTCGAGCACCTCGTGCTAGCTTGTCTGCCACTGTGTTACTCGCGCGTGGGATGTGTGTGATTGAGAAATAGGTGAATACCTCCTTGCTCCTCTTGAACTCCTCCAAATGTAGTGTAAAAGTCGGCCACTCCTTGGGTGTAGACACCATCTTCACCAACTCTGAGCAGTCCGTTGCAAAGGCTATCGCCGTCTTGTGATTTGCAATCATGCAATGCATCGCCCAGATGAGCGCTTCCAATTCTACGTGCAGCGGGGATAAACTTCTTCGCAGATTACGGGACCCCATAATTACTCATTCGACTCCCTCCTGAAAGCAGAACCATCCTAGACCAGAATAGTTATCCGTTTCCTTCCACGAGCCATCTATATAGCATGTCTGTCCAATATATCCATCTTGTTGACTCGTATTATGACCGATTTGTTGAGAAGTTGTATCTGGTTCGCTATACTGTGCCGTTTCCCAGGTTATTGCTTCTGTTTACGCTATCCGCAGAATCTCGTGAGGATTTCTATCCACATTTGAGAACACCTTGTCGTTCCTTGCTTTCCAAATATTCCACACAATCCAAGGAAACATTGTATTCTTTTCCTCTTTTGGGAGCCTCCAAAAGAGGTGATCCAAATTGGAGAAAACCGATGTCATCGGGAAAACTCCCGGGATCGATGGAATATGAGAGAGTGCCCATGTTTGTAGCGCTGGTGGGCATTCAAACAGAACATGGTTAATCGTTTCTTCTTCCGTTCCACATCGAGGACATTGTGTATCACAATTTATTCCTCGAGCGCGTAAATTTGCTGAAACCGAAAGACATCCCGAAATGGTTTGCCAAATGAAATATCGCAATTTCGGTGGACATGTTAATTTCCATGTATGTGCCTGTAATTTCTTAATATCCGGACCGTAAAAGTAATTTCCGCCATTGTCTGGGTTTTGTTGTTCAATCTGGTATCCCGACTTTACCGTATATTTTCCTGTTTTTGTATAGTGCCAACCAATAGGGTCTGGTCGATATGTGCTGCTGATGGGTATACCGCGTATAATTTCCACATCGGCAGGGTCGATAACTGCATTTATCAACTCCCAATTCCACGTTTGTGTCGCTGGATCAACCAAATGATTGACCCTTAGATTGGGATAATAATTATACCCCTTACATGTTGCTGACCTCGGGGGAGAAGATGGTATCCAAGGATCATTCCATACTGAGATGGAGCCACTTGAACCAACTCTTTTAATAAGCCCTTTTGTAACCAGAGGTCGAGCCGAAATAATACTCCTCCACCCAAAGGACGGGGAGTATGATCTTATAGGATCTAATGGGTCTGTGTTCCAGAAGTAACGACCCTTAAAAACTCGAGCAAATAACGAATCCGGTTTTTCCATTAACCGCCATAGCTGTTTTGCCAGCAGTGCCGTGTTAAATTCCTCTATTGTTCGGAAACCAATTCCACCATCTGATTTGCTCCGACACATCTTCTTCCAAGCCATCCAATGCATCCCTTTTTGGTGTCCGTCAGAATTCCACCAGAACCGCGCTGCCGCACTAGTTAGTTTTGCGGTAATAGACTTGGGTAGTCGAAAGCATGACATAACGAAAGTCGGCATAGCCGAGGCTACCGATTTAAGTAGAACCTCTTTACCCCCTTTGGTTAGTAGCCTTGATGTCCATCCATTAACTCTGTCATTATGTCTTTCGACGGCGAAATTAAAAATCTTGCTCTTTGCTCCTCCTAGACTTTCCGGGAGACCCAGATAAGTACCCACCCCTCCCATATTCTGGATACCTAACAATTGTTTTATCTCGTCTTTTACCTGATCTTGTACTGTATGTCCGAAAATTAAGGAAGATTTTGAAAAATTAATTTGTTGCCCTGAGACCGACTCGTACTGTTTAAATATATGTAATATGGTGTGACATTCCTGCACCATAACCTTACAGAAGAACAGACTATCGTCCGCAAAGAGTAACTGTTAGACTGCTGGGCCTGCCCTCGCCACTTTCAACCCTGTAAGTGATTTCTCTCTCTCTCTATACTTTCCGTATATTGGCTATCAAGACCTCCGTACAGAGTATAAATAAATAGGGTGATAATGGGTCGCCTTGTCGTAGTCCTCTGAATGGCGTTATTTGTCCTTTGGGATTACCGTTAATGAGTATCTTATATTGTACCGATTGGATGCACCACATCATCCATGAAATCTATTTTTCCGCAAAACTAAATTTCCTCAACAGGTGTTCAATAAATGGCCATTCTACCCGGTCATATGCTTTGCTCATATCCGTCTTAATTGCCATAAACTTACTTTTGCAAGATTTATTGGTACGTAGAACGTGAAACATCTCATGTGCGATCAGAATGTTATCAGAGATCAGTCTCCCTGATACAAAGGCTGATTGGGTCTCTGAAATCAGTTCCGGTAGCAATCTCTTTAACCTCTGACATAAAACTTTTGAAATGATCTTATAGCCCACATTACACAGACTTATAGGCCGTAATTCCGTCATACGAGTGGGTCGTCCTGTCTTCGGGATTAGGCAAATATTAGTCAAGTTCAGCCGTTGATCAAAAAAACCTGTTTCCAGAAAACCGTTAACAAGTCCTACTACATCTGTCTTTATAATTTGCCATGATCGTTAGAAGAATAAAGCCGTCATTCCGTCCGGGCCCGGAGCCTTTTATGGGTGCATCATGAAAAGGGCTCTGCGAACTTCATCTTCCGTAGCCATTGCCGTAAGCATATCATTGTTCTGTTCCGAAACTAAAGCCGGAATATCACTAAGTGCATTCTCAAAATCCGTCGGGGAAGTTGATGTGAATATATCCTCGAAATAGTTAACCGCCACTTGTTCCACCTCTTTATCCGAGGTAACCCAAGATCCTGATGCATTATGTAGTCCAGTAATCCGATTTCGCGCTCGTCTTTGCTTAACTTGCGCGTGATAGAACTTTGTATTTTTGTCCCCCACCGTTGCCCATAATGTGTGACTTTTCTGTTGCCAGAATAACTCCTCATCTAAATAAGCCTCTTTCAGTTTTCTTGTAATATCCATCAATTCCTCGGGTGTACTATTGTTATCATTCTGGACCTCCTCTAAAGCTTGTTGTAAATCTCTAATTTTCTCCTTGCCGTATGGTAAATTTTTTTCCGCCATTTTGATATTTCTCTCCGAGAATTCGTTAATTTTTCTATAAATGAGGATCCGTTGCCACCTGTGTTAATTTCCCATCCCTTTGAAATTGTGTCCATAAGGCCGTTCCGTCCAATCCACCGTTTATCAAACCGAAACTGGCCCCGTTTCCGCGGTATTTTATCCTCAATGGTGGCAATAATTGGTATATGGTCCGACCCAATCATTGCCAAGTATTCGACATATGAATGAGAAAAAATTTCATGCCAATCCTCATTAGCTAAGGCCTTATCCAGACGGCACCGAACAATTTTCGAATTCCGTCTTCCCCTCCAGGACATGGTATTTCCAAGATACTGAAATTCCAGAAAACCGAAATGTTGTATCATAAGATTGAAAAACATAAAGGAGGATGCATGTCGTAAATTTCCTCCTTGTTTTTCATTATTTCCCGTAATTTCGTTTAAATCGCCAATTATAAACCAAGGGGCGTCTCGTATTGTGCTTGTTCGGGTTAACCGTTCCCAAACTTGATCCCGATTTTTCGGTACCGGGTCGCCATAAAGAAATGATAAGAAAACCTTTTTTCCTTGTATAGTCGCCTCGATATCAATTATTCGATTACTTGAAAATAAAACATTAACATCCAAAGAATCATCATAAAATAAAGCGAGTCCGCCACTCGCACCAAGCGGTTCGACCGTGTACAATTTATTATAACCGAAATGAAATTGAAACTTTTGCAAAAAAGAAAATTCTTGTTTGGTTTCTGAAAGAAATAAAAACTCTGGTTTATGTTTCTTCCAAACCTCCCTTAGATACCCTATGGTATATTTATTCCCGAGTCCCTGGCAATTCCAACTCATAATCCGCATAATTAACTAAGTCATTTTCCTGAACCTGTCTTCGGGTTTGATGAAGCCCTCGGACCTACCACCTTAGTGTCCTCTCCACTACGAACCGGACCCTTTGCCATTGTCTTCTTGCGCGGAGAAATCATTGCTTGAACTATCCTCTTCTTAGATCCACCTCCATAAATCATTGGACCTGTTTTATTGTGTTTCTTTTTTCACTTTGGTTTGAATCTCCTCTTTCTCCTTGTGTTACGGCCTGCGCCACCAGCTCCTGCATTACCTCATCAGCCTGGCTCTCGCCCACAGTCCCTTCTGAAACCGGTGCTAGCTCCGTGCTGAGTGAGTAAATCTCGGTTCCCTTCTCCGTTAACTCCTCTGAACATTCTTCAACTTCCCCAATATCCTCTTCGACGTTCACCTGATTCTCATTCTTACCATCAGACCCAACAGAAAACTCTACCACTACATTTACCTTGTCCCCGACTTCACCCTCCTCCATAACCTCATCTATTACCCTTTCTTCTCCATCCTTTGCATAAATCTCAGCCTCTAAGCCCTTGACCATTTCTGGAAAAAGGTTCTCATTACCGAATAATAGTTCCTTATGCACCTTGCTTGATGATTGTGGAACCTCTTTCTGATCCTTATTTTTTCCCTCAGCATCCTCCCTAGATCGGTTTCTGCCTGGGCTAAAGGCAGTACCAGCCTGTTTCTTGTCTGTGGCCGAGACCACCTCCTCCGATCCTCTGATTTTTTCATCCACTCCCTTGTTAGAAACTGCATATCTTTGTTTGCTCTCGTGTGGAGGAACGTACCCTGAAAACCTGTTGAAGCGTGATGTTCCTTCTCCACCTCTCCAATCTTTTCTGCCCTTGTATGTCCGGTCCTTTCCTGCCCAAAACTGTTGTGTACCTTCCTTAGCAGTTTGATTGATTTCTTTTCCTTTGTAGATCCCCTTGAACTCCTGAGCAGCTTGACCATTCTGATGCATTTCAGTGTGACGGTCCCCACCCGAAGGCACTACCGCTTTAAAACTCGTTGCACTCGGGCCATTTCCCGGATCTTTGTCATCCGGAGTATCCCACTCTGTTTTCTCCTCTGATCCGATTCTAGACAGACATTTGAAGTGGTCATGGCATAAGTTGTGACAATGTCGACAGTAGCCAAAGAGCCTCTCATACCTCAAAGTTACCGTTGTCTCTTCGCCGCTATCAAACTCCACAATTGTTGAGAAGACTAGCGGTTGGAACCCATTCACCATCACTTGTACTCTTCCTTCCTCCAAATCCACTGCCTTAACCGTTCCAAGAGCTTCTCCGATGCTTCTGAAGGTCGGATCAGCCCAGTAATGGAGCGGCACTCCCAACACTCTAATCCAAAAGGTAATGGCTGATGGGTAGTTGCGATCCACCCCCGGTTCCCATCGTACCAAAGACATCATCCAGTAATCAAAATGAAAGGGCTCCATTTTCATCACGTCCTTTATGTCTTCCTCCTTGTCGAAATCAAACTGGAAACGTCCCAGCCCCAAGTCCGCACCAACAACACGTTCCTCTATATTCCATATGCGTGGCAGCATAAACAGCATAGTCTTCATATCTTGCATACCCGGATTCATACATCTGCCAATCAGGCTCCGAGAGTATCCCGCGATGAGGATTGAGTTGTCGAATTTTGGTATCACGATCTTCATTTTCTTCACGTTGAGCTGTCCGTTGTTTACCGAACAAGACGTTCTCACCAAATTGCCATGCGTCATTGAGTGCCTTGATATGACCCAGGGAAAAACTGCCAAGATTATAGAGGTGATATAGCGAGAATGTTTGTGCCATTGAAGCTTGTCCTGGCTTGCCTCTATATAGTCTCCTGGTGAATACCGTCTCATTCCCGTATCTTGTCGATCTCCAAAATCTCCTTGATTAATCTGCTTCATAATCTCGATCCCTGCCATAAACTCAATCCGAGAATGACGCCATGAATCTTCTAATGATATGCTCTTATTTAAATAAAGACCGATCTTGCGAAACCCAACTTGATCCGTGATTCGAAAAAAGGATCTAGTACTCAGCATCTCTTGATACGTTAACCCAGGTTTCCAGCTTGCCGATATCTCTCTGATTTCATTTCGCAGGCCGTCCAATCCCTTGCCATTGCTCCAACTTAGAATCCCACCTAATCTTCGTATATGAAGCTTTAGATTTACAGAAATCTTACTTTCCAAATCCCTGTGGATACGGTACCCATCTGTAAAGGACCGATGTCCTCTCCGAATCCTTAACCGCGTGCATTGATTTCTCGATATTGAGACCGTAGATTCCCGGATTTACTCTTGACTGAGCGGATCTTCGGCCTCTATTCCGATGCTATCCCGATTCCGAATCCATATGAAAGCTAACCGAATTATAACCCGTAGTATCAACCGTATCTGGGAGATTCCCCTTGATGGATCTGCACCCATTTCAAGTCGTCGGCGCCATCACCTTTCGAGAGAGAAGAAACTTTCATCATAATAAACAAAGTGCTTTCTAAACGTGTACGTATACACACAAGTAAAGAGATTTTACGATTATATTTATTCTTAGTTATTTATATAATTGAGACCACTATTTTAAATTAAGAAATTTTCTTAATTTAATATCATTTTGTTTTTTTGTTGTTAATGAAAATTTTATACATAATTTCTTTATTTTTATATATTTTTAAATTATATTAGAATTTGGAAACTTTTAAAATTTTGAATGTTGATGTGAACCAATAAAATTGATTGTTTAAAGGGAGAATTGGGAATTTAGAGCAAAAAATGGGAACTATTGTCCCCTTAGTACTTATTTGAGATATGTCACTTTTAGACTAAAATACCCTTTATTAAATATAAAAAATTTCAAAATAAATATTTATACTTACTTTAGAAATTCGGAAAATTCATATTAAGTAAGTAATATATATTGTGTAATTTATCTTAGGAAAAACAAATTTTTTAAAAAATATTTATTTTCATGTTCTACTAATTGTAGAATTTTGTTTCTAGTATTTGCTCTAAAATCTATCAAGTATAGAATAAATATTCTACTATTTGTATAGCATTCTACTATCCCTATAGAATCCGTTATCTACAATGTTGTATATATTCTACTAATTGTAGAATTCGCATTCTATCATGTTCTCTATATTCTACTTTTTGTAGATTAGAAGTTCTACCATTTTTTCTATATTCTACTTTGTTGTAGAATATAAGTTCTACTATTTTGTCTTGATTCTACTGAATGTAGAATACATATTCTACCAAGCGGTTAACAAAATCTGAGAGAAAATCTAGGAACAACTAAAAATCTTCAAAAAATATATTTTTTTTCCTTTTTTAAATCGTTTTGAAAACGTTTTTTCCTAAAAACATATTCAAAAAATATTTCATTTGTCGTGTAATCTTTTTTTTTTCCTTAACAGGATCAAATATTTCCTTTTTAAAAATATTTCCTTATCACGATCAAATATTTCTTTTTTTAAAACTTTTTTTCCTTTGTCGTGTAATCTTTTTTCCTTTTACTTCACTCGAAAATATTTCTTTTGTCGTGTAATCTTTTTTTTTCTTATCAATGCCTAATTATTTTAATTTTTTTTTGAAACAAATATTGATTATTATTATTTTAAGGGGTAAAATTGGATTATCCTTAATATAAATACTAATGAGACAATAATCTTCCAATAAGTACTAAGGAGACAATAGTTCCCATTTTTTGCTCTAAATTCCCAATTCTCCCTTGTTCAAAAGCTAATGTGGACACCCTTAAATGCATATAGAATCAGCTTTTTAATTTTTCTTTATCGTTTTATCATCAAGCAATATGAACTTAACAATTTAATGTTCAAATATATTTGAATTCAAAAAGCTTACGTAGATAATTATTAGTGGTTGTTTAAAATTATATGTGAACATTTAATTATTGGTCGAAAAAAATTAGTAAGCGCAACTCTTGTTATGGGATTCATGATCAATTTAATTTGTAACCAATACAATAGATGAATATGGTATGAATTTTATAGAATAGAAAACTAAGACATGATTTCCTTATTTTTTAAAACTCATTATTTTGAGTAATTTCTATTATTTGTCGTTTTTGACATTTTTCTTTTTTTATATTTGGCAAGTATGAATTTATTATAAACGATGATGTGGACAAATAAAATCGATTGTTTAAAATCATATGTGGACAACTTTAAAGCCTATAGCATCAACTTTTATTAGTAACTAGGTGTCTAACCCGCGCCATAAGGCGCGGGTCGATATCTCAAAACCAAATAAAAAAACACAACGATTAACTAACTAAAACCAAATAAAAATAAAACATGTATTGAGATCAACAAATTGAAAATAGAGCAACAACAAATGACCAATATGAATCAATGAACTAAAATCACAAAAACCAGAACCAATGAAGTGTGTTAAAATAACAAAAAAACAAAACTACGACAAACGCGAATTCTTATAGATATTCTAAAACACATCTTTGTAGACAACATTCATTGTCTTACGTTGTGCTTTACCATTCGAATCGATAATTAGAATCTTCAATCCTTCCCTTGACGTAACTCTAGAGACAGCAACATAAAGCTGACCATGACAAAACACAGGCCTAGGTAAATACAATTCAACTTTTTTCAGAGTTTGACCCTGACTTTTATTTATTGTCATAGCAAAAGCTATAGCAATGGGAAATTGCCTACGCCGCATCCTAAAGGGGAACCTTGCTTCCGGAGGCGAAACAAACATTCTAGGGATGAGTACTTTTTTGCCGACTTTATCACCGCTTATAAGGCTAGCTTCGATAACATGTTTTGCCAACTGATTAATAAGCAATCTTGTCCCATTACACAAACCGCCTCGAGGGTCAATGTTCCTAAGCAACATGATCGGGGCACCAATCTTCAACTTTAAACAGTGATTTGGCAAACCAGACACCTTGATACTGTTTAGATATTCCTGAGTATAAACTATATCATCGATCTTGCTTGTGTCCGAAGTATCAATGCTATCAGAACTAAGATATTCATGCTCATCACCTGGATTCAAAATTTAAAAAGTTATATCGAATGGAATCCAAAGTCATAAATATTCTCAATAACACACTAAAATTACCTGCGAGCTCTGACAACATAAAATCATTTATAACATCAACATCTTGATTACGGGGACTCAGAATAGCCCTTTCTTGAAAAAATTTAGGGTCACGTGTCTTTGCATACATTCCTCTGTAAATCTCTGTTACAATATTTTTCACGGGCTCACCATCTCCAGTTATCAATAAATCCGATGGGATATCGATCTCAACTTCTCCGGTATTGGGTTCACTAATTTTTCCATCACCGATATCCAATATCCATTTTGCAAAATCTCTTAACCCTTGATCGACAACACTACCAGTGCCACGAAGAAGCCTCATATTCGTTTTTAGCTCCAAAACCTTGCAATCAGACAAAATAGGAGAAGAATTCACAGTCGTCAATATAGTTTCCGAGCTATTACCGCCGACAATAACAGGTAAAATCTGCCTAAAATCTCCGCCCAAAACAACCACTTTACCACCAAATACCTTATTACACTTTAATATATCACGCATAGTCCGGTCGAGCGTCTCGAAACAATGTCTGCTCATCATCGGAGCTTCATCCCAAATAATAAGGCTAGCTGCTTCAAGTAATTCTGCTTGGTGCGACCCAGCACTTATCGAGCACAAGGTATACTCGTTGACAACGATCGGTATCCCAAATCTAGAATGAGCCGTTCGACCCCCCTGCAGCAATAATGCAGCTATCCCACTCGATGCAACATTAAGGACTATACGACCTTTAGACCGGAGCGCAGAACCCAAAACGCTCCACAGATACGTTTTTCCTGTTCCACCATAACCATAGACAAAAAAGAAACCACCGGTATCACCATTAACCGCGTACATTATCTCATCGTAAACACGTCTCTGCTCATCGGTAATTGTAGAGAACAACCTCGCATGATCAGCAGCCAGTTTATCACAATCATAGTACTGCTCATCAAGTAAAAAATGGTTAATGTTCTTATACCGATCAATATCGTCCGGGACAGGCATCGATCCTTTATAATTAGACAAAGAATGACCGTTCCTCCGCATATACTTTTCAATCTCTGACAAAGCAAGATTCTTCAAATGGGCTTCGCTTATTACCAGACCTGTTTAAAACGAAAGTTAGACACAAAATTAAAAACAAAAATAAAAATTAAAGAAGGGGTTAAAAACGATCATACTATTATTGTTCTCTTTGCGCCTCAGCATGTATACGAAATCTTCGGTTAATAATTCCCAAGTAGCATTCCAAACGTTGATAGGAACTGCCACACTACTCGAAAGTAGCATAATGGCAAATAATTTACGTAAGAACTTTCCTGAACCCCAAAAACTTGCTTCTTTAATGCCATCAATGTATTCTTTATCATCGTCTAACAAACCAAGGGCATAGCATGCTTCCCGGAATGTAGCATATAGAACACCTTTAACCGTTTTGAGCTCATCAAAACTTTTAGGCCTTTTGACGACGTTTAGCAGAATCCTCAGGTGATATGCGTCTGTCAAAGACGATGGTACATATGTAAGCCTGCCTATGGCAAAACCTTGCCGACGAACTTTCCATACCCTGAGTTGCGTAACCCAAACGAACATTGTCGGAAAATCTGCGTAAGTTAATGTACGTGCCAATGCATATTCTCGATTGGCTTCCATCCAAGCTAAGAACTTAGACTGACCTACCGATGGTCTATTGAGAACGTCATCAACATTGTCATCTTCGTGATATATAAGTAATTGCTGACCAGGAAGATGAAACGAAAGTTTAACAACCAGAGTAGTTCGATAGTGCGTAGGAAAAGCAAGAATCCTCCAGGTGGCTTCACAAGCCGAAATATACCTACAATCCCAACAACACAATCGTCACACCGGAGAGAACAAATATATAATAATTTTTGAAAACGTGGTGAGCATCAACATAAAGAATTTGAGAGAAACACCTGCAATTATAATAATATTTAACATCATCTTCGGAGATAACGGGGTTACCATCCTCATCTTCAATGGCTGCCCTAACATAATCCGGACCTTTGTTTATATATTTAAACAGGTACTTGATTGACCTCGTCTGATTGCACCACTCGTTGTTAATATGAGCACGATAACGCTTCATAAGCTTTTCGTTGTAAGGTACAACATACCTATTGTCACACTCGAAACCTTTCTTCAACACAGTTCGCGAATTGTCCCGACGTGTATAAATAGGAAATCCAGCATCATCGATCTTCGTAACTGTACTATATGACTTTGGAAAAAATTTAGTACACCTCCTATCGCTCATACATACGTTCTTTGGATTGGCTTCACCACATGGCCCATGTATCATTAAATCGCCAACAATTTCATACAAATAAGGATCTAAATCCTTATCAGGGATTTCAGCCGATATAAATTTATCAATGTCCTCACTCGTAGGTAACCTAGAATCAGGATGCAAGAAGACAACCATATGAGCATGCGGCAATCCCCTTTTTTGAAACTCAATGGTATACATTGCTGAAAATAGACAAATCATAAAAACGGATTTAACAAAACTCGTGTTATATGCGATTATCAAAAGCAACTCAACATGGATAATAATACAAATACAAAACGATTTAACATGTCCACGCCTAAATGCGATAAAAGACATCCAGATCAAATATGTTTATAAAATACGAAATTATAACAACTTTATCCAGTATTTAATACAATATTTGTTTCTATACAGAAAGAAACTCAATATTATAACGTATACCACAAATAACCACATATAATAAGAGCTAAACATAATCATACTTAGAACGTACAATGAAGTTCTTACCTGAGTTAACGCGACCTAGGACATTGTCATTTGTTATATAACGCACAAGATTATCGAGTTTCATCTTGAAAACTCTACAACAAATATCCGGTCGATCCTCAGTCTTCAAATCATGCTTTTGTAAATATCTCGTTATTTCAGGCCACTTCGGATTGCAAGTGATTGTAATAAAAAAATATGGATAGCCATAATACTTGCATGTCGCCATCGCGTCTAGATAATGCTGCATCATATACCTCTTACTACCAGTGAACGATGACGGTATAATGACCCGTCTTCCTTGTCCGGCAAGACTACAATCACCTTTCTCAACTGCTCGTTCAATCTTATCAAAGTTATCACATCTGAGTTTCTTTTGATTATTCCAAATATAACGAAGTCTATTAGACTCTATCATGGTATACGCGTCCACTAAGAACTGCTGATACAATCTGCCAGACATCATAATAACTGGAGATTCATCATATCTCTCTTGAATGCGAAATGCAAAAAATTCACGTATCGTCACAGTCATACGCTTCCTACCAGCGGTATCAACGAACCCAATATCAATTCCTAGTCTGAATCCATCCTCACCATATGGGAACAACAATGGATATTGCAAAGGGAAATAAGCCGGATGTAGCTCACTTATTCGCTGTAACTTTCCAGTCCTACTTTCAAGAACTATATCTCGTTTATCAGCAAACATACTAAAATCCCCAGGCACCAAAGCCGCGACATCTTTCTCGGTTGGCAAGTTATGAATTCGCCCATCAGCAGCTCTTCCAGCAGCAAGCACCAATTTATAACAATTATTATTACCACCATCGACGAATCTTTCCCGTGCAGACCTAAACGCTTTGACATGAGGATTATGAACATCCAACATTCTTGTTAAAAGCCTCACAATATCAGGGCTAAGTTTTTCCGAACACCCAGTTGTCCTAGTAAGAAAAAAAAAATTATACAATTTCTTATTAAAATTATCGAATTATGCAAATTTTTACAAACCAAAAAAATCCGAAAACTAAACAATTACCCGTAAGCACTCAGTCTATTAGCTGTCTCATTTATGGTATCGTAGATGTATAGCTGCAAGAAATTTGGTTGCTTGCCAGCAGATGGGAAAATATCTCCGATACGATGATAACTCTCACCACATAGCTGAAATAGATACGGACCGGCACCATTGTTGATGGCGCTATTAATCTTGCCACCGAGAGATGTAAACGAAAACATCATGTTGTAGGCTCTTATGAATTCACGAAAATGGGTCCTCCTATCACCGCGGTTATACAATAATGTCAATAATGTTTTTGGAGGCGCTTTAAGAAGTGGTAGATCAACCTTTCCTTTATGACAGCAAATAGTAAAAACCGGGGTAGCGGTCGCAACCTTTTTGTTTATACGTTCCCCAAACCACATAAAAGCATGACAAAAACCACACATGTAGGATGGATCACCATCGTCATAGTAACCTGGAAAATGAAACCAATTTCAGCATGTGCAACACATAAAAAAATATAAAACATATATAAATTTGCTATTAGTACCATTCTCAGTTTGCCCGAAAAGTGCTGAAGAATTAATCCTAGCTAAATTAATTGGACTTTGTTGTTTTCGCCGAGCCGAATTATTCACTTTTCTAGGAACAGAGTAATTCGCAGACCCCTCATCTTCGTCGGTATCAGAATCAGTGGCCACAAAGCAGAGAAAATCATCGACATCCACGGGCTTGTCTAACAAGTCTATGAAACCAAATAACCAACATTAACAATAAATTCAATTATATACATACCACCTACAAACCAAGTATACAAATTTCGAAATCATAACCTAAACTCCTTATTTGTTTTTTCAAGGCACGTTTGGATCGAAGAACCTCCATTCTTCTTCTCCTGGCAACTCTAGCCATGCCAACCTTGCCAAGACCATCTATATCAATGTATGTGTGATAAATCAAACTTTTGGGGGTACCAACTGGTGCATAAATTTCAGCTCTCGTAGTTATGGCTGATATAACAAATAGAAATCAGAGTAAGCAAATTAACAAAAACAACGAACCTACTTAATAAATCGAAAAAACTCACGCCGGTTTGAGACAGGAAATTTAAAAGCTTTCGTCCGCTTGCCACCAGTCTTTGGGGGCTTCATAACCCGCAACAATATGAATTTTTGGAATAGACTCCGATCAATAAACGCGAGATAAAACTATAATTAAGACTCTTCTATGATGATCGACCAAAACAATACAAAGATTTAAACACCCTACTCGTCTTCGATTAAAACATCGAAACAAATCAGTGATCAGAGCTTAGAAAAACAACTACCAATAAGTATATAAATAAAAGTAACAACTTCAAGCCTAAGGCACCTAAGTCATTATTTAAATCAAAACGCAAACCCTAGCAAAAAATAAATAACAACTATCATTAAGATTTCGTATCCTTATATTATGCTCGAACTACATAGACGATAATTGCTATACTTATATTATGCTCGAACTACAGAAGACAAAACTTTGAACACTAAACTCGTGATTGAGTAGAATACACGAATCAGGTCAACGATCACAGCGAAGATGAAACAACAGCTTAAGAAGTATATAAATAAAAGTTATGACTTAAAGTTAAAGGAAACTAAGTACTTGTCTCCACCAAAAACACAAACCATTAGCAAAAAGGAAATATAACAAAAATCTGATTCGTTTGTAAACAATATCCCAATTTTCCTTTTCAAGGAAACATGAACAAATTTCAGTAAACAACATCCTATTTTTCTTTTACAAGGAAACGTGAACACATATTATAATCACGAACGTAAGAGCAGAAAAAGGACGTTTGTATACGTCGCCTAATACTATTAGTGTATTCAACAAACAACAACATCGCCTTTCATAATATTTTAAATATCATTAGATAAACTCGCGAAACAAACTAAGCAAAAAAATCCAATAAATTAAACTCCAAAAAGAGTAAACCCAGAAATACAATAAATCATTAAGGAAAATGATAGATTAAAAAATCAAAAATAAACTCCTAAGACAACTACTCGGTCATTGATTTCCATTCTCTTTTTTTACCAGCCAAGCTTTCACTACGACCCGGTGTTTGAATGATCATATCCGAGACTCGCTTAGAACCAACCAACGGCGGCGTCACTTGCAAATCATCACTTGAGCTGCCAAGTCCAGTTCCAGCATGGAAAGTTTCAAGGCGACCACGAACAAACCTAGACAACATGTCAGCATCATCGACCACTATATCCACCCTGTATGATAGTCTTCTATTGTTTAGATTATCGGACGATACCGCAACTTTGAACATGAGTTGTTTCCCCACCAGGGCACTCAAAGCGTGCGGCAAAACAGAGCAGTCCTCCTTTAAAATAAAAAAGACAAGCACATATGAACGAATAATTTTGGAAAACAAACTTACAGAAAATAACAAAGAAAACAAAAAAACCCTACCCCTGCAACCTCCTCCGCCAAGGTATCGGCCGAAACTCGAAGAAAGGCACTTGCAATTTTATCAAAAAGCATAAAACTGAGCTCCTCACCCGACTCATCAGAAACACGAAGAACAAGTTTAAACCTACACCCATAAAAATAACACAATACAATTAACATTCAAATTTAACTTTAACTTTTCCGAAAAAATGAATAAAGGAATCAACTACCTGGCTATAACATCAGAAACAGACCGCTCACACTTCGTACAATCGAATAGTATTGGACCGTCATCGTCAATACCATCGTCAAATGGATGAACGGACTTATCACATTCTTTGCAAGCAATATAATACCATCTTGGATTATACTCAATACGAACAACTTTTGCAGCAGTGACACACTTAACCTCCTACACAATATAAAGAACAAATTACAGCTGACATAACAAATCAAATGAGTCGTAAACGTCACACAGTCACGACTAACAAAGATTATGTACCTCTGTGGCATAAACAATCTCTTGTACGGACTTTTTTGGATTCTTTCCAAAGAACTCGTCATTCCAAGAAACAGTTTTGGAAGATGACGAAGGCAAAACTTCGTCATGAGTGATTATCAAGTTATCGTGCGGTAACCTAAAAAAAAAATAAAAAAATCAGTAACGATAAATACAACCAAAAAGACACAAATACTATTATTCAACAAAGCATACAAGGATCTAAAATCGTCAACTTGCGGAGAAGCCGGATCCAAAAGAATTTGAGTGGCGTTGAAAGCGTTGGAGATACTATAAACATCTACACAAAAAACACGAAATAACAAAATACGTTAATTGTATTCTAAATGAACAACAAACGAACATAACGACAGGCACAAAAAAAACAAAAAAAAATCGTAAGAAAATACCTTTCCATTCAGACACACACGCGAGTCTAACAACACACACGATTACAGACGAATCGTGTCCAGCAACATAGGTAGCAAGTTGATTACCAAAATCTCCCCACAAAGTACATGTCAAACGGCGATCGCTGTATATTATATATAAATCTGTTAAACAAATTAACAATAGTCAAGCGAACAAAACACTACAGTAAAACCAAAAACTTACGTGACATCTCGCAGTACAACGTCCAGTTTCTTTGTGCGTTTTCCTCTAGCCATAATATTGGAGGATTCAAGACTAACAATTTGCCCAATCACGTCTAAATATAAGGCAAACTCATCAGCAATAATAATCAGATTGATAAAGAACAAACGATGAACATGAAAAAAAAAAAAAAAACCTAACAACACGCTGTTATTGTAATCGCCATTGTGAATGCTCGAAAAGTCTTTCAAATAATTAAAAGGCAGATCCCTAGGAAAATCATCACAAGGCTTGACGACAGTAGTACGATAAAAGCTAATCTTGAAAGGGAGAGGACTTGTCCTATATTCGGTGTTGTAATCTTTGAAAGTGAAATTGCTAAGGAATAACGAACGCCCTTCTTTGAGCTCCTCTTGGAACCGTTCGACAGAATCCCCATCCACGGTCGCATGAATCCTGGAACCCTATAAAAACATAAACAATCGTAATAATCAACTAAAACACAAATATACTACTATAAAACAACTATAGTAATTTTTTAATTCAAACTATATGCACCGTCTAATTGGAAATAGTCTTACCACTTCATCAACCAAAACCATATCAATGGAGACAATTTTATTATTTCGAGTCAAATTCCAAAGCTTCATTATCTAAACCTTCAGTTTGTACCGACTTTTGGATCGATCGATATTCTTAATGAGCACTTGAACAGCGGGTTTTCTCTTGAGATAAGACATGGCAACCTTCTTATTGTCTTGCGTTACCTCGGTGGCAATTGTCTATTCAAGATAAAACTTAGACTATTAGGGTTTACATATGCACCATATATATAATAAAAATAAGGAACAATCGAACATAAGATTGACATAAATCGTAAAAAAATAACGATATTTATCTTTTTTGTACAAACAAAGTATATCAATATAAGTAAATATAACAATATTATGTGTGGATGAGCTTAAGAATATTTCCAAGATAAAAAAACCAAGAAGTATATTTCCTTTTTTTTCTTCTATAGGGGAATATTCACATTTTAACAATATATATCAGTAAGTATATTCATAAGAAATAAAAATTAATATTGGAAGATATCCTTAAACATAAGAGTTTGGGACCAAAGAAACTATATGATTAATGATTTTGTAACCAAAGAAAATAGAGCTATCCGTCATTTTGTTAAGCCCAAAACAAACATTTCAAACCGAATTAAACCTCATCATCGAGAATTAGTGAATTTATTCAAAAACCGGTTGTAATAATCAAGACACTCCCATAACCACCAAATAACCGGTTTGCTAAACTCAAAAATCGTATCTATACATACACATATAAAGCAATAAGTACACACACATATATATATATATATAACACCTTATCAACACCTAAAATCCAAATCAACCAATCACTAACAAACTAACCCACCACTCAATTAATATATATTAAAAATTAACTTATCAAAAACCAAAATCACAAGCACCCAATACAAACACACGAAAATCTACAACTTACCCCACAAACCAATAAAACATTATCCTTCTACCATCTATTTAAAAACACACCACCACCACCACAACAACACAACATCGACATCTTTTCTTAGCAAATTCCAGCCATAAAACACTCATCCAAGTTTCGAAAAACAGAACGAAGCGATGGGTCTGATTTTTAGACCACCAGGCTCAGATAGCCCCCTCAGTTTCGTGATAATATTCCCGATTTCGAGGGCTATATGGGTCTGGTGGTTTAACACTCAATCCCTTTCACACACAAGTATACGATATCAGCAGCTACATATCCACAAAACACCTAAGCAAGTTTCGGAAAAGAAGCGGTGGGTCTGATTTTTAGACCACCGGGCTCTGATAGCCCCCTCAGTTTCGTGAAAATATTTCCGATTCCGAGGGCTATAGGAGTCCGGTGGTTTAACACTCAATCCCTTTCACACACAAGTATACGACGACACAACTACATATCCTACATAAACTTCTATGCAAGTCTCATCCGGTATACTTTTTAATATGTATCATAATATTTGCAAACCACTCCTATATCGGTGTTTGAATTCAATCAATGCTGACACTACTATTTATATATATATATATATATATATATAGTATAGATCTGAAAGTATATATGCCTTTGTGAATACGATATTTACCCAAAATCAGTCATTTTTTTTGTTTATTGAAACCTGTTTATTATTTATCAACAAAAAAAAGAAAAGAAAATCATATACATGCTATGGAATAAACTTGCACGTGAAAGCTATGTCAGCTTTGATGCTACCTAAAAAAAAAAAAATACAGAGCATAGGAGAGAGAAAAACAGAGCATGGTGAAGAGTTTTTCTTCTAATGCATGAGTGAAACCCACCGATTAATGAGGTACGAGCCTGTCCAATTCCGTTATTGTTGTAGAGAGAGGACTCGGTTTCTAACTCCCTTGCAGATGGACAAAACCAGTAATCTAATACATAGTATAAAAATTGAATCGACCAAGCTGCTTTCGAGAGTCTAAATATGTTTGTATGTATATGTATCCACATTCAAATCCTTTTATATGATGTGTATTTACTTCATTTTGCCTAAAACCCAAGCATGTGATGGATGGTAATGATTACGAAAGGATAAATAAGACTAAAAAACTAACGGGCCAAAAGACAATATAATCTGATACTAAATTCATACGAAAATCTCAGGAATATAACGAACATATGAAAATCCGAAACAAATCAGCTAAAACGAAAACAACAAAGCACTACTATAAAAAAACCAAAAAAAAAAGGAGAAGAAACGATTTGGTCTAATAACCGATTCATAACATCTTAATGTCGATTGAAGACACCACTAAGTCTTGGAGACTTCCTTTTTGGCATATTGTGAACCCATCTGAAAGTAAAACCTCTAAAATGTTAGAAATTAAAAAAAACATAAACGATTCAACCTCACGAATATCAAAAAGGATCAATACCTCTCCTTGAAATCCTCCACTTCTGTGACAAGGGGATTCAATACAACCCGAGTAGGATTGATACCAGAAATCGTCACTTTTCCTAGACGACCAACAAAACACACACAAAGAACAATAACTATATAAAAACAAACGATAAACAACCTTTAAAAATACACATAAATTTAAAGATAACGATCCAAAGGCCAAATACCTCCACAAAAATCAATTATGCCCCATCTAATAATGCAAACAACGACATCATCACTGCAAGCCCGCCATTCTTCATAGAACTTTAAAGCCATAGCACCATCCAATTTACACGAGAGGCGAACACCACTGATAAATATTAAAACACCCAATAAAATATACAAATTAAATCAAATTACGTTACACATAATATAAACCGAAACCAATCATATATATATAAAGTGTATACACTACACCACTGACCTTAAGTCCTCCAACTCGAATGCGATGGTCTGATACTCGCTATCGCTTCCCTTTTCAGCGAGTTCGACTAATGTAAAACCTTCCCAGTGATGGAACTTGCCAACATTCACAACCCGACCTATTAATTCTACAAAACAAAAAATATATAAATAAAAAGAAACATGACGAAAATCAAAACTAAAAAAAAAAATAAACTTCATAAATGGATCCACTTACCAACCAAATAATCGTCGCAATATTGTCTTTCCAAGACCTTACGGAAATCAACAAACGCGAAAAAATTCCTTCCACACGGAAACAAAATTTTGCAGACCGTAGTCAAGGAATGCAAGAATATCTTACAAAGATGCGAAGTAGTTCTATAAACTCCACCTTGCTGAGCAACCTCAAAATGTTGGATCCTAACCCAAATCCCCTCATACAAACGATACTTGAACGAATCATAACAGAGATTTGTAACAGTGGCGTGTATCTTCTTACCCTATCAACATGACAAAAAAAGTATACGAAGTCAGAATAAATCATTAAGAAGCAACACGAAGCAAACATATACCCAAAAAAAAAAATGGCGAACCTGCTCATCACATAACACGGCCTCCATTCGCTGACCAGACGGATGCAAACAATGCCACCAAACACGCAGAACCTTAACATATATCGCTGACTCAAACATCCCAGCAACCAAACGCGATACACCAAAATCATGTGAACGATTACAAGAAGACTTAGCATGCGGTTCTAAACACGCGTTATGATCATATTCCATACCATCATTAATATCACAATCCGAACCAAAGAGCCTACGACGTGTGCGCCCACACTGAGGCAAAATCTTCACAAAGATACCATCCACAAGCTCAGTTGGCGTACCAGGATAAGAAAGACTAACGGTGTATACACTACAAGAAAACAGGGGTATTTCCGACGGCCAAATCCGTCGGAAAAGGCCTTTTCCGACGGATTTAAGCTGTCGGTTACAGTTCGTCGGAATCCGTCGGAAATCCGTCGGCAATTTCCGACGGATTTCCGACCGCTTACTTTCCGACGGCATTTCCGACCGAATATCCATCGGAAACTCCGTCGGAAGTCCGTCGGTTAACCGTCGTGAATTTCCGACGGTATTCCGACGGATATATTACCGACAGCATTTCCGACGGATGGTGATCGGATGAATTTGTCGGAATTCCGACGGATTTCCGACGGTAACTATTTCCGACTGATTTCCGACGGATAATTTGATCGGAAGTTATCTCGGAAGTCCGTCGTTTCTTCGTCGGAAATAAAATCCGTCGGAAGTCCGTCGGAAACTTATTCCGACGGAATTGCGACGTATTTTGAATTTTATTTTGAATTATATAATTATTTGTTTTTTTGAAATTTATAAATTAAAATTATATAAATTAGAAATATAAATTAAAAATAGAAATAATAAATATATAAATTCATTAAACAAAATTAAAAAATTCATTACACATTAAAAAAAATTGTTCAAAAAAAAAAACCATTAAAAGAAAATATTTAAGCGGTTGGAGAATCCCCGTCGTCGTCGTCGGGATTATTATCCCGAAACATATGCGGGAAACATTTCTGCATCATCTTCTCCAACGAGGAGAGCTTCTTGTTGGTAGTCACTGGCTCCGTCCGTAGCTCTTCGACCTGCTGGTCACGGTCTTTCACCGTTTGGGTGAGCTTCTCGATTTCTACCCGGTACTCCGAAGGATAACGAGGAAGCGAGGAAGAAGATTCCTGGGTCGGAAGGGTGCCTAACCCAGCGAATCGACCTTTCACTTGCCCGGTTTGCTGCGAATAATTATAACCGTTAATAATTAAATAACAAAAAAAAAAAAACGAAATGAAATTATAACTTACCTCAAGTACAATCTGGTTTATCTCTTCCCGGGATAAAGAGTTCGAGGACGTCGAGCCGTCGATAGTGAGCTGCGATATTGATACTTCACGGTCCAGCTTCGTCTTCTTGCTCTTCTCGACAACATCCCGCATCCCCAAGTCCTGTATCTGACCGGTTTTCTTGTTGGTGTGTCTCTGCTCGATGAGTTTAAGATAATCGGGTTCGGAACCAGATTCTCTCGCCTGCGAAAATTATTTAAGTTAAATAAATATAAAAAACAGAATTAGTAATAAAAAATTTAAATTAAACTTACCATTTCCTGCGCTTCCCGTTCGATGGTCTTTGCGCCCCCGTTGTGGATGTAGACCCCTTTCCCGCCTCGTTGGCTATTTCGGTTCTTCGACTGTTGCTCGGAGGTCTTTTTCGTCGCAGGCCTACTCCAGTAGTCACAGAAGCCATTCCAGACGTCGTCGTCAAGGTCCTTCGGCTTGTCTTTGTTGTGCTTCCACTTCTGCTTCCACTCGTACATGTGCTTCGAGTACGAGTTTGCGGCATACTTGTCGAATGTGTCAAGGACTTTGCGCGTATGATGAGAGTCCCACGTGAACTCTTGCTACAATTTTAAAAAAATATATGTTACATGTCAAAAAGAAAAATAGACAAAATGAAATTCAAAATAAATACTATATCAATAAATAACTTACCGCGAAAGTCCAGTGCCACACGTCTTTCTCCTCGGTAGGCATGTCCGAATACTTCTCGTACGGTTTGTCCAACATGTTGTGGAGCATCCGTAATATCGCCTTGGTGATCTGAGTCGACAGCTTAAACCTGAAAACATTATGAAAAGATATAAATATGTGAAGTTTAAAAATCTAAATAAATTGAAATAATGTACAAAAATTATCTTACCAAGTCCCGTCCTCAAACTTCGGGTCGAGTCGAATGCAATGGCCACGGTTAGGCTGCCGAACTAGCTCCGCGATCTCAATGTGGCTCCGAGCAGCGGATTGCTGGGAATCTGGGATGTGAGTTCCCGAGCTCGTTGGTCCCGGAGGCGTACACCGAGAACGGCGTCCTTGGTTGCCGCCTCCCAACTGAAGAACGTCGTCGTGATCCCTGCGGAAAACGGTAAAATTGTTAGTAAATTAACAAAATTTCAAAAGTTACCAAAAATTTTGAAAATTTCGGGAAAAAATTTATGAAAAATTCAAAATTTCCGAAAAAGTTAAATTTTCCAAAAAATTCAAATTTTCCGAAAAATTCAAATTTTCCAAAAAATTCAAATTTTTCAAAAAATTCCAAAATTTGGGTTAATATTTTAAAATCAGTTTTAATACATAAAAATATTAAAAAAACGTTTTATTACTAAAAAAATGATATAAACGATTTTATTACTAAAATCATATCTGAAAAACGTTTTTATTATTAAAAAAATATTTTAACATCAACTTTAATATATAGAAATATTTTAAAAACGTTTTTATTAGTTAAAAATATTATAAACGATTTTAATATATATAAATATTATAAAAACGTTTTTATTACTTAAAAAATATATTAAAATCGTTTTTAATATATACAAATATTGTCTAAACGTTTTTATTACTTAAACAATATTTTAAAAACGATTTTAATATATACAATTATTTATAAAAATTCAAACAATATCTACAAATGTTTTTAAAATGTTTTTAAAAAATCAAACAAGATCTAAAAACGATTTTAATATAAACAAACGTTTTTAAAAAATCAAAAATTTGTTTTCTAGATCTAACAATTCTAAATCAACAATCTAAACACATAAACCCTAATACTAATATTATTCTACATAACAAATTCTATTCTAACCACCTAACAATTCACATAAATAGAATTCTAACATCCTAACTAATATATTCCCTAAAACTAACAAGATATATAAAAAATTAAATGAATTGATGAAACTTACATGGTTTTGATGAAGAAAAGTTGAGGAATTGATGAAGTTGAGGAGTTGTGGATTTGAAGACTAAAACCGAAATTGTGAAGAAGAAGAAGAGAACAAAAGGTTTTCGGTAAGGAAGAAGAAGAGAGAAGAGGGAGAAGAAGAGTCGGAAGAGAGAGAGACAGAAGAGAGAAATAAGGAAAAAAACTTACGCTTTGTCGATATATTTCGAAGTCCGTCGGAAATCCGTCGGATTTCGAAAAATAATTTCATTTACGCGGTTGATATTCCCGCGGTCTCGAAAATATCAAAGTCCGTCGGAAATCCGTCGGAAATTTCCGACGGATTGGAGAGGATAAGGTATATTCCTTGCATGTTTGTCGATTGGTCAGTCAACAGGCACGTGTCAAATTTTCCATATCCGTCGGAAATTTCCGACGGATTTCCGACGGAATTAGGGTATATTTGGGGTTTAGGGTTTAGGGTTTCTTTTTATGATTTAGGGACATGTAATTTACATGTTTCATTCAATATATATATTAAGTTCATCAATATTAAAGGCTTTGCATTAGTTTAAAAATTATACAACATCAAAACATATCATTTCACATAAATCAACTATATCTTATAATATAACTTATACAAACACTTCCATCAAAATTTATAAATTCTATATAACACATTTTTTTGATGTAAATACAAGGTTAACCTATTTTAGATACATCATACAAGTATTTGTAAACTTTTGCCACAAAAAAAAACCTATACCCTAAACATGATTTTTGAATATGTCCGTCGAAAATCCGTCGGAAATCTGTCGGAAATTTCCGACGGATTTAGTTGCATCGGCTAAAAACTCAATCCCTCGTTTGGGTTATATCCGAGGGATTGAGTTTTTAGCCGAGGCAACTGAATCCGTCGGAAATTTCCGACGGATTTCCGATGGGTTCAGTTGCCTCGGCTAAAAACTCAATCCCTCGTTTGGGTTATGTCCGAGGGATTGAGTTTTTAGCCGAGACAACTGAATCCGTCGGAAATCCGTCGGAAATTTCCGACGGATTTCCGACGGATTTAGTTGCCTCGGCTAAAAACTTTAACTGAATGCCTCGGCCAAATTTTTTTTTTTTAATTTCCGCTTTTGTTACACTTAATCAAATGTCTAAGTTTATCAAATTTCGACATAACTGATATATTACACATTGCAATTATAGTTCAAATATATGTTCATATTTTACGGTGCAAATTTTATAATTAAAACTATTGTCAATCCGATGATGAGTAATCTGATTCTCCTGAATCGGAAGGTTCCCCAAATTCGTCAAATTCTTCTTCTGAATCCTCAAATACCCGATCGTCTGCTTGTATGGTGAAATCAACGACAAGGTCGACCTCAAGGGAATGCTCGATTGAACCCAAACCTACGGAGCTTTGTTGGAGGGGTTCATGATCAGACATCCCATGAACTCTACCTCTCGGGTTTATCGATGTGACTGTAACCCACGGGTCTTGCTTGTTTGTCACCCGCGGATAGGGAATGTAGCATACCTACACCATGTACAAATTTAACCACGGGAATGCAACAAAACTAAATTAAAAATTAACATAAAAGAAAAACAAAACTAGTCTGCTTGTGATGCAAGTACAAATGGCTCGTATCTCTGGAGTTTTCTTCTGCTATGTAATGATGTAACACCAAATTGGTCGTGTCGCACACCGCTTCCTACTAATGGGTCGTTCCAGTCGCATAAAAATGCAACACATCTTAGACCGAGCATTCCTGGGTACTGAACATCGAAAATCTCACGTACGACACCATAGTATACAAGATCACCTGACTGAGTTGATACACCGTAATCTGAAGTTGTCGCACTCCTATCATCCCGAAGAATCTTAAAAGCGTACCCCGTGTGCTATACATCACATGTGACTGCACGGTTGCTAGTGGAAATCTCACAATTTCTTCTAACCACGTGGGAAATGTTTGTCCATTAGCCTTCTCTGTCGTCACCTGCACAATTAAAATAAAAAACATCAAATAATTAAATCTTTCATTACATATGATGATTGCTAAAAACAAGACAATTAAAAGACTTACATAATCTCTTAACCAACGTCCGAACTCTTCCTGTTTGAGCTCGATTAGCTCGTCCTCTGTTTTGTCAGGAAATGCAAAACGTTGATAAGCCATATACATCATGTGAGATTGAAGCAATTATCACGTTAGTACACATATATATAATCAAGAACCCAATAAGTAATTAAAAATTAAGTTCAATATAATACCTCTCATATTCATCAACTCCGTCGCAGTTTGTGAGAATATACATATGCAAATGCTCTCGCTCTTGTGGTGAAAGTCTCCTCTTCTTGCCTTTTCCACTAAGTCGTCCAATCTCTAAAAATATATGAGGTACATCAACCGGATAGAAAGGTAGGACGCCTCCGTCATCATGTCGAGCTGCTCTACGACTCTTTGTTTTGACTTGTGATGGAAAGTAGGACTCGGCAAAATGTGAGGTTTCTTCATTGATGGTTTGTGCGACGATAGAACCCTCCACTCTACTCAAATTTTTCACCTTCTTCTTTAGATGTAACATATACCGTTCGAAAGGATACATCCAACGGTACTGAACCGGGCCCCCAAGCTCTGCTTCTCGAGGGAGATGAATTGTTAGATGTTCCATAACATCAAAGAATGAAGGAGGAAATATCTTCTCCAAATTGCAAAGGATTACAGGTATATTCGCCCCAAGATTGCGGATACCGTCTGATGTAAAAGAGCGAGAACATATATCTCGGAAAAAAGCACCAATCCCTGCAAAATATGGATATCAAATGAATAATTAAATAATGAAGTATATATTGTATAAAGTAGTAAATAAATAATTTCATGATTGTACCTGCAATTGCTTCGTGGACATTACGTGGTAGAAGACATGCAAAGGCAAATGGAAGGAGGCGCTGCATCACCACATGACAATCATGACTCTTCATCCCAGTGAACTTCCCTTCTCCATGATCAACGCAGTTCCGAAGGTTAGATGCGTATCCGTCCGGGAATCTAACACTTTCGGTAATCCAGTAAAAAAACTCGGCCTTTGAAGGTTCATCGAAACGAAAAGCCGGGACCGGAGGCTTCCCGTTCCCTGTCACATGTAGTGCTCTACTGATATTCATGCATTTTACATGTTTAAACTTATATTTTACTTAAGAGTTTTGTGCCATTTGCATGCATAATCATGGTTGTGTCATGCATTTAGGTCTCATTTAGAGTTTAGGACATTTGCATTAGGTCCTAGTGAGTTCTTGCATTCATTTGGAGTGTTTGTAGGTGTTTTGGAGGAGATTTCGTCACCCGAGGAAAGGAGACAAAGATCCACACCGAGTATCGATTGATACCAGGCGTAACGCCGGGTATCGATCGACACCAAGGGGCAATACCGATGCTCCTGCTCGGTGTCACAGCTCGGTATTGCCACAGGGAGAACCCGAGGGAAATGGCCTTAACAGGGAGCAAAGATACCGAGGAGTGACCTCGGTATCGACTGAAGCAGCATCGATCGATACCAGGATCAGCACTAGGTATCGATCGACACCGAGTGGCAATACCGATGCTCCTGCTCGGTACCCCAGCTCGGTATTGCCACAGGAGGAATCCAGGGGGAATTGGCCCTTAATACGGAGCTATGATACCGAGGAGTGACCTCGGTATCACTGGAGAACAAGCCTGGTGCGTCCTAGGTATCGATCGATACCGAGGGTATCGATCGATACCAAGCACTTTTTACCCATTTAAACCGGGTCGGTACCCGGTTTGTTCCGGGTCGACCCGGTTCGTTACTGTTCAGTATTTAAGCCCAAAAACCTAATTTTTGAGGGCTAAGTCTTTTTCTAAGCAAAAACCTCTCTAGGAGTGATTTGTAAGAGATTGATCCTTTATTTTATATGCAATTTGAGTATTGTTTCTTGATTTGATCCATCTATCTTTACTTTCTAATCATTTAATCATCTTGATCATGAGCTTTAATACTTCTTTCCTTGGATTTGTTAAACCCATGATGGTTAGTGAGTAGTCTTAAGGATCTTGGGATGAGGTTGATTAGGGGGATCTAGGGTTTGATTAGTGGTGTTTAGGATTAGATAATCTTATATTCCTTCTTGTCTAGAGTCCCTAATGCTAGATCTAGCTTGAAAGAGTGGGTCTAGATCATTAGGCATTTCATGAACACCAAGTGTTTGATGAAATGCCAAGACCAAACTAGACAAGAGATTTATGTTCCTAACCTAAGACATTAGTTGTTTAGGGTGTATCTTTGGTTGATCTTGTTATAATTCTTAATGCTTGCTAATTGATAATCCACAAATGATGATTTGCTAATGGGTTTGATAATTAGCATAGTGATTAGTTGCTTGAAAGAGAACTAATCTAGATTAGAGATCTATTGCCTAGGGATTAGCTTCTTGAGTAATTGAACACCACTAATTGAGCTTGGATCACCCTATATCAATAACCTTATCTCTTGTTCCGCTTTTATTATTTGGATTACATCTTGTTTAGTTGTTTACTTGCTTAATTTTGGATACTTAATCACCAAACCACTCGTTTAGCTTAAATTACAAGTGTTCCTTGCATTCTTAGTGAATAGGACAAATTCCCAATTATGGATTGATAACCTCTTTATGCTACATCGTTTAGAGGGTATTGATACCTCTTAGAAGACTAAAAAGTCTGGCAAGTCCAATCTAGACTTCAGATTGTCCTTCGTCTTCCCTTTGACATTGAGAACGGTGTTCATAATGTTGTCGAAAAAATTCTTCTCAATGTGCATGACATCCAGATTATGCCTCAAAAGATGGTTCTTCCAATAAGGCAAATCCCAGAAAATGCTCCTCTTGTGCCAATTATGAACGTTGCCACAACCATCAACAGGATGATGCCCGTTACCACCACAATCAACGGTCCTCTCTGCACCAAAATCTCTGAACTGAGTCAACAAATACTCACCATCTAACTCAGGAGGTGGACCATCAAATAATTTCCGGTTCTTCCTAAACAATGTGGTGCTCTAACGATAAGGATGATCGCTAGGTAGGTATCGCCTATGACAATCAAACCAAGACGTTTTCCGTCCGTGCTTCAATTGGAACGCATCAGTGTTATCTTGACAGTACGGGCATGATAACCTTTCGTGCGTTGTCCATCCTGATAACATGCCATATGCTGGAAAATCGCTAATAGTCCACAAAAGTACTGACCGCATGATGAAATTTTGGTGACAAGAAACATCAAACGCTTCAATACCTTGATCCCATAACATTCGCAGCTCATAAATCAATGGTTGCAAAAACACATCAAGTGATCTCTTCGGATGCTCTGGTCCAGGAACGAGAATGCTAAGGAACAAGAACTCCCTCCGCATGCACAAAGATGACGGCAAATTGTAAGGTGTTACAATTACTGGCCACAAAGAATATTTTCTGCCGTGCTTCCCAAAAGGGCTGAAACCATCGGTACATAATCCAAGGTATACGTTCCTCGCCTCAAACGCAAAGCTGGGATAAATGGATTGAAAATGTTTCCATGCTCCTGCGTCTGACGGATGGGCGATTTGTCCATCTGTTGTATGCTCTGCATGCCATCTCATTGCTCCCGCTGTGCGCTCTGACTGATATAACCTCTTCAATCTCTCTATTAACGGTAAATACCACATCCGTTTATATGGCACTGGCACTCTTCCACCTGTTTCCTTATACCGAGGTTTGCGACAAAAACGACATGTCGTACGGTCTGCGTCCTCTCTCCAGTAGAGCATACAGTTGTCTATGCATACATCTATCATATGATACGACAATCCTAGACCTTGAACAAGTTTCTGTATCTCATAGTATGATGCCGGTGCAAGATTATCTTCTGGCAAAATTTCTTTCACAAAATCAGCGATTGCATCCACGCACTCCTCACTCAAATTGAAATCCGTCTTTATACCCATCATCCTTGTTGCAGTTGATAAAGGGGAATGTTCACCTCTACACCCATCATATAACGGATGTTTAGCAGCGTCTAACATATCAAAGAATCTCCGAGCTTCTAAGTTAGGTTCTTCTTCTCTATCTCCATACTCAGCAACCGATGGTATACTTTCACGAAATGCATCGTTCACCATCTGAACATGACCTACAGTACTTTGTACTTCCATTGCGGGTTCTTCTAATCTAGTGTTATCCCCAATATAATGTTCACTAGTACTAGCATAATTATCCACCATTGTATCATTTTCTCCATGATAATACCAAATCTTGTAACCCGGCATAAACCCATGACAATACAAGTGTGACCATACTTCATCTATCACGATAAATCTACGATTCCCACAATTGGTACAAGGGCAATAGATTTTACCGGTTTTTTTTGCTTTCTTCTGCATACCCGCAAATGTCATGAATTCCTGTAGACCTTCTTTGAATTCCTCCGTAACTAGGCCCGTATCCAGAATTTGATGAGGCTTGTCCATCCATTATCGAAAATAATTATAAGGATTTGAAGAAGACATTTTCGTAAGGAATTAGATAAGAGATTTTTTTTTTGTTGTGGTTATAAATGAAGCGTGGATACGTTTTTATAGGGAAACTTTTGTGTATTTTCCGACGGCTTTCGGACGGATCTAAAGTACATATTATCGATGTCGGCAACCATGTCGGCAACCATGTCGGCAAAGACACCATCCGTCGGAACTCCGTCGGAAAATTCCGACGGATGGGCGTCGTCGGAAATCCATCGGCAGTATGTCGGCAACATCAGAATTGCTCGGAAAGTCGTCGGAAATCTGTCGAAAAGTGTCCGACGGATTATGGTGGTCAGAAATTCGATTTCCGACGGGTTCGCTTTTCCTACGGATTTTCGATGGATGAAAAGTTCGTCGGAAATCCGTCGGAAATTTCCGACGGAATTATGGCCGTCGGAATTTCTGTCGGAAATACCCCTGTTTTCTTGTAGTGATAGCGTTTCACCCGCGAGGAAAGAAGCCACCCCGCGTTTCGTTTCTGAAGTAGGAGGCGAAACTCGAGCAACACTATCACAACGCAACTCTCCGGCCAAATACGGTTTGTAATCACAATCGTCGTCGCAATCAGAAAGTTCATCATCATTTTCAGAACGATCATCAATAAAACTATCAACTTCGTCTTCGCTAACCCCATCGTCGATATCATCGAGATCATCACAATCATCATCATAATCAAGACCTTCCCCATCACCACATTCAGAATCAGAACCAGTATCATCACTACTACCATCAGATTCTCCATCACTATCGTCATCGCTGACATCACCTCCGTAACCATTTCCGCCTACATCGTCTCGTGTAACTTCATCATCAAGATCATCGAGTTCATCATCATCGTCACAATCTTCCTCATCACCACAATCAAAATCGTGTCCGTATCATCACTACCGCCACCGGATACTTCATCATCATCATCATCGCCATCCACATCATCACTGATACACCCGGAACCATCATTGATACCAATATCATCACCAGTTCCAACATCATCGGGATTTGAATGATTGTTAGAATCATCATCTTGAAGATCATTAACATGACCATCTAAATCATCACCCTCACTAACATCACTATGCGCATCAGAAGCCAATTCAATATCCATTTCACAACAACTAACATCGAAGACTCCATCATAATCTTCGACATTATGACCCGAACCTAAAAGAAAACAAATATATAAAAATTTTAAGAATAACTTAACCAACGGAAAATAAATAACCTAATCTTCGTTCGAAGTATATATAAAATTATTTAAGTTACCAGTAACTTCCGACACACACTTCCGCACAACCCACCAACCCGATCGAACGTGGCATCCAATATTAGCCAACGGATCCGAATACAATATACCGAACCCGAGTACCCTAAGATCCGGATCAGCTAGAACACATCTTTGGCGTAACGCACACGGTGTTATACGCGACGGAATAACATCCTCTTCGAAGTTGAATCCGATATGCAATATAAAACACACAACCAAATAAATACAACAAATGATAGAATGACCCAAAAAATTAAATAAATACAAACGAAGGTATGAATAAAAAAAGATATAAACAAACCATTATCACATGCCGTCGATGACGAATACACCAATGCACTCGAAGCAACATCCGCTAATCTTAATTCTGAGATCGAATAACAAACGAAAGAATCACGAGCCCTCACGTAAGTAGAGAGAACCATATTGCTAAACATTATTAAAAAACTTAAACACTCGATTTGTAAGATAAGAACTAATGCGAAACCTACTTATATAATGATGATATGTATTAGGGTTTTGATACGAAAAATCCAATAATGATAATATGCCTATTTTTAACTAATCATTATGCGGCATTTTTTTCTATTTTATTATATAATAATAACTATCAATCTAGATATGTACAAGTTTGCCATTATCATCAATTATATAAACAGAATATATAATTTTACATATTTTCGATATATGATATCTTAAATTAGAATATTCCCAAAAAAACAATACACCGTATAAACATATAATAAGCGGACATAAATCAACCCGTGAGATGTACATAAACCGACTTTGGTAAGCAAGCCCAAATTCGAAAACCGATCCAAATATCTACTAATTCGGATACGTACACCAGACAACCTGTTCCGAAGCTATCGAAGATGATAATATTGTAGGGAAAAGAATCCTTAATACATTGCGAAACCACAACTTGATTATTTTCCAAAACCTCACACCAAACGTCTACATATATATAGCTGGCTTATTATTGTTATTTTCGTGAACTCGAAGAAGATGGGGTACGGGCTTGCATGTAAGAGGAAATGCCAATTAAATGGTGCAAAGCTTACAATTGACTGACAAATCTTTAGAATATAATAATTAAAATACGAACCAAAAACACTTTTAAATCATAACAAACATTATTAAAATGAACAAAATAAAGTAAATAAGTAAAAGAACTTTAAAAACTAAAAATAATATTTCAAAGTAGCAAATTGTTAAAATAATTTTAAAATCATCCTTGTTGTGCATCGGCGACAATGAGCCTCTTCAAGTCTTCAACTTCCGAATACGGAGGGTCCAACAAAACTTGACTACACTTAGAAGACGTCGTAATTACCCAAACATCACGAACTTGGATAAGCCTCACAAACCTTATAACACAGATGATCATGTTTGCATTGCATCTATGCAAAGATTCCAAAAAACTCTCTGAGTAATCACGTGTCAAATAAACGGGCACACGAAGACCCCTACAAGTTACAACAAAACAATATTTAAAAAAATTCGACACACCCAAACATTAAAGTTAGATAAAAAACGAAAACCAACCTTTCATTTGCCAACTCCAAATAAATATTCCCAAAACGCCTGCTACGTTTCAACGAACTACGCTCAACAAAATTTCCTACGTTCACAACGTGTCCAATCACATCTACATCCGAGGAACTTCGTTTAAGATATAATTTTTTTTTTTAAATATAAAATAATAATTCGGATACATGAAGGTTTATACCAATAGAAACATATGAGTCCACTAAACCAGACTTAATTGAATCAAAGTCGGCAAAATCAAAAATCTTCCCGCACTTCGTGTGTAGAAGTTTCTTTAAAAAGGTTGTATTTTTCCACCGGATTCTGAAAGAATGTGGAGTAAACTTGAATCCATCAACCACGGGAATAAGATCAAAATCAACCAAAAGCAAACAATCACCCTCGACAATCTGTGAAGAGAATTCGTCCACAAACTCTTTGCCCAAAGTAGCATGAATCTTATCACCCTGCAAAAAAACCCAAATTTTTAGCGATGTTTTAAACCGAACATTATAAAAAAATTATAAGAAATATACGTTACCTTATCATCTGCTAATATAAAATCATGCGTCTCATCACCCCCGGTAAGATGAAAAAACTTGCGAAGGACGTTAAAACGAACAACCCACTTTTGTTTAGCAGGATCAAGATCGGAAACCGAAACAAAAAAGCGACTATATGATCTATGAATAGCATTGGAAAGATGGAAAGACATAGTTCTCTTAAAGCGAAACGATTTGTGTTAACAATACCCTACGACAGACCACTATATTTATACATATAGGAAAACAATAATATTTCCATTTTATTAAAAAATAATTAGAGGATAATAGCTAATAAATCCAGTATATCCTTATAATTATTTATAGAATTTCTTTTTTTTTTAAGGTGATAATATCACAAACCGTAGAAAAACCGAATACAAAACTAAAACTTCACGATCAAGAGGTATTTTTTTTATAGGTATCATCTAAAAGCTGACGATTATACTCAAGAACACATACCAAATATTTGTATTATTATAAATGCAATTCGTAATATAAAAGTAGCAACATCGCATCCTTGTTAGGCTTGTATGTATTCGGTATTTATCTATCTTTGCCAAATCGTTAATATTATCTTTACCAGCAAATCGATTATGCAACCCAACTAAAATATAATGAAAAAGGAGGAAGGGACACAACGTAATAACGTTATGGTGCATTGTACCAACGCAACAAAAACGTAAATATAAGTCTCGACAACAACAAATGTAAATAATAACCGAAACCTTGTGGAAATCCACTCCTTAATCAGAGACTACGACGAACACGCCTGCATAAACAATAATTATGTGTATCAAATAAACAAAGAGAGCAAAACGATTAAACACCGAAACAGAACATGTTCCTTGACAGAGAAGGCAAATTTCCACTAACCTAAACTCATCAACTCCGACGTCCGCTGGATCAAACATAAAATCAGAACAATTTGGATAAGAACGCAAGACAACGCGATCCTTGTCAACACCTTGCCCTTCTGTTATCTTCCAAAACCTTAGAACGCACACATTTGATTCACTCGTATTCCGCTGATACACATCATAGAATTTCCTAGCCAAAGTCCCACGCGCAATACATGGAAGGATAGTCTCTCTCCTAAACAATTAATTATATAACAAAAGAGGCGTAAATAAGAGAAATCTAAAGTGAATCATAAAATTGTGTCGACTAACCTCGCATCCAGAAGTTCGAATCGAATGTGACTCATATCTTCTTCATAAGCATCATTGCTTATGTCAAATAATCCGCCAATCCTCAATACAGTACCAATCACAACTATAGAAAACAACAACAAAGATTAGTCAAACCCAAAAAGGAACATAACTAAAAACCAATTAGACAGTAAATAACAAGTTCTTACCAACCAAGATCTCGGGATCTTCTAATCGCGTAACAACATCAAAAAGTCGAGATGGCCAAAGAAATAGATTGTAAGATCTATGGAATATAAGTCGAACATCGGTAAAAGGTAGAAACTCGATCCGGAATGCATGATCGGTTAAACGAACCGGACCAGAAGCAATTTTAACCTTAAATCCATAGATAGCAAACCAAAAGTCTTGTCGTAAAGTACCCTCGTATGTAGGCACTTCATCACACATAACAGTAGCTGAAATTCGTGTTCCCTAGAAATAGTATCAAAGCAAACAAAGGATAAAAGATGAACAACAAAATACGACCAATAAATAACAAAAATCAGACGAATCAAATACCTCCTCATCAGAAAGAATCATCTCAAGAGTTCCACCGAAGAAACAAACGGCCTTCCAAATTCTCAGCACCTTCACGCAAATCCGACATCTCCTAGTGCGAGAACCCAAATTTGAAAGTTGAACAGACTCAACCATGATGTAAGTCGAATCGATAATCAAGGAACGAATATAACACCCTAACAATAAAGAACCTAGAAGCAACTGTTCAGACTCAATAAAAAATCGATATATATATATATATATTACGTATTTAGCGGTTAATTTTACAACTATGGGGACTGAAAAGGCACATATAACCGATATATAAGTTAAACCGCTTACATTATACATCGAACCAATCCATCCAGATATCAACAAATAAATGTAACGAGATACACATTGAATTCCGAAAATCTAACCCGTGCTAATCTGAAATATCTTGGCTTGGTTTAAAAAAGTAAATTACCACATATCCGATTGTTCAATGGTATTTTCGACTATTTGGTTTAAAGAAATCTAATAAACACATACTGTTAAACCAACATAAAATATGGTAAATCGTGCTAGTTCAATTTTCGAACCAACTAAAAAATTATAAATCATATTGTAAATCATGTAAAACAAATCTTAATTATTCCAATAAAATTATAGCATGAAACCCAATATCGAATTCAACACGCAAAAACGGAATTAAAAAAAAAGCTACTACATAGACTTCCTTTTGGACGAACGCCGAAGATTTGATTTCGAGCCGCCTGAAGGGTTAATTGTAGATAATGCAAAGCCAAAGGACTCATCACTCTGGAGACAATCTACCTCCACCAAGCGGCCCAGATGCACATAACAATTCTCATCATAACGCAACCTTATTAAAGTAATATAAAGAAAAACATAAATAATAATATATACCAAACGAATTAAAATAAAAATAAAAAGTAGAGAAAGTATATACACCTTGTTCTAAAGGCAGCCATAGAGACAAAACCATTATTCAAATAGAATTTTGTTGCTGGAGAACCCGACAACGAAACCACACCATGAGAAACCTTGGACATTAGACTTGTAGCTATCATAACAACATTGGTGCTAGCAAACACTCGAAATCTATCCTCAAAATTTTCAGCCTGCTCCCCCCACAAAACCAATGCCGTCTCAAGTCCTTTGGCAACACCGTCAACAGAACTGAAACGAAAACATAAAACATAACAGAAAACAAAACAATAAACATACCGAGACATAATTAATAGTACGCCACATCACAGAGAAACGCGATACATACCACTCAAGCAATAATGTTATAATCACTCTCCTAACAACCGTCTGGCCTTGAACACGTGCGTCAGTTTTATTCACATGTTTGATATAAGATACTATGTCTACACACAAAGACACAATAAGCACATGCCTAAACATTTTTTTTCTTCAAAATACAATAAAGAAGTGATCATACCATATAGAGTAGTTACCAAGCCGTTTAACCTAGAAAAATAACCATAATCCACAAAACAGAATGTCTCACGCGGAATCCAAAGAAACCCATGTCCAACGGACGTGACCCTCGTCCTCTCGGTCAACACAATAATATACTTGTTATCAGAAACCTTGTAGCTCATATTATTGAGTCGGATGTTGAAATTAGAAATCTGTATTAAGTTCCCTTCCAATAAATCATCGCCATAAACTTTGAGAAGAGATGGATGAACGGAACCCTGAATAGTATTATTCTAAAGACAAAACAAACCAGAAATTTATCTTAAAAAGTAGTCAAATATCAACAATTTCAATGAACCACACAACATAGATCTTAAACATAATAAAACCAAAGAACCTTAGCATCAATCAAGAGAAAATTCTGCCCGAAGAAACCGCTCTTTTTCGATCCAGTTGTCGATCCCCACTTTCTGAGTAGTCGAACTATCGTATAACGATAAGAACTTTTCATGCTGAGCTGATCAAAAGTTAAATAACTCATCCCGATACACAGGAATTTTAACAAATGATAGAAAACGATATAGATTAGTAGGCGAGGTTATAAGCCATACAACTATATATATAAGAAACTTTCATACGAAAAATAAATAAAAATGTAAAACTTCCGTAATTAAATTTCACGAAAATGTTAACTTTCATATTATCCAAAGTGTCATTCTTTTCAAGAATGGACGCAGATAAACTCTAATCTAACAATAAGATTCGTTTTGAAATATTATCGTCAAAAAGTATATCATGATCACACAATACATTATATAAAAAGTAAACACAATAATACTGATAATGATAAAATGGCAATATAATTCTTATATAAAAAGTAAACATAATAATACTGATAATGACAAAATGGTAATATAATTCGTATCTATTAGATAACGACCATATATATTAATACAGAAGCGATTTTACCAACAAATATGATCTTACGATTTTTCATAAATTTAAGAACAATACTCCGTCCATCACCTTTAAACAAATGATTAAATCAAGATGAATTCATATTATCCAACATATAGTTATCATAATATAAGAGGTAGATAATACCATTACAAACACCAAATAATTAAATTCTTTATCAATATTATTGTCTAAAAACTGAAAAAACAACAACAAAGTAAAGATCCAAACTACAACTTCTCCATAAAGAAAATAAAGAAATTCGACACAAACGCCCAAAATACAGAAAAACACATAAAAGATAAACCCAAAATAATTCATTGGACCAAGATGGGGATCATGGACTCAAACACTCGCATCGAAGAATCGAGTCACGCATGTGATGGACTTCAGGCAAAGAAGGATTCAATAGTATCCGAGTAAAATTATGTGCTTTCATAGCTACCCAGAAATCCCCAAAGTCAACGATCCTAGCAAATCTAATAACACAAATGTTGACTTCATGTCCACTCCGCGACAAAGAAGCCATAAATTCCAATGCATAATCCCTACGCATGAGGACTTGTAAACGTACGTTGCTATATAAAAAAAGAAGGCCGAAACACTAATCAAACACAAATAAAACAAACAGGGCTAATAATTTACAAACAAAAGAACTTACGACTCGTTTTGTAGTTCAACATAGACATTGCCCGAATCCATCCGATGATCAAAAGATCGATCCAGAGATCTAAAGCTCCCAATATCCGCAACATGTCCAATTAAATCTATCGAAAACACATAAAGATTAAACAAAATTTAAAAGCCTAGATTCTAATTAATATTTTTTGCCAATATTTTTAACTAAAACTTGAATAAAAACAAAGGAGAGACGAACCCACCTACGCAGAAGTGAGGATCTCGGAGTCCACTATGTATATCTTCAAATCCAGAAAAGGCTAAATAATTTTTAGCAATTTTAGCAACTTTGACAAAAAAAAGTTTGGTTATTCCACACGATTCGATAATCATGCAATGTTAATCTCAAACCACCCCCCGCAACCACAAGACCAAATCGATAAACGAAAATAGAGTCTCCCTCAGATATCTCAGATGAAAAGCCATCCACATACTCCCTTGACATTGAGGCTTGTATTCTATCCCCCTATGAAAGAAAGATGAGGCAACAATAAATTAACAGAAGAGTTTGAAAGTTGAACACGAGGATTATGAAAACATGAAAACATGATACAACAAAGGCAAGGAATAGCTAAGAAACCTTCATATCAACCAAAACTAATTCCATAAATCCATCGCATCCAAAGCAGCGCTCAAAAATCTGGAGCACTTTAACTCGAATACGCCAAAAACATCCTAGCGGCCTTAAATCACGAACATACGAAAAAACCGAGTCATCGAGTCTCACGATGTCGTAATTTGCCAAAGTCATAACTAAAAAAAAAAAACAATATCTAGAGAGACTAAACTGATTGCTTAACTCGTCAATTTATAAAGAACCCAATTTATAAAGATAATGTTGAAATTTGCTATTAAATAAAACACGATTATATTAAAAATGTATATTTGCATCGGGCAAATATATTCATATATAAATTTAGGAATTTATACATTTTTTCGACATCAAGATAGTCACGAAAAAGGTATATCTTCATAAACATTAGATCGCAATCCTAAATTTTACAAATTTAATAAGTCATATTAAACAATAAATAATGTGCTCAAAACCAAGAACCGATTAACCAAAAATCAAACTTCAAAAATCACGAAGAACGATCGTGGGTTTTCCCATGAAGGATCAACAATGAAAATAACCAACGAACTAAACAAAATGGAAAGCAAAGGACGCCTACTCATTTAAAACCACAACGATCGTTTCCATACGAACACTTATTTGTATTTTTCGATTGTATATAAACCCACAACTTTAAGAACATAGTTTAGGTTGTAGTCGATTGTATATAAACACACAATTTCACGTTTGCTACTCAACCGCCGAAGGCAAGAAATTAGTCTATGATAACATATTCCAATTTATTAGTACGAAACCCAAAACAATGAAAATTAAAATATTAAAATCGCCCGCTCACAAATAGAACAAAGGAAAGAGAAGGGGACGAACAATAAACCAGACAACAACAGGATCCATCATAGAATCAGATCGTAAAAGAGCAACAAACATCTTCCATAAACATTTAGGAGAAGCCCAACCACTTGCTTCCACAAAAGCTCCAACATACTCATCATCACTATCAGAGATCAAACGCAAGACATAGCACGCAGACCGGAAAGCAGGACGAACAACCCATCCCACCGTCCTAATATTTGAATAACAACACGGACCCCTCACCACAAGCAACAACACTCGCAAACAATAAGCCTCAACAGCATCAATGAGACACAATTCTATGACACACGGACGCGGCAAACTGACCAGACGGCGCCTCCACCGAACCTCCTTACGATCCCAAACCCATCTAGATGAAAATTCAGAATACAGTAACATCCGCGTCTCAGGATATTCCCGATTACACTTAATCCATGCCAAAAAAATACTCTTCTCATGTACGTTTTCCGAAACCGTATCTTCAGAACACGAAAACAGAGGCAAAAGGAGATGAAATGGCAAAACACGAACACCTTCAAAAATGAAAAAATATTATTAATCAAAAATCTAAAAAGATATTCTAAAACTAACGAAGATAGCCGTACGAAACAAAAACACATGAAACAACGCAAAAACAAAATCAACATTTATACGATTACCCCTCGAAATCGTCATAGCCCAAACTACAACAGAACACACCGAACACCTAAAAAACCAAAAAGATCCAAAAAAAAAAAAAACAAACGTTAACAAAACCTCAAAGAATTTAAGTATACTCGAATAAGAGTACAACAAAAAATGCAATCATTAAGCCTAAAGAATAAATCATAAAAGAAAAACATGACACAAAGCATTATAAAATACAAAATACGAATCTAGAGATGAAAGTTACTTTTTAATAGAATATGACTATTTTGTATCGTATATTTGAAACACAAAAACAGAGTCTAAAAGAGATACCTCATTAGAACATGCAACAGAGACACACACATACCATTCTTTAAACCACCAGAAATTTATCAACCTACAAACACAAAAACAAACCCATTAATCAACAGGTAATGGACAATTAATAACGAATAACAACCAGAACCAAGGAGAAAAACGAACCAAAGTAAAAGCAAAAAGAAAACAAATCAATGGAAACCTCCCAAAAATGATAAAATCCACAAAACATATTCCAAAAATCGATCTACTCAAGGCATGGACTCTTGGATAAAGGATACTAAATACAAAGATGCTTCGATCATATATTTTGGATGAGTTTCCGGGTTCGAGATTTCTGTTCACGTTTAGTAGGAAGAATAATGCACCAATTTATTAGATCTATCAAAACAATCAAAACATGTAATTGATACCAAACAAAGAAACTCAACCAACCTCTCAATATTTTGGATGATTTGCCGATCCGTAGCCTAATGAGTAATCGGATTATCCACCACGCACCCTTCAAACAAAACAAAAAAAAAAAATTCCACGATCAATCCTGATCCATGTCAAACAAAAAGAATCAACACCGATACCAAAAAAATTTAGAATACATAAAACCAGAACCAATAAGAGGACGATAGAAAAACAAAAGGAGAAAGAAATTAAACCAAGCCAAAAGACGATGAACGTTACCAACAAAACACAACCACGTGAAACATATACCTCGAACACAAAGCAACGATGCTTACACCACTCCGATGCCACGACGAACACTCCGATGCCACGACGAACACTCTGATGCCACCTAAAGGTACCTACACACAATAAGACAACAAAAACGAACAATCAGTTGCATGGAGAGGATTAAACACGAATATACGGAAATCAAAAGAAGATCGCACCCCAAAAATAAATTTATAATAGCAAACATTCAAATACAAAAGAAACAACGAATAAACCTAGAGAAAAAGTATACCAATTAATCACGAAAAGAAGAGTAAGAAGACGTGGTATATATATAGCCCCTACACGTCCTAGGGTTTCCTTAGTTTCTCTAACTAAGATAAGTTCAAATATTATATACGCAAATCACCGAAGATATGGAATTTTTACATTTTTAATATATACGTATAAGATAAGTACAAATATTAGATATGTAAATCGCCAAAAATATGAATTTTTACATTTTTAACATGATACGTAGCCGATTAATCTCGACCGAAAAAAAAGTAGTCTAGGGTTTTTATAATTAGCGGGCCAAACGAACATGATCTAATTTATAAAGTTAATATTTCGAAATTAAGATTAAGCCCACCACGAAAATTTGAAAACCCAAATGGATTTAGATTCATTAAGGGTAATTCCGGTTTTTTTAAAGAGGGGCAAGGGGTAAATAACCACGCCGAGAATGAATGAGAAGCCTCAAAAGCCAAAAATCAACTCGCTTATATTTTATATGATAGAGGTAAGAAAAAAAATTCACACAATTATTTCAAAGTTTTGGTTTTTTTTTTGGGAGGAGAAAATTTACTGTTTTAATTTAAAAAGTTTGGTTTCAAAACTTACGACTAATATTAACAAATAATAAATTTCGCTTACAAAAAAATCATTAAACACTCTTTTTATGTAATTTTCGAAAAAAACAAAAAAAAATTGATTCAAGGGCTCAAGCCCATATGTACGTTACGCACGTGAGTATTTTTATATGTAAAAGATTCAAGTGCCGTTAATAATGTTGAAAGTGTAGGGGATACAATAGTCAATTAGCATAATTAAAATTAGCCGTTAACACGGCAAAGATTAAAAGTACTTTCAGAAAAGGAAAATCAAATTAAGATTTCCATTTTTCGTTACTTTTTTTTCTGTTGGTTAAACGATTTCCATTTTTCGTTACTGTACTCCAAATCTCGAATCTCTCCTCTATATATTACAAATGATCAAATTCATTATCACTCGTTGTGTTTTCTTCTTCGGTTGATTCTACACTTGAGTTTGTGTCGTCGTCGTCATCTTCTAATAGGGTCGTCAAAGGCTTCGACTTTCTCGTCGAGAGAGAACAATTGAGCCACGAAAGCTATGGCGTCTCTTACTAAGCAACTCTTTCGTCTCTTCAATACAAACAAGCGAAGAAACAAAGTCGCCTGTCTCAACAAAGAGAAGAAGCTTCACCTAGTCCTTGACTTGGACCACACGCTTCTCCACTCGATTCTTGTTTCACAGCTCACTCAGAAAGAAAAGTATCTAATCGAAGAAGTTGATTCAAGGGATGATCTATGGAGTTTCGACAAAGGCCATCCAAACGAGTTCTTCATAAAGTTACGACCTTTCGTTCGTGAGTTTCTACAAGAAGCAAACAAGCTTTTCTACATGTACGTTTACACAATGGGCACTTACAGTTACGCTCAGACAGTTTTAAATTTGATTGATCCGGGGAGAGTATACTTTGGAGATCGAGTCATAACCAGAGAAAAAAGCCCTTTTAAGAAGACACTTGATCTTCTTGTGGCTGATAAGCGTAGAGTGGTCATTGTGGATGATACGAGAGATGTTTGGCATCATCACAAGAGAAACTTGTTGGAGATCACCAAGTACATGTACTTCAGAGACGAGAAGAAGTCGAAATCTTACGCCGAGGGGAAGAGAGACGAGAGTCGAAGCAACGGAGCTTTGGCGAATGTTCTGAGACTCCTCAAAAATGCTCACAAAAGATTCGAAAAGGAGTTAGATTCTAAAGATTTGAGGCTGTTGATACGTGATCCTTGCAGACGATGCTGCTTCTGACTTTATTTTACTGGCGATAAGTCAAAGTGTTGTTCTTTTAATTTTGAACATTCTGTGAAAGATATAGCTTATGTAATCTAGCTTAAGGGTTATAGATAATAAAGATTCAGTGTTTGTTTAGAACCAAAAAAAAAAAATACACAGACATAACAACAAATGCAAACAATCAATCGAAACCAAATGATAAGCAAAAAGAGCAATGTGTTAACTTAACATAGCAAGTTCTCAGATCCACATATGTTTTGTTTCATGAGTAAGTTCTCAGAGCCACATAGGTTTTGTTTCTTGAGATCTGATCTGGTCTGAAACTGACAGACGCTACTAGTTTCCAGTTCTAACTAGATCGGTCTTGTACTTCTTACTTCTCCACCACTTACTCAAGGTTGGTACTTGTAATGTATCCGCTCCTCTTGTTGGTCGAAAACTAAAGAACACAAAACCTAAAAGCTCAAAGCTTTTTTCTTCAATTCCAATACCCCACCAGCACTAATCCTGCAACATAGACTAATGTATATATCCTGATCCGATCAATTTAGAGCCTAGAGTTGATGATACAAATAAAGCCAGGAAATGAAGCCAATGAAGCTTACCTTATTAGTTTTCTGCAACCGGGATTTCGTCCTCTAGTGTCATTGTCTCAGGCTGAGATGGTTCCTCCTCATCATCGGGTGCCTGCAACCCTTCTTTTGCTTGCAACTTTACAAACTGTTTGCTACGAGCTAATCGGATTGGTCTTCCCATGAAATCCTGTGTAATGTTAATATTCCACCAATTAAATCAACTCATTTTCCAAAGCTGTTATTAAAAGCATGCCATTAACTCTTCTGTTCTACAATTTTGGGATTATAGTCCATATTCTCGTTATAGTATCTACCCACATAACAGCTCGTTGATGCATAAAGGGTCTAAAGACTAGAGAAATTCGGTTTTCGGGTCTGTTTATGGTAAATGGTATCAGAAACACACCAACAATAAACCAAAAAAACAAACACTCTCTTGGACTTTGGATTCCATTTGTCAAGATTCACCTAACTGATAAGCTTATGATGCTTTTAACGCAAATTAGATCATTATGATTTAGAGTAGCTCAAATGGTATCAGAAAACCACCAAAAATAAACCAAAACACAAACACTCTTGTACTTAAGATTCAATTCAACAGTATGGCAGACATTATATATTAGCTACAAATTCGCTCAAGATTGATGAGCCTAGAACGCTTTTAAAAGCATGATTAGATCATCATCATTTAGAGTAGCTTGGATTTACCTTTCCTTGGAAGTCAACGAGCGCTGCCTCGGCCATTTTCTTGGTTTTGAAAGAGACAAACCCGTAACCACTCGACCTCCTCGGATTTTCATGGAATATAACTTCAGTGGACACAACGTTTCCAGTGTCTGCATCAAAGAACTCCTTAAGATGCTTGGCCCTTGCTTCAAATGACAGGTTTGCAACAAACAAATTGAATGTAGGCACCGGCGTAGGCTTCTCACGCGGCGCATATGTTTTCTTCTTTTTGGTCTTTGCATAGTCTACCTTCAAACGACGACCCTCGTATTCCTAAAAAGAACACACAATTCAAATGGAAAAATTGAAGATCAAAGAAAGAGAAAGGGACAACAAAAAAACAACCTGAAAGAAAGAGTCTAATAACACACAATGTACAACTTGTGCTAAAGTAAAGTCGGATAATATGAGACAAACACAACTAAATGCGAGAACTATCCCAATTTTAGAGATTGTGGAAGAGAATGCTATGTGATTACATACGATTCAATGGAATAATGAAAGATCAAAGAAAGAGAAAGGGACCAAGAAACAACAACAACAAAAAAAAAAACACAACCTGAAAGAAAGAGTCTAATAACACACAATGTACAACTTGTGCTAAAGTAAAGTCGGATAATATGAGACAAACACAACTAAATGCGAGAACTATCCCAATTTTAGAGATTGTGGAAGAGAATGCTATGTGATTACATACGATTCAATGGAATAATGAAAGATCAAAGAAAGAGAAAGGGACCAAGAAACAACAACAACAAAAAAAAAAACACAACCTGAAAGAAAGAGTCTAATAACACACAATGTACAACTTGTGCTAAAGTAAAGTCGGATAATATGAGACAAACACAACTAAATGCGAGAACTATCCCAATTTTAGAGATTGTGGAAGAGAATGCTATGTGATTACATACGATTCAATGGAATAATGAAAGATCAAAGAAAGAGAAAGGGACCAAGAAACAACAACAACAAAAAAAAAAACACAACCTGAAAGAAAGAGTCTAATAACACACAATGTACAACTTGTGCTAAAGTAAAGTCGGATAATATGAGACAAACACAACTAAATGCGAGAACTATCCCAATTTTAGAGATTGTGGAAGAGAATGCTATGTGATTACATACGATTCAATGGAATAATGAAAGATCAAAGAAAGAGAAAGGGACCAAGAAAACAACAACAAAAAAAAACACAACCTGAAAGAAAGAGTCTAATAACACACAATGTACAACTTGTGCTAAAGTAAAGTCGGATAATATGAGACAAACACAACTAAATGCGAGAACTATCCCAATTTTAGAGATTGTGGAAGAGAATGCTATGTGATTACATACGATTCAATGGAATAATGAAAGATCAAAGAAAGAGAAAGGGACCAAGAAACAACAACAACAAAAAAAAAACACAACCTGAAAGAAAGAGTCTAATAACACACAATGTACAACTTGTGCTAAAGTAAAGTCGGATAATATGAGACAAACACAACTAAATGCGAGAACTATCCCAATTTTAGAGATTGTGGAAGAGAATGCTATGTGATTACATACGATTCAATGGAATAATGAAAGATCAAAGAAAGAGAAAGGGACCAAGAAACAACAACAACAAAAAAAAAAACACAACCTGAAAGAAAGAGTCTAATAACACACAATGTACAACTTGTGCTAAAGTAAAGTCGGATAATATGAGACAAACACAACTAAATGCGAGAACTATCCCAATTTTAGAGATTGTGGAAGAGAATGCTATGTGATTACATACGATTCAATGGAATAATGAAAGATCAAAGAAAGAGAAAGGGACCAAGAAACAACAACAAAAAAAAAAAAACACAACCTGAAAGAGCCTAATAACACACAATGTACAACTTGTGCTAGAGTAAAGCCAGACAAAAAAATTAGAAAAACAGAACCAAATGAGAGAACTATATCAATGATTATGTCCCAATTTTAGAGATTGAGGGAGAGAATGATATGTTCTTACACACGATTCGAGAGCTTTAAGAGCTGTTGCAGCTTCTTCAGGAGAAGCCATTTCAATGAAAACCAAACCTCTGTTCCTTTCCTTCTTATGCATAGACATCTACAAAATAACGAATCAATTAAGGGAAACAAGAAACAAACAAAAGATTCAAGGAAACGAGAATAAACCTCAACGTCGACGACAATCCCGAATTTGTCGAACAACGACCTTATGTCTTCAGGTGTAGAGGTCCATGGAACGTTCTGAGCAATCAATCTGGTTTTAGAAATCTCTTCCTCAGTAGAAGAAGAAGAAGAAGAAGATTCGAGGATTGGCTCTTGGGTAGTAGAGGAGAAGTAAGTGGTAAGATTTCTGGATTTTGCAGGAACTGAGTCCAGAAACGTCCCATGACGATGAAGACGAGATAGTGAGGCAGTAGACCAAGTGAGAGAGAAATTATTGAGCGAAACTCTGGGATTTGGGCATTTTATGTCAGATTGGTGACCTAGAATTTGGAGGGAAATGGGAGGAAGACGAAGAAGAGCCATGCGAGCGAGCGAGAGAGTTTGGATAAGAAAGTACGCAGCTCGATTTTATTTTGGGTTGGACCGTCAAGCAACGACGTCGTTTAGAAATAGTATTTTTTTTTGTTTTTTCATCATTATTTTGGACTATAACATGCCGGTCCAATAGCCAAATACTCAAACACATGGATGACATGTGGAATCGAACTCGACACCGGTAATATAACAGCAAAGGTGTGGCAACCACTGACTTACTTAATCATTCTTTAAAAGTAATAATTCATATATGTGAATATGCTCTTTTTAATTCGATTCAGTTTTTAATTATTATTGAATTTTACCTGGTCAACTAAGAATTATAAACATCCATAATTAGTACAAAAGAATATAAAAAACAAGTGATTTTCCTAAGAATAAAATTTGTAAAGACGAATGACCATTCTCGTCGATTTCGTTGAATCATTGCTAGCCTTTTATTTCTTCCCTAATTTGGTAGAAATAGTTATATTTAGAGTTTATCATGACTATTTATTGTGAATGTTGGCGAAAAAATATTTGTTACAAAAGTTAGACAAACAACAGATTTCAACAAGTAAAACAACAGTTTTTTTTTCTATAATCTACAATAAATCATGAGGTCTGCTACTTTTTTCATGATTTCTTATATTTTCATATCACTCATTTTGAGTCATGTTCAAGGTAATATATCAAAATCCTTCTTGATTGGTTTACTTGGAATATATAAAAAAAAGTTGGATTATTGACTAATCGCGAAAAGTGGTTTTGAGATAGACAAAAAAAAAATTCTATAGTTTGGTTTAATCCCTTTTTTTTTTTCCTTTTCTTCTGTGCTACCAATTGTTTATCTGTCAATGGTTTAATCAATCTTCGTATTAGATGTAGAAGCTCAGAAGACGAGGCCATGTGACCTTGATCACCAATACACAATACATAGGAAGCTTTTGCAGCAATAATGGTCCTTCTGAATGCGCTTTAAAATCAAGACTACCCAGACCTCAATGCAACTGCACTAATCAAATAGTTAAAATTGTGAAGCCACCTATGAAAGAGCTTAAACTGCATTGGTGCTACTGTAGAAGTTATTGCCACTAATAAAATAAAACATAAACTATAATAGCTTGCAACCTTGACACGTGAGACAAAAATTACTCGTCGCATTCTAATGTAATTTCATAATTCATCGTTTTTTTATTGTTGTAAATCAATAAATTAATGAAAGATTGCGTCAATTTGAAAGATTATGAATCTCCGTCGAAAATTTTGTTATTAAAGCGAGCCTTACAGAGGGCTTTCCAAATATATATTGACTAGGATTTAACCCGCGCTGTGGAACAATTTTTTTAAAAAAAAATTGTTTTGAAATTTAAAAAAATTATTTTTATCTGAATTTTACAATATAGATAACTAATGATTATATATAAAGATGTCAATTTATAATAATTTGTCTATTTAACCCGTTTTATATCGAATTAAAATATTATTCGGCATAACCCGTAAAAACTTATAATCTTGAAAACATAACTTTAATATGCACCGTTAATTGACTCTAATTTTTGTGGTTAGTTTACGAATTCTATAAAAAATTGGTTTCTTGTGTCTAACTTTTTATAAAATTAGTAAAATATTTTTCAACTTTTGTTTTGATATATATTCAAATAAAATACAATAAATTATAGTGAAGAATATAGCAAGATTTTGAATAGATTTTTGTTTCTTTGAATATATGTGAATTGATTATTATTTTAAAATATATAGTATTAAAAATAATTAAATAATTAAATAATAAATAACCTATTTAATGCAAAATATATACTTTCCATATTCTAATCAATAATTTTAAAAGACTATTATATCCTTTCCTATTTCATTTATTATTTGTTATTTGTAATGACATTTCATGTAATAACTTACAAATTAAAGTTTATTTTTAAAAATATATTCTTAAATAATATTATAGAGATAGTATTGGTGTGGATGCAAAGATGTATTTTTCAAACGGATGTTCCAAATATAAAAGGGGAAATTGGAAAAAGGACAAAACCCCATCTATTGTCCTAATAATACTTTCTCACTAAACATTGTCCATTAAGATTTATAATATTGAAAATCCAGTATTACCCTTATATAATAAAAAAACAAATAATTTTCATAGTTACATAATAAAAACAAATAATAAAAACAAACCATGATTACATAATAAAAAGCAGACTGAGTTTCTGAATCTGTTCTTCTCTTGGAAGTCCAAATCATTTCGAGTATAATCCGTCACAGGAAGTTACACTCACTCTTCTTCCTCTGTAGAAGATTCATTTGATTTCTCAATTTCCGTCGTCTCGTTTTCCGAGGTTGCTGTGTCGTCTATCTTCTCATCATCAGGCTGTGTCTGGCTTGACACTTGAGAATCTGATGTCTGGGTATGGCTCGTCGGTGCTGGAGGAAGAGTTATCGTCTGCTGTTACTAAGCCGTCAAGGTATCACTTCATTCGTTTGATCTCTCTCTAATCTAATGTGTATATCCATCGATCGGATTTGAATAAATTTTCATTTGGCTTATTAAGGCTTAGTAAGTTGTTGTTTTAGCCATGGATGGTCATGGTTGTTGTTGCTCATAAGTGTTAATGTTTTTCATCTGACTCAGCATACCTAAGCACTACCAAGCAGTGTTGATCCGTAAATCACACAAAAGGGGTAAAACAGTACTTTTAATCGGAATCTCGTTTTATTGATCAAGAGTCGGCGTTACAACAGTTTAAGTAAGATCGCAAAGACAAAAGGACTTGAGATCGGTAAAGAGCTCTCTTGTATTCTCTGTCTCTGCGGAAGTTGTGGATTGCTTGAATGAATGAGCCTCCTCCTTTATTTATAGTGTCTTTGAGGCGATCGAAAGGAAGATATCTCCTTTTCCGAGTTCGATTAGGAGAAGGAAATATTCCTATTCCCTTTCCGGGATAAGGATATCTTCCTTTTAATCGAGAGGAATATTTCATTTTCCGAGATCGGCGGAAAAAAGGAAATACTTCGATCATTATCTGTTGTAACGGGCTGGGCTCTCGCTGGGCCTAGTTCGGTAGCCGAGATGGGCTTTTTAGCGAGATTCCGAGCTCGGCCCAATGTTTTTCGGGTTGATCCATTTTTGATCCAAACCATCGTAAACCGGTATTGATTGAACCGGTCTCGGTTCGAACCGAGTTAAACCAGGGGTGCTAATCCCCCCTCTAACAAGCAGGTTCAAAGATGATGCGACTCTCTGTGATCAAGCGAAAAGCTTTTAAAAAGAATAAGATGCTCGTGATCAAGCGCAAAGCCACCACCACCTAAGGTGGATATTGCCCCTTTCTCTTTGTTGTATTTTCCAATGTTGTAAAACTTAAACCTGCAATGCTTTATTATGACTTGAACCTTTTTATGTTATGATATTTCTCCAGGTGTCTTTGTCTCCATGTATAATAATAGCTTGGTCATTTCCAGTGGCGGAGCCCGAACTTTTTCTTATCGGGGGCAAAAAAATATATTAAGAATACATAGTTTATAAATTACGAAAAAAATTACAAATGTACTCTACGTTTATTTATAGTTTGAAATTTTTATTACGGTTTTATTTATTATATCTTGAAATAATATTTCAATGTTCCTTTTCTCTCACCGAATCATACGGCAAGTCATCTAAATCAATATTATATGTTGATGGAGATTTTCTTTTCAAAATCGATCCACCAAAGTTATGAAAAATATTCATCGCGAGAAGGAGGAGGATGGCGTCCGTAGGAGTGATTGATCGAGTCTAGTTTCCGATCATAAGAATGCGAGCTGTGAGAGTCGCAGTTGAGATGAGAGTAAGGAGCTTCAAATGGGTCATGGAAACCCTGCTCCATATCGGGATCTCGCTCCAGAGGCGGATCCATGTTTCAGAGACCTTAAACAAAGAAAAACAAAACCAAAAAAAAATAAAAAATGGTGGTCTTAGAGTCGTTATTAACCTCGAGATTTTGCAGGCACGAACGAATAGATTCTCCGGCAACGGCGCCATAAAACTTGATGGATGCTAATTGTAGCTCATGTTATCGAATTTATAAACCTTAATCTGCAAGTGCACATATTGCGTTGTAGGACTTAGGGGTCGATCCACATAGAATCTACGCATGTCTCTTGACACGGTCGTAATGGTTACCAACGTGTTGGTTTAACCTTTTACTAGGCTGCAAGAATACAACACGCGAAGTAGTATTTAGGGATCGAATCCACGGGGACACGATTTCTAATTTCTAATGATTCCTAAGTTGTGTCTAGACGTAAATAAACTTGTATGGGTTTTGTTTGTCACGATTGTAGTTAGAAAATAAACTAAATTAAGCGATGAAATAAAACAAAAAATAAGCAAGCAAATGATTAAAACGAGGTTGTAAAACAATTAAACGAAACGTTGGGCAACGGGTATTCTCTAGGGTTCATGGCAGATTTTTACTAAGACTTTGTTAGGATTTCTAAAGCGACCTTTTGTCGTCTTTGGATTCTTGAACTTGGAACACGAACACTATGTGTAGTCTACTTTCGTACTCCCTACACACCTAATACTCGACCGGTAGCTTTCGACTCCGCCCGCGCAAAAAGTTAGTGATTATAATCAAAAGTCGTGAACGCTCACAACTCCTCCACAAGTATACTTTCGAAATCTTGTGACGGTTTTGCTCGTTTACCCTAGGTCAAGCATATGGATCCAATACTTTCGTAATTCTAAAAATACCTAAGTTTAGTTGCAAGGAGATCAATCAAGCAAACATGCATTAAGAGAAAGGATAAAACGAAGAAACCTAATCGGTATCCTAGTCTAAAAAATTAATAAGAAATCAAACTATGAGAGCCCCTTCGAAACCTTATACTCAACAAAAGAACTACTCAGCCATAGCTGAGGTAAACATAATCAATATATTGAAAAGAAAACAATAAGAAAAATGATGAAGAAAAGCTTCTCTATCGAAGAGCTTGAATCGAGAATCTTCACTGCAAACCAAAGAACAAAATTGCAAGAGTATTGCTCTGCCTCAAAGCGTGAAAGAAAAAGTGTCTATGGATGTGTGTCTGTCGTAAAAGACCTAAAAATAAGAATATATAGTCTTCACTTCGTTTAGGGTTGATGTGAAAAGACGGAATTGGCCTTGGGTGAAGAAACAAGTTGTTTTAGTCGCAACAGAGCTTGGCCGCATGTGCGTGGCTTCTGGCCGCAGCGAACAGGGGTTTGGCCGCGGGTCAAGCTCATCCAGGCACAGCGAACTGAAGCTTGGCCACGGGTCGGGTTCCTCCAGGCGCGGTAGTGTTTGTGAGAGCAGAATCTCACAACCTCAATCCTTGGCCTTTTCAGGTTGTATGGACTTAGACGAACTTAGAGAAAATGAGTTAAAAATGTATATTGTTATTATTGCCCAAGAATTCGGTCCCTTTACAATAATTCTTTTGTCTTAATTTATACAAGCTCGAGAAAATATAAAACGTCTACATCTTAATTTCAAACTTGGAATTGAATTCGTAATCTTGTCTTTAAATGCAAGGCTTGATTCTTGGAAGTGAAATAATTATGTTTGACCATGCTTGAACTTCGGTCGAGCTCGTACTGATGTCCTTCTGTGAGCTCACTTCCTTTCCTGCGAGCTCGCTGTTTCCAGCATGCTTGCTTCTTCCATCGTGCTCGTTTTAACTTGCGCCTTTCTTACCTCAGCTCGTAAGTAGCCTCGTGAGACCTCGTCGTGGGCTGAGTCTTCATTATTAAGCATGCTTAATCGAGCTGGGCTTTAGGTGTGAAATTTGGGCCCAACAGTTGCCCCCATCATCTTTTAATGATTTATCATTGAAGATGTGGAGCTGCGATCTTGGGATTTGATTGATCATTTGATTGGCACGATCTCGCAATCTCGGTCTTCTGGTTGATCTCTTAGCTTGTTCATCGGGCGAGTCTGTAGGGATCCCGTAGCGTCTGCGCGAATTTTAAGGGATGTGACAGGATGAGTGGGCGAGTGGGTATAAATGAGCGGTTCTCATCGCTTCAACTCCCCACGCCGCCTCAACTCCCACTTACCGAGGTAATGATGTCTTTTTACTTTTTTCCTTCCTCTCCTTTACTATTATTTTTACTTCATTAATTGAACTGTCTTCACCCCTTCTCTTTTTACTTTTATTCGAGATACTTTTGTGCGAAAGTTCAGTCTCCATTGTTCCCGATCGAGTTTCTTTCTTTTTCGGACTCGGTTTTCTTTGCTGCCCTTTTTTTTTTGCAATGGCTTCTACTTCCCAGCTGGATATTCCTCCTCCTCCTGCCGAACGATTTGATTCTCACTCGAAGAGTACGATCTCAGCCGCTGAGCTTGCGAATATCTCCTCCTTGTGCGGACTTGATATCGGCGATCTGCTCATTCCGTCGGCTGACAGCTCCCCGGAGAGTCCTCCGGAGGGTTATGCGTGTGGTTATGCCGCGTTCTTCCTGAGATGTCGCCTTACTTTTCCCATTCCGGCAGCTTTCCACATTCCAAGCCGAGACCCTTCCGCAGCTTATGCCTAGTGCGATGAGGTCCCTTGTCGCACTCTGGGTGCGTTCTACGGAATCTGGGGTTGTATTCGATACCGAGGTCTTTCGCCAGCTTTTCAACGTCAAGGGAAACTCTCACCTTCGCGGGACCTACTATTTCCCGGCGAAGGTCAATCGATCTATCTTTAGATTCAATGTGAGGGATGAAAAATGGTGGGAACAATGGTTCTATTTCAGGATTTTCATCGCGTCAGTTGAGGGCGAGTCGGTACTCCGCCATACTTGGGCCCAGATCTCTGGTCAGCGTTACTTCCCGGATGTTGATTTGAGCATCCCTCCTGGAAGATTGATTGTTCTTTCTTCTTCCCTTTTTCTTTATATATTTCAGTATGTTGATGATGTATATTTTTCTTTTGTGCAGAATCGATCGATTCTTCAAAAACAGTGACAGCTGAGGTCCAGCGGCTTGTCGACCTTGTCAGAGGCGAAGGTTCCGACTGGAAAGGTTTTTCTCTTGACAGAATTCAGCAAGCTCGCGATCGCCGAGCTCCCGGGTTATCCGTTGCATCTGCGTTCCGGCTAATAGGTTTTGGTGGATTTATGTCTCTATCTTTTTAGATTTGAGAATTGTTTATTTACTCATGTATTTTTTGTTTGACTCCGCAGATTCTCCGACCCCGTCTCCCCTACTTCAACTTCAGACTCCGATTCCCGATCCGTCTATCATTCCCAAGCTCGAGGCTGTTGCTAAGGATCTAGCTCGTGCTGAGATTGATCCCCTGGCTGGTTCCCAGGTACCGGTTATTGCCCCTGCTACCTCCCAAATTGATCTTACTCGTAGCGAGAGCTCCACTGAATCCAGCAAGATGGTTCCTCCCAAGAAGCTGCCACGCCTTTCTTATAGGGAGAGGATGCGATTGCGCCCTACCTCGATGCCAGCCGGTTCTCTTGATAAGAGAGTCAAAGAGGCTCTTGGTAAGTCCGTTTGTACTGAGATCTCGCAACGGGAAGAGGTTGAAAAGGATGATCGTTGTGAGCCTGAAGCTGATTACGGTGGTGGTGTTCCGCCAAAGGGGGATGAAGCCGAGGTTACCCATTACGATGTTCGAGCTAGGGATCCTCAAAGGTTGGTTTCCAGGGTGTCTTCTAAAGAGCCAAGTCGTTCTGCCGAGCATCAGTCTCGCTCCAAGCGTTCTCGTGGCGATGGATTTGATGGTGAGGAGACATCAAGGGGCATGTGGTACCTCGTTCTCAGGGTAGTGGAGGTGTTTCTCCGAATGCTTTTAGGTTCGACTTTGACGGACCTGAGGCAATTGTTGAGAACAATTCACAGCTTGCAAATCTCTTTAGGCGTGTTAGACCTTCGTCTTGCTTCCTGCCATCTCTTAGGAACATGAAGAAGCCTGAGGGCTATGTTCAGTTCGCAAGTGCGATGGGCTAGGTAATTTCTGTGGCTTTTGCTTTGCTCCTTACTTTGATTTTTTCTCTGCTGAGTTTTTTATGTTTCCTTCCCAGGCTGTTTCCGCCGCCAATGAGCTGATTACCTCTTTTGAGCAAGATCTTCGCTCTGCTACCCAGCCCGAGGAGGTGGAGAGGGCAGCTGGGACCATTGCAGACCTCGTCACTGAAAGGGATGAGCTGATGAGGAGACTCACTCGGAATGAAGAGAAGATGGGAGAGGTTGCTCTCTTGGAGGGCCAGGTTAAGGATCAGGCTGTTTTGGCCAAGAGATGGGAGGATTCTGCCCAGGAGGCTCTAACTCGGGTTTCTGTGTTAGAGAAGTTGAATGAGGATTTGAAAGTGGACCTCCGTGTTGCCGAGGGGCGAGCTGGAGCTGCTGAGGTTGGTTTGCGCTCAGCTAGTGGAAACATAGTGGACTTAAGGGTCCAGGTTGAGAAGATTACCGAAGACTCAAAGAAGCTTTCCAAGAGGCAGAAAGAGATGGTGAAGAAGGCAGAGAGGGCCGCGAGGAGGGAGATATCCAAGCAGTATCATGCCATTCTTTTGGGGATAAAGGATAAATGGGAGAAGAAGAAGATCGAGGTTGATACCGATACTCAAATTATGGAATGTAAATCCAATATCCTTCTTCTTGATGATATTATCAGCCAGACTGTCAATGATTTTGAGGCCGAAAAGACGAATATCCAGGCTGAGAAGCTGAGATTGGACGCGGAGCTCGCCATCGTTCAGGTATCAGATTTCTCCCTGGGTAAAATTGATATCCCTCAGGTGTCCGATGACTCGGTTACGCTGCCTGCTGGGCCAAGCGCATCATTGAATGATCAGCTGGATCTTGGTTCTCAGGAGCTTACGAAGGAGTTTCCGCTGCCCTCGAATCAAGATGCTCCGGAGGATAAGCCCGCCGATCCTACTTGTTAGGAATATCTTTACTGTTTTCGTTTCCTATTGTTCTTGTTTGAACTTGATGCCTGGGGAGGCCTTTAAACCTTTTTTCGGTTTGTTTGTTGAACTTCTTTATGCCCTAGTGGGCTTTTGGTTTTGAACTTATGCTCCTTTGAGGAGGCTTTATTTATTTTGATGACAAAGTCTTTCATGTTTCTTGCCTTTTTAGGGTTTATGTTTTTTCTTAGATCAAAGGCGGTTTTTCAGCCAAGGATCCAGGTCATTTAGAGACCTTGTTCCCAGGTCGTTTAGAGACCTCAAGAGCTGACCAGACGATTTAAAGACGCACAAGGTTGAAGCCGTTTAGAGGCATGCGTGTAACCTAAACAGTTTAGACGTAGAGGTTTTTGTCATTTAGAGACTAGGAAGGTTGTGACTCTGCAATTTAGACGCAAAGTCGAGTCGTGCTAACAGGTAGCATGCTCTAGCTCGTATGGCTGTTTGTTTATAGAGTGAAGCTTTTAGCTTGTATATGATAGCTGAGGGATCTCAGGCTGTTTTTAACAGGCTCACAGAAGAAGATTTTTTATTTTTTTATATTAATAGCTGCACCCTTGTGGGGTTGCCTACGTACCCTGAGGAGGGATCAAGCCTTTTCGTAGTTCGATTTTTACAAGTGTCTTTTTAGTGATAGTACTTCTTTAAATTCATGGCATTCCATGAGTTCCTTTCAGGCGTATTGGCGTGCATCCTGGTGAGCTTATATACGCCATCTTTTACTATCTCGGAGATCCGGTATGGACCTTCCCAGTTGGGGCCTAGTTTTCCGGCATTTCTTTCCCTTGTGTTCTCGTAGGTCTTTCGTAGGACGAGCTCGCCGACTTGAAATCTTCGTTGCTTGACCTTTGAATTATAGTGGCGTGCTGCCGCTTGTTGATAATTTTGAAGGTTAACGAGTGCTCGGTCTCGACGTTCATCGATAACATCAAGGTGGTCGAGAAGCATTTCGTTGTTCGGCTCCTCGTTAACGGGACATATATCTATTCTCAAGCTGGGAACTGCGACCTCGGCGGGAACCACAACCTCGATTCCATAATCTAAAGAAAATGGTGTTTATGAGGTTGCCTTGCGAGGTGAGGTCCGACAGGCCCACAGTACTCCAGGGAGCTCGTCGGACCACCTCTGCTTTTTAGCATCCAGTCATTTTTTGAGATTGCTCAGTATCAGCTTGTTTGCTGCCTCGGCCTGCCCGTTACCCTGAGGGTAACGTGGGGTCGAGGTTGTTAATCTGATTCCGTGATCTCTGCAGAAGTTGAGGAATTGATTTGAGATGAATTGTGATCCATTGTCGGCCACGATTTCGTATGGGACTCCGTGCCGGCAGACAATATTCTGCCATACGAATTCCTGTACGTGATTTGCTTTAATTTGCTGGAAAGCTCCTGCCTCCACCCATTTGGTGAAGTAGTCGGTGAGGACGAGTAAGAAACGACACCTTCTTTTTCCCGAAGTTACCATGGGTCCTACTATATCCATTGACCACCTCATAAAGGGGTATGGAGATGAAATGGAGGATAAGTTCTCTGTAGGCTGATGTAGAGTCGGAGCGTGCCGTTGGCATTTGTCGCATGCCTTAGAATGTTCTTCGCAGTCGGCAACCAAGGTGGGCCAAAAATATCCTTGCCTTTTGATCCTGATAGCTAGTGCCCTTCCTCCGGAGTGGCTGCCACACGATCCTCCGTGAATTTCCGATAATATCGTAAAGGCTTCGAGCCCGTGGATGCATACTAGGTAGGGGCCGTTTACACTTCGCTTGTAAAGGCGAGGGCTGATTATACAATATCTTGAAGCTATGGTTTTGAGCTTGCGAGCTTCCCACTTGCTGGGGGGAGCCTCTCCCCACTCAATGTATTGTATAATCGCTACTCGCCAGTCGGCTCTTGCGATCATTTTTTTGCGGAGCGTAACGTGCCTGGCGTCAAGCAGTTCTGGCTCCGGGTCGGTGGCTTCTTCCTCTTGTGGTGGGAGGTTGCCTGTTAATGTGGCTATTGTTATATCTATCTCCATGTCGTCATTGTCTACTTCCATCGGAACCTCGCTATCTTTGTCGATTTTGATGCTTGGTTTCTCAATTCCTTCTACTGGAATTACTCTTTTTATGAGTGGATTTGAGGTTGATGCCAGAGCTGCCAGTGCGTATGCTATTGTGATTTCACCTCGCGGTATTCGCGTTAGATTGAAGGTTTCGAATTGTTTGACTAGCTCACGAACTATGGCTAGATAGGATTCCATCCTGTTATCTCTGGTTTCGTATTCTCCGTGAAACTGACTTGTAATTAGCTGGGAATCGCTGAACGTATTTAGCTTACGTATTCCTATTCCAGCTGCGAGTCGGAGGCCTGCTATTAAGGCCTCGTACTCGGCTTCGTTATTTGATGCTGGGAATCCGAGCCTGAAAGATTGTTCTACAATTTCGTTAGTCGGGGATATAAGGTGGATTCCCACACCTGCCCCCTGTTTCGAGGAGGCTCCATCGACATAAAGCTGCCAGGTTTCGGTGCTTGTTCCGGTAACCTGGCTATTAGCTGTGAGCTCGATAATGAAATCAGCTAATACTTGTGCTTTGGCGCTGGTCCGAGGTCGATATTCGATATCGTACTCGCTCAGTTCGATGGCCCATTTTGCTAACCTGCCAGACTGGCTGGGGCTGTGCAATACTGTGCGTAATGGCTGTGTTGTCATTACTACGATGGGGTGTGATTGAAAATACGGCCTGAGTTTGCGAGCTGAGATTAATACTGCCAGAGCCAGTTTTTCCATTCGTGGATATCTGGTCTCGGCATCTACTAAGGATTTACTCACATAGTAGATTGGCTTTTGCTCAGCTCGTTCTTCTCTTATGAGGACGCCACTCACTGCGACTTCGGAGATTGCTACGTATAGGTAAAGTGGTTCACCCTCAATTGGTTTTGATAAGATGGGGGGCTCGGAGAGGTACGTTTTTAGTTGTTCAAAGGCTTCCCCGCACTTGTCATCCCATACGAATCTTTTGTTTCCCTTTAGTAACTGGTAAAAGGGGAGACATTTATCAGTTGACCTGGAAATGAACCGATTTAACGCGGCTATACGGCCTGTCAGCCTTTGCACCTCTTTTACTGAGCTCGGAGGTTGCATTTCCAAGAACGCACTGATTTGTTTGGGATTTGCTTCTATTCCTCGTTGAGTTACTATGTAACCTAGGAATTCGCCTGAGGCGACTCCAAAGGTGCATTTTGAAGGGTTAAGTTTCATCCCATATTTGTTAAGTAAGGTGAAGCATTCTCCCAGTTGAGCTATGTGATCTTCCTCTTTTAGGGATTTGACCAGCATGTCATCGATGTAGACTTCCATCGTTTTTCCCAACAGGCTGGCGAACATTTTGTTCATAAGTCTTTGGTAGGTGGCTCCCGCTTTTTTGAGGCCAAATGGCATCACCTTATAACAGTACGTTCCTCGTTCTGTTATGAAGGATGTTTTGTCTTGGTCCTCATGGCTCATTTGTATCTGATTATACCCTGAGAATGCGTCCATAAAGCTGAGGAGCTCGTGTCCTGCGGTAGCTTCTACTAGTTGGTCGATGTGAGGTAGTGGGAAGCTATCCTTAGGACACGCTTTGTTTAGATCCGTAAAATCTATGCAAACTCGCCAGGTGCCATTTTTATTTTTTACTACAACCGGATTTGCTAGCCAATCGGGGTATTTTACTTCTTTGATGAATCCCACATCTAGCAACCTGGTGACCTCGCTATTGACAGCGTCGGTCTTGTCGGGTCCGAATTTCCGACGCTTTTGGCGTACTGGTTTGTGATTTGGATCCACATTGAGCTCATGTGAAATGATATTCAGATCGATTCCGGGCATGTCAGCTGTTGTCCATGCGAATGAACCGGAATTTTCTTTGAGGAATGTTGTTATTTGTTCTTTTTGGGATCTGGTGAGCTCGGATCCAATTCCTACTTTCTGGTTAGGATGAGACTCGTTGACCACGATTTTCTCGATAAGGTCTTTGCGAGGTCCGATACTGCCTAGGCCAATTTTCTTTTTGGCTAGTCGGTATGTGAGCTCATCTTTTCGTTGCAGTTGGTATACGGCGCTTTCCTTTGCGATCTGGAAGCCTGCCATGTAGCACATTCTGGATTCCTTTTGACTTCCTTTAATTGTTGCGATCCCATTTTGGGCTGGAAATTTTATGCATTGATGGTACGTCGAGGATACAGCTCTCATTGAATGTATCCAGGTCCTTCCCAGGATGGCATTGAATGGGGCTGGCCTATCTATAACCGTAAATTCGACTATTCTTCTTACTCCAGCTGCTATTACTGGGAGTTTTATTGTTCCGATAGATAGTGTGGTTTCCCCGGAAAAGCCGGTTAAAACCATCTTGTTTTCTTCGATTTCGTGATCTGGTATATTCATTTCCCTAAGAACGCTTATGAGGATGAGTTCTACAGAGCTCCCCGTATCTACAAGCATTTTAGTGAGCTCGTTTTCACCCACTTCTAGCATGATGAGGAGAGCATCGTCATGTGGAGAATCTAGTTCAAAAGCTTCGCTTTCCCAGAACGAAATTTGTGTGTTAGGTCCCTTGAATGGGTTCCTATCACGTGTGTCGGTGTTTACCCTTCGCTGATGTTTCTCGATCGAGTTTACGGAGTTGCGGCATAGCTGGGATCCTCCGTGAATAAAGTTAATTATTTTCTTCGTGCTGGGAGGAGGTAGGTCCGTTTCCCTATTTTTGGGGGGATCTCGCCTCGTCTCCTCCTCGGATGAACGTTCTCGTTTACGATCATCCTCAGATGGGCGGTCCCGCCTATCATCTTCTCGCGCTAGGTAATATTTCTTCCTTGGAGGAGGTTTTTCCAGCTCGATTTTTCCCAGCTCCCCTGCTGCGAATTTAGCAGCGAGCTGCTTCTTCACTTCGTGGCACTCCTCCGTGGAGTGGCCCTTGATCTTGTGGAAGTCGCACCACTTGCTTGGATCGTAAGGCTTGAATCTATTATGAGGTGGGCTACCTACTGAGTATAAGTGTATCCCCTGGCTTTGTTTTTTTATCCTGGGACTCCTTTCTCCCGGATTTTTTAGATCCTTGGGAGTTGGTTGTCTGAGATTGTCTAACCGAGGTTGCAGGTGCACTTGCTTCTTCGAGGATAATCCAGCGCGAAACGCGATGTAACGCATCATCTAATGATACCGACTCCCGAACTGTAAGCTCCTCAAATAATTTCGAGGTCTTTAACAATCCGTTTTGGAGGGCTTTCAAGGCCGTTGGGTTATGTAGATCGGCGATTTTCGCTTTGATGGCTTTAAAGCTGTCAATATACGTCCGTAGTGAATCGCCTGGCTTTTGGGTGAGAACCCACAAATCAGCCTCCGAGGTCTCGATCTAGATGGATACCGAATATTGTTTCAAGAATGCAGCTTGAAGTTGTGTGAAGTTGTCTATCAAGTTTGGTTTCAAGGAGGTGAACCATTCCAGGGCCGAATCTGTTAGATTTTCGGCGAAGAAACGGCAGCGTGCTGACGCGAGGTCACCCCCGGGTAATCGCACCCTTGAAAAGGCAAATTTGAAGCTTCTCATGAACGCCTTTGGGTCAGTTTCTCCGTTATATCTAGGAAATCGGATGTTCCCGACATCGCCGTGCTGAGGGCTCGCGATTTGTGAAGTGAATGGAGTCTGATTGACCTCGTCAATTACCCTGTCTATTTCAGGTGCCGAGCTTATAGCAGCGTGGACCTGTGATCTCATTCGCTGTAGCTCGGCGTTCGTTTCTTCACAATACTTCTTGATTGATTCGAACCCATGTGAGTTGCCGGGTCCCAAGTGGTTTTCGTTATTGCTCGGGAAGCGGAGCAGGGATTCCCCGGCAGGTCGGATCTCGTTTATGTTTTCAGAGCGGACCTGATTGGTTAGTAGATCCGAGGTCGGGTCTACTCCTGGTAAGGTCGCTGTTGGCGTAACCTCTCCTTCCGCAACCTGGGTCGTGGAATGAGTGAATATGGGATTTAATATCGTCGAGTTGAGCTGCGAGGTGGTGGCTGAGCCGACCATCCTGCTGGTTGAGGCGTTGATATTGGAAAAGTTTAGTCTTGTCACCGGTGGAGGTGGGAACGGCAATCCTCCCTGCCCAGGGGTACCTGCCCGATTTGCTCTTTCGAGGTCATCCTGGCGTGCAGCCATTGAGCGATTCTGCTCTATGAGGCACGATACTAGGTTCCGGATCTCAGCTATTTGATCCAGAGCCGATTGGTTCAAGGCCGCAGGTCCCGAGGGGTCGACAATGTCATTGATCCCGGTCGAGATGCTTGCTCCCGAGGTGGTAATGGGAACATTTGTTGTTCCGTCCAGGTCTGCTGAAATGGCGTCGGCGGGTTGGGTCATGGGAATGGAGGTGTTTATGACTCCAGATGATGTAGAAACCGCCGTACTTGTTGTACCTGCCATCGTCTTCTTTTGAGTGGTTAGTTTCGTAGGTTACGAAGAGGAAGTTGTTTTGCTCTTCCCCACAGACGGCGCCAATTTGTGAGACCAGAATCTCACAACCTCGACCCTTGGCCTTTTCAGGTTGTATGGACTTAGACGAACTTAGAGAAAATGAGTTAAAAATGTATATTGTTATTATTGCCCAAGAATTCGGTCCCTTTACAATAACTCTTTTGTCTTAATTTATACAAGCTCGAGAAAATATAAAACGTCTACATCTTAATTTCAAACTTGGAATTGAATTCGTAATCTTGTCTTTAAATGCAAGGCTTGATTCTTGGAAGTGAAATAATTATGTTTGACCATGCTTGAACTTCGGTCGAGCTCGTACTGATGTCCTTCTGTGAGCTCACTTCCTTTCCTGCGAGCTCGCTGTTTCCAGCATGCTTGCTGCTTCCATCGTGCTCGTTTTAACTTGCGCCTTTCTTACCTCAGCTCGTAAGTAGCCTCGTGAGACCTCGTCGTGGGCTGAGTCTTCATTATTGAGCATGCTTAATCGAGCCGGGCTTTTGGTGTGAAATTTGGGCCCAACAGTGTTCTCTTCGGGGCAGCCTTCAGTTCTTCGGGTATAATTAAGGATCCAACCATTGGATTGTCTCCAATCCAATTGTAATTGAAATCTGGTTGTATCTACTTTGTTGTGTCCAAATTTGGTGATGATCAGACGGTGAGAAGGTCTTCTTTGATTGCAAGACTTATGATGGTCCGAGTTTATCCAAAAATGTACTTTTGTTCTGAAATGCACTGTTTTATCCCAAGTTACCTGAAATGTCTTTCAAAACACTAAAACATTTAAATCACTTGAAAAACAATAAAAACGGAGTTAAAACACATGCAAAATATATTAAAGTGATCCATAAAAATGGTCAAAAAACCGGTGTTATCAACTCCCCTAGACTTATACCTTTGTTTGTCGTTAAACAAAACAGAAATCTAAACTCGGAAAGAGGTTTTCGAAAATAAACGAACTAACAAAAAATCTCCGTGACTGCCCTTCTAAACCATAACCATCGTAATGCATCAATCAGGTCTAGTCTAGAAAATTCTCACTAAGGTACTACAACGCTAGTCCACGGTATCCGTCATGCGAAAATCTAACCATTCGAAACCTTATTTTCAGTCAAGTAGCTCTTTACATTCATTAAAAGGTTGCGTGATTCTTATCAAAGATACTAACCAAGACAATCGAGGCTAGGCATTAAGGGCATTTAGAGGTGATGTTAAAAGTGTTTCGGGTTACCATATTATTGTCGGAGGATGCTAGATATTATGCAAAACAGCAAGAGATGATGGAGCTGTTGATATCCACAATTTCCAGTTACTTCCTACTCGCATAAGTGTAGTTGCGAATTTTTTCTTCATCGGGACTTTTCTTTCTTTGACAGAACTTTTCTATTTTTCCCCCGAACTTAGATTTTTCTCCGAGAAATACTTCTCACTCTTTATAAACGAAACATGGTTGCTATCGACTCTCCTAAGACTCTTAGGCTTTTGTTTCCTTTCGGTTATTATTATTATTATTTATTTTGTTCGAAAGGGGAAACGCCTTCGAACATGAGTCTTAGGGATGACGAAAATTACCAGTGGTTAAAGATTTCCAATGCAACTTTTAAGCTTGATTTGTTGATACCTCCATAACCTAATCCATCTAGTCTTCCATCTTCTCGAGTGACTGAAAACTGTGTCGTTCCTCTCTCTCCGGCGTTTTTGCACATATCTGCATATAAGACAACAAGAGAGGCAAGAGTGAGGTTCAAAAATAATGGCTATGGTTTGGGGGTGTGGTACCAGCTAAAGATGAACTGGCCATCTAGGATAACAAAGAGTGGTAAAAAAGGAAAAAATGTCCTAGATGTATGACTCATTGTCTCGCCTAAAACTTTTGATGAGAAAATTAAATATAGATTAAGTTCAAATAAAGTGAGCTAGTATATGACACACCGGGAATTAACCCCGGCGTGGAGTTTTACCCTTTATATCTAAGCCGCAAGTGCACAACACACGAAGTAGTATTTAGGGATTGAATCCACAGGGATAGACGTTGTCGATTTCTAACGAGTTTTAACTTATGTCTAGACGTAATATATATTTTGGGTTTTGTTACGGTCGTATCTATGAAATCTAAACTAAACTAAGAAGGGCAGTAACTAACTAATTATTTTATCGAGGTTGTGAATCAATTAAACGAAGCGTTGGGCAATCGGGAATTTTATAGGGTTTATGGCCGATTTTTACAAGCCAATTTCTAGGATTTCTAAAGCGACTTTTTGTCGACTTTGGGTTTTTGAACTTGAAACACGTACGCTGCGTGTAGTCTACTCCCATAATCCTACACACCTACTGATATGATCATGGACACGAAGGCATTGGATGAGGTTCAAGAAGACGCTATGATCATTCCCGAAGGACCCATCACCCGTTCCAAGACACAGAAGCTAGCCGGAGCGGTTCAGAGCTTACTTACGGATACCCGGATCGAGGAGGATCAACTTACGCAACCCGTCCTCACCTCACTATCTTCGAATTCTTCTTGAGATTTGGCCGTTTGTGTAAGTCGTGTTGTACTCTTTTTTCTGTATACGGTTTTGTTCCAATGGATTTTCCGTATAGAGGTTTTAACGAGGCAACCGGCTTACACCGCCTAACGGTCCGATCTCTCGAGAATTCCGCGGGGGATTTTTCAGAGGGATTTATTTCTGAGGGACTTTTCTGAGGGACTTTCCCGGGGGGATTCGTCCGTGGGATTTCTTTGGCGGAATCCCAAAAGTCGTTCAAACTATCATTTATTTTTGTTGTAATTTTCGATGGGTATTCTCTCATTTTCGAGATTTACCATTGACTTTCTCTTTGATTTTTTTCTCTTTATCTTTTCTTCTTCCCCTTATTGTCGAACACATTATCATTTTGAAACAATTACTCAAATAGCACAAAAACGTTGTGATATGACTAGAGTAACATATACCTTTTTAATATTAAATGATACAACTTTTAAAGGAAATATCAATTAAGGACTGCGTGAGTAATGTAATTAACGATAATGCAATTTAGATTTTTTAAAGTGAGATTTACGGTTAATTTTATATTGATGGTTGATTTATGTTTACGTGAAGGCTGATTTATGTTTACGTGAAGGCTGATTTATGTTAATATGATGGCTGATTTATGTCTTTAATTGAGATTTTTTTATTAATTAATATGACGATTCAGTTTCTTCTAATATAGAGAAAAAGTGTCGATTCACTATATTCTCATCACTAACAGGAAACAGAAAATCTCTCTGGGCGATTGTCAAACCGCTCTTGCTCCGGCTCGGGCGAAGACGCAGTTTTGTTCCCGAATTCCCTCCTCGTCTCAGATTCCGACGTCGTTGAAACCTGTGGAGGAAGAGGATCTAAACCAGGTTAGTGTTTATACAAATAAAGTATCCATTCCTACGCTTTTCTCTGCAAATAACCCCTTTGGCAGACTGCACCTGTTGTGGAGATCTTGTCATATATCTCGGTGTAAAACTCCGTTTGGGGCTATTCTGGTCTTCCTAAAAAGCTGACGTTCGGGGCTTTCTGTGGATAGCTAGATCGTCGTCTGATTCTTCCTGAGTCGCCGGAAAAACGTCGTTGAGGTGACTGATCGAATCGCCGGCGAAGGGCTCGGCCAGACTGCAGTGGTTCACGGTTTCAGCCATAACTCTAGAACGGTGGATTCAATTGAGGCGCTCTCGGCGGTTCTGAAAAACTGATTCAAAGATCTATCCCTGGATAGTTGAATCGCCGCGAGACTCTCAAATCACTAAAGTATAATTAACCAACTGTCGTTGCGAGAATTATCTAAATCTAAATCCTAGGAATTCCAAATCTCTTTGCGAATCCTAAAATCTAAATCACCTTTAATAACATGTTTGATATGTTCAAAAATCAATTAAACCAAATCTCTTTGCGAATAATCAATTTGCTCACTTAGGTTCTATCAGGTAATTAATCGCACTGTCGTGCCTAATCAATTATCCTAAGATCTAAGTTCCAGATTCGTCAACCTAGAATTAGCTTTGAACACAACCTAAGGCGAAGAACTAATTCAGATGGTGAATCCTAAACAGATAATTAACCTAGCATTCAAAGAAATCCTTTATGAGAAAACCCTAAACCTAAAGTGGATCTACTCAGACATGGAGAATGAAACAATCAACATGTTTGAATAAATCATATATAGAATAAAAAGAAGGGTTTAGAGATCTGATCTCGGACGAAGGGAGATTCAGACTTGTCTCTCTAAAACCAAAGTAAAATCAAACACAGAAATAAAGCATAAAAGGCGTAGCCTAAACAAGTGGCTGTAAAATCCTATTTATAACCTAAAACACGAATTGGGGTCTTCTTGTAATTATTAAAGACTTCTGGGCACTTTTGCAAATCTTCAAGTCTTGGAAAACTCGCGGGTCGTGTCTTGCTGCGATGGGTATCGATCGATACCAGGGGGTATTGATCGATGCTTGTCGTGAAATCAGGTACTCAGCAACACGAACTTCAGCCCTTGCACCAGATTGCTCCAGAAAGCTCCAATAATTCCAATAATGCTCCAAACGTGCTAAGACCTGTAAAAGACTCTAAAAGACTCCAAAATACTATAAAGACTCTATAAAAAGGACTTATATCATGGCCTAAACAGGGTAAAAACCATGATATATCAACTCCCACAGACTTAGCCTTTGCTTGCCCTCAAGCAAATAAAAGACTAAACAGAGAAAGAGGTTTGAAAACGCGGTGACTCACCTGTTCATGAACCATCAAAATGACCTTCTTTCCAAGTACCCAAATGTCACCTAATCAGCTTTTGATCTAACCACCATGTACATCTCCGTAGACATTCGCAGCTTTCCCAGACTCCAAACATTATCCCATAGCATTGTTCAAATAAAACCTTCATCGCCAGTTTCATCGCTGCAGTTAGTGTTCAAGAACCTTCTAGACTCTTTACCAGACAATATCATGACAAGGAACCACCCTTTTTCACACTTTTTGTATCAATTTCTCTCCCCCAGACTTATTTCTTATTATGTTCTTTTTTTTTTTTTTATTTTTTTTTTTCAGCTTTGCATATACACATCAAGGTATGAGACGCGAGTATTGATGGTGTTTGCCACCAAATCCCCGGTTCTTCCCTCTCTATGTATCAAAGGATGTAGGCGAATAATGGCATCATAGGAAAATCCTAGCCTCGCTTCTAATCCTTTGTGTGATCATTCCCTCTTAAGTAGAATAATGGGATCGCTGGAAATTTTCCTAACCCTTTACTCAGAAGAAAATCATTTCAATATTTTATGCTCCTTTTTTATCAACTTATAACAGGGGAGAGAGATACTATAATTCTAAACACATGGGTTCCTTTATCAGATATGAATGATGAATCAAGCTCTAAAAACACTAACCACATTGATGAAGTGTAAAAATTGGCTCAGGCTTCAGAAGAACTCTGCTGGAGACATGGATGTTTTCTAGTCAACTGGTCAGTCTTTGGATTTTTCATTAGTCGATCTAGAACTGATCCTGTAACACTGTGCACTCAAAAACAAAATCAAATCAATAGGTTCAAGCACATGATCATTATCTCCAACAGGTTTTGACTCAATAAAACAATTTTGACTCGATAAAACAACTGATTCTAAGAAAAACAAACACAATGTCAGCAGACACCTCCCCCAGACTTGAACAACACTGTCCCCAGTGTTATCTAGCCTAGAGTAGGTAAAAGAAGACAAAATTAACAGAATAAAATTGGGAAAAACAAGAAGTTACCTTGCTGGAACATTGAGCATCGATCGACACACAACCTGTAACGATCGATACAGGCTTAAATCGACATGAACCTTTCTGAATCGCGTAGGGTATCGATCGATACGGAAGAGTATCGATCGACACTCAGGCGATTTCGAGTTTGCTCCTTGTTTATCCTGACACAAACATAAAACGAACAAAAATAAAAACAAAACGAATCAAAAACAGACTCACCAGTGGGTTGCCTCCCACCAAGCGCTCGTTTAACGTCAATAGCTTGACTGTAACGCCCTTCAGGCATGATAAGAGTGAGAGCTTGCACCAAAACAGGCTCCACAACTTGACATCGCTATCTTCAGAGTTCTGCTCAACATGCTGTCCACAAACTCCTGTCCTTTCTCTTTCAGCTCAGAAGTAAGAAGGACCCTAGCCTTAGAGAATGGCTTCGAAGCTCCTTTTCACTTGACCTTATACTCAATCGAATCTCCATCACACTTCTGAGGTATCAAAGTGACATGGGGATTCTCGACCTTCTTTCTCTTGGCCTTCTTCTTTGTTATTGCCTTAGCCTGCTTTGCAACTTCCTTGGGAACGCTGGGCGGTTCAGTAGGTTCATCAGGAGGCTCTTCTAAAATATCAATTGCTAGCGACTCTCCTGTGACAACCTTGATGCTAGAGACACGTGTGGGAGCACCTCTAGGGGGAATGGCTTTATAGTAGACATCTCCGTCAATGTAAGAGAAAGAGAGTCTCTTATTAGGTGTGTCTATGATCGCGCAAGCAGTAGCCATAAACGGTCTTCCCAGGAGTAAAGAAACCTCAGATCCTTCGCTCATCTCCACAACCTGAAAATCAGTGGGCACCAGACAATCTCCTACTTTAACAGGCAAAGCATGGATAGTACTGTATGGAGGTGAGGTGGAAGAGTTTGCAAACGTGAGAAGCAAAGTAGGGGGTCTTATATCAGCCTTCAATCGTTCAGCAAGTTCCTTTGATATCACATTGACGCTAGACCCTGAGTCAACGAGAGACTCTTTGAACTCGACTCCAGAGATAGAGCATGGTACCGCGAATTTCCCTGGGTCTTCCCTCTGTTTCAATTGCCGCGGCAGTAGTGACTTGCGTCTTGCCTCGAGAAAGAGTGCCTTGATTTCTACCTCAGTTTCTCTGCAATCTTTGAAATGACTCAGCAGAGGCCAGCCTTATAGAGCTTCTTCAAAAGATGATTCATGGGAGATCCTTCGTACCATCTTCTCAAAGCCACACAGCTGCTTTGGAGTGATAGGATCCCTGAGGTGTTTAGGAATAGGATTCTGCTTCTTGGACTTGCAAACTCTTTCTCCGATCACCTCAGGTGTTTTCACAAGTTCTGGCACGTTCTGCGAGGGGTATCGATCGACACCAGGTAGGGTATCGATCGATACTGCCGCTTTTGAATCGTTCCTGGCAGATACATCTTCATCAGAAAGAAGCTTTACGTTCGGGTTATCCAGCAAATACCTTAATCTAGCAATCTCCCATTCCTCCCTTGTCAGCTTAGGAACTATAGGATAAGGCATCCTGGGTATATACACTCGTTCTGCAACTACCTTAGGTGCCACAGTCGAAGTCTCAGTTGTCTCCTCAGAAATCGCCTCAGTATCGACCGATACCAATGGGGTATCGATCGATACACGGGGTTTTGAAGTATCCCGTTTCAGAATTGTAACCGGCATCGATCGACACTTGGATGTATCGATCGATGCTCTGGCGATTTCAGGATCCTCCTCGAAATTTCCTGCATTCGAGATGATGGCATTGACGTGTGCGTTCGGTGAATGAACTGTCTTTCCCTTGGCATTTGCTGCAGACTGAGCCACTTGCGTTTCCAGCATCCTATGACTGGTATTGAGAGCCTCGATTTTCCCATTCAGATCAGTGTACAGATGGTCAAGCTTCCCATTGAAATCCACTTGCAACTTCTGCTGTCCCTGAAGAATCTGCTCAAGCATGGATTCCATCTTATTGTCTGTGGACTTTGGAGGGATGGGCTGGTACGAAGAGTTCCCGTAATTGCGATTGTTGTTGCTGAAGTTCCTGTTGTTGGTGTACCCAAATTGTTGACCCTGAAATCCAGAACCACCAACATAGTTACAATCCTCCACTTCGTTCTCAGCAGCAAAATGAACCGCTTTCTGATTCTTCCCGATCAGGAAATCCAGCTTGCCTTGAACTTCAGCAATCTGCGATGCATCAATTCCTCCAGCTTGCTTCTTCCTCTCGAAATCGGCATTCTTGGTGCTATTACTAGACGCCAAGTTCTCAATCAGCACGACTGCATCGTCTGGATACCTAGTGTTGAAGTTCCCATTACTCGCAGTATCCAGAGCCATCTGGTACCTCCAATCGATTCCTCTGTAAAAGGTGCCCAGCAACTGAACTTGATTGAACCCATGGTGCGGACAATCTCTCTGATAAGATTTGAAGCGAATCCAAGCAGCCTTGAGTCCCTCTGTTGGACCTTGAGAGAACTGAGAGATCTTGTTCCTGAGCTCTTCGGATCTCGCATCATCGTAGAAATTGCACAGGAATGCTTTCTTCGTCTCATCCCATGTAGTTAGAGAATCAGGAGCTAACTGCTTCAGCCAATAAGCAGCATCCCCACCAAGAGAGTATGGGAAGAGTTTGCAGAAAAGGTACTCATTGGGCACTCCATTGTACTTCATCCCAGTGACCAAGTCCTCGAACCTCTCGATATGATCCATGGGATGCTCATGAGGTAGGCCATGGAAAGGACTCTGACTCACGAGAGCATAGTACGCAGGCTTCAGCTCGAAGTCGTTCCTCTGAAAAGTTGGGATGCGAATCGCAGCTCGATTGGCATAGAACTGATCAGGCCTGTTGTGCTCACCAATTGTCCTAGCTCGAACACCTGCAGCATCGCCAACGTTGCCGCGCCCAGCTGGCACGACAATTTCAATAATAGCAGCAGGGACAACGACATTTTCAGCCTCATCAAGTCGCTGCCCTCTCTCATTACACACATGACCCTCTTGGTCTCTCAGAATTCCAGCTTCATCAGCTCTTAAAACCACTAGGTTGTTCATCCCTGATGTTTTTTGGTCTTCCTGTTTGTGCGTTCCACAAGCGCTAGCTGTTCCAGTGACAGTTCAACTAGCTGTGTGCTCTTGTTGCTCCTGGTTTCACGAACAGGCATACACCTGCAAAGAAAACACTAGGCAAAGCACGTAAGTAACCAGAAAAATACGTTGAGTATCGATCGATACCAACAAAGAAATCGCCGGAGTATCGACCGATACTAGTGAGTATCGATCGATACTGACGGACTTAGTCGAAACTCGACAGCTAAAATCTAAAGGCGAAATTGAGTCCCCGGCAACGTCGCCAAATTTGATATGCTCAAATTAATACCCTAAGATACTAAAGCAGTAGTTGTAGTAAGTGTAGGGGTCGAACCACAAAGACTCACAGAGATCACACAATAGATTATGAAGTGTCGAATTAAGCTAAGCCAAACAGATGTAATTGAAAGCAATGCAGAAATTAAAAGAGTTGTATTCAATCAGGAAAATATAAGCCCATGGTTTTTCTCAGGAAATCAATGAATGCAGATAAACTAACTAACATGATTCGGATTTAGCGCAGTTCTTGAACTCAAATCACTAAAGTATAATTAACCAACTGTCGTTGCGAGAATTATCTAAATCTAAATCTTAGGAATTCCAAATCTCTTTGCGAATCCTAAAGTCTAAATCAGCTTTAATAACAGGTTTGATATGTTCACAAATCAATTAAACCAAATCTCTTTGCGAATAATCAATTTGCTCACTTAGGTTCTATCAGGTAATTAATCGCACTGTCGTGCCTAATCAATTATCCTAAGATCTAAGTTCCAGATTCGTCAACCTAGAACTAGCTTTGAACACAACCTAAGGCGAAGAACTAATTCAGATGGTGAATCCTAAACAGATAATTAACCTAGCATTCAAAGAAATCTTTTATGAGAAAACCCTAAACCTAAAGTGGATCTACTCAGACATGGAGAATGAAACAATCAACATGTTTGAATAAATCATCAATAGAATAAAAAGAAGGGTTTAGAGATCTGATCTCGGACGAAGGGAGATTCAGACTTGTCTCTCTAAAACCAAAGTAAAATCAAACACAGAAATAAAGCATAAAAGGCGTAGCCTAAACAAGTGGCTGTAAAATCCTATTTATAACCTAAAACACGAATTGGGGTCTTCTTGTAATTATTAAAGACTTCTGGGTACTTTTGCAAATCTTCAAGTCTTGGAAAACTCGCGGGTCGTGTCTTGCTGCGATGGGTATCGATCGATACCAGGGGGTATTGTAGGCTTATTTATGAAAATTCTTATAAATACATGGCAAGGATTATATTGTATGTAGTTTAGGGTTTGAGATGAACATGATAAGAATAAACATACAAGAAGTGTAAATCTTACAAATATAACTAATTGTTGATGTAAGACTTAAAATTATTTAATATTGAAATAAAACTATTACCAATTATTAATTAAACCTTGAAACACAGATTTGAGGTATGGCTGATTTACAACTGACCGATTTGAGGTGTGACCGATTTACGAACCATACCAAACTAGTTATGGCCGATTTGTCATCTATTATGGCCGACTGATCACACAAGTATTTTTGAATTTATGGGATTACGAGTTTTACATTGAATTAGGAGATTTTCTTATGTTATATATGATAATATAGTTACTACAAAACATGTAATGTAGGATTTATGGTTTAAGTCTAATATAGTTAGCCATATAGATAATACATGGTAAGGATTATGTTGTTACTATATATAAGGTTTATGGTAATATAGATATGACATGTTTATAACTTAGTAATCTCAAGGAAATAATGATATTATAGGCTTATTTATGAAAATTCTTATAAATACATGGCAAGGATTATATTGTATGTAGTTTAGGGTTTGAGAAAAACATGATAAGAATAAACATACAAGAAGTGTAAATCTTACAAATATAACTCATCGTTGATGTAACACTTAAAATTACTTAATATTGAAATAAAACTCTTAATAGAACCTATCAAATTAAATATTTTTTTTAAAATGCAAACACACATATTTGAGGTTTGGCTGATTTACAACTGCCGGATTTGAGGTTTGGCTAATTTGAGGTCAGCCGTATCATACAGATAAGTCAGCCGTATCGTACAGATAAGTTAGCCATATCGTACAGATAAGTCAGCCGTATCGTACAGTTAAGTCAGCCATTTGAAAACCTAGAAATTGGCGAGAATTACAGACATAAACCGGTGGAGTATCGTGCGGGATTTTTTTCAAAATCTTGTTAGAGAACATGTAGCTCAGCTGAATTTTACAGATTCGTGTATCCAACCCATAATCCTCCATTACCATCTGTACAAAATCGTTGTAGGTTGTTTGTTCGTTAACTTCTAGAACTCTACACCCTCTCTTGTCGGCGTTGAATACATATCGATTTGTATGAACCCATGTCCCGCAAACAATAATCACCGGATCCATTAATATTCCACTCAAAAGTTTAGATCTGGTATAGGATGAAGAAGGATGAAAAATGTTGATAAAGAACAACAATGAAGAAGAAGAAAGATACAGACGACGACGAAGACGGAGTCTAAACCTAGTAATGTATGTGTTCAGAGATGATGTGTAATCTTTATTTTGCTGACATGGAAACATGCCATCAAACGAACTTATAAATCAGCCATCAAACAAAACTATAAGTCTGTCGCCACTAAAATACTATTTAAGTAATTAATAAAGTTTCCTGTAATCAGCCATCAAAACACATAAATCAGGTGAAAAACATAAGTCAGCCGCTACATCATATAAGTCAGTCATCAATAGCATACTATTACAGTAATTAATCTTTCGCTAATTAGTCAGCCGTAATTAGGCCGACTTTTAAGTAAATCGGTCTTATTACGGCTGATTTAATATAAGTCAGCCACAATTAACCCGCATAAGTATGCCGTTGCAAAATAAATCAGCCAAATAAGCCAGCCGGATTTACGATCAATCAGCCGGGCAACAATAAGTCGGCCATGTCATAGCAATAAGTCAGCCAATTTTTTCATAAATCGGCCGTCCGAATATAAATCAGCCGTGTCTCGTACTCCTAAGTCAACCGAAAATTCATAAGTCGGCCGAGGTTCATATAAGTCTGCCGTGACATCTGGCTGACTTATGAATATAAATCAGCCGACCAACTCATAAGTCGGTCGTTCTTTTAAATCAGCCGCTCGTCCTGTAAGTCTGTCGTCACTACAGCTAGAAATTTCTGCGGCAGACTTTCATAATACATGTAGGCAGTTTTTGTGCCACGTAGGCGCCGCGCCTGTTTTTTCGCTGATGTGGAAAAAAAAGTAATGACATTCCTGTAATTACGTTTTTGTTATCAAATGCGTAGAAGGGCAACCTGGGTATGAAAAATATTTCAGTAATAAAAAAAGTTGTTGATTAGTCTAGTCATTTTACCTAATTTCTATGCTATTTAAGTAACTCTCCCTATCATTTTTTATCAAATAATTTTCAAAGTTTTACTCTTGTTTCTTTTCGATTTCTTTGAAAGTTCTTCATCGAAATTGTTTAGGTTTATCGAGTGTCATCCGCAACACTTCGACGCAGCCATCAATCCGATTGTTTGTGAGTGTTCTTCTCGTGATTAGGAGCATAAGGATTTTCGGGATTCATCTCCCACGCCTTATCTTCCTTCTCCTCGGATTCTCCTAACATCGAAGCCATCTCCTTGTTTCATTGTGTTCATTGTCGATTGGGCCAAAGGAAATTCGAGTTCATCACTCACGCCTTAGAATCACTCTTCGTGAATCCTTTCGAATTTCAAGGATCTATCCAACTATCAATCTCCACCGTACCTCAAGAAAACGAGATGCCGCGATGAATAAAAAAGTGGACGCTATCACTCACTTGCTAAACGAGATGAGAGATCGTATGGCCGCGCTTGAGGTCCGAACGCCGCGAAGGGAAGAAAGAAACCGAGGCGACGAACAAAGGAATAATAGAGCCGAGGATGTGAGATCCGAACAGAGCGTGGGACGAGGAAGTTGTCATGCGCCGGCTGGGCGAAGGAGAACCCGATCGCGACAATGCGAGCCAAAGGATAATCCGTTTTACGATCGAGGAGAATCATCCGAGGGAAACCGAGCGAGACATCCGCAACCCTGAAGACGGAACGATAACGATCTTGGCGGAATGAAACTTCGCATTCCCCCGTTCTACGGCAAGAACGACCCGGACGCTTTCCTCGAGTGGGAAAAGAAAATCGAATTGGTTTTCGATTGCCAAAACTTCACCGAACATAAAAAAAAGTCAGGTTAGCCGCCACCCAATTTCATGAATATGCTATTGACTGATGGGATCAAATTGTGACAAACAGGAGACGTAATGGAGAAAACCCCGTAGAGACGTGGACGGAAATGATCATGTTAATGCGAAGACGTTTTGTGCCACTCCATTGCCATTGCGAACTTCACCAACGGTTGAGACGATTAAGTCAAGGAAGTAAAGTCGTGGAAGACTACTTCCAAGAGATGGAAAAACTCATGCTTAAGGCTGATGTAGATGAGCCGAGTGATGCCACGATGGCAAGGTTCTTAACCGGCATGAACCGCGACTTACAAGACCGCATGGAGATGCAATCTTACGCAACCGTGGAAGAAATGTTGCACACGGATATTTTAGTGGAGCAGCAACTCAAAAGAAAAGGCGTTTCACGCCAACCATACGCTTTTAGCTCAAAGCCGAGTTACCCAAAAGGAGAGAAACAGAATTACCCTCCCCGGACCGATTTTAAGCCTAAAACGGACTATAAGCCGAGTTCGTCCGGTCATGACTACAAGGGTAAGGTTGATTCTAATCCTATGCATAATCGTGATATTGAATGTTTTGAGTGCAGAGGCAAATGACATTATGCGAGCAAATGCCCAAATCCCCGAGCCATGTTGATGTTAGAAAACGGCGAAATCGTGACCGACGAGGAAGAAGAAATTGAAACCGCTCCAATCTTTGACGATTATGAGGAGCATGCGGTCGATGGAGAGCTCTTAGTAGCTAGACGTGTTCTTCTTGCCCAGGAACCTGTCGTTGAGAACGAACAACGAGAGAACCTCTTCCATACCCGTTGCATGGTCAAAAGCAAGGTATGTAGCCTTATAATTGACAGTGGAAGTTTTACTAACGCTGCTAGCACTACTTTAGTGGATAAGCTAGGTATGGAGACCAGGAAGCATCCACGGACATACAACCTTAGGTGGTTGAACAATCAAAGAGAGCTCAAAGTTACCCAGCAAGTTTCGGTTCCTTTGATGATTGGCCGGATACGAGGATGAAATCGTGTGCGATGTTTTTCCCATGGAGGCTGGTCATATCCTACTTGGAAGACCATGGCAATACGACCGTAGAGCCATCCATGATGGGTTTACGAATAAGCACTCTTTTGAACATCAAGGCAGAAAGATCACCCTTGCACCATTATCTCCGCACGAGGTATTTCTCGATCAACTTAAACTTGAACAAAACCAAGGCAAAGGCAAGGTAAGCGATCCCTCAACTTCTACTTCTGTTAAAACCGAGAGTGTTGGTTCCAAAACATGTGAGAGAACGCCCGTGAATGAATCTCTATTTATTAAACCGAGTGAACTTAAACATGCTCTCATTTCTCGACAATCTTTTGTTTTGTTAGTCTTTAGGGATGCTTTTACAAGCATGACTAATCTTGAGCCGGACATCCCAAGCAGTATCTCTTCTCTTTTGCAGGGATATTAAGATGTTTTTCCGGAAGATGGACCAAGTGGTTTGCCACCACTCCGCGGTATCGAACATCAAATTGATTTCACTCCCGGAGCTACACTTTCGAACCGGCCGGCTTATCGCACTAATCCTGTGGAAACCAAGGAACTACAACGCCAAGTTGATGAGCTTATGGCGAAAGGACTTATACGGGAGATTATGAGCCAGAGCGCCGTGCCCGTGTTACTCGTGCCCAAGAAAGACGGCACTTGGCGGATGTGCGATAAATAACATTACGGTGGACGAGAACAAGATCAAGGCAATCTGCGATTGGCCGAGCCCTAAGACCGTTAGCGAGGTTTGAAGTTTTCACGGTTTAGCGGGATTTTATCGACGATTCGTTCGTGACTTCAGTACTATTGCCGCGCCACTAACCGAAGTAATCAAGAAGGACATGGGATTTTGTTGGGAACAAGCACAAGAGGACGCATTCCAACTGCTGAAAAATAAACTCACTCACGCCCCTCTTCTTGTTTTACCTAATTTTATGAAAGCCTTTGAAATCGAATGTGACGCTTCTGGTATTGGTATAGGTGATGTACTTATGCAAGAGAAGAAACCGGTAACATTCTTCAGTGAGACACTCGGAGGAGAAACGCTTAATTATCCAACTTACGACAAGAAACTTTATGCCTTAGTCCGAGCTCTCCAAACATGGCAGCATTACCTATGGTCGAAGGAGTTCATTATCCACACGGATCATCAATCCCTCAAGCACTTGAAGAGCCAGCAAAAGTTGAACAAGAGGCATGCACGTTGGGTCGAATTTATCGAGACATTTCCGTACGTAATTCAATACAAGCAAGGTAAAGAAAACGTGGTCGCTGATGCTTTGTCTCGAAGGTACACATTGATTTCTACATTTGATGCCAAGATACTTGGGTTTGAGATGATCAAGGAAGCTTACGCCTCAGATTCGGATTTCCAGGAAGTCTTTCTATCTTGTGCTAAATTCGCTTTTGGAAAATATTTTAGAAGCAACGGTTTCTTGTTTTACGAGAACCGTCTTTGTATTCCTAATTCCTCTTTGCGAGATCTTCTTATTAGGGAAGCACACGGCGGTGGACTCATGGGACATTTTGGCGTAGCTAAGACCCTTCACATCGTGCAAGATCACTTCTTCTGGCCGCACATGAAACGTGATGTTGAAATAATTTGCAACCGATGCACGACTTGTAAGTATGCCAAATCCAAACGCCAAAATCAAGGTCTGTATTCTCCATTACCCATTCCTAGTGCACCTTGGACCGATATATCCATGGACTTTGTTTTAGGTTTGCCTAGAACTAGGAAAGGTAATGATTCGATTTTTGTTGTGGTCGATATGTTCTCTAAAATGGCGCATTTTATTCCATGTCATAAGACCGATGATGCATCGAACATAGCTGATTTATTCTATAGGGAAGTTATTCGTTTGCATGGGATGCCTAGAATCATAGTTTCAGATAGAGATACAAAGTTTCTAAGTTATATTTGGAAGACCCTTTGGGCTAAATTAGGAACTAAGCTTTGTTTCTCTACGACTTATCACCCGCAAACCAATGGTCAAACTGAGGTGGTCAATAGGACCTTAGGAACTCTTTTGCGAACGGTGATTAAAAAGAATTTTAAGCCGTGGGAAGATTGTTTACCCCATGTAGAATTTGCTTACAATCATGCACAACATTCTACTACCTTGTTTTCACCTTTTGAACTCGTTTATGGTTTTATCTGCTTACTCCCCTCGATTTAACTCATTGACCTTTGAGTGAACATGTAAGTTTGGATGGAAAGAAAAGGGCCGAGATGGTCAAACAAATGCACGAAAAGGCGAAAGCAAACATTGAGCATAAGACGGAGCAATACCGTAAGCATGCAAACAAGGGACGACACAAGAAGGTTTTTGAACCCGCTGATCTTGTGTGGATTTATCTAAGGAAGGAATGGTTCCCAGAAGAAAGGAAATCTAAACTCTTGCCGAGAGTTGATGGACCGTTCACCGTGGTGGAAAAGATCAACGACAACTCCTACAAAATCGATCTCCAAGGTAAGTATTCCATTAGCTCAAGTTTCAAGGTTGCTGATACTATTCCTTGTATTGCAGATGAAATCGATTTGAGGGCAAATCATTTTCAAGTGGAGGGGGATGATATGATCATGGACACGAAGGCATTGGATGAGGTTCAAGAAGACGCTATGATCATTCCCGAAGGACCCATCACCCGTTCCAAGACACGGAAGCTAGCCAGAGCGGTTCAGAGCTTACTTACGGATACCCGAATCGAGGAGGATCAACTTACGCAACCCGTCCTCACCTCACTATCTTCGAATTCTTCTTGAGGTTTGGCCATTTGTGTAAGTCGTGTTGTACACTTTTTCCTGTATACGGTTTTGTCCCAATGGGTTTTCTGTATAAAGGTTTTAACGAGGCAACCGGCTTACACCGCCTAACGGTCCGATCTCTCGAGAATTCCGCGGGGGATTTTTCCGAGGGACTTTCCCGGGGGGATTTGTCCGCGTGATTTTTTTGGCGGAATCCCAAAAGTCGTTCAAACTATCATTTATTTTTGTTGTAATTTTTGATGGGTCTTCTCTCATTTTCGAGATTGACCATTGACTTTCTCTTTGATTTTTTTCTCTTTATCTTTTCTTCTTCCCCTCATTGTCGAACACATTATCATTTTTTATCAAATAATTTTCAGAGTTTTACTCTTGTTTCTTTTCGATTTCTTTGAAAGTTCTTCATCGAAATTGTTTCGGTTTATCGAGTGTCATCCGCAACACTTCGACGCAGCCATCGATCCGATTGTTTGTGAGTGTTCTTCTCGTGATTAGGGGCATAAGGATTTTCGGGATTCATCTCCCACGCCTTATCATCCTTCTCCTCGGATTCTCCTAACATCGAAGCCATCCCCTTGTTTCATTGTGTTCATTGTCGATTGGGCCTAAGAAATTTCGAGTTCATCACTCACGCCTTAGCATCACTCTTCGTGAATCCTTTCGAATTTCAAGGATCTATCCAACTATCAATCTCCACCGTACCTCGAGCAAGCCGGTCCTTAGTCGATTCGTATCACCTACTGACTTCAGTACTCGGACGGTAGCTTTCGTCTCCGCCCGCACAATTAGTGAATGATACTCTCAAAGGTCGTTTACGCCCACAATTCTTCCATAAGTATACTTTCGAAATCTTACGACGGCTTTGCTCGTCTACCCTAGGTCAAGCGATTAGATACAACATTGTCGTGGATCTAAAACGCCTAATATCAGTTGCTAAGACGGTTAGTCAAGCAACGCATTAACAACAAAGATAGAACGAAGAATCCTAATCGGTATCCAAGACTAAAAACCTAATAAGAATCGAACAATAAATTCTCCTTCAACCCCCTTTCACCCAACAAGGAGATTACTCAGCCATAGCTGAGGTAATCATAATCAATAGATTAAATAAAAACAGTAAGTAAAAAGGGATGAAGAAAGCTTCTCTATCGAAGAACACAAATCGAGAATCCTTTGCTCTAAACCAAAGAAAACAAGTGCACAAGTCACAAGAGCTTCGCTTATGCCGTCAAGCGTAATAAGAATATAACGTCTCTGTCTAAGAGGCATAAAATAAGTATTTATAGAGCTAATCTTCATTTAGGGTTTGGTGTGAAATGACGGTTTTGGCCTCGGTGAAGAAACGAGTCGATTTGGTCGCGCATGGTCCTGGCCGTGGGTGCGGGCTTTCTAGGAGTGGCGAAACACCTCTTGGCCGCGGGTAGAGACTCTCCATGAGTGGCGAAATGCCTCCTGGCCGCAACTCCAGCTCCTCCAGGCGCGGGGGGCTTCTCCTCGGGGTAGCTTCATCTGCCTTCAGTGCTTCGGGTATATTTAAGGATCTAACCATTGGATTGATTCCAATCCAATTGCATTTGAAAGCTGGTTGTCTCTATTTTTTGTGTCCAAATTTGGGGATGCTTAGACGGTGAAAATGTCTCCATTAGCTGCAAGACTTCTTGGCGGTCCAAGTTTATCCAAAAACATACCTTTGCTCCGAAATGCACTCTTTTATTCCGAGTTACCTGAAACGTCTTTCAAATCTCTAAAATATGAACATCACTTGAAAACTTTTGAAAACGGAGTTAAAACACCTGTAAAAGAATATGAAAGTGATCAATAAAAATGGTCAAAAACCGGTGTTATCAGTATATTATGTCAGAAAGAATCTCTATGGGTCAAAATCCTCTAGGGATTTTGCATTGCAATCACCCTAGCTACAGCCTAGTATAGTACCAAACCACAAAAGAGCTGGCACGTGGAGATAACGTATAAGCACACATATCAAAATCAGAATAGATTTTGTTTCAATGTTCCTGAAAAATACTTAATAAAAATAGAAAAATATTACATGAAAAATTTAAAATAAAACGAAAAATAAGATAAAAAGGTTCAAAGAAAAGAAAATAGATTTGTTACGGATAAACATCCTCCCCCAGACTTAAATCACACTTTCCCCAGTGTGAAAAAGTTGGTAAAAAGATGGAAAAGACATCAAAATGAAATAGCAAAATAAATAAAAAGGTTCGAAAATAAAATAAAAATAAAAAGGTGAAAGGGAAGAAGGTAGATTGAAGTGTGGTGATAAAGTGTATGGCTAGGCGTCGCCTAAGCCGTCTGTCTCCGTGTCGGGCATGTTGCCATCTAAATGGTGATGTTCTTCGAGGAAACGCATGACACACTTGTATCGTCTCTCTTGTTGTGCTACCTTTTCCTCCATGGCTGCGTATTCGGGTCCGTGTGCGTGTGATGAGGTCACGGGAGCGGATGGTGCACGGGTCTGTGATTGTAGAAGTAGTCGAGTACGCTCTGCAGCTTTGTCCTGGTTGGCCTTGGCCACTAAAAACTAGGCGTCGCCTGAGCCACCGTCTCCGGTATCCATCTAGGTGATGCTCCTTCTCGGAGTCTAGGGACAGAGTTAGAAGGTAAGAAAACAAAGTAGGACTCACCGACGTTAGTGCAATATTTCAAGCCAAATCTGTAGGGGTCGAGTGAAGCGGGAGAGATAGTGCGGTCTCGTGAAGATTGCATGAGATCGAACCAAGTTCTTTGAAGTGGAGTCTAAATTGAGAAATCAAAGTAAACAGCTCGTAGAATTGCCGTGATGATGCTTCCAAAAGTGGTAGTAGTGTCTTCGGGCTTCATGGCGATCGGTTCGTGTTTCACCTTCACCAAATTCTTCGCGATGATACAAGCGAAACAAGCATAGTTGACATTCTCATATTTTACCTCTTCTAAGCATTCATTTAGCCTAGGTTTTGCCCCTTTTTGCATATATCTCATAGCATTCCTCTTGTGTTTGGTTCTCATTTAGAGTTTAGGTTGTTCATACTAGGTCCTATAGTGTCTTGCATGTTTTGGAGTGTGTTTCTAGGTGTTTGGGGGCTTTTGGAGACCTTGGAGGAGCTTACACTTCGACGTGGGTCTTGAGGAGATAGCTAGGAGCAATGAAGAATTCGGAGTGACCATACCGGCCCGCCATACCTGGCCGATCTCACTCGGTGTTGCAAGGAAGCAAAGGAAAGGGAAATACCGGCCCGTCACACCCCTTAATGGCTGACCAGTGTGCAATTTCAGGACACGAAATACCGGCCCGCTCTCGTCCGGCATGTCCGCCCGGTACTCAACCAACATAAGGTCATGCCAAATACCGGCCCTCCACACCGCCCCGTCTTGACCCGGCATGGAAGCTCTAGACCGAAGACCATCCACACCGGCCCGCCATACCGGACCACCACCGGCCGATGTAAAACTTTTGACCCAGTTTCGGCCGGGTCAACACCCGGTTTATCCCGGGTTAAACCGGTCCGTCCATCAACAATTATAAATACTCTAAACCTAATTTTCTTTGATCTATCTTTTTCTCTAGCTAAAAACCTTCCTTTTAGGGTTCTAAGTATTTGTAAGAGATATCTCCTTTTGATTTATGCAATTTGAAGTTTGGATTTCTTGATTTCTATCTTCTACCTCTTCTTTCTTAATCCTCTAATCATATAATCATGGGATTTAACATGTTCTGCATGGAATTTTTTGGATTCCTAATGGTTAGTGAGTAGTCATTTAGAATCTAGGGATGGGGTTGATTTAGGGTGATACAATGATTGGTTTATGATGTTTAGAATTAGATTTATTGATTTCCCTTCTTGCTAAGTGATCTTAATGCTAGGTTGAGCTTGAGAGAGTCAATCTAGATCTTAGGGAGTTTCACACCCACAATGTGTTTGATGAAATTCTCCAAAAAACTTAATAAAAGATAAACATGTTTAACCTATGAGAGTAATTGTTTAAGGTGTTTATTGGTTGATTTGAATGTTGATTTTAATGCTTGCTAATCATCTTATCACAAATGAGAGTTTGTTCTTGATTTAGTGATTAGCAAAGTGATTAGTGCATTGAGAGATGATTAGTCAATTTTAGTAATCTAAACCTAGGGATTAGCATTGTGTGTGTGATTGAACATCATAGATTAGTCAATGGGTTGCTCTAATTCTATAACCTCATCCTTGGATTTGCCTTTTTATAAATTTGTCAATCTCGTTTAGTGCTTATTCGATCTTGTTACTTGTTAACTTTGTTTAATTTGAATTGGGATTGCTAGAATTGAAACTAAAACCAACTTTGTCTTGATTGAATTAAGTATCTCTATGCATTCTTAGTGATTGAGACATTAAACCCATTTGGATTGATACCTTAAATACCACAGTGACATGAGTGAGATTTGAGTAATTGATACGCAAAAATCTTACTATCAATTTGGCACCATTGCCGATTGGGTTTAGCTTTCAACATTAAGATTTTAGATCTCCTTGAGGTTAAGCTTTCTTTTTATTTCGGTTACTAATCTTTTCCACTTCTTGTTGTTATCTCTCTCTTATAGGTGCATGCATACTCGTTATAAAGGCCAACACAACCTTGTTAAGCCAATAGACAACATCTATCTCTTGGAACGGGGAAGTAGAGCAAGGAGAGTAGGAGAACGGATACAAGACATTGAGGATTTGGGTATGGAGCACGTCGATGAGCCTTCGGTTGATCACAATGAAAACGGTGACAACGCTCAAGCAAAAGGGCAAGGTGGCAATGGAAACCACCAAACCCACGGTGGGAACATGCAACACCAACACCCACCCGCCCAACATGTTAGAGCACCAAACCATCCTCCACAGGCTCAAAACATCGTTGGAGCGGGTGATGCCGCCAATGCACACCAAAACCGCAAAGGCATTCAAGCCCCACCGGTTGAGAACAAAAATTTCGAGGTGAAGCTCGGCTTGATCAACATGGTCCAAAGCAGTAAGTTTCACGTGCTAGCTATGGAAGACCTGTTGGATCACATCGACCAATTCGATTGGATTTGTGGTCTCACCAAGATCAATGGAGTATCCGAGGATGGCTTCAAAATAAGACTTTTCCCATTCACACTTGGAGATAAAGCTCATCAATGGGAAAAAGTCTTCCCCAAGGGTCCATCACTTCATGGGACCAATGCAAAAGGGCATTCCTAACAAAATTCTTCTCTCCTTCTAGGACGTCTAAGTTGAGGAACGGGATATCTAGCTTCACTCAAAGGGCGAATGAAAGCTTTGAGAGGCTTGGGAACGTCTTAGAGGGTACACAATGCAATGCCCACACCACGGGTTCTCTGATGCATCTCTCTTGAGTACCTTGTACCGTGGTGCCTTGCCCAAGATTATGATGCTACTAGACACATCTTCAAATGAGAACTTCTTAGCCAAGGACATGGATGAAGCTATGGAGCTAGTGGAGAACCTTGCTCAAAGCGATGGGACCTATGGAGATGATTACGACCGAGCTACACGGACCACTAGTGACTATGATGAGCAAAAAACGGGCTTAGGAGATGAAGGTTCTCAATGACAAAATGGATAAGCAATCTTCCATGATGGACAAGCAAGCCTCTATGATTGACAAGCTTCTTAATGCTTCTCAAAAACCGGTTCATTTTGTTGGGGATTATGAGGAAAACTAAGGGTACCAAGAGGAAGAAGTGGACTTGAGCACACAAGAGGAAATCAACTATGTGGGTAACCAAGGTGGCTTCCAAAGGAGTGGATTCAACAAAAACTACCGAAACCACCATAACTTCTCTTACCAGAAACCGAATGTGGAAAACCCACAAGATCAAGTCTACCCGCAACAACAATAAGGAAACCAAGGAGCTCAACAAAAGAACTTCACTTCTCAAAACCAAGGCCAAGCCTCCAACAATCAACACCAAGGCTATGTTCCCAAGAATAACTTTGAAGGGAACCAAGGCAACCAAAGCAACCTTTTTCTCCACCCGGTTTCACGTAACAAGCTCAAGGCAACACTTCTACGCCTCAAGATTCTGATATGAAGAACATGATTCAACAACTTATTCAAGGTCAAGCCAATGGAGCAATGGATATAAGTAAGAAGATGGCAGAGATCCATAACGAAGTTGATTGCTCTTATAATGATCTCACGTCTAAGTTTGAGACATTGAGTTCCAAAATCAAGCACCTCGAAGGCAAGAGTGATTCTTCTTCTTCCCGTCGTCAAGGTACATTGACGGGCAAAACCAAAACTAATCCCAAAGAATATTGCAATGTGATATGCTCAATTTAATACCCTAAAGTACTAAAGCAGATGTTATAGTATAGCTAGGGGTCGAACCACAAAGACTCACAGAGATCACACAATAGATTATTAAGTGTCGAATTACGCTAAGCCAAACAGATGTAATTAAAAGCAATGCAGAATTTAAAGGAGTTGTAAATCAATTAGAAGAATATAGGCCCAGGGTTTTTCTCAGGAAATCAATGAATGCAGATAAACTAACTAACATGATTCAGATTTAGCGCAGTTCTTGAACTCAAATCACTAAAATATAGCTAACCAACTCTCGTTGTGAAAACTATCTAAATCTAAATCCTAGGAATTCCAAATCTCTTTGCGAATCCTAAAGTCTAAATCAGCTTTAATAACATGTTTGATATGTTCACAAATCAATTAAACCAAATCTCTTTGCGAATAATCAATTTGCTCACCTAAGGTTCTATCAGGTAATTAATCGCACTCTCGTGCCTAATCAATTATCCTAAGATCTAAGTTCCAGATTTGTCAACCTAGAATTAGTTTTGAACACAACCTAAGGTGAAGAACTAATTCAGATGGTGAATCCTAAACAGATAATTAACCTAGCATTCAGAGAAAACCCTCATGAGAAAACCCTAAACCTAAGGTGGATCTACTCAGACATGGCAATTGAATCCATAGACATAACTGAATAAATCATCAAATAAATAATCAAAGAAGGTTTAAAGATCTGATCTCGGACGAAGGGAAATCAGACTTGTCTCAAACCAAAGTAATAAAAAGCATAGCCTCAACAGGTGGCTGAAAACTCCTATTTATAACCTAAAACACGACTTGGAGTCTTCTTGTAATTATCAGAGACTTCTGGACCAATTTGTAATTCTTCAAGTCTTGGAAAACTCGCGGGTCGTGTCCTGCTGCGATGGGTATCGATCGACACTTGGGGTATCGATCGATACTGGCCGTGAAAACAGGTACTCAGCAACACGATCTTTAGCTCTGCTCCAAACTGCTACAGAAAGCTCCAATACTTCCAATAATCCTCCAAACGTGCTATGACCTGTAAAAGACTCTAAAACACTACAAAACACTAGAAAGACTCTATAAAAAGGACCTATATCATGGCCTAAACAGGGTAAAAATCATGATATATCAACTCCCCCAAACTTAGCCTTTGCTTGCCCTCAAGCAAATAGAAGACTAAACAGAGAAAGATGTTTGAAAACGCGGAGACTCACCTGTTCATGAACCATCGAAAAGATCCTTTTTCCAAGTACCCAAATGTCACCAAATCAGCTTTGATCTAACCACCATGTACTTCTCCGTAGACATTCACAGCTTTTCCAGACTCCACACATTATCCCACAGCATTGTTCAAGTAAAGCCCTCATCGCCAGTTTCATCGCTGCAGCTAACATTCAAGAACCTTCTAGACTCTTTACCAGACAATATCATGACAAAGGAACCACCCTTTTTTCACACTTTTTGTATCAATTTCTCTCCCCCAGACTTATTTCTTATTATGTTCTCATTATTATTATTTTTTATTCTCTTCTTTTCAGCTTTGCATATACACATCAAGGTATGAGACGCGAGTATTGATGGTGTTTGCCACCAAATCCCCGGTTCTTCCCTCTCAATGTATCAAAGGATGTAGGCGAATAATGGCATCATAGGAAAATTCTAGCCTCGCTTCCAATCCTTTGTGTGATCATCCCCTCTTAAGTAGAATAACGGGATCGCTGGAAATTTTCCTAACCCTCTACTCAGAAGAAAATCATTTCAATCTTTTATGCTCTTATCTACCAACTTATATCACGGGAGGGAGATACTATTAATCTAAACACATGGGTTCCTTTATCAGATATGAATGATGAATCAAGCTCTATGAAAACTAACCACGTTGATGAAGTGCAAAAATTTGGCTCAGGCTTCAAAAGAACTCTGCTGGAGACATGGATGTTTTCTAGTCAACTGGTCAGTCTTTGGATTTTTCATTAGTCGATCTAGAACTGATCATGTAACACTGTGCACTCAAAAACAAAATCAAATCAATAGGTTCAAGCACATGATCATTATCTCCAACAAATTTTGACTCAATAAAAACAATTTTTGACTTGATAAAACGACTGACTCTAAGAAAAACGAAAACAATGTCAGCATACACCTCCCCCAGACTTGAACAACACTGTCCCCAGTGTTATCTAGCCTAGAGTCAGTGAAATAAAACAAGAGAACAGAATAAAATTGGGAAAAACAAGAAGTTACCTTGCTGGAACGTCAAGTATCGATCGACACACAGCCTGGTATCGATCGATACCAGGCTTAAATCGACTTGATGAACCGTAATTTCGCGATCGGTATCGATCGATACCAGTGGGGTATCGATCGATGCTATGCGATTTCGAGTTTTTCTCCTTGTTTATCCTGACACAAACATAAAACGAACAAAAAATAAAAAGAAAAACGAATTAAAAACAGACTCACCAGTGGGTTGCCTCCCACCAAGCGATCGTTTAACGTCAATAGCTTGACTGTAACGCCCTTCAGGTTGGATAAGAGTGAGAGCTTGCACCAAAACAGGCTCCATCACTTGACATTACTAGCTTCAGAGTTCTGCTTAGCATGCTGTCCACAAACTCCTGCCCTTTCTCTTTCAGCTCAGAAGTAAGCAGTACTCTAGCCTTAGAGAATGGCTTCAAGGCTCCTTTGCATTTGACCTTATACTCAATCGAATCTCCATCACACTTCTGAGGTATCAAAGTGACATGGGGATTCTCGACTTTTTTGCTCTTGGCCTTCTTCTTTGTTGCCTTGGTCTTCTTGGCAACTTCCTTGGGGATGCTGGGCGGTTCATCTGAGATCTCTGCGACAGTAGGCTCATCAGGAGGTTCATCCAAAAGATCAACTGCCAGCGACATTTCTGTAGCAACCTCAATGCTAGATACACGTGTGGGAGCTCTCCTATGGGGAATGACACCATAATAGACCCCTCTGTCAATGTAAGAGAAAGAGATTCTCTTATTAGGTGTGTCTATGATCGCGCCTGCAGTAGCCATGAACGGTCGTCCCAGGAGTATAGGCATACGAGATATCGCACCCATCTCCACAACCTGAAAATCAGTCGGCACCAGACAATCTCCTACTTTGACCAGTAGAGCAGAGATTGTACCGTATGGAAGTGAGGTGGAGTTGTTCGCGAGTGTGATAGATACCTTTGGTGATCGAATATCAGCCCCCAACCGCTCTGCAATTGCCCTTGAGATGACATTGACACTAGCCCCTGAGTCGACGAGAGACTCTTTGAAATCAACTCTAGAGATAGAGCATGGAACAGCGAATTTCCATGGATCTTCTCTTTGGGTCAGCTGTCTCAGTAGAGGTGGACCTCTAGCCTTAATGAAGAGTGCCTTAATCTCTTCCTCAGTTTCTCTGCAATCTTTGAAGTGACTTAGCAGAGGACGGCACTCTAGAGCTTCTTCAAAGGTTGAATCAGGGGAAATCCTTCGTACCATCTTCTCAAAGCCACGCAGCTGCTTTGGAGAGATGGGATCTCTGAGGTGTTTAGGAACAGGATTCACCTTCTTGGGTTTGCGAGCTCTTTTCTCAGCTCGTTCCTTGGCTATCGCTGCCTGACATTTCGTTTCATAGTCTTCCCAAAATTGGGCGATGTTGAATCGTGCTGCTACTACTTGAGGCTCCTTGGCCGAAATCTCATGTGTTTTCACAGTTTCTGGCTCGATCTGCGATGGGTATCGATCGATACCAGGCAGGGTATCGATCGATACTCTTGCTTTTGAATCGTTCCTGGCAGGTACATCTTCATCAGAAAGAAGCTTCACGTTCGGGTTATCCAGCAAATACTGTAATCTAGCAATCTCCCATTCCTCCCTTGTCAGCTTAGGAACTATAGGATAAGGCATCCTGGGTATATACACTCGTTCTGCAACTACCTTAGGCATCACAGTCGAAGTCTCAGTTGTCTCCTCCGAAATCGCCTGGGTATCGACCGATACCAATGGGGTATCGATCGATACACGGGTTTTTGAAGTATCCCGTTTCAGAATTGTAACTGGCATCGATCGACACCTGGGGGTATCGATCGATGCCTTGGCGATTTCAGGATCATCTTCGAGATTTTCTGCACATGAGCTGATGGCATTGACGTGTGCATTGTGTGACTGAACCGTCTTTCCCTTGGAATTTGCTCCAGTCTGAGCTACTTGCGTCTCCTGCATCCTGCGGCTTGTCTTTAGAGCCTCGATCCTTCCACTCAGATCGGTGTACAAGTCATCCAATTTACCATTGAAGTTGACTGTCATCTTCTCCTGCCCTTGAACGAGTGTTTCAAACATGGCCTCAATCTTACTCTCAGGAGTTTTGGGTGGTGGGGATTGGTACCCTCCTTGCTGACCATAGTTGGTGAAGTTTCGATTGGTGTTGTACCCAGATCGCTGACCCTGAAAACCAGAACCACCAATGTAGTTAACATCTTCCACTTCATTCTCAGCAGCGAAGTGGACGGCCTTTGTTGTCTTTCCCAGCAGAAGACTGTGCATAGAATCCAGCTGAGCTTTCACTTCGGCGATCTGCGACCCATCCTGATTACCAGCTAGCCTCTTGCGCTCAAAATCTGCGCTCTTGGTGCTACTGCTAGATGCAAAGTTTTCAATCAACACATAAGCATCCTCAGGGTACCTAGTGTTGAAATTACCATTGCTGGAAGCGTCCAGACCCATCTGATATCTCCAATCTACTCCTCTGAAGAAAATACCCAGCAGCTGCACATCAGAGTATCCATGATGTGGAAAATCTCTCTGGTACGATCTGAATCTTGTCCAAGCAGCTTTGAACGCCTCAGTAGGTCCTTGAGAAAAAGTGGAGATCTTATTCCTCAGGTCTTCAGATCGTCCATCATCATAGAAGTTAATCAGGAAGGCTCTCTTGGTGTCCTCCCAATTAGTCAGCGATCCAGCAGGTAGTTGCCTCAGCCTGTAAGTAGCTTCTCCACCCAGAGAGTAGGGGAAGAGCTTGCAGAAGAGATAGTCGTAGGACACTCCATTGCGCTTGATGCTAGTGACCAAGTCCTCGAACTTCTCTACATGGTCCATTGGATGTTCATGAGGAAGACCATGGAAGAGATGCTGTCCTACTAGAGTGTAGTAAGCAGGTTTCAGCTCGAAGTCATTCCTCTCATACGCAGGAGGACGAATCGCTGACCGATTGGCGAAAAACTGCTCTGGCCTGTTGTACTCACCAATCGTTCTTCCACGATTAACCACAGCATTCCCAACGTTGGCGCGCCCATCTGGCGTGACAATTTCAATGACAGGAGCTGGGACAATGACGTTTCCAGCTTCATCAAGTCGCTGCCCTCTCTCATTACACACATGACCCTCTTGGTCTCTCAGAATTCCAGCTTCATTAGCTCTTAAAACCACTGGGTTGTTCATCCCTGATGTTTGCTTGGTCTTTCTGTTTGTGCGTTCAACAAGTGCTAGCTGTTCCAATGACAGTCCAACTAGCTGAGTGCTCTTGTTGCTTCTGGTTTCACGAACAGGCATACACCTGCAAACAAGACACTAGACAAGGCACGTAAGTAACCAGAAAAATACGTTGAGTATCGATCGATACCAAGTGGTGTCGATCGATACCAACAAAAGAAGACGACGAGTATCGACCGATACTACAGAGTATCAATCGATACCGACGAACTTAGTCGAAATTCTAAACTAAAATCTAATGGCGAATTGAGTCCCCGGCAACGGCGCCAAAATTGATATGCTCAATTTAATACCCTAACAGTACTAAAGCAGTAGTTGTAGTCTAGCTAGGGGTCGAACACAAGGATCCACAGAAATCACTCAATAAATTATAAAGATCAAGCTAAGCTAAGCCATTCAGTTTAAGCAGAAAAACAGGAAACAGTAAACGAGTTGTATTCAATTGGGAAAAGATAGGTTCAAGGATATTTCTCAGGAAATCAATGAATGTAAATAAACTAACTAATCAGGGTTCAGGTTAAGCACGGTTCTAGAACTCAAATCACTAATGCATAGTTAACCAACTGTCGTTGCGAAAACTATCTAAATCTAAACTTCAGAATCCCAAATTTTTTTGCAAATCCCTAAGAATAAATCAGCTTTAATTTCAGGTTTGATATGTTCACAAATCAATTAAACCAAATTTCTTTGCGAATAATCAATTTGCTCACCCTAGTTCTATCAGGTAATTAATTGCACTGTCGTGCCTAATCAATTATCCTAAGATCTAAGTTCTAGGTGATCAATCTAGAATTAGCTTTGAGAACAACCTAAGGTGAAGAACTAATTCAGATTATGAACCCTAAATAACTAATCAACATAACATTCAATGAAATCCCTTATGAGAATCCCCAAACCTAACAAGAGATCTACTCAGACATGAAGATTAAATCAATAGACATGTTTGAATAAATACTCTATAAAATAATCAAGAAGGTTTAAGATCTCATCTCGGACGAAGGGAAATCAGACTTGTCTCAAACCAAAGTAATAAAAAGCATAGCCTCAACAGGTGGCTGAAAACTCCTATTTATAACCTAAAACACGACTTGGGGTCTTCTTGTAATTATCAGAGACTTCTGGACCAATTTGTAATTCTTCAAGTCTTGGAAAACTCGCGGGTCGTGTCCTGTTGCGATGGGTATCGATCGACACTTGGGGTATCGATCGATACTGGCCGTGAAAACAGGTACTCAGCAACACGATCTTTAGCTCTGCTCCAAACTGCTACAGAAAGCTCCAATACTTCCAATAATCCTCCAAACGTGCTATGACCTGTAAAAGACTCTAAAACACTACAAAACACTAGAAAGACTCTATAAAAAGGACCTATATCATGGCCTAAACAGGGTAAAAACTATGATATATCACAATGCCATCACCCTTCGAAATGGAAAGGAACTACAACCGCGAGAGGCCCCTAAGTTAGTCAATGAGGACATTGAAGTTCAAGGTGGGGAGGAAGTGCTTGAAACCGATGAAGTTGTGGTTAGAGATGGTTTTGTGGGTAATGAAGACAAGGGTAAAGGAGGTTTTGCTCAAGAGAAGACCAAGGAGAAGCCCAAGAGGAAATAGACTTTGTTCATTCCACCACCCTATGAGCCAAAGCTTCCTTTTCCGGGCCGCTTCAAGAAGCAATTGTTGGGGAAGTATAGAGCGGTCTTTGATAGACAAATGGAGAAGGTAGATATCACTATGCCTTTAGTTGATGCTTTCCTCCTTGTGCCTCAATACGCCAAGTTTCTCAAGGATGCCATCAAAGATAGGACCAAGGAGATGGAGAGTATGGTCGTGCTCACACATGAATGTAGCGCTATTATCCAAAAGAAGGTGGTTCCAAAGAAGCTTAGTGATCCGGGGAGTTTCACTTTGCCATGAACACTTGTAACATTGATGTTCAAGAATTGTTTGGGTGATCTTGGAGCTAGTGTTAGTCTTATGTCGTTCTCCATCGCCAAGAAGTTGGGCTTTACCAAATACAAAGCGCGTCGGATCTCTCTAGTACTCGCGGATAGGAGTATAAGGATCCCGATGGGTCTACTTGAGGATTTTCCCGTCATGGTTGGAGACTTCATAGTGCCAACGGACTTTGTTGTCTTGGAGATGGATGAGGAACCCAAGGATCCCCTAATATTTGGTAGGCCTTTCTTGGCCACCGCCGGTGCGATTATTGATGTGAGAAAAGGTAAGATCGACCTACACTTGGGTAAGGATGAGGTTCTTAGTTTGATATACACAATGTGATGAAGAGGCCTACCATTGATGGCCAAGTCTTTTACATCGAAGTGATGGATGAGCTAGCGGATGAGCTCTTGGAAGAATTGAATCTTGAGGATCATTTGCAAGTTGCTTTGACCAAAGATCATGGAGAGCATGGGTATCTATATGAAGTAAGTGAGGATTACAATATGCTCTTGGATTCATACATGCCCAAGGATGAAGAGACACCATTTGTGGATTTGGGTCATCAAGGGACGAAGTGTGAAGACGGTCTACAAGGATTTTGGTTGAAGAAGGTTTTGCGTTGGGTATGAAGCAAGGAGAGGACGTGCTTGAGGCTAGAAATGGTAAGTTTAGCATTGAAGATGATTGGAGTGAGCTAAAGGCCCCAAAGATGGACCTCAAACCTCTTCCCAAAGGGCTAAGGTACGCTTTCTTAGGTCCTAATGAGTCTTATCCGATGATTGTGAATGATGGTTTAAATGAAGTTGAGTTAGCCACCCTATTGCATGAGTTGAGGAAGTTTAGGAGAGCCATTGGATATTCACTAGATGATCTCAAAGGCATATCTCCTACACTTTTCACTCACCGCATTCATCTAGAAGATGAGTCAAGGTGTTCTATAGAACATCAAAGACGGTTAAACCCGAATTTGAAAGAGATTGTCAGGAAGGAGATCCTTAAACTTCTAGATGCGGGAATCATATATCCGATCTAGGATAGCACTTGGGTTTCCCCGGTGCACGTGGTTCCCAAAATGGGTGGCATAACCGTGGTTAAAAATGACAAGAATGAATCATTTCCAACTAGAACTATCACGGGTCATCGAAAGTGTATAGACTATAGAAAATTTAACTCCACATCTAGAAAAAATCACTTTCCCTTACCATTCATTGACCAAATGCTAGAAAGATTAGCAAATCACCTATTTTATTGCTTCTTGGATGGGTACTCGGGATTCTTTCAAATGCCAATTCACCCTAATGACCAAGAGAATACGACATTTACATGTCCATATGGTACCTTTGCTTATCGAAGGATGCCATTTGGACTATGTTACGCACCCGCAACCTTTCAAAGGTTCATGATGTCGATCTTCTCGGATTTGATTGAGGAAATGGTTGAGGTATTCTGATATCCTCATATTTTACCCTTCTCATGCATTCATTTAGCTTAAGTTTCATCTCATATGCATGTGGTTTCATAGCATTTCTTATTCGTTTTTGTCTCATTTAGAGTATTAGGTGTTTGCATTAGGTCCTAGTGAGTCTTTGCATGTTTTGAAGTGTTTTTTTAAGTAATTGGAGGCACTTGGTGACGTTTGGAGATTTGGGGCTAAAGGGAAGAGAGAATCCATCCGGAGCGCCCGAAAGAACTAGTCAGACGGAGGGTCTCCAAGCAGATTCAGCCTCGATAACCTTCATGAGAGTTGTAGCCCAGAGAGTTAACTGTTGACAGGAGTTTTAATCGGGTTATTTGGACATATGGATAGGGATATAAGACGGATTTACGGAAGGTATATCCGTCTGGCCGAGAGAAGATGACACCGTCCAAAGAACCGGCAAAACGAAGGCTTTTCGTTATGAATCAACTCAAACTGTCTTCATAAGAGTTGTAGAGAGACGAGTTAGCTGTGTACAGGAGTTAGATTAAAGTCATTCGGATGTCAGGTGAAGAAGTTATGGCCGATTCACTAAAGACATATCCGCCAGCCGAGACAGTTTCGCTCAATACCGAGTTGTTGTACCGAGGAGTGACATCGGTATTCACCAAAGCAGCAATACCGACGTCACAAGTCGGTAAAACACGTTGGTATTGAAACAGGGGGGAAATCCCCTTAGTACCGACATGTTGTACCGAAGAGTGACGTCGGTATTGACCCTCATGACTGTTTCTCACCCAAACCAGCCGAGCTCACCCGAGGTGTCTGAAAGATCTTGCCGGAAGAGGGGTCTAAAATCCGAATTAGCCTCGGTGATCTTCATGAAAGTTGTAGCCAAATGCGTTTTCCGACTACAGGAGGTAGTTACAGGTGATTCAGATATGTGGTTAGTTAGATACGGTTGTTTTACTGAGCGTATGTCCGTCTGGCCGAATCCCCCACACATGCCTGAAAGAACTAGCTGAACAAAGAGCCTAAAATCCGACTTAGCCTCTGTTGTCTTCACAACAGTTGTAGCACAGTGTGTTAGCTATCCACAGGAGGTGGGTTGAGGCAATTCTGACTTGTATTCCAGGAGATATCGTGGTTTTACCGAAGGTTATACACCACCACCATCCACATAAATCCATGTCCAATACCGATGTTCAATACCGAGCAGTGACCTCGGTATTGAGCTACTTAAGACCATATTTGACCCATTTTGAACCGGGTCGGTACCCGGTTTGTCCCGGGTCGACCCAGTTTGTCCCGGATCGACCCGGTTTTCTCCCTTTCACTATTTTAGCCCAAAAAAACCCTATTTTCATGTTGGATCTCTTTTCTAGCTTAAAAACCTTGTTCTTGTGATTTGTAAGAGGGATCATACACTTTTTATGCAAGTTTAAGTTTATATCTTTGTTTCTTTCTTTAATCTTTCACATTCCTATTCTCTAATCATGATTAACAACACCTCTTTCATGAGAATTCACTACAAGAAAACAAGCATTTTCCGACGGCCGATTCCGTCGGAAATCCGTCGGAAAATGCATTTTCTGACAGATTTCAGTTGTCGTTTACAGCTCGTCGGAAATGTGACTTATGTCGGAATTTCGTAGGAATTTTCCGACAGATTCAAGACGTCGGAATTCCGTCAGAAATTTCCAACGGAAAACCGATGGCCTTATTTCCGACGGATATATTACCGGCAGAATTTCCGACGGATAATTGATCGGATGTTTGTGTCGGAAGTCCGTCGGATGTTCGTCGGAAATAGGTTCCGACGGATTTCCGACGATACATATTTTCGACGGATAATTGGTCGGAAGTCCGTCGGATATTCGTCGGAAATAGGTTCCGACGGATTTACGACGGTAACTGTTTCGGACGGATTTCTGACGGAATTCCGACGGATAATAATAAATTATATTTTGGATTTTATTTAATTAATTTTTTTTAAAATTTTTTTATAAATTAGAAAAATAAATTTGATAAATAATAAATATTAAAATTCATTAAACAAAATTAAAAATTCATTACATTAAAAAAAGTGTTAAGAAAAAAAACCATAAAATAAAATATTTAGACGGTTGGAGAGTCCCCGGAGTCGTCGTGGGGATTATTATCCCGAAACATATGCGGGAAACATTTCTGCATCATCTTCTCCAGCGAGGAGAGCTTCTTATTGGTAGACTGTTGCTCTGTCCGTAGCTCTTCGACCTGCTGGTCACGGTCTTTCACCGTTTGGGTGAGCTTCTCGATTTTTACCCGGTACTCCGAAGGATAACGATGAAGCGAAGAAGAAGATTCCTGGGTCGGAAGGGTGCCTAACCCAGCGAATCGACCTTTCACTTGCCGGGTTTGCTGCGAATAATTATAACCGTTAATAATTAAATAACGAAAATAAAAAGAAAACGAAATGAAATTAAAACTTACCTCAAGTACAATCTGGTTTATCTCTTCCCGGGATAACGAGTTCGAGGACGTCGATCCGTCAATAGTGAGCTGCGATATTGAAACTTCACGGTCCAACTTCGTCTTCTTGCTCTTCTCGACAACATCCCGCATCCCCAAGTCCTGTATCTGACCGGTTTTCTTGTTGGTGTGTCTGGACTCGATGACTTTAAGATAATCGGGTTCGGAACCAGATTCTTTCGCCTGGGAAAATTTGTTAAGTTAAATAAATATAAAAAACAAAATTAGTAAGAAAAAATTGAAATTAAACTTACCATTTCCATCGCTTCCCGTTCGATGGTCTTTGCGCCCCCTTTCCCGCCTCGTTGGCTATTTCGGTTCTTCGACTGTTGCTCGGAGGTCTTTTTCGTCGCGGGCCTACTCCAGTACTCGCAGAAGCCCTTCCTGACGTCGTCGTCAAGGTCCTTTGGCTTGTCTTTGTTGTACTTCCACTTCTGCTTCCACTCGTACATGTGCTTCGAGTAAGAGTTTGCGGCATACTTGTCGAACGTGTCAATAACTTTGCGCGTATGATGACTTGTCGAATGTGTCAATAACTTTGTGCGTATGATGAGAGTCCCACGTGAACTCTTGCTACAATTAAAAAAATATATATGTTACATTTCAAAAAGAAAAATCGACAAAATGAAGTAAAAAATAAATAATAAATCAATAAATAATTTACCGTGAAAGTCCGGTGCCACACGTCTTTCTCCTCGGTAGGCAAATCCGAATACTTCTCGTACGGTTTGTCCAACATGTTGTGGAGCATCCGTAATATCGCCTTGGTGATAACAGTCGACAACTTAAACATGAAAACATTATGAAAAGATATAAATATGTTAAGTATAAAAATCTAAATAAATTGAAATAATATACAAAAAATATCTTACCAAGTCCCGTCCTCAAGCTTCGGGTCGAGTCGGATGCAATGGCCCCGGTTCGGCTGTTGGACTAGCTCCTCGATCCGAATGTTGTTCCGAGCAGCGGATTGCTGGGAATCCGGGATATAAGTTCTCGAGCTCGTTGGTCCCGTAGGCGTACACCGAGAACCCCGCGAACGGCGTCCTCGGTTGCCGCCTCCCAACTGAAGTACGTCCTCGTGATCCCTGTGGAACACCGTAAAATCGTTAGTAAATTAACAAAAATTTCAAAAGTTACCAAAAATTTTGAAATTTCCAAAAAAGTTTTTGAAAAAATTCAAATTTTCTGAAAAATTCAAATTTTCCAAAAAATTCATATTTTCCAAAAAATTCAAATTTTTCAAAAAATTCAAAAAAATATTTTAAAAACGGTTTTAATATATACAAATATTTTAAAAACGTTTTATTACTAACAAAATATTTTAAAAACGATTTTAATATATACAAATATTGTAAAAAAGTTTTTATTACTTTCAAAAATATTTTTAAAACGAATTTAATATATACAAAAATTTTAATAACGTTTTTATTACTTAAAAAAAATTTTAAAAACGTTTCCATTATATACACAAATTGTAAAAACGTTTTTAGTACTAAAAAAAATTTTAAAAACGATTTTAATATAAAAAAATATTAGAAAACGTTTTTATTACTTAAAAATATATTAAAACGTTTTTAATATATACAAATATTGTAAAAACATTTTTATTACTAAAACAATATTTTAAAAATGATTTTAATATATACAAATATTTTTAAAAAATCAAACAAGATCTAAAAACGTTTTTACAATATTTTTAGAAAATCAAACAAGATTTAAAAACGTTTTTAAAATATTTTTAGAAAATCAAACAAGATCTAAAAACGATTTTAATATATACAAACGTTTTTAAAAAATCAAAAATTTGTTTTCTAAATCTAACAATTCTAAATCAACAATCTAATCACATAAACCCTAACACTAATATTATTCTACATAACAAATTCTATTCTAACCACCTAACTATACACATAAATGGAATTCTAATAACCTAACTATTATATTCCCTAAAATCTAACAAGATCTAAAAAAATTAAAGAAATTGATGAAACTTACATGGTTTTGAGATGAGAGTTGAGGAATTGAAGAGAGAGTTGAGGAATTGAAGAAGAAGAGAGAAGAGATTCTCGGGGAGGAAGAAGAAGAGAGAAGAGGGATAACAAGAGTCGGAAGAGAGAGAGTGAGAAGAGAGATATGAGGAAATAAACTTACGCTTTTGTCGATATATATCGATGTCCGTCGGAAATTCGTCGGATTCCAAAAAATAATTTCATTTACGCGGTTGATATTCCCGCGGTCTCGAAAATATCAAAGACCGTCGGAAATTTCCGACGGATTTCCTACGGATGTGAAAAGATAAGGTATATTCCTTGCATGTTTGTCGATTGGCCAGTCAACAGGCACGTGTCATATTTCCCAGATCCGTCAGATATTTCCGACGGAATTAGGGTATATTTGGGGTTTAGGGTTTAGAGTTTTTTTATATGATTTAGGGACATGTAATTTACATGTTTCATTCAATATATATGAAGTTCATCAATATTAAAGGCTTTGCATGAGTTTATAAATTATACAAGATCAAAACATATCATTTCACATAAATCAACTATATCTTATACCATAACTAATACAAACACTTCCATCAAATTTTATAAATTCTATATAACACATTTTTTTTAAATATGACAAGGTCAACCTATTGTATATACATCATACAAGTGTTTGTAAACAATTTCCACAAAAAAACCTATACCCTATACCCTAAGCAACATTTTTGAATATATCCGTCGGAAATTTCCGACGGATTCGCTAAAACTGAGTAAGTTTGGGTTATAGCCGAGGGATTCAGTTTTAGAATTTCCGACGGATTCAGTTACCTCGGCTACAACTGAGTAAGTTTTGGTTATAGCCGAGGGATTGAGTTTTAGCCGAGGTAACTCAATCCCTCAGCTTTATATATGTACTTATATATATATATTTTTTTATTTCCGCTTTTGTTACACTTAATTAAATGTCTAAGTTTATAAAACTTCGACATAACTGATATATTACACATTACAATTCTAGTTCAAATATAAGTACATATTTTACAATGCAAATTTTTTAACTAAAACTACTCTGAATCCGATGATGAGTAATTTGATTCTCCTGAATCGGAAATTTCCCCAAATTCGTCAAATTCTTCTTCTAAATCCTCAAATACCCGATCGTCTGCCTGTATGGTGAAATCAACGACAAGGTCGACCTCAAGAGAATGCTCGATTGAACCCAAACCTACAGAGCTTTGTTGGAGGGGTTCATGATCAGACATCCCATGAACTCTGCCTCTCGGATTTATCGATGTGACTGTGCCCACGGGTCTTGCTTGTTTGTCACCCGAGGATAGGGAATGTAGCATACCTACACCATGTAATAATTTAACCACGCGAATGCAACAATACTAAATTAAAAATTAACGTAAAAGAAAAACAAACCTGGTCTACTTGTGATGCAAGTACAAATGGCTCGTATTTCTGGAGTTTTCGTCTGTTATGTAATGATGTAACACCAAGTTGGTCGTGTCGCACACCGCTTCCTACTAATGGGTCGTTCCAGTCACATAAAAATGCAACGCATCTTAGACCGAGCATTCCCGGGTACTGAACATCAAAAATCTCACGTACGACACCATAGTATACAAGATCACCTGACTGAGTTGATACACCGTAATCTGAAGTTGTCGCACTCCTATCATCCCGAAGAATCTTAAAATCGTACCCGTGTGCTATACATCACATGTGACTGCACGGTTGTTAGTGGAAATCGCACAATTTCTTCTAACCACGTGGTAAATGTTTGTCTGTTAGCCTTCTCTGTCGTGACCTGCACAATTAAAATACAAAAATGTCAAATAAATCATTCATTACATATGATGATAGTTAAAAACAAGGCAATTAAAAGACTTACATAATCTCTTAACCAACGTCTGAACTCTTCCTGTTTGAGCTCGATTAGCTCGTCCTCTGTTTTGTCCGGAAATGCAAAACGTTGATAAGCCATATACATCCTGTTAGATTGAAGAAATTATCACGTTAGTACATATATATATATATATATATATATATAATCAAGAACCCAATAAGTAATTAATAATTTGGTTCAATATAATACCTCTCATATTCATCAACTCTGTCGCAGTTTGTGAGAATATACATATGCAAATGCTCTCGCTCCTGTGGTGAAAGTCTCATCTTCTTGCCTTTTCCACTAAGTCGTCCAATCTCTAAAAATATATGAGGAACATCGACCGGATAGAAAGGTAGTACTCCTCCGTCATCATGTCGAGCTGCTCTACGACTCTTTGTTTTGACTTGTGATGGAAAGTAGAACTCGGCAAAATGTGAGGTTTCTTCATTGATGCTCTGTGTGACGATAGAACCCTCCACTCTGCTCAAATTTTTCACCTTCTTCTTTAGATGAAACATATACCGTTCGAAAGGATACTTCCAACGGTACTGAACCGGGCCCCCAAGCTCTGCTTCTCGAGGGAGATGAATTGTTAGATGTTCCATAACATCAAAGAAGGAAGGCGGAAATATCTTCTCCAAATTGCAAAGGATTACAGGTATATTAGCCCCAAGATTGCGGATACCGTCTTATGTAAGAGAGCGAGAACATATATCTCGGAAAAAGGCACCAATTCCTGCAAAATATGGATAACAAATGAATAATTAAATAATAAAGTATATATTGTGTAAAGTAGTAAAAAAATAATTTCATGATTGTACCTGCAATTGCTTCGTGGACATTACGTGGTAGAAGACATGCAAAGGCAAATGGAAGGAGGCGCTGCATCACCACATGACAATCATGACTCTTCATCCCAGTAAACTTTCCTTCTCCATGATCAACGCAGTTTAGAAGGTTAGATGCGTATCCGTCCAGGAATCTAACACTTTGGGCAATCCTGTAAAAATACTCGGCCTTTGAAGGTTCATCCAAACGAAAAGCCGGGACCGGAGGCTTCCCGTTCTCTGTCACATGTAGTGCTCTACGAGAACAAATGTCTGGCAAGTCCAATCTAGACTTCAGATTGTCCTTCGTCTTCCCTTGGACATTGAGAACGGTGTTCATAATGTTGTCGAAAAAATTCTTCTCAATGTGCATGACATCCAGATTATGCCTCAAAAGATGGTTCTTCCAATAAGGCAAATCCCAGAAAATGCTCCTCTTGTGCCAATTATGAACGTTGCCACAACCATCAACAGGATGATGCCCGTTACCATTTACAATGAACGGTCCTCTCTGCACCAAAATCTCTGAACTGAGTCAACAAATACTCACCATCTAACTCAGAAGGTGGACCATCAAATACTTTCCGGTTCTTCCTAAACAATGTGGTGCTCCGACGATAAGGATGATCGCTAGGTAGGAATCGCCTATGACAATCAAACCAAGACGTTTTCCGTCTGTGCTTCAATTTGAACGCATCAGTGTTATCTTGACAGTACGGACACGATAACCTTCCGTGCGTTGTCCATCCTGATAACATGCCATATGCTGGAAAATCGGTAATAGTCCACATAAGTACCGACCGCATGATGAAATTCAGGTGACAAGAAATATCAAACGCTTCAATACCTTGGTCCCATAACATTCGCAACTCAAAAATCAATGGTTGCAAAAACACATCAAGTGATCTCTTCGGATGCTCTGGTCCAGGAACGAGAATGCTAAGGAACAAGAACTCCCTTCGCATGCACAAAGATGGCGGCAAATTGTAAGGTGTTACAATTACTGGCCACAAAGAATATTGTCTGCCGTGCTTCCCAAAAGGGTTGAAACCATCGGTACATAATCCAAGGTATACGTTCCTCGCCTCAAACGCAAAGTTGGGATACATTGATTGAAAATGTTTCCATGCTCCTGCGTCTGACGGATGGGCGATTTGTCCATCTGTTGTATGCTCTGCATGCCATCTCATTGCTCCCGCTATGCGCTCTGACTGATATAACCTCTTCAATCTCTCTGTTAACGGTAAATACCACATCCGTTTATATGACACTGGCACTCTTCCACCTGTTTCCTTATACCGAGGTTTGCGACAAAAAACGGCATGTCGAACGGTCTACGTCCTCTCTCCAGTAGAGCATACAATTGGCTATGCATACATCTATCATCTGATACGGCAATGCTAGACCTTGAACAAGTTTTTGTATCTCATAGTATGATGCCGGTGCAAGATTATCTTCTGGCAAAATGTCTTTCACAAAATCAGCGATTGCATCCACACACTCCTCACTCAAATTGAAATCCGTCTTTATACCCATCATCCTTGTTGCAGTTGATAAAGGGGAATGTTCACCTCTACACCCATCATATAACGGATGTTTAGCAGCGTCTAACATATCAAAGAATCTCTGAGCTTCTAAGTTAGGTTCTTCTCTCTATCTCCATACTCAGCAACCGATTGTATACTTTCACGAAATGCATCGTTTACCATCTGAACATGACCTACAATACTTTGTACTTCCATTGCGGGTTCTTCTAAGCTAGCGATATCCCCAATATAATGTTCACTAGTACTAGCATAATTATCCACCATTGTATCATTTTCTCCATGATAATACCAAATCTTGTAACCCGGCATAAACCCATGACAATAGAAGTGTGACCATACTTCATCTATCACGATAAATCTACGATTCCCACAATTGGTACAAGGGCAATATATTTTACCGGTTTTTTTTGCTTTATTCTGCATACCCGCAAATGCCATGAATTCCTGCAGACCTTCTTTGAATTCCTCCGTAACTAGGCCCGTGTCCGGAATTTGATGAGGTTTGTCCATCCATGATCGAAAATAATTATAAAGATTTGAAGAAGACATTTTCGTAAGGAAGTAGATAAGAGAGATTTTTTTGTTGTAATATTTAAAGTAGATATTATCGATGTCGGCAACCATGTCGGCAACTATGTCGGCAAAGTCACCATCTGTCGGACATCCGTCGGAAAGCCGTCGGAAATGTCCGACGGATGGCCGTCGTCGGAAATCCGTCGGCAGTATGTCGGCAACATCAGCATTTCTCGAAAGTCGTCGGAAATCTGTCGGAAAGTGTCCGACGGATGACAAATTCGTCGGAAATCCGTCGCTAAACCGTCGGAAATTTCCGACGGAATTAGCGCCATCGAAAATACCCCTGTTTTCTTGTAGTGATTGGTGTATTCTTCATGATTAGTGAGTAGTTCATTTTAGAGCTCATGGATGAGGTAGATTAGGAGAATTTCGTGATAGATCTAGGATGTCTAGGACTTAGTTTACATCTTTCCTCACTTATTTAGTGTTCATAATGCTAGATTAGGCTTGAGAAAGCTAATCTAGACCATAGGGCATTTCATGCACACAAGGTGTTCGATGAAATGCCCCAAGAACTAAATAAGGGATTTTTCATGCACACAAGATGCTTGCTAATCATCTTATCACAAACGAGAGTTTGTTCTTGATTTAGTGATTAGCAAAGTGATTAAGACCATGAGAATGGCTTAAGCTTGTTTAGATGTTCTAGGCTAAGGGTCGGATTTGTGGCTTGACAAAGATGAATGGAGTCTCGGAGGATAGCTTTAAGCTAAGGTTGTTCCAATTCTCTCTTGGAGACAAGGCAAGACAATGGGAAAAGAACCTTCCCCACGGTTCCATCACTTCATGGGACCAATGCAAGACATCATTCCTTGCCAAGTTCTTCTCTCCCTCTAGAACGACTAAGCTAAGGAATGAGATCTCAAGCTTCACTCAACTTGCAAATGAGAGCTTCAATGAAGCATGGGAGCGGTTTAGGGGCTATACATCATAATGCCCTCATCATGGATTTTCGGATGCTTCCCTCTTGAGCACACTCTACCGCGGAGCACTTCCTAAGATCCGTATGTTGCTTTATACCGCTTCTAATGGAAACTTCTTAGGCAAATACGTGAATGAAGCAATGGAGTTGGTTGGGAACCTTGCTTTGAGTGATGGTACATATGGTGATGAGTATGACCGGTCTACTGATATGCTCAAATTAATACCCTAAATAGTACTAAAGCAGTTGCTGCAGTAAATCAGGGGTCGAACACAAGAACTCAGTTATCACACAATTGATTGTATAGATCCAAAATACGCTAAATCAAAAGATGTAATTGAAAACAGGTATGCAAGTAAAAGTGTTGTAAATTCAGTTGGAGAAAGATAGGTTCAGGGTGTTTCTCAGGATACAATGAATGCAATTAAACTAACTAATCAGGGTTCAGATTACGCTCTGTTCTTGAACTCAAATCACTAAGGTATAGCTAACCAACTCTCGTTGCGAAAACTATCTAAATCTAAATCCTAGGAATTCCAAATCTCTTTGCGAATCCTAATGTCTAAATCAGCTTTAATATCAAGTTCGATTTGTTCACAAATCAATTAAACCAAATCTCTTTGCGAATAATCAATTTGCTCACCCTAGTTCTATCAGGTAATTAATCGCACTCTCGTGCCTAATCAATTATCCTAAGATCTAAGTTCTAGGTGATCAATCCAGAATTAGCTTTGAGAACAACCTAAAGTGAAGAACTAATTCAGATTGTGAACCTAAGAAACTAATCAACCTAGCATTCAAAGAAATCCCTATGAGAAAACCCCAAACCTAATAGGTGATCTACTCAGACATGGAGATTGAAACAATAAACATGACTGAACAAATACTCAAATAAATAATAAGAAAGAGTAACAAAGGGTTCGAAATCTTCTCTCAGACGAACAAAGTATCAGACTTGTCTCCCTTCAAAAGCTCTCTCACAAATCCAGAAAAATAAGCGTAGCAACCAAAGTGGCTGAAAATCCTAATTAAACAACCTAAACACGTTCTGGGCCATCTTGTAAATATCAAAGTCTTCTGGGCCAATTATGCAATTCTTCAACTCTTTGATAAGTCGCGATCCTTCTGTTTCCTCGACTGGTATCGATCGATACCAGGGAGTATCGATCGATACTCATGTGATTTCGATGTCTCAGCTACACGGATCTCTGCTTCGCTCCAGAAAGTTCCAGAAAGCTCCAATACCTCCAATTAGGCTCCAAACGTGCTAAGACCTGTAAAAGACTCTAAAATACTACGAAATAGCTGAAAGACTTTATAAAATGGACTTATATCATGGCCTAAAACAGGTAAAAACCATGATATATCAACTCCCCCAGACTTAGCCTTTGCTTGCCCTCAAGCAAAACAGAAAACTAAACCAGAGAAAGAGGTTTGAAAATGCGGAGACTCACCTGTTCACGAACCATAGAAATGACCTTCTTTCCAAGTACCCAAATGTCACCTAATCCGCTTTTGATCTAACCACCATGTACTTCTCCGTAGACATTCGCAGCTTTTCCAGACTCCACACATTATCCCACAGCATTGTCCAAGTAAAGCCCTCATCGCCAGTTTCATCGCTGCAGCCAATGTTCAAGAACCTTCTAGATTCTTTACCATACGATATCATGACAAGGAACCACCCTTTTTCACAATTTTTGGTTTTATTTCTCTCCCCCAAACTTATTTCTTATTATGCTCCCTTTTTTTTTTTTAGAACTTGCATATACATATCAAGGTTTGAAACGAGAGAATTGATGGTGTTTGCCACCGAATCCCCGGTTCTTCCCTCTCAATGTATCAAAGGATGTAGGCGAATAATGGCATCATAGGAAAATCCTAGCCTCGCTTCCAATCCTTTGTGTGATCATTCCCTCTTGAGTAGAATAATGGGATCGATGAAAATTTTCCTAGCCCTCTACTCAGAAGAAAATCATTTCATCTTTTATGCTCTTATTTATCAATTTATAATATGGGAGAAAGACACCATAACTCTAAACATATGGGTTCCTTTATCAGATATGAATGATGAATCAAGCTCTATTAACCCTAACCGCATTGATGAAGTGAAAAAATTTGGCTCAGGCTTCAGAAGAACTCTGCTGGAGACATGGATGTTTTCTACTCAACTGGTCAGTCCTTGGATTTTTCATTAGTCGATCTAGAACTGATCCTGCAACACTGTGCACTCAAAAACAAAATAAAAACAATAGGTTCAAGCACATGATCATCATCTCCAACAAGTTTTGACTCAATAAAAACAATTTTGACTCAATAAAAACGACTGACTCTAAGGAAAAAAAACACAATGTCAGCAGACACCTCCCCCAGACTTGAACAACACTGTCCCCAGTGTTATCTTGCCTAGAGTTAGGGAAAGAAACAAAAGAACAGAATAAAATTGGGAAAACAAGAAGTTACCTTGCTGGAACATTGAGTATCGACCGACACACAACCTGGTATCGATCGATACCAGGCTTAAGTCGACATAATGAACCCATCATTCGCGATTGGTGTCGATCGATACCAGGGGATATCGATCGACACTAAGGCGATTTCATGTCTGCTCCTTGTTTATCCTGACACAACACATAACGAACGAAAATAAAAAGAAAAAACGACGCAAAAAACAGACTCACCAGTGGGTTGCCTCCCACCAAGCACTCGTTTAACGTCAATAGCTTGACTGTAACTCCACTCAGGCTGTGGGTGCATTATCCAGAGGCGTTATGTGTTTGTCTGGAATCTCGGCTTTCGCCCAATAGTATTTCACCCTTTGTCTATTGACAGTGAACTCTTCGCCTGTACGATTGATCAGCACTACAACACCATGTGGTCTGACCTCCTTGATTGTGAAAGGACCTGACCAACGAGAACGCAGTTTACCAGGAAACAATTACAAACAAGAGTTATACAGAAGTACCTGGTCGTTCAGCTCGAAGTGTCTGGAGATGATATTCTTATCATGATAAGCCTTGGTTCTCTCCTTGTATAGCTTCGAGTTCTCATACGCGTGGTGCCTGAGCTCGTCCAGCTCGTTCAGCTGAATCAATCTCCTCTCAGCAGCAGGCTTGATGTCGAAATTCAGCAACTTCGTCGCCTATGCAGTCTTGTGCTCAATCTCCACTGGAAGGTGACATGCTTTCCCATACAGCAAGTGGAATGGTGTAGTACCCAGCGGTGTCTTGAAAGCAATCCTGTTTGTCCATAGCGCATCATCCAACTTTGTAGACCAATCCTTCCTAGAAGCATTCACTGTCTTCTCCAGAATCTCCTTGCTCTGCCTGTTGGAGACCTCGACTTGCCCACTCGTCTGAGGGTGATATAGAGTAGCTACACTATGGTTCACACCATACTTCTTCAGCAACCTCTCGAAAATTTTGTTGATAAAGTGAGAGCCACCATCACTTATCACAATTCGAGGTACTTCAAAGCGAGGAAAAATGATGGTCTTAAACATCTTAAGAACCACCGCATAGTCATTTTTCTCACTAGCTATCGCTTCCACCCATTTGGACACATAGTCCACAGCAACCAGGATGTATCTTTTCTTGTGTGACGATGGAAAGGGACCCATAAAGTCGATGCCCCAACAATCGAAAACTTCAACCTCAAGGATGAAATTTTGTGGCATCTCATGTCTCTTACTGATATTCCCTCTTCTCTGACAAGCATCACACTGTGAAACGAAAGCATGAGCATCCTTAAACATGGTAGGCCACCAGAATCCTGCTTGAAGAGCCTTGCACACTGTCTTGAAGGTGCAAAATGACCAGCATAGTCGGATCCATGGTAGTGAAACAAGACACCAGGAACCTCTGATTCAGCAATACATCTCCTGTAGATGCCGTCAGAACAATGCTTGTACAGGTAAGGTTCATCCCAAAAGAATCTCCTTATGTCGCGCATGAACTTCTTTTTGTTATACTTCGTGAGGTGTTTAGGCTCTGCATCTGCAGCGAGGTAATTGGCAATATCAGCATACCATGGATCACCAGAATCAGTTGCAGCGACGAGATGATCTTCAAAAGCTACACAACAATCAACGAGCAAAATAGGCTCGAAATCGCCAGGGTATCGACCGATACCAGCAGTGTATCGATCGATACCAGGACCTGCAACTCGTGAAAATTGCTGATTCTCTGCAAGGTTCGTTTGAAACCCAGTTTCAATGAAGTAAATGGCCTCTTCAGGTAGTTGATCATCAATAGGGACGTCTGCATCGATCCGCATCCGTGAGAGATGGTCAGCGACCCCGTTCTCTATGCCTCTCTTGTCCTTAACCTCTATGTCGAATCCTTATAGCAAAAGAACCCAACGACCAAGACGAGGCTTGAGATCCTTGTTATTCATCAGATATTTGAGAGCCGCATGATCAGTGTGAACGACCACCTTGCTCCCAATCAAGTAGGATCGGAATTTCTCAAAGGAGAAGACAACTGCAAGTAGTTCCTTCTCTGTGGTGTTGTAATTCCTTTGAGCATCATCCAATGTCCTGCTGGCATAGTAGATGACGTGCAACTTCTTATCCTTTCTCTGACCCAGAACTGACCCAACAGCAAAGTCGCTAGCATCGCACATTATCTCAAAAGGTAGAGTCCAATCAGGAGGTTGTACGATAGGAGCACTCACCAAAGCCTTTTTGATCTCCTCAAAGGCTGCAAGACAATCAGGTGTAAAATCAAATTTGATCTCCTTGCATAACAGAGCGGTGAGTGGGCGAGCTAGCTTGGAGAAATCTTTGATGAACCGTCTGTAGAACCCAGCATGACCAAGGAAACTACGAATATCCTTCACAGAAGTCGGTGGTTGGAGACTTGTCATGACCTGAATCTTGGCTTTGTCAACCTCAATCCCAGCTTCAGAGACTTTGTGCCCAAGTACGATGCCATCCTGAACCATAAAATGACACTTTTCCCAATTAAGGACCAAGTGTTTCTCTTCACACCTCTGGAGCACTTTGCACAGATTATCCAAACAGTCTTTGAACGATGGTCCGTAAACTGAGAAATCATCCATGAACACCTCCATAAAATCTTCAATCATGTATGTGAAGATAGACATCATGCACCTCTGAAAAATGACTGGAGCGTTACACAACCCAAATGGCATTCTCCTGTATGCGAAAGTGCCATAGGGACATGTGAAAGTGGTCTTCCCTTGGTCATCTGGATGGATAGGAATCTGGAAGAAGCCTGAATACCCATCAAGGAAACAATAGTAGGGATGACTAGCCAATCTCTCCAACATCTGGTCAATGAATGGCAATGGCAAGTGATCCTTCCGTGTAGCTGCATTCAACTTCCTGTAGTCAATGCACATTCGATGTCCAGTGATAGTCCTCGTAGGAATCATCTCATCCTTCTCATTCTTCACCACGGTTATCCCTCCTTTTATAGGAACAACGTGCACTGGACTGACCCAAGAGCTATCTGAGATGGCATAGATAACTCCTGCATCTAAGAGTTTCATGACCTCTTTCTTAACCACTTCCTTTAGGTTCAGATTCAGCCTCCTCTGATGCTCGATTGAAGCCTTTGACTCGTCCTCAAGATGAATCCTATGCATGCACAGGTCCGGTGATATACCTGAAATATCATCAAGAGAATAGCCAAGAGCTTTGCGATACTTGCGCAGCTTTCTCAGCAGTAAGGTGACCTCTGCGTTGTTCAAGGAAGCATTAATGATTACTGGGAACGTGGAATTAGGACCAAGAAAACCATACCTCAGATTCGCAGGAAGTGGTTTGAGTTCCACCTTAGGAGCTTTCTCCTCGCTCCAATCTCCAAGCCCAGCAGCCTGCTTAGTACTTTCGGCCAAACCTCTTTCTGGCCGCAGGGTATCGATCGATACTAGATGAGTATCGATCGATACTGGTAGTGCTGTATCGAGCATCTTCCCGTATTCAGTAGCAGCATCACTTGCATTGGCCTCTGATTCAGCTCAACATACCAATGCCCTCTCCAATGGGTCCTCAGGATGCATCTCCAGGAAGTACTCTTCAGCAATGTCACAGAAGGTATCAACGAAGAAAGTCTGTCCATCGATGGTTGGTCTCTTCATCATCTTCTCCATGTTAAAAGTCATGACCCACTCACCAATGTTAAGAGCTATCTTCCCATTCCTGCAATCGATCAGAGCACCAGCTGTTGCTAGGAATGGCCTTCCCAAGATGAGAGGATCTTTGGGTTCCGAATCATACTCCAAGACAATGAAATCAGTTGGGATTAAGCAGTTCCCAATTTTAATCGGAACATCCTCGAGCATACCTTCTGAGAGTCTAACTGAACGATCATTAAGTATTAGTGAGATCCTTGTAGAAGTGAAGTCGGTCATTCCCATTCTCTTAGCAACAGAGTACGGCATGAGGTTGACACTTGAGCCAAGGTCAAAAAGAGAGCGCTCAAACCTGTCAGTAAAGATTGTGCAATCCAAGACAAAACTCCCTAGATTTGGTAGTTGGTTAGGATTGCACTGCACTCATGAGTGATCATCAGACAACTGTCTTCGAGATTCACATTGCTGGACTCCATCTTCTTGACATATCTCCTGAAAGCATGAGAAGTTTTGATAGCATCGATGAAGGGAAGTTCAACAACCAGCTTGTCCAAAATTTCCTTGCATCTAGTGTCCTCTATCTCCTTCTTAGTCTTCCCAATAGCTCTGGGATATGGTATCCTTGTATTGTAGACTCTCTCTGCAACCGCTTTAGGTTTCTCCTCCATAACCTTAGGTGCAATATCGATTGCAGGTTCAGTATCGATCGATACAGGGGAGGTATCGATCGATACACAGAATTTTGAGTTTTCCCGTGTAAGAATTTTGACCGGTGTCGATCAATGCTGGGTAGTGTCGATCGATGCCCTGGCGATCTCAGAGTCCTCAACGTCAGATATATCGAAATTTTCAGCAGTTCGATCTATTCTTGCTCCTGAAGTGACCTCTTTACCACTTCTCAAGGTAATGGCATTGATGTGTGCTCTTGGGTTCTCTCCTTTTCTTGGGAGGAAACCTTCTTGTCTTCTCGAACCTTCTGAAATCTGAGCTATCAGAGTTTCCAGCTTCTTCTGATGAATACCAAGTGCATCGATCCTTCCACTCAGATCTTTGTACATGGCATACATCTTACCATTGAAAGTCATTGTGATCTGCTGCTGTCCTTCAACGAGCGTTTCAAGCATGACCTCAATCTTGCTCTCTGTTGTTTTAGCAGTTACAGGCTCGTAAGAAGAACTTCCGTAGTTACTGATGTAACCACTGTTTTGGGCAGGCTTCTGATTGAATCCTCCTTGCTGGAAGTTGTTGTTGAAGCTTCGATTGTTGTTAAATTGGTTCCTCTGTCCCTGAAAACCAGAACCACCAATGTAGTTGACATCTTCTGCTTCACCCTCGTTAAACACCTCAACATTTTCAGCATAGTGAACGGCCTTTGTTATCTTTCCCAGCAGAAGACTGTGCATAGAATCCAGCTGAGCCTTAACTTCAGCGATCTGCGACCCATCATGATTACCAGCCAGCTTCTTGCGCTCGAAATCTGCACTCTTGGTGCTACTGCTAGATGCAAAGTTCTCAATCAACACATAAGCGTCCTCAAGATACCTAGTGTTGAAATTTCCATTGCTTGAAGCGTCCAAAGCCATCTGATACCTCCAATCTATCCCTCTGAAGAAGATACCCAGTAGCTGCACATCAGAGTATCCATGATGTGGACAATCTCTCTGATACGATATGAATCTCGTCCAAGCAGCCTTGAACGCTTCAGTAGGTCCCTGAGAAAATGGTGAGATTTTATTTCTCAGATCCTCAGATCGTGCATCATCGTAGAAGTTAATCAGGAAGGCCTTTTTAGTGTCCTCCCAAGTAGTCAACGATCCAGGAGGTAGCTACCTAAGCCAGTAAGTCGCATCTCCACCTAGAGAGTAGGGGAAGAGCTTGCAAAAGAGATAGTCGTAGGACACTCCATTGCTCTTGATGCTAGTGACCAAGTCCTCGAACTTCTCCACATGATCCATTGGATGTTCATGAGGAAGACCATGAAAGAGATGATGTCCCACAAGAGTGTAATATGCAGGATTCAACTCAAAGTCATTCCTCTCAAATGCAGGAGGGCGAATTGCTGATCGATTGGCGAAAAACTGGTCAGGCCTGTTGTACTCACCAATCGTCCTTCCACGATTAACCACGTCATTCCTCGCGTTCTAAGCGACATTCGCAGCGACAACAAGAGCAGGTGGTATGACGATCCCCTCTCCATCCAGACGTTGTCCTTGCTCATTGCACAACCGACCCTCTTGGTCTCTGTAAGCACCAGCTGCATCACGAACTAAACCCACTTGTATGTTGTTCATCTTAGCTGATTTCTTTGCTTTTCTGTTTGTGCGTTCCACTTGTGCTAGCTGTTCCAGTGATAGATCAACTAGCGGGGCGTTCTTTTTGCTTCTGGTTTCAAGATTAGGCATGCACCTGAAACCAAAAGTTAAGAACGTAAGTAACTGAAATTGACGACGGGTATCGACCGATACTGAAGGGTATCGATCGATACTCGGGCGATTTAGACGAATTTCTTAGCTAAAATCTAATGGCGAATTGAGTCCCCGGCAACGGCGCCAAATTTGATATGGTCAAATTAATACCCTAAATAGTACTAAAGCAGTTGTTGCAGTAAATCAGGGGTCAAAAACAAGAACTCAGTTATCACACAATTGATTGTATAGATCCAAAATACGCTAAATCAAAAAATGTAATTGAAAACAGGTATGCAAGTAAAAGTGTTGTAAATTACGTTGGAGAAAGATAGGTTCAGGGTGTTTCTCAGAAAATCAATGAATGCAATTAAACTAACTAATCATGGTTTAGATTACACGCTATCCTTGAACTCAAATCACTAAGGTATAGCTAACCAACTCTCGTTGCGAAAACTATCTAAATCTAAATCCTAGGAATTCCAAATCTCTTTGCGAATCCTAATGTCTAAATCAGCTTTAATATCAAGTTCGATTTGTTCACAAATCAATTAAACCAAATCTCTTTGCGAATAATCAATTTGCTCACCCTAGTTCTATCAGGTAATTAATAGCACTCTCGTGCCTAATCAATTATCCTAAGATCTAAGTTCTAGGTGATCAATCCAGAATTAGCTTTGAGAACAACCTAAAGTGAAGAACTAATTCAGATTGTAAACCCTAAGAAACTAAACAACCTAGCATTCAAAGAAATCCCTATGAGAAAACTCCAAACCTAACATGTGATCTACTCAGACATGGAGATTGAAACAATAAACATGACTGAATAAATACTCAAATAAATAATAAGAAAGAGTAACAAAGGGTTCGAAATCTTCTCAGTTCACTTTGTCAGTGACTTTGAGGGAAATCTTCCAAAAGACCGGTTCACTTTGTCAGTGACTTTGAGGGAAATCAAAGATCCCATGAGGAAATGGTGAATTTGAGCAACAAAGAAGAAGTGCATTATGTTGGGAACAATGGTGGCTACCAAAGGGGTTTCAACAACAACTATGGCAACCAAGGTGGTTCTCAACAAAGCTTTGTCCCACAAACTCAAGGCAACAACTCCATGCCTCAAGACCTTGATGTGAAAAATATTCTTCAACAACTTCTTCAAGGTCAAGCAAATGGAGCATCTGATATAAGCAAGAAGATGGAGGAAATCAATACCAACGTAGCTTGCTCATAGAATGATCTCCACAAGAAGCTTGAGGCATTGGGTTCAAAAGTGCAAGAAATGGAGACAAAGGGATCCAATGGAAACAAAGTGCAACAAAGTTCTTCAAATGGGAAAGCAATACAAGCCACCAAGGAGTATTGCAATGCCATCTTCTCAAAGGAGCCACGTCCCAATCATGATCATGAAGCCACCACTAAGGAGATCGAGCTTCTACTATATGGATCACAAGCCGTTGCACCTCCCCCTAGAGAAGCTCCCTTGAAGCTCAATGAGGACATTGAGGAACAAGGTGGGGGAGTGACCCTTGAGAAAGATGAAGACGTGACCACGGTCCAAGAACCAAAGGGTAGTATTTCTTGCATTGATTCACCAAGCACAACTAGGATCGAGCCTAAGTCTCTCCCCAAGCTTCGTAATCCCGGTAAATTCTTTATAGCTTGCTCTCTTGGAGATTTGGAGATTGACGATGCTTTGTGTGATTCCGGTTCAAGTGTGAATGTCATGTCCCATGAGATGTTCAAGAGTCTAGGGATAAGAAACCTCACCTCTCACACATCACCTATCACTTTTGGAGATGCTTCTTCAAAGAAGTCACTTGGCCTCCTCGAAGACTATCCACCTAAAGTTGGGGATTGCATAGTCCCAACGGACTTCGTTGTCATGGAAATGAAGAAGACCAACAAGCTCCCACTACTCATTGGAACCCCATTCCTACTTATACTACCGGTGCTAGAATAGATTTCAAAAATCAAAAGGTATTTCTCTTGAATGTAGATGACAAGGTATACTACCCAATGAGGACTTCTCCCAACAAGCTTTTGACATGCTCAAATTAATACCTATGATACTAAAGCAGTTGTCGTAGTATAGCTAGGGGTCGAACCACAAAGACTCAAGATTTCACACAATAGATTATATAGATCCAAAATACGCTAAATCAAAAGGTGTAAACGAAAACAAGTACGCAATTAAAGGTGTTGTAAATCAATGGAGGGAAATATAGGCCCAGGGTTTTTTCCTCAGGAAATCAATGAATGCAGACTTAACTAACTAACAGGATTCAGATTACGCACGGTTCTTAAACTCAAATCACTAAAATATAGCTAACCAACTCTCGTTGCGAAAACTATCTAAATCTAAATCCTAGGAATTCCAAATCTCTTTGCGAATCCTAAAGTCTAAATTAACTTTAAAGTTCAGGTTTGATATGTTCACAAATCAATTAAACCAAATCTCTTTGCAAATAATCAATTTGCTCACCTAAGGTTCTATCAGGTAATTAATCGCACTCTCGTGCCTAATCAATTATCCTAAGATCTAAGTTTCAGATTCGTCAACCTAGAATTAGCTTTGAACACAACCTAAGCGAAGAACCAATTCAGATGGTGAATACTAATAAACTAATCAACCTAGCATTCAGAGAAAACCCTTATGAGAACCCTGAACCTAAAGTGGATCTACTCAGACATGGAGAATGAAACAATCAACATAACTGAATAAATCATCAATAGAATAATCAGAAAGGTTTAGAGATCTGATCTCGGACGAAGGGAGATTCAGACTTGTCTCTCTAAAACCAAAAGTAAAATCAATGATAAAATAAAGCATAGCCTAACAGTGGCTGTAAAATCCCTATAAATAACATAAATCACGTTTGGGGTCTTCTTGTAATTATTAAAGACTTCTGGGCACTTTTGCAATTCTTCAAGTCTTGGAAAACTCGCAGGTCGTGTCTTGCTGCGATGGGTATCGATCGATACCAGGGGGTATCGATCGATGCTTGTCGTGAAATCAGGTACTCAGCAACACGACTTCAGCTTTTGCTCCAAATTGCTCCAGAAAGCTCCAATAATTCCAATAATGCTCCAAACGTGCTATAACCTGTAAAAGACTCTAAAATACTAAAAACACTAGAAAAACTCTATAAAAAGTACTTATATCATGGTCTAAACAGGGTAAAAACCATGATATATCAACTCCCCCAGACTTAGACTTTGCTTGCCCTCAAGCAAATAGAAGACTAAACAGAGAAAGAGGTTTGAAAACGTAGAGACTCACCTGTTCATGAACCATCGAAATGACCCTCTTCTCAAGTACCCAAGTGTCACCTGATCAGTTTTTGATCTAACCACCATGTACTTCACCGTAGACATTCGCAGATTTTCCAAACTCCATACATTATCCCACATCATTGTTCAAATAAAGTCCTCATCGCCAGTTTCATCGCTGCAGCTAATGTTTAAGAACCTTCTAGATTCTTTACCATACAATATCATGACAAGGAACCACCCTTTTTCACACTTTTTGTATTATTTCTTGATATGCTCAAATTAATACCCTAACAGTACTAAAGTAGTAGTTGTAATATAGTTAGGGGTCGAACACAAGGACTCACAGAAATCACACAATAAATTATATAGCATCAAGCTAAGCTAAGCAGTTCAGGGTTAACAGAAAGCAGAAAGTAGTAAACGAGTTGTATTCGATGGGAAAAAGATAGGTTCAGGGATATTTCTCAGAAAATCAATGAATGCACAATAAACTAACTAATCAGGGTTCATGTTACGCACGATTCTCGAACTCAAGTCACTAGAGTATAATTAACCAACTGTCGTTGCGAAAACTATCTAAATCTAAACTTCAGAATCCCAAATTTCTTTGCATATCCCTAAGAATAAATCAGCCTTAATTTCAAGTTTGATATGTTCACAAATCAATTATACAAAATATATTTGCGAATAATCAATTTGCTCACCCTAAGTTCTATCAGATAATTAATCGCACTGTCGTGCCTAATCAATTATCCTAAGATCTAAGTTCCAGGTGATCAATCTAGAATTAGCTTTGAGAACAACCTAAGGTGAAGAACTAATTCAGATTATGAACCCTAAATAACTAATCAGCCTAGCATTCAAAGAAATCCCTTATGAGAATCCCCAAACCTAACAAGAGATCTACTCAGACATGGAAATTGAATCAATAGACATGTTTGAATAAATACTCAATATAAAATTAGAAAGAGAAACAAAGGTTTTGAGATCTGATCTCGGACGAAGGAAAATTTAGACTTGTCTCTCTCACCAAATTCTCTCTTAAACCAAAACAAAATAAAACATAACCTAAACAGATGGCTGTAAAATCCAATAAATAACCTAAAACACGAATTGAGGTCTTCTTGTAATTATAAAAGACTTCTGGGCACTTTTGCAATTCTTCGAGCCTTTGAAAACTCGCGGGTCGTGTCTTGCTGCGATGGGTATCGATCGATACTAGCCAGTATCGATCAATACCAAGGCTTCATATCGGGTTCTCAGCAACTCAAACTTCTGTTTTGCTCCAAATGCTCCAGAAAGCTCCAATACTTCCAATAATGCTCCAAACGTGCTAAGACATGTAAAAGACTCTAAAAAACTCTGAAATACGATAAAGACTCTATAAAAAGGACTTATATCATGGCTTAAATAGGGTAAAAACCATGATATATCAACTCCCCTAGACTTAGCCTTTGCTTGCCCTCAAGCAAATAGAAGACCAAACCAGAGAAAGAGGTTTGAAAACGGAGAAACTCACCTGTTCATGAACCATCAAAATGACCCTCTTCCCAAGTACCCAAATGTCACCTAATCAGCTTTTGATCTAACCACCATGTACTTCTCTGTAGACATTCGCAGCTTTCCCAGACTCCACACATTATCCCTCAGCATTGTCCAAGTAAAACCCTCATCGCCAGTTTCATCGCTGCAGCTAATGTTCAAGAACCTTCTAGATTCTTTACCAGACAATATCATGACAAGGAACCACCCTTTTCACACTTTTTGTATCAGTTTCTCTCCCCTAAACTTATTTCTTATTATGTTCTTTCTTTTATTTTCAGCTTTGCATATACACATCAAGGTATGAGACGCGAGTATTGATGGTGTTTGCCACCAAATCCCCGGTTCTTCCCTCTCTATGTATCAAAGGATGTAGGCGAATAATGGCATCAAAGGAAAATCCTAGACTCGCTTCCAATCCTTTGTGTGATCATTCCCTCTTAAGTAGAATAATGGGATCGCTGGAAATTTTCATAACCCTCTACTCAGAAGAAAATCATTTCAATCTTTTATGCTCTTATTTATCAACTTATAACAGGGGAGAGAGATACTATTACTCTAAACACATGGGTTCCTTTATCAGATATGAATGATAAATCAAGCTCTAAAACACTAACCACATTGATGAAGTGCAGAAATTTGGCTCAGGTTTCAGAAGAACTCTACTGGAGACATGTATGTTTTCGAGTCAAGTGGTCAGTCTTTGGATTTTTCATTAGTCGATCTAGAACTGATCCTGTAACACTGTGCACTCAAAAACAAAATCAAATCAATAGGTTCAAGTACAAGATCATTATCTCCAACAAGTTTTGACTCAATAAAACAATTTTGACTCGATAAAACAACTGACTCTAAGAAAAACAAAAAAAATGTCAGCAGACACCTCCCCCAAACTTGAACAACACTGTCCCCAGTGTTATCTAGCCTAGAGTAGGTAAAAGAAGACAAAAGAATAGAAGAAACAAAGAGAAACAAGAAGTTACCTTGCTGGAACATCGAGTATCGATCGACACACAGCCTAGTATCGATCGATACCAGGCTTAAATTGACTTGACGAACCAATCAATCGCGATTGGTGTCGATCGATACCAATGCGCTTAGGCGATTTCGAGTTGTTCCTTGTTTATCCTGACACAAACACAAAACGAACGAAAATAAAAGGAAAAACGACTCAAAGACATACTCACCAGTGGGTTGCCTCCCACCAAGCGCTCGTTTAACGTCAATATCTTGACTGTAACGCCATTCAGGCTGTTGGTGCATCATCCAAAGGCATTATCTGCCCTGTTGGAATCTCGGCTTTCGCCCAATAATGTTTCACCCTCTGTCCATTGGTAGTGAACTCATCTCCTGTTGGGCTGATCAGCACGACAACTCCATGTGGTCTGACCTCGTTAACGGTGAAGGGACCTGACCAACGAGAACGTAGTTTACCAGGAAACAATTGCAAACGAGAGTTATACAGAAGTACCTGGTCATTTGGTTCGAAGTGTCTTGAGATGATCTTCTTATCATGATAAGCCTTTGTTCTCTCCTTGTATAGCTTTGAGTTCTCGTAGGCGTGGTGCCTAATCTCATCCAGCTCGTTCAGCTGAATCAACCTCCTTTCTACAGCAGGCTTGATGTCAAAGTTCAGCAACTTCGTCACCCATGCTCCCTTGTGCTCAATCTCCACTAGAAGGTGACATGCTTTCCCATACAGCATGTGAAATGGTGTAGTACCCAGCGGTGTCTTGAAAGCAGTCCTGTAAGCCCATAGTGCATCATTCAACTTTGTAGACCAATCCTTCCTAGAAGCACCCAATGTCTTTTCCAGAATCTCCTTGATTTGCCTGTTGGAGACTTCGACTTGCCCACTGGTTTAAGGGTGATATGGAGTAGCCATTCGATGGTTTACACCATACTTCTTTAGTAACTTCTCGAAAATCCTGTTGATAAAGTGAGAGCCACCATCACTTATCACAATTCGAGGCACTCCAAAACGAGGAAAAATGATGGTCTTAAACAGCTTAAGAACCGCCGCAGAGTCATTTTTCTCACTAGCTATCGCTTCCACCTATTTGGACACATAGTTCACAGCAACCAGGATGTATCTTTTCTTTTGTGACGGTGGAAAGGGACCCATAAAGTCGATGCCCCAGCAATCGAAAACTTCAACCTCAAGGATGAAGTTTTGTGGCATCTCATGTCTCTTACTGATCTTCCCCCTCCTCTGACAAGCATCACACTGTGAAACGAAGGTGTGAGCATTTTTAAACATTGTAGGCCACCAGAAGCCTGCTTGAAGAACCTTGGATACCGTCTTGAAAGTAGCAAAATGACCAGAATACTCAGACCCATGGCAATGAAAAAGAATAGCTGGCATCTCAGACTCTGCAACGCATCTTCTGTAGATACCATCTGAGCAATGCTTGTATAGGTAAGGCTCATCCCAGAAGAATCTCCTTATATCGCGCATAAACTTCTTCCTTGCATATTTTGTGGGATACTTTGGCTCAGTGTCTATAGCAAGGTAGTTGGCGATGTCTGCGTACCATGGACGTGCATCACTAGAGTCAGCAGCTAGATAGATATCATAGCAGTTCAAGTGCTCTACGGACAAAACAGGTTCAGGTCGCGACGGGTATCGATCGATGCTAGGTGAGTATCGATCGATACCGAAAGTCTGCATTCATGAAAATTGCAGATTTTTGGGATAAAGGTCTTGAAGGTAAGTTTCAATAAGGTAAACAAGTTCCTCTGGCAAACAATCATCTATAGGGACGACCTCATCGACCTTTAGTCGCGATAAGTGGTCAGCAACGCCATTCTCAACTCCTTTCTTGTCCTTGATCTCGATGTCGAAAACTTGGAGCAGAAGAACCCATCGGCATAGACGAGGCTTGAGGTCCTTGTTCTTCATCAGGTATTTGAGAGCAGCATGGTCTGTGTGAACCATGACCTTGCTCCCAATCAAGTAGGACCGAAATTTCTCAAAAGAGAAAACCACTGCCAGCAACTCCTTCTCAGTGGTGCTGTAATTTCGCTGAGCATCATCCAACGTCCTGCTGGCATAATAAATAGCATGGAGTTTCTTGTCTTTCCTCTAACCCAACACAGCTCCAACAGCAAAATCACTGGCATCACACATAACCTCAAAAGGCAAGCTCCAATCAGGTGGTTGGACTACAGGAGCACTCACCAGTGCCTTCTTGATTTCCTCGAAGGCTACAAGGCAATCAGATGTGAAATCAAACTTGACTTCCTTACATAACAGGGCTGTGAGTGGACGTGCGAGCTTAGAGAAATCTTTGATGAACCTCCTGTAAAACCCAGCATGATCAAGGAAGCTTCGAATATCAGGAACATATCATGGAAGTTGCAAGCTTGTCATGACTTGAATCTTAGCCTTGTCGACTTCGATTCCTGCCTTAGAAACCTTGTGCCCAAGAACAATGCCATCTTGTACCATGAAGTGGCATTTCTCCCAATTAAGAACTAAGTGCTTCTCCTCGCATCGCTGAAGCACTTTGCACAAGTTATCCAGACAATCCTTGAATGACGATCCATACACTGAAAAATCATCCATGAAGACCTCCATAAACTCCTTAGTCATATCTGTGAAAATCGACATCATGCATCGCTGAAAGGTCGCTGGAGCGTTACATAATCCAAATGGCATTCTTCTGTAGGCGAATGTGCCATATGGACATGTAAAGGTCGTCTTTCCCTGGTCCTCTGGATGTATAGGAATCTGGAAAAAGCCTGAGTACCCATCGAGAATAGGTAGTATGGGTGACTCGCTAACCTCTCCAGCATCTGGTCAATGAATGGCAATGGGAAGTGATCCTTCCGTGTAGCCGCATTGAGCTTCCTGTAGTCAATGCACATCATGTGACCAGTGATTGTCCTTGTAGGGATCAACTCGTCCTTTTCGTTCTTCACCACAGTTATGCCTCCTTTCTTAGGAACAACGTGAACTGGACTAACCCAAGAACTATCTGAGATGGCATAGATAATCCCTGCTTCCAACAGTTTCATCACTTCCTTCCTGACCACTTCCTTCAGGTTGTTTAAGGAAGCATTAACGATTACTGGGTATGTGGAATTAGGACCAAGAAAACTATACCTCAGGTTCGCTAGAAGTGGCTTTAGTTCCACCTTAGGAGCATTCTCTGCACTCCAATCTCCAAGCCCAGTAGCTTGCTTAGAACAGTCGGCCAATTCTCCTTCTGGCCGTAGGGTATCGATCGATACCAGGGGGTATCGATCAATACTGGTGATGCTGAATCAAGCATCTTCGAGTATCCAGCAGTTTCGTCACATGAACGGACCTCCGAAGTGGCTGAACAGACCAACGCTCTTTCCAATGGATCCTCAGGGTGCATCTTCAGGAAGTACTCTTCATCTATGTCACTGAAGGTGTCCACATAGAATATCTGCCCATCGATGGTTGGCCTTTTCATCAACTTTTCCATGTTAAAGGACATCACCAAGTCACCGATGTTGAGAGCGATCTGTCCATTCTTGCAATCAATTAAGGCTCCAGCAGTTGCAAGGAATGGTCTGCCCAGGATAAGAGGATCTTTAGGCTCAGCATCGTACTTCAGGACGATGAAATGTGTTGGGATCAAGCAATTCCCAATCTTGATTAGGACATCTTCAAGTAGTCCCTCTGGAAGTCGCACTGAGCGATTAGCAAGTACCAGCGAAATCCTTGTAGATTGGAAATCTGTCATCCCCATTCGCTTGGCAACTGAGTGTGGCATAAGGTTCATACTCGACCTAATATCGCAGAGAGCTCGCTCAAATCTCTCTGTGCAGATAGTGCAGTCCAAAACAAAGCTCCCTGGGTCTGGTAGCTTCTTAGGAATTTTGTTGAGCAGGATCGCACTGCACTCAGCTTTGATCATCATGACACCTTCCTCTATGTTCACATTGCTAGAGACCATCTTCTTCACATATCTCCTGAAAGATGGAGAATTCTTAATAGCATCAACAAAAGGAAGCTCCACAACCAACTTATCCAGCATAGACATGCATCTAGCATCTTCCCATTCCTTCCTTGTCAGCTTAGGAAGTATAGGATAAGGTGCCTTGGGGACATACACCCTTTCCTTGACAATCTCGGGCTCCTTCTCTGGCTGTGTCTCAGCTTAGGAAGTATAGGATAAGATGCCAACTGTCGTTGCGAAAACTATCTAAATCTAAACTTCAGAATCCCAAATTTCTTTGCAAATCCCTAAGAATAAATCAGCCTTAATTTCAAGTTTGATATGTTCACAAATCAATTAAACCAAATCTCTTTGCGAATAATCAATTTGCTCACCCTAAATTCTATCAGGTAATTAATCGCACTGTCGTGCCAAATCAATTATCCTAAGATCTAAGTTCCAGGTGATCAATCTAGAATTAGCTTTGAGAACAACCTAAGGTGAAGAACTAATTCAGATTATGAACCCTAAATAACTAATCAACCTAGCATTCAAAGAAATCCCTTATGAGAATCCCCAAACCTAACAAGAGATCTACTCAGACATGGAAATTGAATCAATAGACATGTTTGAATAAATACTCAATATAAAATCAGAAAGAGAAACAGAGGTTTTGAGATTTGATCTTGGACGAAGGGAAATTCAGACTTGTCTCTCTCACCAAATTCTCTCTTAAACCAAAACAAAATAAAGCATAACCTAAACAGATGGCTGTAAAATCCAATAAATAACCTAAAACACGAATTGGGGTCTTCTTGTAATTATAAAAGACTTCTGGGCACTTTTGCAATTCTTCAAGTCTTTAAAAACTCGCGGGTCGTGTCTTGCTGCGATGGGTATCGATCGATACTAGCCAGCAACACGAACTTCTGTTTTGCTCCAAATGCTCCAGAAAGCTCCAATACTTCCAATAATGCTCCAAACGTGCTAAGACCTCTAAAAGACTCTAAAAGACTCCAAAATACTATAAAGACTCTATAAAAAGGACTTATATCATGGCTTAAATAGGGTAAAAACCATGATATATCATTTCTCTCCCCCAGACTTATTTCTTATTATGTTCTTTCTTTTATTTTCAGCTTTGCATATACACATCAAGGTATGAGACGCGAGTATTGATGGTTGATATGCTCAATTTAATACCCTAAAGTACTAAAGCAGTTGTAATAGTATAGCTAGGGGTCGAACCACAGAAGACTCACAGAAACGCACAATAGATTCTATAGTGTCGAATTACGCTAAGCCAAACAGTTGTAATTAAAAGCAGTGCAGAAATTAAAGGAGTTGTAAATCAATTGAGAAATATAGGCTCAGGGTTTTTCTCAGGAAATCAATGAATGCAGATAAACTAACTAACATGATTCAGATTTAGCGCAGTTCTTGAACTCAAATCACTAAAATATAGCTAACCAACTCTCGTTGCGAAAACTATCTAAATCTAAATCCTAAGAATTCCAAATCTCTTTGCGAATCCTAAATTCTAAATCAGCTTTAATATCAGGTTTGATATGTTCACAAATCAATTAAACCAAATCTCTTTGCGAATAATCAATTTGCTCACCTAGGTTCTATCAGGTAATTAATCGCACTCTCGTGCCTAATCAATTGTCCTAAGATCTAAGTTCCAGATTCGTCAACCTAGAATTAGCTATGAACACAACCTAAGGTGAAGAACTAATTCAGATGGTGAATCCTAAACAGATAATTAACCTAGCATTCAAAGAAATCCTTTATGAGAAAAACCCTAAACCTAAAGTGGATCTACTCAGACATGGCAATTGAATCAAAAGACATGTTTGAATAAATCATCAATAGAATAGGAAGAAGGGTTTAGAGATCTGATCTCGGACGAAGGGAGATTCAGACTTGTCTCTCTAAAACCAAAGTAAAATCAAACTATAAAATAAAGCATAAAAAGGCATTCAAAGGCATAAAAAGGCATAGCCTAAACAGGTGGCTGAAAACTCCTATTTATAACCTAAAACACGATCTGGGGTCTTCTTGTAATTATTAAAGACTTCTGGGCACTTTTGCAATTCCTCAAGTCTTGGAAAACTCGCGGGTTGTGTCTTGCTGCGCTGAGTGTCGATCGATACCAAGGGGTATCGATCGATGCTCGACGTGAATTCAGGTTCTCAGCGAGACGATCTTTAGCTCTGCTACAAACTGCTCCAGAAAGCTCCAATACTTCCAATAATCCTCCAAACGTGCTATGACCTGTAAAAGACTCTAAAAAGACTCCAAAATACTATAAAGACTCTATAAAAAGGACTTATATCATGGCTTAAATAGGGTAAAAACCATGATATATCAACTCCCCCAGACTTAGCCTTTTGCTTGCCCTCAAGCAAATAGAAGACTAAACCAGAAAAAGAGGTTTGAAAACGTAGAGACTCACCTGTTCCTGAACCATCGAAAAGACCCTTTTCCCAAGTACCCAAATGTCACCTGATCAGCTTTCGATCTAACCACCATGTACTTCTCCGTAGACATTTGCAGCTTTTCCAGACTCCACACAAAATCCCACAGCATTGTTCAAGTAAAGCCCTCATCGCCAGTTTCATCTCTGCAGCTAATTTTTAAGAACCTTCTAGACTCTTTACCAGACAATATCTTGACAAAGGAACCACCCTTTTTCACACTTTTTGTATCAATTTCTCTCCTCCAGACTTATTTCTTATTATATCCTTATTATTTTTTATTTTCAGCTTAGCATATACATATCAAGGTAGGAGACGCGAGTATTGATGGTGTTTGCCACCAAATCCCCGGTTCTTCCCTCTCTATGTATCAAAGGATGTAGGCGAATAATGGCATCATAGGAAAATCCTAGCCTCGCTTCCAATCCTTTGTGTGATCATCCCCTCTTAAGTAGAATAATGGGATCGCTGGAAATTTTCCTAACCCTCTACTCAGAAGAAAATCATTTCAATCTTTTATGCTCTTAATCTATCAACTTATTTCAGGGGAGAGAGATACCATAATTCTAAACACACGGGTTCCTTTATCAGATATGAATGATGAATCAAGCTCTATGAACACTAACCACATTGATGAAGTGCAAAAATTTGGCTCAGGCTTCAGAAGAACTCTGCTGGAGACATGGATGTTTTCTAGTCAACTGGTCAGCCTTTGGATTTTTCATTAGTCGATCTAGAACTGATCCTGTAACACTGTGCACTCAAAAACAAAATCAAATCAATAGGTTCAAGCACAGGATCATCATCTCCAACAAATTTTGACTCAATAAAACAGTTTTGACTCGATAAAACGACTGACTCTAAGAAAAACGAAAACAATGTCAGCAGACACCTCCCCCAGACTTGAACAACACTGTCCGCAGTGTTATCTAGCCTAGAGTCAGTGAAAGAAACAAAGAAAAAGGATAGAACTAAGAGAAACAAGAAATTACCATTCTGGAACAGTCGGTGTCGATCGACACACGGCATGGTATCGATCGATACCATGCTTAGATCGACTTTGTGAATTTTCATCCGCGATTGGTGTCGATCGATACCATAGGGGTATCGATCGATGCTTAGGCGATTTCGAGTTGCTCCTTGTTCATCCTGACACAGACTCAAAACAAACGAAAATAAAAATAAAAACGAATCAAAAACAGACTCACCAGTGGGTTGCCTCCCACCAAGCGCTCGTTTAACGTCAATAGCTTGACTGTAACGCCCTTCAGGCTGGATAAGAGTGAGAGCTTGCACCAAAACAGGCTCCATCACTTGACATTACTAGCTTCAGAGTTCTGCTTAGCATGCTGTCCACAAATTCCTGCCCTTTCTCTTTCAGCTCAGAAGTAAGAAGGACTCTGGCCTTGGAGAATGGCTTCAAGGCTCCCTTGCATTTGACCTTGTAATCAATCGAATTCCCATCACACTTCTGAGGAATCAGAGTGACATGGGGATTCTCGACCTTTTTGTTCTTGGCCTTCTTCTTCTTTGTTGCCTTAGTCTTCTTCTTGGGGATGTTGGGCGGTTCAGCTGGAACGTCTGTGACAGTAGGCTCATCAGGAGGCTCTTCCAGAAGATCAATTGCTAGCGACTCTCCTGTGATAACCTTGATGCTAGAGGCACGTGTGGGAATACTCCTAGGTGGAATGACATCATAGTAGACATCACTGTCAATGTAAGAGAAAGATAGTCTCTTATTAGGTGTGTCTATGATCGCGCCTGCAGTAGCCATGAACGGTCGTCCCAGGAGTATAGGCATACGAGATACCGCACCCATTTCCACAACCTGAAAATCAGTAGGCACCAGACAGTCTCCTACTTGGACTAGCAAACCAGCAATTTCACCATATGGAAGTGAGGTGGAATCGTTTGCAAACGTGATAGATGTCTTAGGAGATAGAATAGTAGCCCCCAACTGCTCTGCAATTGCCTTTGAGATGACATTGACACTAGCCCCTGAGTCGACAAGAGACTCTTTGAAATTAACTCCTGAGATGGAGCATGGAACAGCAAATTTCCCTGGGTCTTCCCTCTGTGTCAATTTCCGTGGTTGTAGTGAATTGCGAACTCTTTCTCCTATCACCTCACGTGATTTCTTGGCTTCTGGTTCTTTCTGCGAGGGGTATCGATCGATACCAGGTAGGGTATCGATCGACGCCATGCGATTTGAATCGTTTCTGACAGGTACATCTTCATCAGAAAGAAGCTCCACGTTCGGGTTATCCAGCATATACTGTAGTCTAGCAATCTCCCATTCCTCCCTTGTCAGCTTAGGAACCATAGGATAAGGCATCCTGGTTACATACACTCGTTCTGCAACGACCTTAGGCACCACAGTCGAAGTTTCAACTGCTTCCTCAGAAATCGCCCCGGTATCGACCGATACCAATGGGGTATCGATCGATACACGGGTTTTCGAATCCATTCGAGCAGATGTCTGGGCTGGTATCGATCGATACTGGGAAGTATCGATCGATGCTTGTGCGATTTCAGGAATGGCTTCGAGATTTTCTGCACGTAAGCTGATGGCATTGACGTGTGCATTGTGTGATTGAACCGCCTTTCCCTTGGAATTTGCTGCAGTCTGAGCTACTTGCGTCTCCAGCATCCTGTGGCTCGTATTTAGTGCCTCGATCCTTCCACTCAAATCGGTGTACATGGTGTCCATCTTACCATTGAAGGTGGCTGTCATTTTCTCCTGCCCTTGAACCAGGTGTTCAAGCATAGCCTCAATCTTACTCTCAGGAGCTTTGGGTGGTGGGGATTGGTACCCTCCTTGCTGAGCATTGTTGGTGAAGTTTCGATTGGAGTTGTATCCGAATCGCTGACCCTGAAAACCAGAACCACCTATGTAGTTAACATCTTCCACCTCATTCTCAGTAGCAAAGTGGACGGCCTTTGTTGTCCTTCCCAGCAGAAGACTGTGCATAGAATCCAGCTGAGCTTTCACTTCAGCAATCTGTGACCCATCCATGTTACCAGCCAGCCTCTTGCGCTCGAAATCTGCGCTCTTGGTGCTACTGCTAGAGGCAAAGTTCTCAATCAACACAATAGCATCCTCAGGATATCTGGTGTTGAAATTACCATTGCTCGAAGAGTCCAGACCCATCTGATATCTCCAATCTACTCCTCTGAAGAAGATACCCAGCAGCTGCACATCAGAGTATCCATGATGTGGACAATCTCTCTGGTACGATCTGAATCTTGTCCAAGCAGCCTTGAACGCCTCAGTAGGTCCTTGAGAAAAAGTGGATATCTTATTTCTCAGATCTTCAGATCGCCCGTCATCATAGAAGTTAATCAGGAAGGCTCTCTTGGTGTCCTCCCAATTAGTTAGCGATCCAGGAGATAGCTGCCTCAGCCAATAAGTAGCTTCTCCACCCAGAGAGTAGGGGAAGAGCTTGCAGAAGAGGTAGTCGTAGGACACTCCATTGCTCTTGATGCTAGTGACCAAGTCCTCGAACCTCTCTACATGGTCCATTGGATGTTCATGAGGAAGACCATGAAAGAGATGCTGTCCCACTAGAGTGAAGTAAGCAGGCTTCAGCTCAAAGTCATTCCTCTCAAACGCAGGAGGACGAATTGCTGAACGATTGGCGAAAAACTGGTCAGGCCTGTTGCATTCACCAATCGTCCTTCCACGATTAACCACAGCATTCCCTGCGTTGGCGCGCCCAGCTGGCGCGACAATCTCAACAACCGCAGCAGGGACAACGATGTTACCGGCTTCATCAAGTCGCTGCCCTCTCTCATTACACACGTGACCCTCTTGGTCTCTCAGAATTCCAGCTTCATCAGCTCTTAAAACCACTGGGTTGTTCATCCCTGATGTTTGCTTGGTCTTTCTGTTTGTGCGTTCCACAAACGCTAGCTGTTCCAATGACAGTTCAACTAGCTGTGTGCTCTTGTTGCTTCTGGTTTCACGAACAGGCATACACCTGCAAACAAAACACTAGGCAAAGCACGTAAGTAACCAGAAAAATACGTTGAGTATCGATCGATACCAAGTGGTGTCGACCGATACCAACAAAAGAAGACGACGGGTATCGACCGATACTACAGAGTATCGATCGATACCGACGAACTTAGTCGAAATTCTAAACTAAAATCTAATGGCGAATTTGAGTCCCCGGCAACGGCGCCAAAATTGATATGCTCAATTTAATACCCTAAAGTACTAAAGCAGTTGTAATAGTATAGCTAGGGGTCGAACCACAGAAGACTCACAGAAACGCACAATAGATTCTATAGTGTCGAATTACGCTAAGCCAAACAGTTGTAATTAAAAGCAGTGCAGAAATTAAAGGAGTTGTAAATCAATTGAGAAATATAGGCTCAGGGTTTTTCTCAGGAAATCAATGAATGCAGATAAACTAACTAACATGATTCAGATTTAGCGCAGTTCTTGAACTCAAATCACTAAAATATAGCTAACCAACTCTCGTTGCGAAAACTATCTAAATCTAAATCCTAAGAATTCCAAATCTCTTTGCGAATCCTAAATTCTAAATCAGCTTTAATATCAGGTTTGATATGTTCACAAATCAATTAAACCAAATCTCTTTGCGAATAATCAATTTGCTCACCTAGGTTCTATCAGGTAATTAATCGCACTCTCGTGCCTAATCAATTGTCCTAAGATCTAAGTTCCAGATTCGTCAACCTAGAATTAGCTATGAACACAACCTAAGGTGAAGAACTAATTCAGATGGTGAATCCTAAACAGATAATTAACCTAGCATTCAAAGAAATCCTTTATGAGAAAAACCCTAAACCTAAAGTGGATCTACTCAGACATGGCAATTGAATCAAAAGACATGTTTGAATAAATCATCAATAGAATAGGAAGAAGGGTTTAGAGATCTGATCTCGGACGAAGGGAGATTCAGACTTGTCTCTCTAAAACCAAAGTAAAATCAAACTATAAAATAAAGCATAAAAAGGCATTCAAAGGCATAAAAAGGCATAGCCTAAACAGGTGGCTGAAAACTCCTATTTATAACCTAAAACACGATCTGGGGTCTTCTTGTAATTATTAAAGACTTCTGGGCACTTTTGCAATTCCTCAAGTCTTGGAAAACTCGCGGGTTGTGTCTTGCTGCGCTGAGTGTCGATCGATACCAAGGGGTATCGATCGATGCTCGACGTGAATTCAGGTTCTCAGCGAGACGATCTTTAGCTCTGCTACAAACTGCTCCAGAAAGCTCCAATACTTCCAATAATCCTCCAAACGTGCTATGACCTGTAAAAGACTCTAAAAAGACTCCAAAATACTATAAAGACTCTATAAAAAGGACTTATATCATGGCTTAAATAGGGTAAAAACCATGATATATCAATGGTGTTTGCCACCAAATCCCCGGTTCTTCCCTCTCAATGTATCAAAGGTCGTAGGCGAATAGTGGCATCATAGGAAAATCCTAGCCTCGCTTCCAATCCTTTGTGTGATCATTCCCTCTTAAGTAGAATAATGGGATCGCTGGAAATTTTTCTAACCTTCTACTCAGAAGAAAATCATTTCAATCTTTTATGCTCTTATTTATCAACTTATAACAGGGGAGAGAGATACTATTACTCTAAACACATGGGTTCCTTTATAAGATATGAATGATGAATGAAGCTCTAAAAACACTAACTGCATCGATGAAGTGCATAAATTTGGCTCAGGCTTCAGAAGAACTCTGCTGGAAACATGGATGTTTTCTAGTCAACTGATCAGTCCTTGGATTTTTCATTAGTCGATCTAGAACTGATCCTGTAACACTGTGCACTCAAAAACAAAATCAAATCAATAGGTTCAAGCACATGATCATCATCTCCAACAAGTTTTGACTCAATAAAACAATTTTGACTCGATAAAACAACTGACTCTAAGAAAACAAACACAATGTCAGCAGACACCTCCCCCAGACTTGAACAACACTGTCCCCAGTGTTATCTAGCCTAGAGTCAGTGAAAGAAAACAAAAGAACAGAATAAAATTGGGAAAAACAAAAGGTTACCTTGCTGGAACATAGAGTATCGACCGACACACACCCTGTATCGATCGATACAGGCTTAAGTCGACACCGAATTTCATCATTGCCCGCAGGGTATCGACTGATACCAACAAGGTATCGACCGATACCAACAAGGTATCGATCGATACCCTGGCGATTTTGTCAAGGCCAGTTCAGATTCTCCTCGTTTGCTTCAATCTGATTCACTCAAGACACAAAAAACGAAAAATAAAAGAAATAAAAGACTCACCAGTGGGTTGCCTCCCACCAAGTGCTCGTTTAACGTCAATAGCTTGACTGTAACGCCCTTCAGGCTGGATAAGAGTGAGAGCTTGCACCAAAACAGGCTCCAGAGCTTGACATTGCTATCTTCAGAGTTCTGCTCATCATGTTGTCCACAAACTCGTGTCCTTTCTCTTTCAGCTCCGAAGTGAGAAGAATTCTAGCCTTAGAGAATGGCTTCGAAGCTCCTTTGCACTTGACCTTATACTCAATCGAATTCCCATCACTCTTCTGAGGGATTAAAGTGACATGGGGATTCTCGACGTTTTTGCTCTTGGCCTTCTTCTTCTTTGTTGCCTTAAACTTCTTGACAACTTCCTTGGGAATGTAGGGCGGTTCAGCTGAAAAGTCTGCGATAGTAGGCTCATCAGGAGGCTCTTCCAAAATATCAACTGCCAGCGATATTCCTGTGACAACCTCGATGCTAGAGACATGTGTGGGAACACCTCTAGGGGGAATGACATCATAATAGACCCCTCCATCAATGTAAGAGAAAGAGATTCTCTTATTAGGCGTGTCTATGATTGCGCCAGCAGTAGCCATAAATGGTCGCCCCAGGAGTATAGGCATACGAGATGTCGCACTCATCTCCACAACCTGAAAATCAGTCGGCACCAGACAATCTCCTACTTTGACCAGCAAAGCAGAGATTGTACCGTATGGAAGTGAGGTGGAGTCGTTCGCGAGCGTGATAGATACCTTTGGTGATCGAATATCAGCCCCCCAACCGCTCTGCAATTGCCCTTGAGATGACATTGACACTAGCCCCTGAGTCAACGATAGACTCTTTGAAATCAAATCCAGAGATAGAGCATGGAACCACGAATTTCCCTGGATCTTCCCTTTGGGTCAACTGTCTCAGTGGAGGTGTACCTCTTGCCTTAATGAAGAGTGCCTTAATCTCTTCCTCAGTTTGTCTGCAATATTTGAAGTGACTTAGCAGAGGAAGGCACTCTAGAGCTTCTTCAAAAGACGATTCTGGGGAAATCCTTCTTACCATCTTCTCAAAGCCACGTAGCTGCTTTGGAGAGATGGGATCTCTGAGGTGTTTAGGAACAGGGTTCAACTTCTTGGGCTTGCGAACTCTTTCTTTGATCAACTCACGTGTTTCCACAAGTTTTGGCTCGTTCTGCGAGGGGTATCGATCGACACCAGGTACGGTATCGATCGATACTCTTGCTGTTGACTCATCCTTGGCAGATTTATCATCATCAAGGGGAAGCTCCACAATCAGCTTATCCAGCATAGCCTTGCATCTGGCGTCCTCTACCTTCTTCTTAGCCCTTGCAGCAACTCTGGGGTAAGGTATCCTCGGTATATAGACTCTCTCTACAAGTACTTTAGGCACCACAGTTGACATCTCTGGTGTCTCCTCTGAAATCGCCTCAGTATCGACCGATACACGGGTTTTTGAAGTATCCATTCGAGCATGTGTCTGAGCTGGTATCGATCGATACAAGGGAGTATCGATCGATGCCTTGACGATTTCTGAATCCTCTTCGAAACTCCCTGCAATTGAGCTGATCGCATTGACGTGTTTATTGTGTGATTGAACCATCTTCCCTTTGACATTTGTTGTAGTCTGAGCTACTTGCGTTTCCAGCATCATGTGACTGGTATTGAGATCCTCGATCCTTCCCCTTAATTCGGTGTATACAGCATCCAATTTCCCATTGAAAGTTACCGTAATCTGCTCCTGCCCTTGAACCAGCTATTCAAGCATAGCCTCAATCTTACTCTCAGGAGCTTTGGGTGGTGGGGAGTGGTACCCTCCATGCTGAGCATTGTTGGTGAAGTTTCGATTGGTGTTGTACCCAAATCGCTGACCCTGAAAACGAGAACCACCAATGTAGTTAACATCTTCCACTTCATTCTCAGCAGCAAAGTGGACGGCCTTTGTTGTCTTTCCCAGCAGAAGATTGTGCATGGAATCCAGCTGAGCTTTAACTTCAGCGATCTGCGATCCATCCTTGTTACCAGCCAGCTTCTTGCGCTCGAAGTCTGCGCTCTTGGTGCTACTGCTAGATGAAAAGTTTTCAATCAACACATAAGCATCCTCAGGGTACCTGGTGTTGAAATTACCATTGCTTGAAGCGTCCAGAGCCATCTGATACCTCCAATCTACTCCTCTAAAGAAGATACCCAGCAGCTGCACATCAGAGTATCCGTGATGTGGACAATCTCTCTGATACGATCTGAATATCGTCCAAGCAGCCTTGAACGCCTCAGTAGGTCCTTGAGAAAATTGGGAGATTTTATTCCTCAGATCCTCAGATCGTGCATCATCGTAGAAGTTAATCAGGAAGGCTCTCTTAGTATCCTCCTAAGTAGTTAGCGAACCAGGAGGTAGCTGCCTCAGCCAGTAGGTCGCATCTCCACCTAGAGAGTAGGGGAAGAGCTTGCAGAAGAGATAGTCGTAGGACACTCCATTGCTCTTGATGCTAGTGACCAAGTCCTCGAACTCCTCCACATGGTCCATCAGACGTTCATGAGGAAGACCATGAAAGAGATGTTGTCCCACAAGAGCAAAGTAAGCAGGCTTCAGCTCAAAGTCATTCCTCTCAAACACAGGAGGACGAATCGCTGACCGATTGGCGAAAAACTGGTCAGGCCTATTGTACTCACCAATCGTCCTTCCACGATTAACCACGTCATTCCTCGCGTTCCCAGCGACATTCACAGCGACAACAGGAGCAGGTGGCATGATGATCCCCTCTCCATTCAGACGTTGTCCTTGCTCATTGCACAACCGACCCTCTTGGTCTCTGTAAGCACCTGCTGCATCACGAACCAACTGATTGTTGTTCATCTTAGCTGATTTCTTTGCTTTCTTGTTTGTGCGTTCCACAAGTGCTAGCTGTTCCAGTGATATATCAACTAGTGGGGTGTTCTTTTTGCTTATGGTTTCTCGATTAGGCATGCACCTGAAAACAGAAACAAAGAACGTAAGTAACTGAAATATACGTCGGGTATCGATCGATACTCAAGGGTATCGATCGATACTCGGGCGATTTAGACGAATTTTTTAGCTAAAATCTAATGGCTAATTGAGTCCCCGGCAACGGCGCCAAATTTGATATGCTCAAACTAATACCCTAAGATACTAAAGCAGTTGTCGTAGTATAGCTAGGGGTCGAACCACAAAGACTCAAGATTTCACACAATAGATTATATAGATCCAAAATACGCCGTTGCGAAAACTATCTAAATCTAAATCCTAGGAATTCCAAATCTCTTTGCGAATCCTAAAGTCTAAATCAGCTTTAAAGTTAAGGTTTGATATGTTCACAAATCAATTAAACCAAATCTCTTTGCGAATAATCAATTTACTCACCTAAGGTTCTATCAGGTAATTAATCGCACTCTCGTGCCTAATCAATTATCCTAAGATCTAAGTTCCAGATTCGTCAACCTAGAATTAGCTTTGAACACAACCTAAGGTGAAGAACTAATTTAGATTATGAATCCTAATAATAAATCAACCTAGCATTCAAAGAAATCCCTATGAGAAAACCCTAAACCTAAAGTGGATCTACTCAGACATGGAGAATGAAACAATCAACATAACTGAATAAATCATCAATAGAATAATCAGAAAGGTTTAGAGATCTGATCTCGGACGAAGGGAGATTCAGACTTGTCTCTCTAAAACCAAAAGTAAAATCAAAGATAAAATAAAGCATAGCCTAACAGTGGCTGTAAAATCCCTATAAATAACCTAAATCACGTTTGGGGTCTTCTTGTAATTATTAAAGACTTCTGGGCACTTTTGCAATTCTTCAAGTCTTGGAAAACTCGCGGGTCGTGTCTTGCTGCGATGGGTATCGATCGATAACAGGGGGTATCGATCGATGCTTGTCGTTAAATCAGGTACTCAGCAACACGACTTCAGCTTTTGCTCCAAACTTCTCCAGAAACTCCAATAATTCCAATAATGCTCCAAACGTGCTATAACCTGTAAAAGACTCTAAAATACTACAAAACACTAGAAATACTCTATAAAAAGGACTTATATCATGGCCTAAACAGGGTAAAAACCATGATATATCAGCTTTGTAACACAATAATCATTGAAGACGATGGGTTTTGTGTTGAGGAAGTGAAGTATGCGGGTCGTTGTGAGATGGTTGTTGAAGCTCCGCCTCCAAAGGGTTATGAAAAGAAAGAGAAGTTGCTTGAGAGAAAGGATTTGGGTTATGGTAATGACATGGAAGCTTCGGAAGTTGATATCGCTTGTTTGGAACCGCTTCCTCCCACCACAATGGAGAATGTCGTTGAGGGTAGCAAGGGTGTAAATAAGAAGACAAAGGCCAAAGCTAAGATGGGACACGAATCAAGGAAGCTTCATGGGTCTATGTCCGAGCCAAGCCAGCCCTCTATGATGACTTTCACTCCTTGGAAGCACAAGGATGGAGTGATTGAGTACAAGATCTAGTGCAAAGGACGGCCCAAACCTTTTGCCTCGGTCAAGGCGATCCTCACACCCGAGCTCAAAGAGAAAGAGGAAGCCGGTCCTGAGGAAGTCATGAGCAAGGTCCTCAAACTTGAGCTTAAAGACCCACCTTGGAGTGCTCACACTCCTCTCTCACCCGCCTAAAATGGGTAACCAAAGTCAAACTTAGTGACTTTAAACAAAGTGCTCTTGGGAGACACCCCATGCTTATCATTGTACATACTTTCTTCATATGTCTCTCTATGTTTTCTTGTCCTTTTTGATGGGTTTGCTTAGTGTGCATAGGTTCTTGATGGTGTAATGGTCATGGACTTAAGGACTAAGGTGCGTAGGATGTGTTGATGGAGTATGGCATCCCTTAATCCCTCTTGTCCCCTCCATCAATTCCCAAGGTAACACTCCAAACTTTGTACATAGCATTTAGGATCATATATCTTCCTCTCTTTCATGCATTGTTTAACTCTTCCTTAAGCTTATATTACATAAGGGACTATGTAATTTAAGTTTGGGGGAGGGTTTGTGTGTTATCTAACATCTTTTTTGGTGTTCTTGTTTTGCTTTTTGCATCTTGAGTCTCATGCATATCATGCATTTTCAATAAATTTGAAAAAATTTGAATTTTTTTTCACTTCATGTAGGATTGAGTCTAGATGCATAGCATGGAGATAATGCATTGCATGTGCATAGGGAACTAGGATAACTTCTCCTTGTAAAGTGTCGTTTTAAGAGTTTAAATCCTATGCTTTAGATCCCGTGTGTGAAATCAAGGTCGAACCATGTTTGGATTCCATGTCTCATTACTTAGGTCTTAGCCGAAGCAAGTTTCGATTTGAATCCATTCCTATCTAAGTGAGAACCTTAACTTTGACACATTAATTATCGTGTTCATGCATTGCATAATGAACTCATGGATTCCGCTTACATACTTGGGTCATCTTATTCCTTTTTACCACTCTTGTTGGCCCAAGTAGCCAATTCCCATCTTTGGAATGGTTCACCCCACCTTGAACCCAACCATCTTTCAAGCCTACATGTTTAGTGAGCGTTGTGAGGCCTTGTTTTTGAATGGACTTAGCAAAAAGTGTTGGGTCTAGAGCGACAAGGAAAGGCTTTCATGTAGAACTAGCTCGCACATCAATGAGCTAGATTAGGCTAAGTTAGATAGGTTGGTAATTGGGGCGCGGGAAATGGATGATAAGGAAAGAACGAAGGATGTTGGGATTGGAAAAGTGGAGAGAAAGAAAGAGATTTGGGAGAATGATTGGGGGAAGCCATAAGTTTGATTTGGTTGGAAAGTAATGGAAGCCAAACCATTTCCATTGGTTGAAGAAGACACCCCCTAGGCTTAAAGAAAAGAAGGATGATGAAGAGATGAAACATAAGAAGGCAAAATGCCTCGTGAATGGTAGCTAGGATTGCTTCTTTGTGGGTTTAGACGATTTTGTAATGCGGCATTGGGTAGATGGAAGTCTAGCCTTGTATGCATCAATTGCTCTTCACCCTTAGCATTTTGCCAAAGTTCATTCCTTCAATGAGAGATCCCTTGTTCAGAAACCGCCACATGTATTGAGATCATCTTTGTCTCAAAACCTTATCCTTAACCAAATGAGTTTGTTTGCATTGCATGAGCATGATCCACTGGAAACCGCTAATTGAATGTCAAAGGATTGGGTGATAGGAAAGCTTGTGTAAGTTGAGGCTTAGGCTTGATTCATGTAAGGATGGACATGGCTAGCTCCTTTTGAGTAGACATGTTTGATCGCACCTTAGAGCTTGCACTTGGACTTGGATTCTTTTAATGATGTTTTTGCTTGAGGTCAAGCAACTGAGTAAGTTTGGGGGAGTTGATATCCTCATATTTTACCCTTCTCATGCATTCATTTAGCTTAAGTTTCATCTCATATGCATGGGGTTTCATAGCATTTCTTATTCGTTTTGTCTCATTTAGAGTATTAGGTGTTTGCATTAGATCCTAGTGAGTCTTTGCATGTTTTGGAGTGTTTTTCTAGGCAATTGGAGGCACTTGGTGACGTTTGGAGATTTGGGGCTAAAGGGAAGAGAGAATCCATCCGGAGCGCCCAAAAGAACTAGTCAGACGGAGGGTCTCCAAGCATATTCAGCCTCGATAACCTTCATGAGAGTTGTAGCCTAGAGATTATCTGTTGACAGGAGTTTGAATCGGGTTATTTGGACGTATGGATAGGGATATAAGACGGATTTACTGAAGGTATGTCCGTCTGGCCGAGAGAAGATGACACCGTCCAAAGAACCGTCAAAACGAAGGCCTTACGGTATGAATCAACTCAAACTGTCTTCATAAGAGTTGTACAGAGACGAGTTAGCTGTTTATAGGAGTTGAATTAAAGTCATTCGGATGTCAGGTTCAGAAGTTATGGCCGATTCACTAAAGATATATCCGCCAGCCGAGACAGTTTCGCTCAATACCAAGTTGTTGTACCGAGGAGTGACATCGGTATTTACCAAAACAGCAAAACCGACGTAAAAATTCGGTACAACACGTCGGTATTGAAACAGGGGAGAAATCCCCTTAGTACCGACATGTTGTACCGAGGAGTGACGTCGGTATTGACCCTCAGGACTGTTTCTCACCCAAACCAGCCGAGTTCACCCGAAGGTTCTGAAAGATCGTGCCGAAAGAGGGGTCTAAAATCCGAATTAGCCTCGGTGGTCTTCACGAACGTTGTAGCCAAAGGAGTTAGCTGAGTACAGGAGGTCGTTACAGGTTTTTCAGATATGTGGTTAGTTAGATACGATTGTTTTACTGAGCGTATGTCCGTCTGGCCGAAGCCCCTAGATATGTCTGAAAGAACTGGATGCAAAAAGGGCCTCCAATCCGAATTAGCCTCTGTTGTCTTCACAAAAGTTGTAGCACAGTGTGTTAGCTATCCACAGGAGGTTGTTTGAGGCCATTCGAACTTGTATTCCAGGAGATATCGTGGTTTTACCGAAGGTTCTACACCACCACCATGCGCATAAACCCATGTCCAATACCGATGTTCAATACCGAGCAGTGACCTCGGTATTGAGCTACTCAAGACCAGATTTGACCTATTTTGAATCGGGTCAGTACCCAGTTTGTCCCGGGTCGACCCGGTTCTCCCCCTTTCACTATTTTAGCCAAAAAAAACCGTATTTTCATGTTGAATCTCTTTTCTAGGCTAAAAACCTTGTTCTTGTGATTTGTAAGAGGGATCATACACTTTTTATGCAAGTTTAAGTTTATATCTTTGTTTCTTTCTTTAATCTTTCACATTTCATGAGAATTGGTGTATTCTTCATGACTAGTGAGTAGTTCATTTTAGAGCTCATGGATGAGGTAGATTAGGGGAATTTCTTGATAGATCTAGGATGTCTAGGGCTTAGTTTACATCTTCCCTCACTTATTTAGTGTTCATAATGTTAGATTAGGCTTGAGAAAGCTAATCTAGACCATAGGGCATGAAATGCACACAAGGTGTTCGATGAAATGCCCCAAGAACTAAATAAGGGATTTTGCTTGCTTAGCCTATGAGAGTAGTTGTCTAAGGAATATTAGGGCCATTGGAACCTATGTTTAATGCTTGCTAATCATCTTATCACAAACGAGAGTTTGTTCTTGATTTGGTGATTAGCAAAGTAATTAAGACCATGAGAATGGCTTAAGCTTGTTTAGGTGTTCTAGGCTAAGGGAATTGCTTGTTTGTGTGTATTGACATCTAGATAGATCATGAAAGGACCCAAAATCCATAACCTCATCCAAGAGCTTGCCTTTATATCTTTCTAATCTCGTTTAGCATTCGTTTACTTGTGTTCTTGCTTTGAATTTGAATCATTAGGTTATTAGAAAACTAAAACCACCTTTGTTTGCTTAACTTAAGAAGATTTATGTATTCCTAGTGATTGAAACTTAACCCTTTGATTCGATACCTCTTACGCTACATAGACATTTTGAGTAATTGATACACGTCAAAAACCTTGTATCATATTCATGGATGACTTCTCGGTATATGGTTCCTCGTTTGCTTCGTGTTTATCCAATCTTTGTAGGGTTCTCACAAGGTGTGAAGAGACAAACCTGGTGCTCAATTGGGAGAAGTGTCACTTTATGGTGCGGGAAGGCATCGTGCTTGGTCACAAGATCTCCGAGCAAGGGATTGAAGTTGATAAAGCCAAGATTGAGGTGATGATGAGCTTAGAGCCTCTAAACTTGGTCACAAGTATCCGAAGTTTCTTGGATTTCTACAGACGGTTCATCAAGGATTTATCAAAGATAGCAATACCTCTCACTAGGCTTCTATGCATGGAGACCCCCTTTGTGTTTGATGAAAAGTGCCTAAATGCATTTTTGGAGATCAAGAAGGCGCTTGTGAGTGCACCAATAGTTCAAGCACCGGATTGGGAGTTGCCCTTTGAAATCATGTGCGATGCAAGTGATTACGCGGTTGGAGCGGTCCTTGGTCAAAAGAAAGATAAGAATCTCCACGTGATCTACTACGCTAGCAGGATGCTTGATGACACACAAGGGAGATATGCAACCATGGAAAAGGATCTCCTAGCGGTTGTGTTTGCGTTTGAAAAGTTTATATCTTATTTGGTTGGCTCAAAGATCATAGTCTACACGGATCACGCCACACTAAGGCACATCTATGCCAAGAAGGACACCAAACCGAGGCTTCTTAGATGGATCTTGCTTCTCCAAGAGTTCGATATGGAGATCATTGACAAGAAAGGCGTAAAGAATGCAGTGGCAGATCACTTGTCAAGAATGCGAATTGAGGATCTCATTCCAATAGATGACTCTCTTCCCAAAGAGAGTCTTATGTTGATCGGTATCTTGAAGAAGGGTTATGAAGCGGTTAGAGTTCTTGAAGAAGCCAAGAGTGTGGAAGACGGGAAGTTACCTTGGTATGCGGACTTTGTTAACTATTTGGCTTGCGGGAGAGAACCACCAAGGTTGGAAGGATACAAGCGAAAAAAGTTTTTCCATGATGTTACCCGGTTCTATTGGGATGAACCGTTCCTCTACAAGTTGTGCTCGGATGGCCTATAACGGAAGTGTGTACCGGAAGAAGAAATAAACGGCATCTTATTTCATTGACATAGTTTGGTTTATGGAAGACACTTTGCCCCCTTTAAGACTGCCACGAAGGTTATTCCCTCCGGGTTTTGGTGGCCGAGTTTATTCAAGGATGCTCATGCCTTTGTCTCTACTAGTGATGCGTGTCAACGGAAAGGAAACATTAGTAGAAGGGACGCGATGCGACAAAATCTGATTCTTGAAGTTGAGATCTTTGATGTGTGGGGTATAGATTTCATGGGACCGTTTCCTTCGTCTTATGGAAACCAATATATTTTGGTAGCGGTTGATTATGTCTCTAAGTGGGTTGAAGCGGTTGCAAGTCCAACCAATGATGCGAAGGTGGTTCTCAAGCTATTCAAGACAATCATTTTCCACGGTTTGGAGTCCCTCGGGTGGTGATAAGCGATGGTGGTTCTCATTTCATAAACAAAGTGTTTGAGAGCTTGCTTAAAAAGCATGGAGTCAAACACAAGGTGACCACACCTTATCACCCCCAAACGAGTGGGCAAGTCAAAAGGTCTTACCGCCAAATCAAGGCGATCTTGGAGAAGACCGTGGGGAGTTCAAGAAAGGATTGGGCGAAGAAACTTGATGATGCTCTATGGGCCTATAGGACGACTTTCAAGACTCCCATTGGAACAACTCCTTTCAATCTTCTATATGGGATGTCATGTCATCTACCAGTGGAACTTGAATACAAGGCAGTGTGGGCCGTGAAACTTCTTAACTTTGATCTCAAGACGGCTCAAGAAAGGCGTTTGATCCAATTGCAAGAGCTTGATGAGATTCGACTTGAAGCTTATGAGAGCTCCAAGATCTACAAGGAAATAACCAAAGCCTTTCATGACAAGAAGATTTTGCACAAGGATTTCAAGGAAGGGAATCAAGTGTTGCTCTTCAACTCAAGGCTCAAGTTGTTTCCAGGGAAACTAAAGTCTATATGGTCCGGTCTGTTCACGATCAAGGAAGTGATACCATATGGAGCTATTGTGCTCTTGAACAAGAATGGAGAAGAGTTTGTCGCTAACGGGCAAAGGCTCAAGCCATACCTCGCTCATGAAACCATTGAGGAAGGGATCTCTCTCCCTCTCGATGATGCTCCTCAAACCTAAAAGGGGTAACAAACGTCGAACTTGGTGACGTTAAACAAAGTGCACTTGGGAGACATTTCCATGTTTATCCTTGTATATACTTTTCTTTTTCTCTTTTTCAATATTTTCTAGTTCTTTTTGATGTTTTGTTAAGTGTTGATAGGGTTCTTGTCGGTCCGAGAGATGAGATCGTGCCAAAGGAAGTGTGTCGCGCGAAAAGATGGCGCACACCGGCCAAGCTAAGCCCGGTGTAATGGCCCGGTATTGGAGAGTGCAAAAATCAGGGGAAATGCCGGCCATTGACACCGGCTGAGTGTGGCCCGGTGTAGACTCACCTCTCTTGCACCAGATGGAGGCATAATTCAAATCTGGTCAAACCAGATCTATGGACCAACGGTCCATAACTTCGTCCAGCAGTCCGCCCGGTGCAACCGCTCAGGTAAGCGACCCGACCGTGATATGCTCAAATTAATACCCTAAACAGTACTAAAGCAGTTGCTGCAGTATATCAGGGGTCGAACACAAGAACTCAGAGAAATCACGCAATAGATTATATAGTATCAAATCAAGGTAAGCAATTTAGATTAAACAAAAGCAGTAAGCAGTAAACGAGTTGTAATTCAATTGGAGAAAGATTAGGTTCAGGGATATTTCTCAGAAAATCAATGAATGCAAACTAAACTAACTAATCAGGATTTAGATTTAGCGCTGTTCTTGAACTCAAATCACTAAGCTATAATTAACCAACTGTCGTTGCGAGAATTATCTAAATCTAAACCTCGGAATCCCAAATTTTTTTGCAAATTCCTAAGAATAAATAAGCTTTAAAGTTCAGGTTTGATGAGTTCACAAATCAATTAAACCAAATCTCTTTGCGAATAATCAATTTGCTCACCCTAAGTTCTATCAGGTAATCAATCGCACTGTAGTCCCTAATCAATTATCCTAAGATCTAAGTTCCAGGTGATCAATCTAGAATTAGCTTTGAGAACAACCTAAGGCGAAGAACTAATTTAGATTATGAATCCTAAATAACTAATCAACCTAGCATTCAAAGAAATCCCTTATGAGAATCCCTAAACCTAACAAGAGATCTACTCAGACATGGAAATTGAATCAATAAACTTGTTTGAATAAATACTCAATAGAAAATAAGAAAGAGTAACAAAATGGTTCGAAATTTTCTCTTGACGAACATAGTTTCAGACTTGTCTCCCTTGGAAAGCTCTCTCACAAATTCAGAATAAAAATAAGCGTAGCCAACAAAGTGGCTTTAAAATCCCTATAAATAACCTAAAACACGAATTAGGGTCTTCTTGTAAATATCAAAGACTTCTGGACCAAGTTGCAAATCTTCAACTCTTCATTAAAGTCGCGGGTCGTGTCTGCTGCGATGAATGTCGATCGATACCAGGGAGGTATCGATCGATGTTTGACGTCAAAATCGGGTACTCAGCAACACGAACTTCAGCTTTGCTCCAAAATGCTCCAGAAAGTTCCAATATCTCTAATTAGGCTCCAAACTTGCTAATACCTGTAAAGGACTCTAAAACACTACGAAATAGAATAAAGACTCTATATAACGGACTTATATCATGGCCTAAAACGGGTAAAAACCATGATATATCAACTCCCCCAGAATTAGCCTTTGCTTGCCCTCAAGCCAAACAGAAAACTAAACCAGAGAAAGAGGTTTGGAAACGCGGACACTCACCTGTTTAGGAACCATTGCAGAGATCCTTTTCCCAAGCACCCAAATGTTACCTAACCAGCTTTTGATCTAACCACCATGTACTTCTCCGTAGACATTCGCAGCTTTTCCAGACTCCACACATTACCTCGCAGCATTGTTCAAATAAAACCCTCATCGCCAGTTTCATCGCTGCAGCTAATGTTCAAGAACCTTCTAGGTTCTCTACCATACGATATAATGACAAGGAACCACCCTTTTTCACACTTTTTGTATCACTTTCTCTCCCCCAGACTTATTTCTTATTATGTTCTCTTTTTATTTTATTTTTTAGAACTTGCACATACACATCAAGGTATGAGACACGAGTATTGATGGTGTCTGCCACCGAATCCCCGGTTCTTCCCTCTCTATGTATCAAAGGGTGTAGGCGAATAATGGCATCATAGGAAAATCCTAACCTCATTTCCAATCCTTTGTGTGATAATTCCTTCTCGAGTAGAATAATGGGATCGCTGGAAATTTTCCTAACCCTCTACTCAGAAGAAAATCATTTCATCTTTTATGCTCTTATTTATCAACTTATAACAGGGGAGAGAGATACCATAATTCTAAACACATTGGTTCCTTTATCAGATATGAATGATGAATCAAGCTCTATGAACATTAACCACATTGATGAAGTGTAAAAATTTGGCTCAGGCTTCAGAAGAGCTCTGCTGGAGACATGGATGTTTTCTAGTCAACTGGTCAGTCTTTGGATTTTTCATTAGTCGATCTAGAGCTGATTCTGCAACAGTGGTCACTCAAGAACAAAATCAAAGCAGCAATTCAAGCACAGGATCATCATCTCCAACAATTTTTGACTCAATAAAACAACTGACTCTAAGAAAAACAAACACAATGTCAGCAGACACCTCCCCCAGACTTGAACAACACTGTCCCCAGTTTTATCTAGCCTAGAGTATGTAAAAGAAGACAAAAGAACAGAATGTAACGAAGAAAAACAAGAAGTTACCGTGCTGGAACATCTGGTGTCGATCGACACCCGGCCTGGTATCGATCGATACCCGGCTTAAGTCGACTTGATGAACCAAACATTCGCGATTGGTGTCGACCGATACCAATGTGGTATCGATCGATACTAAGGCGATTTCGAGGTTTTCTCCATGTTTATCCTGACACAAAGACAAAACGAAAAATACAAAAGAAAAAGACTCAAAGACAGACTCACCAGTGGGTTGCCTCCCACCAAGCGCTCGTTTAACATCAATAGCTTGACTGTAACGCCATTTAGGCTGTGGGTGCATCTTCCAAAGGCATTATCTGCCCTGTTGGAATCTCGGCTTTCGCCCAATAGTGTTTCACCCTCTGTCCATTGATAGTTAACTCACTGCCTGTAGGACTAATCAGCACGACAGCTCCATGTGGTCTGACCTCCTTGATGGTGAAGGGACCTGACCAACGAGAACGCAGTTTACCAGGAAACAATTGCAAACGAGAGTTGTACAGAAGTACCTGGTCATTTGGCTCGAAATGTTTGAAGATGATCTTCTTATCATGATAGGCTTTAGTCCTCTCCTTGTACAGCTTCGAGTTCTCGTAGGCGTGGTGCCTAATCTCATCCAGCTCGTTCAGCTGAATCAACCTCCTTTCTGCAGCAGGCTTTATGTCAAAGTTCAGCAACTTCGTCGCCCATGCTGCCTTGTGCTCAATCTCCACTGGAAGGTGACATGCTTTCCCATACAACAAGTGAAATGGTGTAGTGCCTAGCGTTGTCTTGAAAGCAGTCCTGTAAGTCCATAGCGCATCATCCAACTTTTTAGACCAATAATTCCTAGAAGCACCCACTGTCTTCTCCAAAATTTCCTTGATTTGCCTGTTGGAGACCTCGACCTGTCCACTGGTTTGAGGGTGATATGGAGTAGCCAGTCGCTGGTTTACACCATACTTCTTCAGCAACCTTTCGAAAATCTTGTTGATAAAGTGAGAGCCACAATCACTTATCACAATTCGAGGTACTCCAAAACGAGGGAAGATGATAGTCTTAAACAGCTTAACGACCACCGAAGAATCATTGGTTCTGCTAGCAATTGCCTCCACCCATTTGGACACATAGTCCACAGCAACCAGGATGTACATGTTCTCGTATGACGAGGGAAAGGGACCCATAAAATCGATGCCCCAGCAATCGAAAACTTCAACCTCAAGGATGAAATTTTGTGGCATCTCATGTCTCTTGCTGATCTTCCCTCTCCTCTGACAGACATCACACTGTGAGATATAAGCATGAGCATCCTTGAACATAGTAGGCCACCAGAAGTCTGCTTGAAGAACCTTGGATACCGTCTTGAAAGTAGCAAAGTCACCAGCATATTCAGACCCATGGGAATGGAAAAGGATAGCTGGCATCTCAGACTCTGCAACGCATCTTCTGTAGATACCATCTGAGCAATGCTTATATAGGTAAGGCTCATCCCAGAAGAATCTTCTTATCTCGCGCATAAACTTCTTCCTCGCATACTTTGTGGGATGCTTTGGCTCAGTCTCTACGGCTAGGTAGTTGGCAATGTCAGCGTACCATGGACGTGAAGCATTAGAGACAGCATCCAGATAGACATCATACGAGTTTAAGTGCTCTGCAGAAAAATCAGGTCCAGGTCACGACGGGTATCGGGTATCGATCGACACTAGGTGAGTATCGATCGATACCGAAAGTCTGCATACGTGAAAATTGCAGATTTTCGGGATACAGGTCTTGAAGCTGAGCTTCAATGAGGTAAATACCCTACTCTGGCAAACAATCATCAATAGGTACGACCTCATCGACCTTTAGGCGCGATAAGTGGTCAGCAACGCCATTTTCAACTCCTCTCTTGTCCTTGATCTCGATGTCGAAACCTTGGAGCAAAAGAACCCATCGGCATAGACGAGGCTTGAGGTCCTTGTTCTTCAGCAGGTATTTGAGAACAGCATGGTATGTGTGAACAATGACCTTGCTCCCAATCAAGTAAGACCGAAATTTCTCAAAAGAGAAAACGACTGCAAGCAACTCCTTCTCAGTGGTGCTGTAATTTCGCTGAGCATCATCCAACGTCCGGCTGGCATAATAAATAGCATGAAGCTTCTTGTCTTTCCTCTGGCCCAACACAGCTCCAACAGAAAAATCACTGGCATCACACATGACCTCAAATGGCAAGCTCCAATCAGGTGGTTGGACAACAGGAGCACTCACCAATTCCTTCTTGATCTCTTCGAAGGCTACAAGGCAATCAGATGTGAAATCAAACTTGACTTCCTTACATAGCAGGGCTGTGAGTGGACGTGCAAGCTTAGAGAAATCCTTGATGAACCTCCTGTAAAACCCAGCATGACCAAGGAAGCTTCGTATCTCTGGAACAGATCGTGGAGGTTGCAAGCTCATCATGACCTGAATCTTAGCCTTGTCGACTTCGATCCATGCCTTATAAACCTTGTGCCCAAGAACAATGCCATCTTGTACCATGAAGTGGCACTTCTCCCAATTAAGAACCAAGTGCTTCTCCTCGCATCGCTGAAGCACCTTGCACAAGTTATCCAGAAGTCCTTGAATGACGATCCATACACTGAAAAGTCGTCCATGAACACCTCCATAAACTCCTCTGTCATGTCTGTGAAAATCGACATCATGCATCGCTGAAAGGTCGCTGGATCGTTACATAATCCAAATGGCATTCTTCTGTAGGCAAATGTGACATAGAGACATGTAAAGGTTGTCTTTCCCTGGTCCTCTGGATGTATAGGAATCTGGAAAAAGCATGAGTATCCATCGAGAAAACAGTAGTATGGGTGACTTGCTAACCTCTCCAGCATCTGGTCAATGAATGGCAATGGGAAGTGTTTCTTCCTTGTAGCCGCATTCAACTTCCTGTAGTCAATACACATCCTGTGACCAGTGATTGTCCTTGTAGGGATCAGCTCGTCCTTCTCGTTCTTCACCACAGTTATGCCTCCTTTCTTAGGCACAACGTGAACTGGACTAACCCAAGAACTATCCGAGATGGCTTAGATAATCCCTGCTTCCAATAGCTTCATCACTTCCTTCCTGACCACCTCCTTCTGGTTCGGATTCAGCCTCCTTTGACATTCAATCGAAGAATTTGACTCGTCCTCCAGGTGAATCTGATGCATGCACAAGTCTGCTGCTATACCTGAAATGTCAGCAAGAGAATAGCCAAAAGCTTTGCGATACTTGCGCAGCTTGCTCAGCAGTAAGGCATTCTCTGTGTTGTTTAAGGAAGCATTAACGATTACTGGGTATGTGGAATTAGGACCAAGAAAACTATACCTCAGGTTCGCTAGAAGTGGCTTTAGTTCCACCTTAGGAGCATTCTCTGCACTCCAATCTCCAAGCCCAGTAGCTTGCTTAGAACAGTCGGCCAATTCTCCTTCTGGCCGTAGGGTATCGATCGATACCAGGGGGGTATCGATCAATACTGGTGATGCTGAATCAAGCATCTTCGAGTATCCAGCAGTATCGTCACATGAACGGACCTTCGAAGTGGCTGAACAGACTAACGCTCTCTCTAGTGGATCCTCAGGGTGCATCTCCAAGAAGTACTCCTCAGCTATGTCACTGAAGGTGTCCACATAGAATGTCTGCCCATCGATGGTTGGCCTTTTCATCATCTTCTCCATGTTAAAGGACATTACCAAGTCACCGATGTTGAGAGCTATCTTTCCATTCCTGCAGTCAATCAAGACTCCAGCAGTTGCAAGGAATGGTCTGCCCATGATAAGAGGATCCTTAGGCTCAGCATCGTACTTCAGAACGATGAAATCTGTTGGGATCAAGCAATTCCCAATCTTGATTGGGACATCTTCGAGTAATCCCTCTGGAAGTCGCACTGAGCGATCAGCAAGTACCAGCGAAATCCTTGTAGATTGGAAATCTGTCATCCCCATTCGCTTGGCAACTGAGTGTGGCATAAGGTTCACACTTGACCTAATGTCGCAGAGAGCTCGCTCAAATGTCTCTGTGAAGATAGTGCAGTCCAAAACAAAGCTCCCTGGGTCTGGTAGCTTCTTGAGAATTTTGTTTAGTAGAATCGCACTGCACTCAGCTGTGATCATCATGACACCTTCCTCCAGGTTCACGTTGCTAGAGACCATCTTCTTCACATATCTCCTGAAAGCTAGAGAAGTCTTAATAGCATCAACAAAAGGAAGCTCCACAACCAACTTATCCAGCATAGCCTTGCATCTGGCATCTTCCCATTCCTTCTTTGTCAGCTTAGGAGGTATAGGATGAGGCATCTTGGGTTTATACACCCTCTCCTTGACAATCTCGGGTTCCTTCTCTGGCAGCGTCTCAGCATCGATCGATACTTGAGGGGTATCGATCGATACACAGGTTTTTGGATTCAGTCGGGCAGATGTCTGGACTGGTGTCGATCGACACTGGCTGGTATCGATCGATACCTGGGGATTTTTAGAATCCCAATCGTCATCTCCAGCAAGATCGACGAGATTTCCAGCAATTGGGATGTTCTTCACTCCTGTAAGCACCTCTTTTCCACTACTCAAGGTGATGGCATTGATGTGTGCCCTTGGATTCTCAGTTTTCCCTGGAAGAAATCCTTCTTGCCTCTTTACAGCTGCTGCTGTTTGAGCGACCTGAGTTTCCAGCTTCCTCTGGCTAAGAGTGATGGCTTCAATTTTTCCATTCAGATCGATGTACAGAGAGTCAAACTTCCCATTGAAATCTCCCTGCAACTTCTGCTGTCCCTGAAGAATCTGTTCCATCATGGATTCCATCTTATTCTCCATGGTTTTTGGGGAGATAGGTTGGTATGAAGAGTTCCCATAATTTCGAGCGAAATCGCTGCTCTGAAGTGGTTTCTGAGTAAACTGCTTCGCTCCGAAACCAGATTGGTCCCCCTCAAACTTGTACCCACCTTGCTGATTGTTGTTGTTGAAGTTTATGTTGTTGTTGTTCCCAAATCGCTGACCCTGAAAACCAGAACGACCAACGTAGTTAACATCCTCCTCTTCTTCTTCCACATTAGCGACTTCATCAGCAAAGTGCACAGATTTCTTTGACTTCCCGATCAGGAAATCCAGCTTGGCCTGCACATCAGCAATCTGCGATCCATCAACTCCTCCACCTAGCTTCTTTCGCTCGAAATCAGCATTATTGGTGCTATTACTAGATGCCAAGTTCTCAATCAGCACGACCGCATCATCCGGATACCTGGTGAAGAAGTTCCCATTACTCGCAGCATCCATCCCCATATGGTACCTCCAATCAACCCCTCTGTAGAAAGTGCCCAGCAGCTGAACCTGAGTGAACCCATGGTGCGGACAATCTCTCTGATAAGACTTGAAACGAATCCAAGCAGCCTTGAGTGCCTCTGTTGGACCCTGAGAAAATTGAGAGATCTTGTTCCTGAGCTCTTCAGATCTCGCGTCATCATAGAAATTGATCAGGAACGCATTCCTCGTCTCATCCCATGTAGTCAGCGAATCAGGAGCTAACTGCTTCAGCCAATAAGCAGCATCTCAACCGAGAGAGTACGGGAAGAGTTTGCAGAAAAGAAACTCATTGGGCACTCCATTGTACTTCATACCAGTGACCAAATCCTCGAACCTTTCGATATGATCCATGGGATGCTCATGAGGTAAGCCATGGAAAGGGTTCTGACTTACAAGTGCGTAATATGCAGGCTTCAGCTCGAAATCATTCCTCTGAAAAGTTGGGATGCGAATCGCAGCTCGATTGGCAAAGAACTGATCAGTTCGATTGTGCTCACCAAGCGTTCTACCTCGATCAACTCCAGCGTTCCCAACGTTGGCTTGCGCAGCTGGCGCGACAATCTCAACAACAGCAGCAGGGACAACGACGTTTCCAGCCTCATCAAGTCGCTCCCCTCTCTCATTGCACACTTGACCCTCTTGGTCTCTCAAGACTACAGCTTCATCAGCTCTTAAAACTACTGGGTTGTTCATCCTTGATGTTTGCTTTGTCTTTCTGTTTGTGCGTTCTAAAAGAGCTAGCTTCTCTAACGATAGATTGACTAGCGGAGTGCTCTTGTTTCTTCTGGTTTCACAATTAGGCATGCATCTGAAACACAAAATCAAGAACGTAAGTAACAAAATCTTGATGAGTATCGATCGATACAAAGTGGTGTCGATAGATATCAACAAAAGGAAGGCGATAAGTATCGACCGATACTAGGTAGTATCGATCGATACTGACGGACTTAGTCGAAACTCGACAGCTAAAATCTAATGGCGAAATTGAGTCCCCGGCAACGGCGCCAAATTTGATATGCTCAAATTAATACCCTAAACAGTACCAAAGCAGTTGCTGCAGTATATCAGGGGTCGAACACAAGAACTCGGAAAAATCACGCAATAGATTATATAGTATCAAATCAGCTAAGCAATTCAGATTAAACAAAAGCAGTAAGAACGATTTGTAATTCAATTGGAGCAAGATTAGGTTCAGGGATATTTCTCAGGAAATCAATGAATGCAAACTAAACTAACTAATCAGGATTCAGATTTAGCGCTGTTCTTGAACTCAAATCACTAAGTATAATTAACCAACTGTCGTTGCGAGAATCATCTAAATCTAAACCTCGGAATCCCAAATTTCTTTGCAAATTCCTAAGAATAAATCAGCTTTAAAGTTCAGGTTTGATGTGTTCACAAATCAATTAAACCAAATCTCTTTGCGAATAATCAATTTGCTCACCATAAGTTCTATCAGGTAATCAATCGCATTGTCGTGCCTAATCAATTATCCTAAGGTCTAAGTTCTAGGTGATTAATCTAGAATTAGCTTTGAGAACAACCTAAGGCGAAGAACTAATTTAGATTATGAACCCTAAATAACTAATCAACCTAGCATTCAAAGAAATCCCTTATGAGAATCCCTAAACCTAACAAGAGATCTACTCAAACATGAAAATTGAATCAATAAACATGTTTGAATAAATACTCAATAGAAAATAAGAAAGAGTAACAAAAGGGTTCGAAATCTTCTCTCGACGAACATAGTTTCAGACTTGTCTCCCTTGGAACGCTCTCTCACAAATTCAGAATAAAAATAAGCGTAGCCAACAAAGTGGCTGTAAAATCCCTATAAATAACCTAAAACACGAATTGGGGTCTTCTTGTAAATATCAAAGACTTCTGGACCAAGTTGCAAATCTTCAACTCTTCATTAAAGTCGCGGGACGTGTCTGCTGCGATGAGTGTCGATCGATACCAGGGAGGTATCGATCGATGCTTGACGTGAAATCGGGTACTCAGCAACACGAACTTCAGCTTTGCTCCAAAATGCTCCAGAAAGTTCAAATATCTCCAATTAGGCTCCAAACATGCTAATACCTGTAAAGGACTCTAAAACACTACGAAATAGAATAAAGACTCTATAAAACAGACTTATATCATGGCCAAAAACGAGTAAAAACCATGATATATCAACTCCCCCAGACTTAGCATTTGCTTGCCCTCAAGCAAAACAGAAAACTAAACCAGAGAAAGAGGTTTGAAAATGCGGAGACTCACCTGTTCAGGAACCATTGCAGAGATCCTTTTTCCAAGCACCCAAATGTTACCTAACCACCTTTTGATCTAACCACCATGTACTTCTCCGTAGACATTCGCAGCTTTTCCAGACTCCACACATTATCTCGCAGCATTGTTCAAATAAAGCCCTCATTGCCAGTTTCATGGCTGCAGCTAATGTTCAAGAACCTTCTAGATTCTCTACCATACGATATCATGACAAGGACCCACCCTTTTTCACACTTTTTGTATCACTTTCTCTCCCCCAGACTTATTTCTTATTATGTTCTCTTTTTATTATTTTTTTAGAACTTGCACATACACATCAAGGTATGAGACGCGAGTATTGATGGTGTTTGCCACCGAATCCCCGGTTCTTCTCTCTCTATATATCAAAGGGTGTAGGCGAATAATGGCATCATAGGAAAATCCTAGCCTCGCTTCCAATCCTTTGTGTGATAATTCCCTCTCGAGTAGAATAATTGGATCGCTGGAAATTTTCCTAACCCTCTACTCTGAAGAAAATCATTTCATCTTTTATGCTCTTACTTATCAACTTATAACAGGGGAGAGATATACCATAATTCTAAACACATGGGTTCCTTTATCAGATATGAATGATGAATCAAGCTCTATGAACACTAACCACATTGATGAAGTGCAAAAATTTGGCTCAGGCTTCAGAAGAGCTCTGCTGGAGACATGGATGTTTTCTAGTCAACTGGTCAGTCTTTGGATTTTTCATTAGTCGATCTAGAGCTGATTCTGCAACAGTGGTCACTCAAGAACAAAATCAAAGCTGCAATTCAAGCACATGATCATCATCTCCAACAAGTTTTGACTCAATAAAACAACTGACTCTAAGAAAAACAAACACAATGTCAGCAGACACCTCCCCCAGACTTGAACAACACTGTCCCCATTGTTATCTAGCCTAGAGTAGGTAAAAGAATACAAAGGAACATAATGTAAGGAAGAAAAACAAGAAGTTACCGTGCTGGAACATCTGGTGTCGACCGACACCCGGCCTAGTATCGATCGATACCCGGCTTAAGTCGACTTGATGAACCAAACATTCGCGATTGGTGTCGACCGATACCAATGTGGTATCGATCGATACTAAGGCAATTTCGAGTTTTTTTCCTTGTTTATCCTGACACAAACACAAAACGAAAAATGCAAAAGAAAAAGACTCAAAGACAGACTCACCAGTGAGTTGCCTCCCACTAAGCGCTCGTTTAACGTCAATAGCTTGACTGTAACGCCATTCAGGCTGTGGGTGCATCTTCCAAAGGCATTATCTGCCCTGTTGGAATTTCGGCTTTCGCCCAATAGTGTTTCACCCTCTGTCCATTGACAGTGAACTCATCGCCTGTAGGACTAATCAGCACGACAGCTCCATGTGGTTTGACCTCCTTGATGGTGAAGGGACCTGACCAACGAGAACGCAGTTTACCAGGAAACAATTGCAAACGAGAGTTGTACAGAAGTACCTGGTCATTTGCTAAGTTTGGGGGAGTTGATATATCATGGTTTTTACCTCTTTTAGACCATGATATAAGTCCGTTTTATAGAGTCTTTATTCTATTATAGAGTCTTTTAGAGTCTTTTACAGGTTTAGGTAGGTTTGGAGCATTCTGGAGCATATTGAGATGTAGAGTCATGCATAGATGTCAGAAGTTTGGCATTTGTTGAAGACTTTCCCACCGATGGATTGAGCTCAAATTCTGACACAAGATATATCAATGGATTAGCTTTAATTTGGAAGTGGTTTGAAGCCATTCCAACGGTGCGATCGAAAGTTATGCCAGTTTTCGAGAAGACTGTCTAGTCTGTCGAGCAGAAGAGTCGACACGGGGATTGTGCATCGATCGACACCACTTAGGTATCGATTGATGCTGCACTGCAGACGGGAAAAAACGCGATTTTACAAGTTTAAAGACTCTGCAACTTTCCCCAGAAGACTTTATTAATTACAGAAAACCCCATAACGTGTTTTAGCTTATAAATTAGGTTTTTCAGCCACCTTTTAGGCTATGCTTTATTCTACTTTCTTGGATTTTTGGAGAGACAACTCTAAACTCCTGTTTTCTATTGATTTCTTTGATGATCTATTCAATCATGTTGTTTTCAATCTCTATGTCTGAGTAGATCCACTTTAGGTTCAGGGTTCTCAATAGGGTTTTCTCTGGATGCTAGGTTGATTAGTTTATTAGGATTCACCATCTGAATTAGTTCTTCGCTTAGGTTGTGTTCAAAGCTTGTTCTAGATTAGCTACCTAGAATATAGATCTTAGGATAATTGATTAGGAACGACAGTGCGATTAATTACCTGATAGAACCTTAGGTGAGCAAATTGATTATTCACTAAGATATTTGGTTTAATTGATTTGTGAGCATATTAAACCTGATATTAAAGCTGATTTAGACTTTAGGATTCGCAAAGAGATTTGGAATTCCTAGGATTTAGATTTAGATAATTCTCGCAACGACAGTTGGTTAATTATACTTTAGTGATTTGAGTTCAAGACCTACGCTAAATCTGAATCCTATTAGTTAGTTTATCTGCATTCATTGATTTCCTGAGAAATACCATGATCCTATATTCTCTCCATCGAATTTACAACACTTTTACAGCTTATTGTTTTTATTTCATCTGATTTGCTTAGCTTGATTCGATACTATATAATGTATTGTGATTTCTGTGAGTCCTTGTGTTCGACCCCTACACTTACTACTACAACTGCTTTAGTACTTTTAGGGTATTAATTTGAGCATATCACGTCATGATATATGTCCTAATGATATATAGACCCGATTTCACGTCAAGCATCGATCGATACCTCCCTGGTATCGATCGACACTCATCGCAGCAGACACGACCCGCGACTTTAATGAAGAGTTGAAGATTTGCAATTTGGTCCAGAAGTCTTTGATATTTACAAGAAGACCCCAATTCGTGTTTTAGGTATTTATAGGGATTTTACAGCCACTTTGGTGGCTACGCTTATTTTTTAGAACTTGCACATACACATCAAGGTATGAGACGCGAGTATTGATGGTGTTTGCCACCGAATCCCCGGTTCTTCTCTCTCTATGTATCAAAGGGTGTAGGCGAATAATGGCATAATAGGAAAATCCTAGCCTCGCTTCCAATCCTTTGTGTGATCATTCCCTCTCGAGTAGAATAATGGGATCGCTGGAAATTTTCCTAACCCTCTACTCAGAAGAAAATCATTTAATCTTTTATGCTCTTATTTATCAACTTATAACAGGGGAGAGAGATACCATAATTCTAAACACATGGGTTCCTTTATCAGATATGAATGATGAATCAAGCTCTATGAACACTAACCACATTGATGAAGTGCAAAAATTTGGCTCAGGCTTCAGAAGAGCTCTGCTGGAGACATGGATGTTTTCTAGTCAACTGGTCAGTCTTTGGATTTTTCATTAGTCGCTCTAGAGCTGATTCTGCAACAGTGGTTACTCAAGAACAAAATCAAAGCTGCAATTCAAGCACATGATCATCATCTCCAACAAGTTTTGACTCAATAAAACAACTGACTCTAAGAAAAACAAACACAATGTCAGCAGACACCTCCCCCAGACTTGAACAACACTGTCCCCATTGTTATCTAGCCTAGAGTAGGTAAAAGAATACAAAGGAACATAATGTAAGGAAGAAAAACAAGAAGTTACCGTGCTGGAACATCTGGTGTCGACCGACACCCGGCCTAGTATCGATCGATACCCGGCTTAAGTCGACTTGATGAACCAAACATTCGCGATTGGTGTCGACCGATACCAATGTGGTATCGATCGATACTAAGGCAATTTCGAGTTTTTTTCCTTGTTTATCCTGACACAAACACAAAACGAAAAATGCAAAAGAAAAAGACTCAAAGACAGACTCACCAGTGAGTTGCCTCCCACTAAGCGCTCGTTTAACGTCAATAGCTTGACTGTAACGCCATTCAGGCTGTGGGTGCATCTTCCAAAGGCATTATCTGCCCTGTTGGAATTTCGGCTTTCGCCCAATAGTGTTTCACCCTCTGTCCATTGACAGTGAACTCATCGCCTGTAGGACTAATCAGCACGACAGCTCCATGTGGTTTGACCTCCTTGATGGTGAAGGGACCTGACCAACGAGAACGCAGTTTACCAGGAAACAATTGCAAACGAGAGTTGTACAGAAGTACCTGGTCATTTGCTAAGTATGGGGGAGTTGATATATCATGGTTTTTACCTCTTTTAGACCATGATATAAGTCCGTTTTATAGAGTCTTTATTCTATTATAGAGTCTTTTAGAGTCTTTTACAGGTTTAGGTAGGTTTGGAGCATTCTGGAGCATATTGAGATGTAGAGTCATGCATAGATGTCAGAAGTTTGGCATTTGTTGAAGACTTTCCCACCGATGGATTGAGCTCAAATTCTGACACAAGATATATCAATGGATTAGCTTTAATTTGGAAGTGGTTTGAAGCCATTCCAACGGTGCGATCGAAAGTTATGCCAGTTTTCGAGAAGACTGTCTAGTCTGTCGAGCAGAAGAGTCGACACGGGGATTGTGCATCGATCGACACCACTTAGGTATCGATTGATGCTGCACTGCAGACGGGAAAAAACGCGATTTTACAAGTTTAAAGACTCTGCAACTTTCCCCAGAAGACTTTATTAATTACAGAAAACCCCATAACGTGTTTTAGCTTATAAATTAGGTTTTTCAGCCACCTTTTAGGCTATGCTTTATTCTACTTTCTTGGATTTTTGGAGAGACAACTCTAAACTCCTGTTTTCTATTGATTTCTTTGATGATCTATTCAATCATGTTGTTTTCAATCTCTATGTCTGAGTAGATCCACTTTAGGTTCAGGGTTCTCAATAGGGTTTTCTCTGGATGCTAGGTTGATTAGTTTATTAGGATTCACCATCTGAATTAGTTCTTCGCTTAGGTTGTGTTCAAAGCTTGTTCTAGATTAGCTACCTAGAATATAGATCTTAGGATAATTTATTAGGAACGACAGTGCGATTAATTACCTGATAGAACCTTAGGTGAGCAAATTGATTATTCACTAAGATATTTGGTTTAATTGATTTGTGAACATATTAAACCTGATATTAAAGCTGATTTAGACTTTAGGATTCGCAAAGAGATTTGGAATTCCTAGGATTTAGATTTAGATAATTCTCGCAACGACAGTTGGTTAATTATACTTTAGTGATTTGAGTTCAAGACCTACGCTAAATCTGAATCCTATTAGTTAGTTTATCTGCATATATTGATTTCCTGAGAAATACCATGATCCTATATTCTCTCCATCGAATTTACAACACTTTTACAGCTTATTGTTTTTATTTCATCTGATTTGCTTAGCTTGATTCGATACTATATAATGTATTATGATTTCTGTGAGTCCTTGTGTTCGACCCCTACACTTACTACTACAACTGCTTTAGTACTTTTAGGGTATTAATTTGAGCATATCACGTCATGATATATGTCCTAATGATATATAGACCCGATTTCACGTCAAGCATCGATCGATACCTCCCTGGTATCGATCGACACTCATCGCAGCAGACACGACCCGCGACTTTAATGAAGAGTTGAAGATTTGCAATTTGGTCCAGAAGTCTTTGATATTTACAAGAAGACCCCAATTCGTGTTTTAGGTATTTATAGGGATTTTACAGCCACTTTGGTGGCTACGCTTATTTTTTAGAACTTGCACATACACATCAAGGTATGAGACGCGAGTATTGATGGTGTTTGCCACCGAATCCCCGGTTCTTCTCTCTCTATGTATCAAAGGGTGTAGGCGAATAATGGCATAATAGGAAAATCCTAGCCTCGCTTCCAATCCTTTGTGTGATCATTCCCTCTCGAGTAGAATAATGGGATCGCTGGAAATTTTCCTAACCCTCTACTCAGAAGAAAATCATTTAATCTTTTATGCTCTTATTTATCAACTTATAACAGGGGAGAGAGATACCATAATTCTAAACACATGGGTTCCTTTATCAGATATGAATGATGAATCAAGCTCTATGAACACTAACCACATTGATGAAGTGCAAAAATTTGGCTCAGGCTTCAGAAGAGCTCTGCTGGAGACATGGATGTTTTCTAGTCAACTGGTCAGTCTTTGGATTTTTCATTAGTCGCTCTAGAGCTGATTCTGCAACAGTGGTTACTCAAGAACAAAATCAAAGCAGCAATTCAAGCACATGATCATCATCTCCAACAATTTTTGACTCAATAAAACAACTGACTCTAAGAAAAACAAACACAATGTCAGCAGACACCTCCCCCAGACTTGAACAACACTGTCCCCAGTGTTATCTAGCCTAGAGTAAGTAAAAGAAGACAAAAGAACAGAATGTAACGAAGAGAAACAAGAAGTTATCGTGCTGGAACATCTGGTGTCGACCGACACCCGGCCTGGTATCGATTGATACCCGGCTTATGTCGACTTGATGAACCAAACATTCGCGATTGGTGTCGACCGATACCAATGTGGTATCGATCGATACTAAGGCGATTTCGAGTTTTGCTCCTTGTTTATCCTGACACAAACACAAAACGAAAAATGCAAAAGAAAAAGACTCAAAGACAGACTCACGAGTGGGTTGCCTCCCACCAAGCATTTGTTTAACGTCAATAGCTTGACTGTAACGCCATTCAGGCTGTGGGTGCATCTTCCAAAGGCATTATCTGCCTTGCTGGAATCTCGGCTTTCGCCCAATAGTGTTTCACCCTCTGTCCATAAAATCGACGCCCCATCAATCAAAAACTTCAACCTCAAGGATGAAATTATGTGGCATCTCATGTCTCTTGCTGATCTTCCCTCTCCTCTGACAGACATCACACTGTGAGATATAAGCATGAGCATCCTTGAACATTATAGGCCACCAGAAGCCTGCTTGAAGAACCTTGGATACCGTCTTGAAAGTAGCAAAGTGATCAACATATTCAGACCCATGGCAATGGAAAAGGATAGCTGGCATCTCAGAAACTGCAACGCATCTTCTGTAGATACCATCTGAGCAATGCTTATATAGGTAAGGCTCATCCCAGAAGAATCTCCTTATCTCGCGCATAAACTTCTTCCTCGCATACTTTGTGGGATGCTTTGGCTCAGTCTCTACGGCTAGGTAGTTGGCAATGTCAGCGTACCATGGACGTGAAGCATTAGAGACAGCAGCCAGATATATGCCAGATTATTATATTTGGTATAAGCATGGAGAAGAAATCAATATGGATTTAGGATCGAGTTATGTTGATACGCCATATATAAGTGGGAGTGAATATGTGGGAGTTGTAGTAGAAGATAGATATGTGGATATGGTGAATGATGCATTTCGGCATAACGTGAGTTTTGATAACTATCATCAGGATGGTAGTTATCAGAATGTAGAAGAACGGATACGTAACCATTCAAAGAAATTTTACGACTTGTTAGAAGGTGCAAAGAATCCATTATACGATGGTTGTCGTGAAGGTCACTCGCAGTTATACTTAGCTGCTCGAGTCATGCAAAATAAGGCAGAATATAATATGAGTGAAAAGTTAGTCGATTCGGTTTGCGAAATCTTGACAGACTATTTACCAGAAGGAAACAAGTCAACCGGATCACATTACGAGACAGAAAAATTGATGCGCAATTTAGGCCTCCCATATCATACAATTGATGTTTGTATTAACAATTGTATGATCTTCTAGAAAGAGGACGAGAAGGAAGATAAATGTTTGTTTTGTGGTGCACAAAGATGGAAGCCTAAGAACGACCGACGTAGAACCAAAGTACCATACAGTCGTATGTGGTATCTACCTATTGCTGACAGATTGAAGAGAATGTATCAGAGCGAGAAGACTGCATCGGCAATGAGATGGCATGCCAAGCACTAATCAAAGGAGGGAGAAATGTGTCATCCTTCTGATGCGGCAGAGTGGAGATATTTTCAAGATCAAAATCCTCGGTTTGCCGGAGAACCCCGTAACATTTATCTTGGATTATGTACCGATGGGTTCAATCCATTTGGCATGTCTCGTAATCATTCGTTGTGGCCCGTGATCTTGACTCCATATAATTTACCCCCTAGTATGTGCATGTATACAGAGTATTTATTTCTTACAATTCTGAATTCTGGGCCAAATCATCCGCGAGCTAGTCTCGATATCTTCCTCCGATGTGAAGTTAAGCCATACTAGAAGATATTGATGCCCAAAAAATCAAATTAAGGAGTTAGAAGAGTTGTGGTCTAATGGGGTCGATGCATACGATGTGTCCTTGAATCAAAATTTCAATCTAAAAGCAGTGCTAATGTGGACGATAAGCGATTTTCCGGCGTATAGCATGTTATCCGGATGGACAACCCATGGTAAATTGTCTTGTCCAATTTGCATGGAAGATACAAAGTCTTTTTATCTACCTAAGGGAAGGAAAACGGGTTGGTTTGATTGTCACCGAAGATTTCTTCCTCATGGTCATCCAATGAGGAGGAATAAAAAAGACTTCCTTAAGGGAAAAGACGCGTCGAGAGAGTATCCACCGCAGTCTTTGACCGGTGAGCAAGTTTATTTCGAATGACTGGCTGGTGTAAATACATCAAAAACAAAGGACGCCGGTGGAAACTGGCACGAGAAGAAGAAGTCGGGCTACGGGAAGCAACATAACTGGCACAAGGAAAGCATATTCTGGGAGCTACCGTACTGCAGGGACCTCAATCTCAGACATTGTCTTGATGTGATGCATATAGAGAAGAATTTTTTTGACAACATCATGAATACTCTTATGAGTGTGAAGGGTAAATCGAAAGACAACATCATGTCAAGATTGGATATTGAACAATTTTGTTATCGGCCACACTTACATATTGATAGTGAGGGTAAAGCTCCTTTCCCAGCCTTCACATTGACAGAAGAAGCCATAAAAAGTTTACTAGAATGTGTGAAGACTTAGCGACTTGTGTTGATATGAATAACCAAAAGTTGTCAGGCATGAAGAGTCATGACTGCCATGTTTTTATGGAGCGGTTACTTCCATTTATCTTTTCAGACCTCCTAGACCGGAATGTCCACCTTGTGTTATCAGGTACTAATTATTTAATTACGACTATTTCTTTAAATAAATATGATTATAGTAATTTATATAGTAACCGCTCCGTAATTTTCACGTATATTGTAGGGGTTGGAGCATTTTTCCGGGACTTATGTTCGAGAACTTTGCATAACACTCGCATTCAAATTCTAAAACATAACATAGTTTTGATCCTATGCAATTTGGAAAAGATCTTTCCACCTTCATTTTTCGATGTGATGTAGCACCTGCCTGTACATCTCCCCTATGAAGCTGAATTAGGAGGCCCTGTCCAATATAGGTGGATGTATCCTTTTGAAAGATTTTTCAAAAAGTTGAAAGGGAAAGCAAAGAACAAAAGATATGCGGCAGGATCGATTATTGAATCATATATCAATGACGAAATTGCTTATTTCTCAGAGCACAACTTTGCCGCGAATATACAAACGAAATCAAGGTAAATGCTAAAGTCAATCACTTCATGTCCACAATGCCATTGATATTGTATACACATGCTATGTATTTTAATGTGAATTACTTTTCACTCATTCGGCCAGGTTAACAAAATTCGATCAAGGTGAAGTCCCCGTATATCATGTCCCTGGGGTACCTTCTATATTTACGCAAGTAGGCCGTCCAAAAGGAGAAATGCATTAAATATGGCTCTCGGAAAGAGATTATCAATGCGCACATGCATATGTTTTACGAAATTGTGACTATTTTCAGCCAATTGAGAGGTATATATAAGTTGGCATCTCTCGCACCATGTGTTTTAATATATATTCCACTATATTAATTCATTTTTGTGTTGGTCTTCTATAGTATGTTCGAGGACTATATTTCTGCAAAATACACAGGATTATCCAAAAAAGAACTCTCCGCGAAAAGAGCTGATGAATATCATATATGGGTGAAAGAATATGTATATCTAAATAATATTCATAACTACGCATACATTTCTACTTATAAATATTGATGCTATTGTTTATATATATGCATGTTGCTTACTGGAACGCCACGAATCCATTTCCTACTTGGGTTCAAGATATATTACATGGACCTTTCAATAAGGCCAAAACATGGCCAATGTATTTTACAAGAGGCTATTTGTTTCATACGCAAAATCACGGCGCTGGACGAAAGACATGTAACTATGGGATATGTGTTAAAGGTGTAAATTACAGTGATGCATCTGATGAAGCGGATTTCAATGGGACCTTAACTGATATCATAGAACTCTAGTACGAGGGGATGGTCAATTTGAGAATCACACTTTTTAAGTGTAATTGTTATGACCCTGTTATCGGTAGAGGCACTCGGAGGAGAAATGGTGGCGGTGTAGACATTCTTTCATCGAGAAAATACAATAAATACGAACCATTTATTCTAGGTACGTATACTTATATATATATAGCAATTTATTAATGTCGATATCATATATATATATATATATATATATATATATATATATCCATATGTATAACTTATATTGAAAACAGCATCGCAAGCGGAGCAAGTTTGTTATATTCCGTACCCATACACAAAGAAACCGAAGCAGTTGTGGCTCAATGTTCTAAAAGTGAATCCGAGGGGAAATATTTCAGGGGAATATGATAAAAAAGAACCGACTCTTCTGCAAAACGAAAATGATGATGCTGTATTGATGACTACAATTGACGATCTCGAACTCGACAATTTCGTACAAGGAGTAAACCCAATAAACCTCGATTACGATGTCGGAGATGCAGAACCAGAAGATGAATTTCGGTGTAATTTGTCGTCTTCTGATGAATAACCAGATGACGAAGAACCCTACTAATTAACTATATTACTTATGTGACAATGTTAATTATGTTATTTATGTCAAATTATGAGAACTAAAATTCTATAAATTTGTCGTTTACATTTTTAAAATTATTGTCAACATAATTTAAATTTTGATCTTTGTACCAATGACCCTAACCAAACCGGTTCAGTCAATTACAACATGTGTAAAACATCCCAGGAACTCGGTACTGACGTAAACCTGATGCAAAATTGGGCTCTTCTTTTTCCTGAATATGTTATGTCCCTGCATCACAATTTTATTACAATATTAGGCTCATGATATATATTACAAGTATATATTATATATATATGTTGGTATATATATATATTAACATAATCTTCTAACAAAACCATGGTTTTGTACATGACAGTTTAATCTTACCGATGCAACTGTTTCCGACTTTTTAGGCTTCCTCGACTCTTCCCCTTCGAAACTCTTCGGTTTCTGCCTAGTTACAATATATCTCAAAAAATTTCCTACACTTAATCATTGCCATTTTGAAAAATAGGAAGTGTAAATGACAGTTGAGAATCTTACCGACGCAACTGTATCTGCCTTTTTAGCCTTCCTCGACTCTCCCGCTTCTAAACTCTTCGGCAACCCCTAAAAGTTACATATTTTCCTCCGGAAAAAGAAAAATATACTCAGAACTCCAAAAAAAATCCGAAGAACTGCAGAAATGGCAACCCAAGCTTCCCACTTACTATCACAAATCAACACAAAAAAAAACTCTTTGGAATCTGATAGTGAAGATCCTGCGTGCTTGGACCCGAGACTGGGATTTTTCTGGACCATCTTTGCACCTACTACTTTGTGATGAAGAGGTAGCTTAATATATCTTCTATTCTTTTATAGTGCTTCTAAAAACTAACTATTTTGTCTTCAGGGAACAAGAATACAAGCAGACGTTTCTGGTTCTCAGACATTGAGAAATTTTCTTGGGTGAAGCACTTTGAACGGTACTGGTTCTCACTAAAGGGTTTTTATGTGAGGTTTGCCGATATTCTTGGCAAAACCAATCGCCACACCTATCAAATTTATTTCATGGATGACACCGAGTCCACCTTGCTCATAGATCACCCAAACTACTCAAATTTCTTGGTTTTCACTCCCATCCTCGAGATCACCCGAGGCACTGTCCCAGAACGCTATCCTATAGGTATCATCACCCGAGGCACTGTCACTACTCAAATATGTTGTATTGTTTATAAAGTAACATATGTTTGTTGTTATAGACGTTCTAGGAGTAATAACGTGGGTTGGAAAGAAGGAAAGAAGATGGTCGGATGAATCATCTTATCAGATTGCAAGGATGAAATCAAGTGTTGAGTTTACTATCCGTGACAGAGAGTAAGTGAAATCTAATTATCAAGCTTGGCATATGGTGATTTGGTTGACTTCATATTCCTATATGCATGTCAGGTTTAATGGGTTAGAGTGTGTGGCATATGGTGATTTGGCTGACTTCATATCCTCAAGTTTTACAAGTGCTAATGATTGGCACATTTTCTGTGTTCTACGCTGTTTTCGTGTACAAAACTTCTGCGGTCAGTTTATCTTGTTAATCGTTGTCTATTTTCTGTTTTATTAACGACCTTACTAACAACCTCAAACTCTTTCAACTATAGGTCATTCCTGGCTAACAGCAGAAGAAGGGCTTTCAAATATAGAGGCTGAAGATTATAGTATCCCACAGCTCTACTCATTTATGAATGGGTAAGATCAATGTTTATGACAGAAAACGCAGATTATAGTTTCAGATTATAGGGCATAAACTGTAATCTGAGTTTGCAGGCTGCGTATAGTTTCTGATTATAGGACAGAAGTGAGGTTGAACATTATAGTTTCAGAAGTGAGGTTGAACATTATAGTTTCAGAAGTTTATGGTTTCAGATTATAGTTTGCCGGTTGCTTATAGTTTCTGACACTATAGTTTCAGAAGTGAGGTTGAACACTATAGTTTCAGAAGTGAGATTTAAGATTCTAGTTTCAGATAATAGGAATCAAAATTCTACTGAGTTTGATGTTGATTTGAGTTTGAATATTATAGTTTCAGATTTGATGTGTTAACTAAATTTGAAAACCTTTAAATGTTTACAGGTACCCTTATCCTCTACCTGAAAGATACAGCAATGAACACAAGATTGGATTTAAGCCATTACACCTTTAAATCATGCTTCATCTTATCTTGTTCATTGTCTCGAATTCCCGGATATTTTGGTTAATGTTGTTATTTGGATATTTCGTTGGTCTTGAACTAAAAACTTATTTCGGATGTTGTTGTTATTTGAACTAATTCTGTTTTCAAGTCATTCTATTTTCAAGTACTTATGTTTTCAAGTACTCAAGCAAAGTAGACATTAAAACAGGAATGATTGCGGTCGGGATTTTACCAGGAATGATCTTGTATGCTTTTCCATTGTAGATCCACCGGAAGGACCACTCTAAGCTGTTTGGTCTGGTTGTCGTAGCCGTGAATCCTCTTCTCCAACAACAACAAATTGGCCTAACAACAAAAGAAGTTTCAGAATTTCAGAAATAAAACAAAATCATATCAAATATTTGGCCAGATTGATTTATGAAACAATGATTACGGGCTAGATTTTACCTCTACAGACTGATCTATGAAACCACGATTGAAAGCTGATCTCACTTGCTATCTCTGAAATTTTTTTTTTATGTGTAGGTAAAAAGTCTGGATGCGGGAGACAACAAATATCTCAGGTTTAGCCACTAAGTTACGACTACTAAACACAAAAAACATAAAAAATTTGGGTTGAGGCCCAAACCAATTTCGCAAAAACATAACCCGTGAACCTAACTACGGAACCCTAAGTCATGCATTTTGTTCTTCCCCTTCGTCTTCGATTCCTCTTCCATTCCTCTCCTCAATTCCACTTTTGCTATAAACTTCTTCGATTCTGCTTCGATTCCCCTTCTTCGAGTCCACTTCTTCGACTCCTCTTCTTCGATTCCTCTTCTTCATATATCAGAGAAGATCACACGATGCCTACAGAGAAGGGCCGTAACGGACGAAAGAGAAAAATCGTTCCCAACGTTTCTCAGAGAGCCGTAGGGTCAAATCGCTCCGCCTCTTCATCGCGAACAGCCAACCATCTACCGCAGCAGTACAATTTCACGCCGGCGCCACCGGAACTCCCCGTCCGCGATAAACCGACAACGTCAGAACCTACTGTCCGGAGCTATCCACCGCCACAACAACTTTTCGAAAACTCCATTCCTCAACCCCGTGGACAAGACCTCCCTGCGACTGCTTCGGCTCCACTGGAGGAAGCTTCTGGGTCACCACTTCGTGACTCTCATGGTCAGAGTCATCCTTCTTCTCAAGGACACAGCTGCCATGATGAAACTGCTCCAGTGTTGCCGGATCTCCTTGACGACACGCTCCGGGCTCTGAATGCTCTGCTTATGGTGCCAGACAGGGATAAGTTCACCACCGTTCTCTCTCCCACACCAACGCCGAACTAGATTTGGTAATTGTATCGCATCTGGTAAAATACGATTGTATTGACCAGTTAATCTGACTTGGTAATTGTATCACATCTTGTTCATTAAATGGGATTGTATTGTTCACCACTGTCTCTTGTTAAGTGTTAGATTATTGTTCTAGCTGATTTGAATCGTTATTGTTCTAGCTGTTTTGGAAGATTACTGTCTTTTGCAGTCGGCTCTAAGTGTTACATCCAATCGGTCTCTTATTTGTATTGTTCTAGCTGTTTCTTAACTGATATCTGGTAAGTTATCGCATCTCAAGGTTGGTTTCTTGGTTTGTTTCTGCTAAGTGTTAGATTATAAGTGTTAGATTCTAGCTAAGTGTTGGATTGTAAGTGTTTGTTTCTTGGTTTGTTTTAATGGGGTAACAAAGCTTATCTTTCTGTTGCCTTTGCTTATTGGCTTAGCTTCTAGTCATTGTCTTTCTGTTGCGGTTGGTTAATATTAGGGTCAGTTTGGTGTGTAAGTGTAGAAACATGCTGCTGGTTTCATGTTTAATGTTTGATTGTATTCTTTCCTTAATTGTCTTGTCAAATCTGTAATGTGTACTATTGATCACAAGGCATGTAAGATATATCTCTTTTCTGGTTTCATGTTTCATGTTTGATTGGTTTCACGTAAATGATTGGTTTCATGTTTCTGTATTACATGCTTCTGGTTTGTATTATGTCCTTCTTTTTTTCATGTGTGTTTGCAGGTTTACTCGCGACAAGGGATCGAAACTGGTTCGGTCAATTACTAAAGTGTTTACAAAAAAATTTGATGCTCCCTACTATAGCTGGACATGTGTGCCTCGGGACAGACAAGAAAGATACTTCCTCGAGTTCGCGGTACAGTTTTCGGTCCTATATCCTTCGCATATAGGTTTGATTGTGATGTTTTCACTAACATCATCCTATTCTCTTTGTTTTGTACAAAACCCACACCTGGATCCCTTGATAACAGGGACAGTTCAAGGGATTTTCGAGGAGATCTGTCAACGCCGGATGAAAGACATGGTTAGCACCGCGAGGACTAGTCGAGAGCGACCTAATTGGATCGGCGACACTCTCTGGAAAACAATGACGGACTACTGGGACACTGAAGAAGCAAAGCTCAAGAGTCTCACCTATTGATAGTAGAATTTTTACTAGTCAATTACTCAAATCCCACTCATGTCATTGTAGTATTTGAGATATCGAACCAAAGAAGTTAAGATTGAAACACTAGGAATACATGAATCTTGTTTATGGGTTTTATGTTTATGGGAAAAGAAACAAATGCAAGAAAGAAAACAAAGATAGAAATGTGGATCATGAACTAAGCTATCAATGAGATGGATAACAATCAAACAATGAATCATTTGGAAGCATACTATCCTAGAACATGGAATTCACAATTATGACTAATCCACCGTCGTGGCACTAATCACTTTGTTAATCACCAAATCAAGAACAAACCATCGTTTGTGATAAGATGATTAACAAGCATTCATCTCCAATCCCACTTAGTTCACTAATCACCCTAGACATCAACTCTCATTGGCTAGGCATGAAAAGCTCACAAAAGGTTTGGTTCAAGCATTTCATCGAACACCTATCGGGCGTGAAATGCCTAAGCACTAGATTTGATCTCTCAATCCAAAACTAGCTTTTAGGTCAACGTAAGTGAAGGACCTAACAAGAATCAACCTAAATCATCATCATCTAACCATCAAGACAATTGACTAACGATGCCTAAACATTCAATGCACATTTATTCTTATGACATGGAACACTTTCAAGTAGATTAGTTCACTTCCATGACACTAATCATTGTATGAATCATCTAAAGTCAGCATCCACCGATCACTTAAATAATCCATAGTTTACCACAAGTCCATTTTAGTCAACAATTCATCCTAATGTCAGCATCCACCAATCACTTAGAATGAAAAGCATGCTTAAGAGTTTTCTAGACATTTCATCGAACACCTTGTGTGCATGAAATGTATAAGTTCTAGAAAATGAGTTTTCAATTCAATCCTAGCATTGAGATCCTTCCTAACATGAGAACAAATGTTTATCTAGTCCTAAGCATCAACAATCAACCATCAAACCATCTAAATCAAGCTAAATCTAAGATCCAACAAAAATGGGCCTAAGACCTAAATATGAAGAACATAAAAGAAGAATAAATAAAGGTAAAGAAGATGCATTAATATAAAGATAAGGGTGAAGAAATCTTCTCTAGAGTGGCATTTGTATGAAGAACAATCAAAATCCCTCTCAAAATCATAAGAACAGTTTGGGATAAACCCAACCTTAGAAAGAAGAAAACTTAGATCTAAAAGAAATAGGGTTTTCAATATTTAAATGAGTTTGGGTCGGACCGGGTCAACCCGGAACAAACCGGGTTTTGACCCGGTCAAGTCTTTGGTACGTTTAGTGAATCGGTCATAACTCCTGAACCTGACATCCGAATAACCTGAATCCAAGTCCTGTAGACAGCTAACGCGTCCCTCTACAACTCTTATGAAGACCGTTTGAGTTGATTCATATCGGAAGGCCTTCGTTTTGCCGGTTATTTGGACGGTGTCATCTTCTCTCGGCCAGACGGACATACCTTCAGTAAATCCGTCTTATCTCCCTATCCATACGTCCAAATAACCCGATTCAAACTCCTGTGTAAAGCTGATTCACTCCTCTACAACTTTGGTGAAGACCACCGAGGCTAATTCGGAGTGGAGACCCTTCAATACCGATGTCACAAATCGGTATTGTCCATCGGTACTAAGGGAATTTTCCCTCTGTTTCCACACCGAGCAGTTGCACCGACCAGTGACCTCGGTATTGAAGAAACCGTCTCGGCCAGGCGGACCTGTCTCTGGTAAATCAGCCATATCTCTCAAACCGTGTGTCCGAATGACTTGATTCCAACTCCTATGGACAGATAACTCACTCCTCTACAGCTTCCATGAAGATCATTGAACCTGATTCAGATCGGAAGGCTTCCGTCCAGCCACATCTTTCCGGCGTGTCGGATGATTTCTTCCTTCTCTTGATGCTCAACCACTCCAATCATCCCAAATGTCTCCAAAACACCTAATAACACTCCAAATGAATGCAAGAACTCACTAGGACCTAATGCAAATGTCCTAAACTCTAAATGAGACCTAAATGCAAGACAAAACCGTGATTATGCATGCAAATGGCACAAAACGCTTAAGTAAAATATATGCTTAAACATGTAAAATGCATGAATATCAATTCCCCCAAACTTAAACCTTTGCTTTTCCTCAAGCAAACAAGAATAGGCAAAGGGAGAAGATTAGAATATGGAGCTCAAATCCGAAAGTGCCATAAAAAGAATCCGAGCCCAATGTCCAAGTTGCAAACTTCTTGATGCGATCAAACAACTTACTCAAAAGTGACTAGCCATACTTATCCTTACATGACTTACAATGGAACCTCAACCTACACAAACTTTCAAATCTTCCAACCCCTTGACATTGATTAAGTGTAATAAGTGTTAATCATGTTTATGCAAGATCAAATGAATTCGTTTGGCTAAGGGTTAGGTTATGAGATGAAGATGATCTCATTATCATGCATGGGTAATCAAGTATAAGGATCTCTCATGGAAAGAGCAAACTTTAGCAGAATGCTAAAGGTAAAAGGCAACCTATGCATACAAGGGAGAATTCTCATCTACCCAAATGCCTAGAGTGTCTCTAACCTAAAGCCTTCTAACCCGTTTGTGCCCACATCCTAAGCTACCCTTTTCATCTTAAGGTATTTGCCTTCTTAAACCCACACATGCTTCTTGTCCTTTCACTTCACCTTCTTCTCATTCGGGGATCAACTTCTTCTTCCTTGTTCTCATGGTTTGGTGCTTCTTTGTTGTGACTTAGCTCTCCTTTTTCTTCATTTTTGTTCACGCCTCTTTTTCTTCTTTGATGCTTTGGCCTTTTCGGCTTTCTTCTTTTTCTTTGGATCTCTTGAGGCTATCTTATTCTTAGAGCTAGTCTTATAATTTTGCACCAACCAATCTATAAATTCGATCCCCTTTTTCCTTCACCTTATTCATCTTTCCCATTCCACAATCTATCCCAAACACATACATTCACCAAATTTCCTAACCGTTCCCCCAAACTTAAACCAAGAACCGCCAACCTATCTAGCCTATTCCTAGATTAACTCCGTGATGATGGAGCTAAATCTACATGAGAATTCCTCCTTGTCGCCTTAAACCTAACACTTTTTGCCAAGTTTGCTCGAAAGAAGGCCTCACCAATCACACACGAATATCAATGGCTAGAAAAAAGGTTGATGTTAGGGTAGGGGAAACCATTCCAATGATGGGATATGGCTACTTGGATAAACAAGAGTGGTGAAAGGGAAAATATTATCCAAATATGTATGAAGTGATCCACGAATTCATTCAAAAATGCATGAACACAATATTTACAAGTCAAAATTAAAGTTATCACTTAGATGGGGTTGAATTCAAGTCAAGGTTTGCTTCAATCAAGGCAAGAACAATAAGACATGAGATCAAGGCATGGTTCGCTCTTAATTTCTACACGAGATCAAAGCATCAAGTAACTAGCAACAATGGCATTGGACTAAGCTCTTAATATGGTACTTTACAAGGACAAATCTATCATTTCTCCTAATGCTCATGCAAAGCTACCTTATATGCTATGCATCTAGACTCAATCCTATACGGAATGCACAAAAGTTCAAAATTTTCAAAAGTATTGAAAATGCATGAGACTCAAGATGCAAAAGGAAAATAAGACACAAAACACAAGGTTAGATACCGGTCCCTCCCCCAAACTTAAATCACAACGTCTCGGTGTGCAAGAAGTTCAAGAGAGAGACCAAAAACAAAAGATGAAATGCAAAGACTCAAAAAGAAAAGAGATACTTACAAAGGAGGAGTGAGATTAGAGGAATGGAGATGGTGAAGAGAGGAGTGTGACACGTTGTTGCTCAAGCCCTCCTTCCGTCACATACCACGACCTTTGACCCAAAAGACCCTTATTGACTTGCTTGTTTTGTGTCTCAAGCTCGACAAGGGATAGGCTCGAGGAGGTCCCCAAGGGGCGCGTTTAACGTCACTAGCTTGACGGTTGCTTCCTCATTGTCACTCCCTTCATGAAACTCACAAGAGAAGTGAAAAGATTAGCAACAAAAGAAAATAAAAAGCTCTAGTCTTAAGAAGAATCAAAATCCTAATGATCAATGCTAAACCTCCCCGGCAACGGCGCCAAATTGATAGTAGAATTTTTACTAGTCAATTATTCAAATCCCACTCATGTCATTGTAATATTTGAGATATCGAACCAAGGAAGTTAAGATTGAAGCACTAGGAATACATGAATCTTCCTAAGCTAGAGCAAATGTTTTTGGGTTTTATGTTTATGGGAAAAGAAACAAATGCAAGAAAGAAAACAAAGATAGAAATAAGGATCATGAACTAAGCTATGAATGAGATGGATAACAATCAAACAATGAATCATTTGGAAGCATACTATCCTAGAACATGGAATTCACAATTATGACTAATCCACCGCCGTGGCACTAATCACTTTGTTAATCACCAAATCAAGAACAAACCATCGTTTGTGATAAGATGATTAACAAGCATTCATCTCCAATCCCACTTAGTTCACTAATCACCCTAGACATCAACTCTCATTGGCTAGGCATGAAAAGCTCACAAAAGGTTTGGTTCAAGTATTTCATCGAACACCTATCGGGCGTGAAATGCCTACGCTCTAGCTTTGATCTCTCAATCCAAAACTAGCTTTTAGGTCAACCTAAGTGAAGGACCTAACAAGAATCAACCTAAATCATCATCATCTAACCATCAAGACAATTGACTAACGATGCCTAAACATTCAATGCACATTTATTCTTATGACATGGAACACTTTCAAGTAGATTAGTTCACTTCCATGACACTAATCATTGTATGAATCATCTAAAGTCAGCATTCACCGATCACTTAGATAATCCATAGTTTACCACAAGTCCATTTTAGTCAACAATTCATCCTAAAGTCAGCATCCACCAATCACTTAGAATGAAAAGCATGCTTAGAAGTTTTCTAGACATTTCATCGAACACCTTGTGTGCATGAAATGTCTAAGTTCTAGAAAATGAGTTTTCAATTCAATCCTAGCATTGAGATCCTTCCTAACATGAGAACAAATGTTTATCTAGTCCTAAGCATCAACAATCAACCATCAAACCATCTAAATAAAGCTAAATCTAAGATCCAACAAAAATGGGCCTAAGGCCTAAATATGAAGAACATAAAAGAAGAAGAAATAAAGGTAAAGAAGATGCATTAATATAAAGATAAGGGTGAAGAAATCTTGTCTAGAGTGGCATTTGTATGAAGAACAATCAAAATCCCTCTCAAAATCATAAGAAGAGTTTGGGATAAACTCAATCTTAGAAAGAAGAAAACTTAGATCTAAAAGAAATAGGGTTTTCAATATTTAAATGAGTTTGGGTCGGACCGGGTCAACCCGGAACAAACCGGGTTTTGACCCGGTCAAGTCTTTGGTACGTTTAGTGAATCGGTCATAACTCCTGAACCTGACATCCGAATAACCTGAATCCAAGTCCTGTAGACAGCTAACTCGTCCCTCTACAACTCTTATGAAGACCGTTTGAGTTTATTCATATCGGAAGGCCTTCGTTTTGCCGGTTATTTGGACGGTGTCATCTTCTCTCGGCCAGACGGACATGCCTTCAGTAAATCCGTCTTATCTCCCTATCCATACGTCCAAATAACCCGATTCAAACTCCTGTGTAAAACTGATTCACTCCTCTACAATTTTGGTGCAGACCACCGATGCTAATTCGGAGTGGAGACCCTTCAATATCGATGTCACAAATAGGTATTGTACATCGGTACTAAGGGAATTTTCCCTCTGTTTCCACACCGAGCAGTTGCACCGACCAGTGACCTCGGTATTGAAGAAACCGTCTCGGCCAGGTGGACCTGTCTCTGGTAAATCAGTCATATCTCTCAAACCGCGTGTCCGAATGACTTGATTCCAACTCCTATGGACAGATAACTCAATCCTCTACAGCTTCCATGAAGATAATTGAACCTGATTCAGATAGGAAGGCTTCCGTCCAGCCACATCCTTCCGGCGTGTCGGATGAGCTCTTCCTTCTCTTGATGCTCAACCACTCCAATCATCCCAAATATCTCCAAAACACCTAAAAACACTCCAAATGAATGCAAGAACTCACTAGGACCTAATGCAAATATCCTAAACTATAAATGAGACCTAAATGCAAGATAAAACCGTGATTATCCATGCAAATGGCACAAAACTCTTAAGTAAAATATATGCTTAAACATGTAAAATGCATGAATATCACCTATTCCAATGCTCGTATGTCTGACCGTAAAGGTCTCGGTCCTCACATCCACTTATCAGGGCCAAAGTCGTATCAACAAATCCAACAAGAAATTGTTAGTTACTTTAACTTTTTCTTTCTCCTCAACAACTTGAAATTATGTTTCTGCTTTCATGTTTTTGGTTTCATGTTTGATTGGTTTCATGTTTCTGGTTTACTTGCTATCCTTGCTTATAGGAAGAGGAATTGGGAAGACCAGTTAGTCTTGGTGAGGTTTTCATTAGGACACATACAAGGCCAGATGGTACGTATGTCGATAGGAAGGCGGAGAAAATCGTTCAAACATATGAGCAGAAGGTGCAAGAGAAGTTGTCTGAGCTCGTGACAGAGCCTTCAGAAGTTTCGGACGGTGCTTCGCAACCTCGTGCGCTAACAACAGATGAATATACAAGCCTCTTTCTCCAGGTAAAGTAACATATAGACTACACTTCACATTTATATAGTCTTGAATTTTGTCATTAAGGTTTTTCTCTTACTTTTGACAGTCCACTGAGTTGGATTCACGAGGAACTCCTTATGGAGTTGGAAGCCTCAAGGAGACTCTTCTCAATGGCAAGTGCAAGCAACCGGGAGACTCTTCATCGTTTGTTGCACTCCAAGAGCAACTAAAGGAAGCTCAACAGAGAATAGAAGAGCATGCAGCTTATAATGAACGGCGTGATGCTGAGATTGCTGTCCGTGAAGCAGAGCACTCCCGAGCTGCGGCTGAGCAAAAGGACAAGCTTGAGCACTTATCCTTGGTGGAGAAGTACCTGCGACAAACAGATCCGGCGTTTCTAGACTTCATGGCTTCTCAGTCAGCTCCAGCAACAACTGCTTTGCTTCCATCAACCAATCTTCCTCGACCAGATCCAAGAACAACCCCATCTGGTTCTGGTTCTGCTTCTTAGGTTATGAACCTTGCTACTTGTGAACTCATGAATTTATTATTTTTGTTTACGTTTTCGCATTTCTTATGGAGGTTGAATACTGTAGTTAAAATTTTTAATCAAATGTACTGAGTTTGAATCAAATTTCTTTAATTTTGTAACACGGATTACCAATTGCGAAACAAAACGAACACCATATTCTTAATTTGCTTTCGATTTCAGTCACTAAACAGTAGTCCGTTAGTCGCCAAATAGTCGCAGAAGAACAGCTGATTTGTCGCAAACTATTTACATCTTCGCAACTTGATGTTCCAATTAGTCGCCAATTAGTCGTTCATTAAGTCATAGAATAGTCGCTAAATAGTTACTAACATTTACGACTACTTCGTGACTAAAACTTTCCGACTTCATCTATACATATTCCATAGTCGTTAACTAGTCGCAAATATAGTCCCCTATTAGTCGCCAATTAGTCGCATAAGAGTAGCTAATTTGTCGCACAATATTTACATCTTTGCAACTTGATGTTCCTATTAGTCGCCAAATAGTCGTTTTATTAGTCGTTAAATTGTCGGTAAATAGTAACTAAAATGTACGACTATTTAGTGACTGAAACTATCCGACTGCATCTAGACTCTTTCTATAGTCGTAACCTAGTCGCAAAAATAGTCGCCGTGTAGTCGTAAAGATTTGCGACTACTTTACGACTACTAAACGGCTACACAGAGTAGTCGTAATGTAGTCGCTATTTAGCGACTAATTTTACGACTACAGACTTTAGCGACTAAAGATTAATGACTACATGGTTTAGTCGCATAGTAGTCATAACATACCTTTTAGCGACTAATTGGCGACTACTTCTACAGTCGTAAAAACGTTGTTTTCTTGTAGTGGGACAAACTCTAAGCCGGGTACAGTAAGAGAGGAGGCCATGTTCCTGATTTTGTGTATATTCTCGAAATTACCTGGTTAGGTTTTGTGTGATTCCTGGAATGTCAGATTGATCACTTGCGATCTTTTACGAACGGTAGGTATATGAAATTCCCGAACAACCCTTATAAACGGAAAATAATGAAATTCATGAAGATCCACAAATCGAAGAGAAGGAAAGGGATCTAGCTTAGAAAACCCAGGAAAAAAAGAAGCAAAATCAATGAGAAGAGAAGTAGAGAGACGACACAGAAGGAAAGGGATATAGCTTCGTATATATATAGTTAATTAGGTGTTTGAACATACAATGAATTACCAGTAGTCTAGTGGTAGAATATTATCTTACCATGGTACAAACCCGAGTTCGATTACCGGCTGGTGCATAAAATAATTTAACGACATTGAGACCAAAACGACGTCGTTTTGGTCTGAGCAATTAAAAAAAAAATTGGTTTAATTATCATGTTTATGCATCTCATAATGAATTCATGATACCACATACATATTTGGGCTTTCTTATCCTTTTCACCACCCTCTTGTTAGCTCAAATAGCCGATTCCCACACTACAAGAAAACAGGGGTATTTCCGACGGCCAAATACGTCGGAAATCTGTCGGAAAAGGCCTTTCCGACGGATTTAAGCTGTCGGTTACAGTTCGTCGGAAATGTTACTTCCATCGGAGAGCCGTCGGAATTTTCCGACGGATTGTGGGCGTCGGAAATCCGTCGGAATTTTCCGACGGAAAACTGACGGATCACTTTCCGACGGCATTTCCGACGGATATTTGATCGGAAATGCCGTCAGAAGTCCGTCGGTTGGCCGTCGGGTATTTCCGACGGAATTACGACGGATATATTACCGACAGCATTTCCGACGGATAAGTGATCGGATGAATTTGTCGGAAGTCCGTCGGAAATATGTTCCGACGGAGTTACGACGGATAATTGATCGGAAGTTGTCTCGGAAGTCCGTCGGTTCTTCGTCGGAAATAGGTTCCGACGGATTTACGACGGTAACTAATTCCGACGGATTTTCGACGTAATTGCGACGTATATAAAATAAATTATATTTTGAATTTTATTTAATAATTTATTTTTTTGAAATTTATAAATTAAAAATTTATATATTAGAAATATAAATTAAAAATATAAATAATAAATATTTAAATTCATTAAACAAAATTAAAAAATTCATTACACATTAAAAAAAATTGTTTCACAAAAAAAAAACATTAAAAGAAAATATTTAAGCGGTTGGAGAGTCCGCGGAGTCGTCGTCGGGATTATTATCCCGAAACATATGCGGGAAACATTGCTGCATCATCTTCTCCAACGAGGAGAGCTTCTTATTGGTAGACAGTTGCTCCGTCCGTAGCTCTTCGACCTACTGGTCACGGTCTTTCACCGTTTGGGTGAGCTTCTCGATTTCTACCCGGTACTCCGAAGGATAACGAGGAAGCGAGGAAGAAGATTCCTGGGTCGGAAGGGTGCCTAAACCAGCGAATCGACCTTTCACTTGCCGGGTTTGCTGCGAATAATTATAACCGTTAATAATTTAATAACGAAAATAAAAAGAAAAAGAAATGAAATTAAAACTTACCTCAAGTACAATCTGGTTTATCTCTTCCCAGGATAAAGAGTTCGAGGACGACGATCCGTCGATAGTGAGCTGCGATATTGGTACTTCACGGTCCAGCTTCGTCTTCTTGCTCTTCTCGACAACATCCCGCATCCCCAAGTCATGTATCTGACCGGTTTTCTTGTTGGTGTGTTTATGCTCGATGAGTTTAAGATAATCGGGTTCGGAACCAGATTCTTTCGCCTGGGAAAATTTGTTAAGTTAAATAAATATAAAAAACAGAATTAGTAATAAAAAATTGAAATTAAACTTACCATTTCCATCGCTTCCCGTTCGATGGTCTTTGCGCCCCCGTTGTGGATGTAGACCCCTTTCCCGCCTCGTTGGCTATTTTGGTTCTTCGACTGTTGGTTGGAGGACTTTTTCGTCGCAGGCCTACTCCAGTACTCACAGAAACCATTTCAGACGTCGTCGTCAAGGTCCTTCGGCTTGTCTCTGTTGTGCTTCCACTTCTGCTTCCACTCGTACATGTGCTTCGAGTACGAGTTTGCGGCATACTTGTCGAATGTGTCAAGGACTTTGCACGTATGATGAGAGTCCCACGTGAACTCTTGCTACAATTTAAAAAAAAATATATGTTACATTTCAAAAAGAAAAATTGACAAAATGAAATTAAAAATAAATAATAAATCAATAAATAACTTACAGCGAAAGTCCGGTGCCACACGTATTTTTCCTCGGTAGGCATGTCCGAATACTTCTCGTACGGTTTGTCCAACATGTTGTGGAGCATCGGTAATATCGCCTTGGTGATCTGAGTCGACAGCTTAAACCTGAAAACATTATGAAAAGATATAAATATGTTAAGTTTAAAAATCTAAATAAATTGAAATAATGTACAAAATTTATCTTACCAAGTCCCGTCCTCAAACTTCGGGTCGAGTCGGATGCAATGGCCCCGGTTAGGCTGCTGGACTAGCTCCTCGATCCGAATGTTGCTCCGAGCAGCGGATTGCTGGGAATCCGGGATGTGAGTTCCCGAGCTTGTTGGTCCCGGAGGCGTACACCGAGAACCCCGAGAACGGCGTCATTGGTTGCCGCCTCCCAACTGAAGTACGTCGTCGTGATCCCTGCGGAAAACGGTAAAATCGTTAGTAAATTAACAAAAATTTCAAAAGTTACCAAAAATTTTGAAATTTCCGAAAAGAAATTTAGAAAAATTCAAATTTTTCGGAAAATTCAAATATTTCCAAAACATTAAATTTTTCAAAAAATTCCAAAATTTGGAAAAATATTTTAAAAACGGTTTTAATATATACAAATATTTGAAAAACGATTTATTACTAAAAAATATATTAAAAGTGATTTTATGACAAAACAAATATTTGAAAAACGTTTTTATTACCAAAAAAAATATTTTTACATCAACTTTAATATATAGAAATATTTTTAAAACGTTTTTATTAGTTAAAAAATATTATAAACGATTTTAATATATACAAATATTATAAAAACGTATTTATTACTATCAAAAGAATTTAAAAACAAATTTAATATATACAAATATTATAAAAACGTTTTTATTACTTAAAAATATATTATTAACGTTTTTAATATATACAAATATTGTAAAAATGTTTTTATTACTAAAACAATATTTTTAAAACGATTATAATATATACAAATATTTTTTAAAATTTAAACAAGATCTACAAACGTTCTTAAAATATTTTTAGAAAATCAAACAAGATCTAAAAACAATTTTAAGATCTACAAACGTTTTTAAAAAATCAAAAATATGTTTTCTAGATCTAACAATTCTAAATCAACAATCTAAACACATAAACCCTAACACTAATATTATTCTACATAACAAATTCTATTCTAACCACCTAACAATACACATAAATAGAATTCTAATAACCTCACTAATATATTCCCTAAAACTAACAAGATCTAAAAAAATTAAAGGAATTGATGAAACTTACATGGTTTTGAGATGAGAGTTGAGGAATTGATGAAGAAGAGTTGAGGAATTGAAGAAGAAGACCGAAATTGAAAAGAAGAAGAAGAGAAAAGAAATTTTCGGTGAGGAAGAAGAAGAGAGAAGAGGGAGAAGAAGAGTCGGAAGAGAGAGAGACATAAGAGAGAAATAAGGAAAAAAACTTACGCTTTGTCGATATATATCGATGTCCGTCGGAAATCCGTCGGATTTCGAAAAATAATTTTATTTACGCGGTTGATATTCTCGCGGTCTCGAAAATATCAAAGTCCGTCGGAAATCCGTCGGAAATTTCCGACGGATTTCCGACGGATTGGAGAGATAAGGTATATTCCTTGCATGTTTGTCGATTGGCCAGTCAACAGGCACGTGTCATATATGTCCTAACCGTCGGAAATCCGTCGGAAATTTCCGACGGAAATAGGGTATATTTGGGGTTTAGGGTTTAGGGTATTTTTATATGATTTAGGGACATGTAATTTACATGTTTCATTCAATATATATATTAAGTTCATCAATATTAAAGGCTTTGTATGATTAAAAAAATTATACAACATCAAAACATATCATTTCACATAAATCAACTATATCTTATACTATAACTTATACAAACACTTCCATCAAATTTTATAAATTCTATATAACACATTTTTTTGAAATATGACAAGGTTAACCTATTGTATATACATCATACAAGTATTTGTAAACATTTTCCACAAAAAAAAACCAATACCATATACCCTAAACAAGATTTTTGAATATATCCGTCAGAAATCCGTCAGAAATTTCCGACGGATTTCCGACGGATTTAGTTACCTCGGCTAAAACCGAGTAAGTTTGGGTTATAGCGGAGGCATTCAGTTTTAACCGAGGTAACTGAATCCGTCGGATTCAGTTGCCTCGGCTAAAACCGAGTGATTGGGTTATAGCCGAGGTAACTGAATCCGTCGGAAATTTCCAACGGATTTCCGACGGATTCAGTTACCTCAGCTAAAACTGAATGCCTCGGCTATAAATATGTACTTATAAGGACTTTTTTTTTATTTCCGCTTTTGTTACACTTAATCAAATGTCTAAGTTTATAAAACTTCGACATAACTGATATATTACACATTACAATTCTAGTTCAAATATAAGTACATATTTTACGGTGCAAATTTTATAATTAAAATTACTGTCAATCCGATGATGAGTAATCTGATTCTCCTGAATCGGAAGGTTCCCTAAATTCGTCAAATTCTTCTTCTGAATCCTCAAATACCGGATCGTCCGCCTGTATGGTGAAATCAACGACAAGGTCGACATCAAGGGAATGCTCGATTGAACCCAAACCTACGGAGGTTTGTTGGAGGGGTTCATGATCAGACATCCCATGAACTCTACCTCTCGGGTTTATCGATGTGACTGTAACCCACGGGTCTTGCTTGTTTGTCACCCGAGGATAGGGAATGTAGCATACCTACACCATGTAAAAATTTAACCACGGGAATGCAACAAAACTAAATTAAAAATTAACGTAAAAGAAAAACAAACCTGGTCTGCTTGTGATGCAAGTACAAATGGCTCGTATCTCTGGAGTTTTCTTCTGCTATGTAATGATGTAACACCAAATTGGTCATGTCGTACACCGCTTCCTACTAATGGGTCGTTCCAGTCGCATAAAAATGCAACGCATCTTAGACCGAGCATTCCCGGGTATTGAACATCGAAAATCTCACGTACGACACCATAGTATACAAGATCACCTGACTGAGTTGATACACCGTAATCTGAAGTTGTCGCACTCCTATCATCCCGAAGTATCTTAAAAGCGTACCCCCGTGTGCTATACATCACATGTGACTGCACGGTTGCTAGTGGAAATCGCACAATTTCTTCTGACCACGTGGGAAATGTTTGTCCGTTAGCCTTCTCTGTCGTCACCTGCACAATTAAAATAAAAAAACATCAAATAAATCTTTCATTACATATGATGATTATTAAAAACAAGGCAATTAAAAGACTTACATAATCCCTTAACCAACGTCCGAACTCTTCCTGTTTGAGCTCGATTAGCTCGTCCTCTGTTTTGTTAGGAAATGCAAAATGTTGATAAGCCATATACATCCTGTGAGATTGAAGCAATTATCACGTTAGTACATATATATATAATCAAGAACCCAATAAGTAATTAAAAATTTGGTTCAATATAATACCTCTCATATTCATCAACTCCGTCGCAATTTGTGAGAATATACATATGCAAATGCTCTCGCTCATGTGGTGAAAGTCTCCTCTTCTTGCCTTTTCCACTAAGTCGTACAATCTCTAAAAATATATGAGGTACATCGACCGGATAGAAAGGTAGGACGCCTCCGTCATCATGTCGAGCTGCTCTACGACTCTTTGTTTTGACTTGTGATGGAAAGTAGGACTCCGCAAAATGTGAGGTTTCTTCATTGATGGTCTGTGCGACGATAGAACCCTCCACTCTGCTCAAATTTTTCACGTTCTTCTTTAGATGTAACATATACCGTTCGAAAGGATACATCCAACGGTACTGAACCGGGCCCCCAAGCTCTGCTTCTCGAGGGATATGAATTGTTAGATGTTCCATAACATCAAAGAATGAAGGAGGAAATATCTTCTCCAAATTGCAAAGGATTACAGGTATATTAGCCCCAAGATTGCGGATACCGTCTGATGTAAGAGAGCGAGAACATATATCTCGGAAAAAGGCACCAATCCCTGCAAAATATGGATAACAAATGAATAATTAAATAATGAAGTATATATTGTATAAAGTAGTAAATAAATAATTTCATGATTAATTGTACCTGCAATTGCTTCGTGGACATTACGTGGTAGAAGACATGCAAAGGCAAATGGAAGGAGGCGCTGCATCACCACATGACAATCATGACTCTTCATCCCAGTAAACTTCCCTTCTCCATGATCAACGCAGTTCCGAAGGTTAGATGCGTATCCGTCCGGGAATCTAACACTTTCGGCAATCCAGTAAAAAACTCGGCCTTTGAAGGTTCATCCAAACGAAAAGCCGGGACCGGAGGCTTCCCGTTCCCTGTCGCATGTAGTGCTCTACGAGAATATATGTCTGGAAAGTCCAATCTAGACTTCAGATTGTCCTTCGTCTTCTCTTTGACATTGAGAACGGTGTTCATAATGTTGTCGAAAAAAATCTTCTCAATGTGCATGACATCCAGATTATGCCTCAAAAGATGGTTCTTCCAATAAGGCAAATCCCAGAAAATGCTCCTCTTGTGCCAATTATGAACGTTGCCACAACCATCAACAGGATGATGCATGTTACCACCACAATCAACGGTCCTCTCTGCACCAAAATCTCTAAACTGAGTCAACAAATACTCACCATCTAACTCAGGAGGTGGACCATCAAATACTTTCCGGTTCTTCCTAAACAATGTGGTGTTCCGACGATAAGGATGATCGCTAGGTAGGTATCGCCTATGACAATCAAACCAAGACGTGTTCCGTCCGTGCTTCAATTGGAACGCATCAGTGTTATCTTGACAGTACGGGCACGATAACCTTCCGTGCGTTGTCCATCTTGATAACATGTCATATGCTGGAAAATCGCTAATGGTTCACAAAAGTACCGACCGCATGATGAAATTTTGGTGACAAGAAACATCAAACGCTTCAATACCTTGGTCCCATAACATTCGCAGCTCATAAATCAATGGTTGCAAAAACACATCAAGTGATGATCTCTTCGGATGCTCTGGTCCATGAATGAGAATGCTAAGGAACAAGAACTCCCTTCGCATGCACAAAGATGGCGGCAAATTGTAAGGTGTTACAATTACTGGCCACAAAGAATATTTTCTGTCGTGCTTCCCAAAAGGGTTGAAACCATCGGTACATAATCCAAGGTATACGTTCCTCGCCTCAAACGCAAAGCTGGGATAAATGGATTGAAAATGTTTCCATGCTCCTGCGTCTGACGGATGGGCGATTTGTCCATCTGTTGTATGCTCTGCATGCCATCTCATTGCTCCCGCTGTGCGCTCTGACTGATATAACCTCTTCAATCTCTCTATTAACGGTAAATACCACATCCGTTTATATGGCACTGGCACTCTTCCACCTGTTTCCTTATACCGAGGTTTGCGACAAAAACGACATGTCGTACGGTCTGCGTCCTCTCTCCAGTAGAGCATACAGTTGTCTATGCATACATCTATCATCTGATACGGAAATCCTAGACCTTGAACAAGTTTCTGTATCTCATAGTATGATGCTGGTGCAAGATTATCTTCTGGCAAAATGTCTTTCACAAAATCAGCGATTGCATCCACGCACTCCTCACTCAAATTGAAATCCGTCTTTATACCCATCATCCTTGTTGCAGTTGATAAAGGGGAATGTTCACCTATACACCCATCATATAACGGATGTTTAGCCATGTCTAACATATCAAAGAATCTCCGAACTTCTAAGTTAGGTTCTTCTCCTCTATCTCCATACTCAGCAACCGATGGTATACTTTCACGAAATGCATCGTTCACCATCTGAACATGACCTACATCACTTTGTACTTCCATTGCGGGTTCTTCTAAGCTAGTGTTATCCCCAATATAATGTTCACTAGTACTAGTATAATTATCCACCATTGTATCATTTTCTCCATGATAATACCTAATCTTGTAACCCGGCATAAACCCATGACAATACAAGTGTGACCATACTTCAACTATCACGATAAATCTACGATTCCCACAATTGGTACAAGGGCAATAGATTTTACCGGTTTTTTTTGCTTTCTTCTGCATACCCGCAAATGCCATGAATTCATGTAGACCTTCTTTGAATTCCTCCGTAACTAGGCCCGTGTCCGGAATTTGATGAGGCTTGTCCATCCATGATCGAAAATAATTTTAAGGATTTGAAGAAGACATTTTCGTAAGGAACTAGATAAGAGAGATTTTTTTTTGTGATTATAAATGAAGCGTGGATACGTTTTTATAAGGAAAATTTTGTGCATTTTCTGACGGATTTCTGACGGATTTTCGACGGATCTAAAGTAGATATTATCGATGTCGGCAACCATGTCGGCAACTATGTCGGCAAAGTCACATTTTGTCGGAAATCCGTAAGAAATTTCCGACGGATGGGCTTCGTTGGAAATCCGTAAGAAATTTCTGACGGATGGGCGTCGTCGGAAATCCGTCGGCAGTATGTCGGCAACATCAGCATTGCTCGGAAAGTCATCGGAAAGTGTCTGACGGATTATGGTCGTCGGAAATCCGTCGAAAATCCGTCGGAAATTTCCGACGGGATAGTTTTCCGACGGATGAGAAGTTTGTCAGAAATCCGTCGATAAACCGTCGGTAATTTCCGACAGAATTATCGCCGTCGGAATTTCCGTCGGAAATACCCCTGTTTTCTTGTAGTGCCATCATTGGAACGGTTAACCATACTCTTAACTCACCCTTTTCAAGCCAAATCTTTAGTGTGCGAATGTAAGACCTAATTTTTCGAGTAAGCTTGGCAAAAAGTGTTGAGTTTAGGGCGACAAGGATAGGTTTGCATGTAGATCTAGTCCGACATCAAGGGCTAGACTAGGCTAGGCTAGCTAGGAAGAGAAGTTTTGGGATTTAGTATGACTGAAAGTGTATAATCGATGAGATTATGGTGGAAAAGAGAAGTGAGTCCAAAGGTGAACGAAAAGGTAAAAGGGGAATGCAATTGTGAAGTGGTTGGTGCAAGGGTATGATGTTAGCTCTTAACACTAGATTTAGCCTCAAAAAGTTCAATGAAAAAAGAAAGAAGCCAAAAATTGGCTAAAGCATCAAGTGATGAGAAAAGGAGGCAAGGAAAAGAAAAGAAGAGTTAAGGAAACGACAAAGAAAAGCACCAAGTGACAAGGTTCAATAAAGAAGAAGAAATTCCCGAAGTGAAAAAGATGAAATGGAAGGAGAAGGAAACCGTGTGGGGCATGAAGGCAAAAAGGCCTTATGAAAAAAAAAAGGGTAGCTTAGGTTTGGGACTTCACGGTTAGAGATGCTAGGGATATTGACTTCTTAGGCATTGGGTAGATGCAAATTTATCCTTGTATGCATAGGTTGCCTTTTACTCTTAGTATTTTGCTAAATCTTGCTCATTCATAGAGAGATCTCTTGCGTTGGAGTAACCACATACATTTGAGATCATCTTAATCTCAAGACCTTTACCATAGCCAAATGAATTCACTTGCCTTGCATGAACATGATTCACTTGAAACAATTAATGAATGTCAAATGATTGGATGATAAGAATACTTGTGTAGGTTGAGGCTTGAGCTTGAATCATGTATGGATAGATATGGCTAGCACTTTTTGAGTAGACTTGTTTGATCGCATTTTAGAGCTAGCAACTTGGATATTGAGTTTGAATTCGTTTGGTGATACTTGTGGATTTGAGCTCCCACTTTCAAACCTCCTCCCTTCTTGTTCTTGTTTGTTTGCTTGAGGGCAATCAAAGGAATAAGTTTGGGGGGGGGTTGACATTATCATATTTTACCTCTTCTAAGCATTCATTTAGCCTAGGTTTTGCCCCTTTTTGCATATAACTCATAGCATTCCTCTTGTGTTTGGTTCTCATTTAGAGTTTAGGTTGTTCATACTAGGTCCTAGAGTGTCTTGCATGTTTTAGAGTGTGTTTCTAGGTGATTGGAGGATTTTGGAGACCTTGAAGGATCTTACACTTCGACGTGGGTCGTGAGGAGATAGCTAGGAGCAATGAAGAATTCGGAGTGACCATACCGGCCTGCCATACCTGGCCGATCTCACCCGGTGTTGCAAGGAAGCAAAGGCAGGGGAAATACCGGCCCGTCACACCCCTTGATGGCTGACCGGTGTGCAGCTTCAGGACACGGAATACCGGCCCGCTCTCGTCCGGCATGTCCGCTCGGTACTCAGCCAACATAAGGACATGCCAAATACCGGCCATCCACACAGCCCCGTCTTGACCCGACATGGAAGCTCTAGACCGAAGACCATCCACACCGGCCCGCCATACAGGACCACCACCGGCCGGTGGGGTTTAACATGTTCTTCATGGGATTTGTTGGATTCCTAATGGTTAGTGAGTAGTCTCTTAGAATCTAGGGATGGGGTTGATTTAGGGTGATCCAATGATTGATTTATGATGTTTATGATTAGATTTATTGATTTCCCTTCTTGCTAAGTGATCTTAATGCTAGATTGAGCTTGAGAGAGTCAATCTAGATCTTAGGGAATTTCACACCCACAAGATGTTTGATGAAATTCCCCAAAGAACTTAGTAAGAGACAAACATGCTTAACCTATGAAAGTAGTTGTTTAAGGTGTTTATTGGTTGATTTGAATGTTGATTTTAATGCTTGCTAATCATCTTACCACAAATGAGAGTTTGTTCTTGATTTGGTGATTAGCAAAGTGATTAGTGCCTTGAGAGAGGATTAGTCAATTTTAGTAATCTAAACCTAGGGATTAGCATTGTGTGTGTGATTGAACATCATTGATTAGTCAATGGGTTGATCTAATTCCATAACCTCATCTTTGGATTTGCCTTATTATAAATTTGTCATTCTCGTTTAGTGCTTATTCGATCTTGTTACTTGTTTACTTTGTTTAATTTGAATTGGGATTGCTAGAATTGAAACTAAAAATAACTTTGTGTTGCTTGAACTAAGTAGCTTTATGCATTCTTAGTGATTGAGACAAAAAACCAATTGGATTGATACCTTAAATACCACAATGACATGAGTGGGATTTGATTAATTGATACGCAAAAATCTTACTATCAATAGCTGATATATCATGGTTTTTACCCCGTTTAAGCCATGATATAAGTCCGTTTTATCGAGTCTTTATTCTATTATAGAGTCTTTTAGAGTCTTTTACAGGTTTTAGCACATTTGGAGTATTATTGGAGATATTGGAGTTTTATGGAGCATTCTGGGGCGAAACTGAAGTCTGGTGACTAAGTACCTGATCGAAGCGTCAAGTTCTGTAGTATGTTCCAATGGTTGGGCTGTTCGCCCATTAAAGCGGTACGTGAGCTGGGTTCAGAACGTCGTGAGTCAGTTCGGTCCATATCCGGTGTGAGCGTTAGAGCATTGAGAGGACCTTTCCCTAGTACGAGAGGACCAGGAAGGACGCACCTTTGGTGTACCAGTTATCATGCCCACGGTAAACGTTGGGTAGCCAAGTGCGGAGCGGATAACTGCTGAAAGCATCTAAGTAGTAAGCCCACCCCAAGATGAGTGCTCTCCTATTCGGACTTCCTCAGAGCCTCCGGTAGCACAGCCGAGACAGCAATGGGTTCTCCGCCCCTGCGGGGATGGAGTGACAGAAGATTTCAAGTCACGACTTAATGAAGATTTGAAGAATTGCAGAACTTGCCCAGAAGACTTTGATATTTACAAGAAGACCCCAATTCGTGTTTAGACTATATAATTAGGTTTTACAGCCACTTTGTTGGCTATGCTTTATTTTACTTTGGTTTGAGAGAGAACTTTGTGAGGAAGACAAGTCTGAAACTTCCTTCGTCCGAGAGAAGATTTTGAACCCTCTTGTTACTCTTTCTGATTTATTTGATGATTTATTCTGTTATGTTGATTGTTTCATTCTCCATGTCTGAGTAGATCCACTTTAGGTTCAGGGTTCTCATAAGGGTTTTCTCTTAATGCTAGGTTGATTAATTAATTAGGATTCACCATCTGAATTAGTTCTTCGCCTTAGGTTGTGTTCAAAGCTAATTCTAGGTTGACGAATCTGGAACTTAGATCTTAGGATAATTGATTAGGCACGACAGTGCGATTAATTACCTGATAGAACCTTAGGTGAGCAAATTGATTATTCGCAAAGAGATTTGGTTTAATTGATTTGTGAACATATCAAACTCGGTATTAAAGCTGATTTAGACTTTAGGATTCGCAAAGAGATTTGGAATTCCTAAGATTTAGATTTAGATAATTCTCGCAACGACAGTTGGTTAATTACAGCGATGTAGAATGCTCTTGGTGTTAATCACAGCGATGAAACTGGCGAGGATGGCTAGATTGAACAATGATGTGAGATAATGTGTGTAGTCTGGGAAGCTGCGAATGTCTACGGAGAAGTATATGGTTGTTAGATTAAAAAGCTGGTTAGGTAACATTTGGGCGCTTGGGAAATTGGTCATTTCAATGTTTCAAGAACAGGTGAGTCTCTACGTTTTCAAACCTCTTTCTCTGGTTTAGTCTTCTATTTGCTTGAGGGCAAGCAAAGGCTAATTCCGGGGGAGTTGATATATCATGGTTTTTACCCCGTTTAAGCCATGATATAAGTCCGTTTATCGAGTTTTTATTCTATTATAGAGTTTTTTAGAGTCTTTTACAGGTTTTAGCACATTTGGAGTATTATTGGAGATATTGGAGTTTTATGGAGCATTCTGGGGCGAAACTGAAGTCTGGTGACTAAGTACCTGATTGAAGCGTCAAGCATCGATCGATACCCCCTGGTATCGATCGATACCCATCGCAGCAGATTTCAAGTCACGGCTTAATGAAGATTTGAAGAATTACAGAACTTGCCCAGAAGACTTTGATATTTACAAGAAGACCCCAATTCGTGTTTAGACTATATAATTAGGTTTTACAGCCACTTTGTTGGCTATGCTTTATTTTACTTTGGTTTGAGAGAGAACTTTGTGAGGAAGACAAGTCTGAAACTCCCTTCGTCCGAGAGAAGATTTCGAACCCTCTTGTTACTCTTTCTGATTTATTTGATGATTTATTCAGTTATGTTGATTGTTCCATTCTCCATGTCTGAGTAGATCCACTTTAGGTTCAGGGTTCTCATAAGGGTTTTCTCTGAATGCTATGTTGATTAATTTATTAGGATTCACCATCTGAATTAGTTCTTCGCCTTAGGTTGTGTTCAAAGCTAATTCTAGGATGACGAATCTGGAACTTAGATCTTAGGATAATTGATTAGGCACGACAGTGCGATTAATTACCTGATAGAACCTTAGGTGAGCAAATTGATTATTCGCAAAGAGATTTGGTTTAATTGATTTGTGAACATATCAAACTTGGTATTAAAGCTGATTTAGACTTTAGGATTCGCAAAGAGATTTGGAATTCCTAAGATTTAGATTTAGATAATTCTCGCAACGACAGTTGGTTAATTATACCTTAGTGATTTGAGTTCAAGAACCGCGCTAAATCTGAATCATGTTAGTTAGTTTATCTGCATTCATTGATTTCCAAAGAAATACCCTGAGCCTATCTTTCTCCCAATTGAATTACAACACTTTTAATTTACGCACTGCTTTCAATTACATCTGAATTGCTTAGCTTAATTCTCACCTATATAATCTATTGTGTGTTTCTGTGAGTCCTTGTGTTCGACCCCTAGCTATACTACGACAACTGCTTTAGTATCTAAATAGGGTATTAATTTGAGCATATCAATAGCGCAGGTCCTTGGTGAATGGTAAGTGAAGAGTGACGAGCTCGCCTTTGCGGACACTTCCCATGTTTTCTCTCGAGAATATGGTGTGCGCTAAAAGCTTGTGTAAGAAGCGGACAACGGGATGCGTGAGTAGGGAAGCTTTAGATCTTCTGTTGTCGTAGACGCCTTGTCCCATTATGCTCCATAGATCTTTATCGGGATCCTCTTCGGTGTGGATCTCATCAAGATATTGAAGCGTCAAAGCTTCACAAAGTTTCGGGATAGTTAGATCATAAGAATATCCATGTACGGTAAAAATAAGTGTACCATCATTCGCTCTCGGATTAGTGCGTCTCTTTTAACAAATGGTGACGGTCGCTAAGAATTCTTTGGTGAGATCTTCGAAGGTGGGAAGAGTGAGCTCCATGAAACGGTGAACATAGTGCGTTGTAAGAATTCTCGAATTTATAAACCTTAATCTGCAAGTGCACATAGTGCGTGTAGGACTTAGGGGTCGATCCACAGAGAATCTACGCATGTCTCCTGACACGGTCGAAATGGTTACCGACGTGTGGGTTTACCCTTTTACTAGGCTGCAAGAGTACTTCACGCGAAGTAGTATTTAGGGATCGAATCCACGGGGCAACGTTTTTTAATTTCTAATGACTCCTAAGTTGTGTCTAGACGTAAATAAACTCTTATGGGTTTTGTTTGTCACGATTGTAGCTAGAAAATAAACTAAATAAAGCGATGAAATAAAACAGAAAATAAGCAAGCAAATGATGAAAACAAGGTTGTAAAACAATTAAACGAAACGTTGGGCAACGGGTATTCTCTAGGGTTCATGGCCGATTTTTACAAAGAGTTTGGTAGGATTTCTAAATCGACCTTTTGTCATTTTTGGATTCTTGAACTTGGAACACAGACAATATGGGTAGTATACTTTCGTACACCCTACACACCTACAACTTTAATACTCGACTGGTAGCTTTTGACTCCGCCCGCACAAAAGGTTAGTGATTATACTCAAATGTCGTTAACGCTCACAACTCCTCCACAAGTATACTTTCGAACTCTTGTGACGGTTTTGCTCGTTTATCCTAGGTCAAGCATATGGATCCAATACTTTCACAGTTCTAAAAATTCCTAAGTTCAGTTGCAAGGAGATCAATCAAGCAAACATGCATTAAGAGAAAGGATAAAACGAAGAACCACAATTGGTATCCTAGTCTAAAAACTTAATAAGAAATCGAACCATGAGAGCCCCTTATACCTTATACCCAACAAAAAAAACTACTCAGCCATAGCTGAGGTAAACATTATCAATATATTGAAAAGAAAACAATAAGAAAAGGGATGAAGAAAAGCTTCTCTATCGAAGAGCTTGAATCGAGAATCTTCACTTCAAACCGAAGAACAAAGTTGCAAGAGTATTGCTTCTGCCTCAAAGCGTGAAAAAATGTCTATGGATTTGTTTCTGTCGTAAAAGACCTAAAAATAAGAATATATAGTCTTCACTTCGTTTAGGGTTGATGTGAAAAGACGGAATTGGCCTTGGGTGAAGAAACGAGATGTTTTGGTCGCAGCAGGGCTTGGCCGCGGGTGCGTGGCTTATGGCCGCGATGAACAGGGGTTTGACTGCGGGTCGAGATCTTCATACGCGGCGAACTGAAGCTTGGCTGCGGGTCGGATTCCTCCAGGGGCGGTGGTCTTCTCTTCGGGGCAGCTTCATCTGCCTTAAGTGCTTTGGGTATAATTAAGGATCCAACCATTGGATTGTCTCCAATCCAATTGCATTTGAAATCTGGTTGTATCTACTTTGGTGTGTCCAAATTTGATGATGATCAGACGGTGAGAATGTCTTCTTTGATTGCAAGACTTCTGACGGTCCGAGTTTATCCAAAAACGCACTTTTGTTCCGAAATGCACTCTTTTATCCCAAGTTACCTAAAATGTCTTTCAAAACACTAAAACATGGAAATCACTTGAAAACCATTGAAAACGGAGTTATAACACATGCAAAAGATATTAAAGTGATCCATAAAAATGGTCAGAACCGGTGTTATCATCTCCAAAACTCAAAAGATGGTTAATAGCAAGATAAGACAATGTGTTTGTGAGAGTGGTATCACGAATCCTAAGGATGCAAGCAAAGGAAATAAAAATCGGTTGTAAACTATAAGAACTAAACGCTGGGTCTTTAGAGATATCGCAGAGGTTATGATTGAATCAAACAAGTTAACAAAGCTTCTAATTGACTCTAGCTCAAACTTCCCTACACTCGAACATGGAATTATGGTTAACCTATTTTCATAGAGCTAAACACCTATTCTCTAACAAATTAACTACTCAGCGTTGGTTGGTAGCCACGCAGCAAATCACACAATAAATTCAAGTTCATCAATAAGTTCACAAAGCCCTATAAGTACGCTTTCGTATTTTATAGTGTAATTGCACTCCTAAGCTAGGTTCGGTTAATAAATTCAGCACAATAGTGGTTTTATCAAGCCTAAGATCAGTAACTTGTTCATGAAGCTAACTCCATGCAATAAGAACAACCCTAAGAGAAAGAACTTCTAGAAATCGAGATATGTTCAATACTTGTAATCTTTATCAATCACGAAATCATGTTTGATTAAAATCCCCTTAAACCTAACTAATAAAATACTCAGACATAACTATGCAAAGCAAACACGAGTTTATGATTTGCATAATCAGTAAATTAGAAAGAAACAAAAGGGTTCAAGAGAAATCCCTATCTCCCTAAACTAAGAACAAATAACAAAAATAAAAGAGTTTGGTGTCTCAAATTTGTAACTAAAGGAGGCACCCAAATTAGGGTGTCTAAAACAACATATTTATAGGTCTTGAGGTCTTCAAAAAGTGTCTAGGGCTTTTCCTTGTCCAAAACGAAAGTGGATTTGAAGAGGATTTGCAAACGGGTTTGATTCATGAAAAACTGAAGCTGGCCGCATGGAGCTCATGCCTGCGGTGAATGACTCTTTTGCCGCACTCACAAACCTTCTGGTCGCGGCCAAGAGTGATTTCTCCACACTCTTGCTTATGTTCGACATCTTGACGGGGCTTTAGTAAACTTCATGTAACTTGAGATTGAACCGTTGGAGCGTCCTCAAATCAATTGCAAATATGAAATTTGGTTGATCCCTATATATTGTGTCCAAATTTGGGTTTGATCAGACGTTGAGAAGGTCTTCATCAAAGATCGAACTTCTGACGATATGCATCTTTCCAAAAATGAGTATTTTGCTCCAATTTGCAATGCTTTTACTTTGATAACCTGGAAAGAGTCTTGCCATTACAAATATGTGAAAATCATAATAAAATGCTTGAAATCCGAGTGGAACACTTATTAAAGTGCTCGAAAAACAAAAAAAAATGGATAAAAACATTGTTATATCAAAAACGAATAAAAGAAAACGTCTTAGACTATACTCTTATCTTAGTCTTGTATGCAAAGTTAGCAATCCTCGGCAACGGCGCCAAAAATTTGATGTGCTCAGGTTTAAATTTATAAATCCTATGAAACTGCAAGTGCACAGTGGTGCGATGTATTACTTAGAGGTTGATACACAGAGACTGACACATGCACAACAAATCTATTAGGAAAAAATAAAGCTAAGACAAAAGATGGTTTCTGTGTGTGAGAGTGGATGATGAAAATTAGTAGCTAAATACGGTAAGAATGAATGCAAGAAGGCAATAAAAACAAGTATTGGGTATTAGAGAATTCGCAAGGGTTCATGAACTGTTCATTTAGGGAATCTAGCAATACATAATCGATTAGGGAACGTTCACGAACATGAATCACGATTTTATAAGAGATCTACTCTTACAGTACCTATTACTTGTGTCTAACAACCTAGTTAGTCAGCTCTTGAAGCCAATTAAGAGATCAAATACACATTAAGTTCATGTTCGATTGGTTTACAAAGATCTATAACTCAACTCTCTCAGGTTATAACTTGATGCTCATCTAATGCTAGTACAAGATGATTGATTCATAAATTTTGTAGCTCTATCCCCTTTAGATTAGTTAGTTCATGACTCTAACCACATGCAATAAGCACAAACATTGATGAAGAACTTCCTATAAGGAACTATCCTAGATCCAGCCAACTAAACGATCAATCAATGAAATTTCCTTTGAGAAACCCTTAAACCCAATATAAACTAATCAAACATGATGAAACAACGAATAAAAATGAATGAGAATATGTGCATAATCATAAATAAAAGCAAAAAAAATAAAGAGGGTTCATAAATCTTCTCTAGAAGTACAACAGGAAGAAATCTTCTCCCTAAAACATAAACTCCAGCTCATGGTGACTGTTTGGAGGTGTGCTTAGCACCCCCAATTAGCTAGGCCCATCTCAGCAAATAAAGCCCATCGAATCCAAGCCCAGCCAAAAGTCAACACATGGATCCACCGAGCTCGCGCTGACACTACACCAACTCTGCGCGAAGGGACCAAGGGAGAAGATGACACGTGGACGGTAGCTCGCTAAACAGTGCACACCGAGCTCGTGCTGACATCCCACCAACTCTGCGCGAAAGGACCAAGGGAGAAGATGACACGTGGAGGGTAGCTCGCTAAACAGTGTACTACCTGCGTAGGAACACGGTGCCGGACTCATCATAACCTATCCGCCGTAGAAACTGGAACGCACGTCTCAAGGTACCTTACCCGCGAAAAGCGCTCGAAGCGCCACGTCACCCCGGAATCACGGGGAGCAGGCATCATACCACTGCTATAAATACCCTTTAGCATGCATTTATGAGGGGGATCCAAATTTATTGCTCTCTCTCACATATTACTCCCTCTCTCTCTCTCTGCACTGTTGTAACAACATTATTTAGAACCCCGAACTGGATTCCATTCGGAATTAGTTCAAAATTCTAAATAATCTGTCTTGTTTCAACCATAAATACAAAGGACACGATCCCCGGCCTGTTCATCACATTCGCCCGACCTATCTCTCATAACTCCCGATCTACTCTTCGTAAAAGTTGTCTCCTTTCTACTTACGAAAATATCACCTCCTTTTCACACTATATTAAAACACTTTAATCTCCTCGGTGATCATTTGGATCAACAGTGACAATAAATTTGCACCATATAGTTTGAAGTGTGTCTTCATTGTTTATCATTTTGGAAAGAAAGGCTTGTGAATTTACGACCATGCATCTCGGAAACTTTTTGTTTCACGAGATGTGCTATTTTGCAAAGATGATTCCCTTCTCATTATAAGACAAGTTCTTTGAACAACGATGCACCTCCTCTGACATTTTCTCTCACGATTGATGATGATGATTTTGTTTTAGAAACTGCACCACAACCAATTTCAATTCCAACAACAGAAATGAATCAAATTGATACTTTGCTTGTTGATTCTCTGATAATTGCTGAAGCTCCGACTGAAATTTTTGAGTCCTCCATAGTTGAGCCAGCATCGGCTGACTCGACCCATGATGAACCAACACAACAAATCGGCCATGGTTTTCGAAAGCGTGTTCCTCCTATCAAGCTCGCTGATTATGTCATTCATATGGTCGATATTATATGTCCTACTGTCATGGATTCATTTTATCCCATCACCAATTATATATGTTGTGTTTGTGTTTCTACATCTCATCAAGCATATCTATATGCTCTCAGGACTAATGTTGAACCTAAGCATTATTCACAAGCTTGCTCATCGGGATGCTTCTTGTCGTGTTGTCCGATATATCAAGAACAATCCTGATCAAGGGATTCTTCATCGATCCGACAGTCCACTTACGCTCATTATTCGGTGCAACTCCGTTTGGCCGGAAAGCCCCATTACTCGACGATCACTTACCGGGTGGTTTATTCAAAATGGAAAAATCCTCAGATTTCTTAGAAGACAAAGAAACAACCGATTGTTTCCATATCTTCAGCTGAAGCTGAATATCGAGATATGACGTTTACCGCCAAAGAAGTCATTTGGCTTAAGGCTCTTCTTCTCATGCTTGGTGTTTCGGTTGATGATCCGATTCTGATGCATTGCGATAGCATGTCTGTGCCACTACTCCGGTTTTTCACGAGCGTGCAAAACATGTTGTGAGAAATTGGACTTCAGTCAACATACTACTTGGGCCAGTAATTGGGCCTTAGAAAGTTTGTAGGGTTTATTGGTTATAAATACATGTGTACAAATCAAGGAATACCTAATCCAAAATCTTGAGGATTCTGAGCGCCTTAGAGGTGGCTCGTAAAGCGTGAGTGATCTTCTTGTAAACCACATCGAAGGTGTGTTTTCCGATTCTTCATAGTGAATGTTCTGGATCCTGGATTCACCCCAGACGTAGCGGTTAGAAGTCGTGAACTGGGTGAACAATTCTTGTGTTATTAAATTCGTTAATCAAAGATAGATTAGGGGTAGGATTAAAGTTTAACGGTGAAAGCACGATTTGTCGGAAGAAAAAGATGAAGAATTTGGTTAAGGGAGTTAAAGCATCTCGGTGAAACAAAGGGTTTCAAGTTTACCTGGAAGCTGCTGGTCACGTGTGTTGAGAATCTGATTGGGAAAAATCAGAGAGAGTCTTCTTCTCTAGTTCAGGTTTCGATTTGAAGAGAAGAAAGCGAGCCTGATTTACGGGAGTTCGTGAAATCGGAGGCTAAGCGGTGGTTCTCAGGACTGAAGGAATCGCGAGGAGGTGCAGAGATCTCACCGGAAATCACATATGGTTTGTTTTCGAGGAGGAGACCGAGTAAGATCCAGGACTGGGATACGATATTATTATTCTCCGGCCAACATAAAGTCGGGATACAATATTATTATTGGGCCGAAACCGAGCAAGATCTAGGACTGGGATACAAAATATTTCTATTTCTTTCTTAGCCAGGGCTCCGCAGTTGATCCGGACACTGTTCATAGAACTTTGTGGAAATCGAATATTGGTAGATATTGGTTGTCTCGTATATATCAGAGTTTTATCCTTTGTTTTTTCTTATTTGCTTCTTTCTTTTTTGTAGTTCGGAATCCGGTTTATGGTCATCAATCTGGGAGGTGGTGGTACAACGCTAAAAGACTTCAAGAACTCGGAAGATCTCGTTGGCCCGAAGTCCACCAAGATAGGATCGAAAGAAAACTTCGCCGAGCTTCTAAAAGTTTGTCGAATCTTTTTTTTTATCTTATTCCTCCATCATATTTTTCCTTATTCATGACATCTATTTCGTTGATGTAGATGCTGATAGACAGCCTCGCAGAAGAAGAATGGGAAAGAAAAGCTTTCTGAATGGCCCGAACTACTCCCTCTTTTTGAATGACGTGACTATAGTCCCTACTGTATCGAGGGATGAGGTCGTCGGGGTTAGTTAGAACAAATTGGGGAATGTTGGTGATGATCCCAAGGTTTATTTGACTTCTCAGGTTGGTGACACCGAATTCGATCAGTCCACTAATCCCAAAGTGGCTCATCAAACTGTGAGATATGGGTCATCAAACTGCGTTGATGCGGTGGTTACTGAGACCAACCTTAATGTTGTTGAAGTAGCTGAAGGTGAAATGACTGTCATACATGTGAGTCGTAAGAAGAAAAGAAAGTTTCCCTCAGGTCGATCTGAGGAGCACCCTGATGATCCTTCTTGGGGTCAAATTGAGGTGCAGGACGGAGATAATACTCCGCTAATTCTTCATATAGATGTTCCTGAAATCGCCTTGGAAGAGAGGGTTGATCAGGATACTGAGGTCGGTGTTTCCAAAAGGTGCAAGAAGCGGAAGTCTTCGAACCCGGAGGATGCCCACGCAGTCTTCTTTAGCTATAAGAAAGACGTTCCTTTGATCAGTGATCCGACGTCATGTGCCAAACTATATCGTCAGTTTAAGTCTAGCGTTCTCAGCCTTCGACCATTGGATCGGCTCACTAAGGCTGAAAATTTTATGGAACTCGCTCGCTCCAAATCTCGGGTACCTTGTTGCTTCTGATTTCAGTATACTTGGTTGAATTTTTTTTCATTATCTAAATGTTTTTTCTTTCTGTTTTCGTTCCTTGTTTAGGTCGAAGGATTGTCAAACGACATAATCCGGTCATACGACCGTAATCTTAAGTCGCCTCTCCGGGATGTGTAAGGAGTTAAAAAACTCAAAGAGGATCTAGCTGAGGTGAAGGTTAAAACTGTTCAGCTTGAGGAGGACGTCACCGTGCGTGATCTGGAGCTCGAGACTCTCCGAGCTGAGAATGTGAGGGTGAAAGTTGAGGTACTCGAGGTTCATGAGGCCCTTAGTCACATGACTGTCAAGAAGCGAAAGGTCGAGGGTACCTTGAAGTCTGAGAAGAAAAGGCTCAAGGTTTACTGAGCCAAATGGGTGCAAAAGGAGAGGGGTCTCCGAAGGGACATGGCTATAAAGTTGCCTGCTCGTTTTGAGAAGATAAAGAAACATCTCTCTGAGTTCGAGGAAACGATCAAAGAGAAACTGACTTATAGTCAGGTAAAGGAGTTCACATCCCTAACGAGACAATCCAACACTTTGTGAAGGAGGAGAAGAGGTTGAACGACAAGCTTGAGGATGTGGATATCACCGAACTTGAAGATGATGACTTTAAGGTGTCTCTAATTTTGGATGATGGTGTTCCCGTAGGTCCTCCCCATTTTGATACTAATGGGACTGAGATTCCACCTGGCCTTAATCGGTTTGGATCAATGGATTCGAGGATGGTCCCGGGTTTGTCTGAGGAGATCAGGGAACATAATTTTCCTTGAGTTGTTTATGACTCTTTTCTTTTTTCTTTAGTCTTTTTCTTTAGAACGGTACCCGATGAGGCTTTTGTTGACTTGTTGCCCATGGGGGCTTTCTTTTCTAATCGCTGCTCGGGAGAGCTTGTAATGAATATTGGTATTTCTTTTTTGAATTGACTTGATCGATACAAACTTGAGTTTGGTTCATTGCTCTGCGAGTTTAGCTCGGTTTTTGGTACTTAGGATTTTTCTTTGATTTATTTTGAATGACTAATTAATTTGCGAACTATGGGAGCTCGACTTATTATTTGCGAGCGTATGAGAGCTTGGCTTAAGAAATTGCGATCGTTGTGAGATCGATTATATGGTCTCAGTAAGGTTGTAAAATTATACGATCCTTTCGAGTTCTCCGTGTACGAAATTGGTGTCGTACATGATACAGCCTTAGTCTGGGTACACGAGATGAACTCGACTCTGCGATCCATATAGAACCGATATAAGTTTTTGTGATCGTTGAGAGATTAGCTTATTTGTTTGCAATTGTTGATAAATTGTCTTATTAGTTTACGATTGTTGAGAAATCAGCTTATTTTTGCGAGAAGGCGTTCAACGTTACCATGGGAGCTCGGCTTAAGAATGAAAAGTGTGCTCCTTAAGATAATTCGGGGTTTTCATATCAAATTGGAGTATGCCAGATGGACTCGGCTTATTTAGCTCGGATGGTCTGAGAACGAATTTAATGCAAGACTGGCCCCAGCTTTAAGATGTGGATTATTTCACCACGTCACCATGTGGATGCATGCGAAATGGATCTCAGCTTTTTATTTTTGCATTCATGAGGAATGCTATCGATCATCTGGCCAAGATATCGATGTGTGGACTGTGAAGGTTTTATACTAAGTGCGAACAATGTGGGTTCAGCTTTTTATAATACGAACTGTGTGAGTTCGGTTTTGAGAGTACGAACTATGTGAGTTCGGTTTGAGAAATACTTAGAAGAAATAAATTTTATTAAAGTCATAGTTGAACTCGAGATGGGCTGCCTACGTATGATATGCTCAATTTAATACCCTAAAGTACTAAAGCAGTTGTAATAGTATAGCTAGGGGTCGAACCACAGAAGACTCACAGAAACGCACAATAGATTCTATAGTGTCGAATTACGCTAAGCCAAACAGTTGTAATTAAAAGCAGTGCAGAAATTAAAGGAGTTGTAAATCAATTGAGAAATATAGGCTCAGGGTTTTTCTCAGGAAATCAATGAATGCAGATAAACTAACTAACATGATTCAGATTTAGCGCAGTTCTTGAACTCAAATCACTAAAATATAGCTAACCAACTCTCGTTGCGAAAACTATCTAAATCTAAATCCCAAGAATTCCAAATCTCTTTGCGAATCCTAAATTCTAAATCAGCTTTAATATCAGGTTTGATATGTTCACAAATCAATTAAACCAAATCTCTTTGCGAATAATCAATTTGCTCACCTAGGTTCTATCAGGTAATTAATCGCACTCTCGTGCCTAATTAATTATCCTAAGATCTAAGTTCCAGATTCGTCAACCTAGAATTAGCTATGAACACAACCTAAGGTGAAGAACTAATTCAGATGGTGAATCCTAAACAGATAATTAACCTAGCATTCAAAGAAATCCTTTATGAGAAAACCCTAAACCTAAGGTGGATCTACTCAGACATGGAGAATGAAACAATCAACATGTTTGAATAAATCATCAATAGAATAGAAAGAAGAGTTTAGAGATCTGATCTCGGACGAAGGGAGATTCAGACTTGTCTCTCTAAAACCAAAGTAAAATCAAACACAGAAAATAAAAGCATAAAAAGGCATAGCCTAAACAGGTGGCTGAAAACTCCTATTTATAACCTAAAACACGATCTGGGGTCTTCTTGTAATTATTAAAGACTTCTGGGCACTTTTGCAATTCTCCAAGACTTCATAATTAGTCGCGGCCCATGAAATCTCGATGAGTGTCGATCGATACCAGGGGGTATCGATCGATGCTCGGTGCTCAGATCGGGCTCTTAGTCATCAGACTTCAGTCTCGCTCCAGAATACTCCAGAAAAGCTCCAATAATTCCAATTAAGCTCCAGACGTGCTATAACCTGTAAAAGACTCTAAAAGACTCCAAAATACTATAAAGACTCTATAAAAAGGACTTATATCATGGCTTAAATAGGGTAAAAACCATGATATATCAACTCCCCCAGACTTAGCCTTTTGCTTGCCCTCAAGCAAATAGAAGACTAAACCAGAAAAAGAGGTTTGAAAACGTAGAGACTCACCTATTCCTGAACCATCGAAAAGACCCTTTTCCCAAGTACCCAAATGTCACCTGATCAGCTTTCGATCTAACCACCATGTACTTCTCCGTAGACATTTGCAGCTTTTCCAGACTCCACACAAAATCCCACAGCATTGTTCAAGTAAAGCCCTCATCGCCAGTTTCATCTCTGCAGCTAATATTTAAGAACCTTCTAGACTCTTTACTAGACAATATCTTGACAAAGGAACCACCCTTTTTCACACTTTTTTGTATCAATTTCTCTCCTCCAGACTTATTTCTTATTATATCCTTATTATTATTTTTTATTTTCAGCTTAGCATATACATATCAAGGTAGGAGACGCGAGTATTGATGGTGTTTGCCACCAAATCCCCGGTTCTTCCCTCTCTATGTATCAAAGGATGTAGGCGAATAATGGCATCATAGGAAAATCCTAGCCTCGCTTCCAATCCTTTGTGTGATCATCCCCTCTTAAGTAGAATAATGGGATCGCTGGAAATTTTCCTAACCCTCTACTCAGAAGAAAATCATTTCAATCTTTTATGCTCTTAATCTATCAACTTATTTCAGGGGAGAGAGATACCATAATTCTAAACACACGGGTTCCTTTATCAGATATGAATGATGAATCAAGCTCTATGAACACTAACCACATTGATGAAGTGCAAAAATTTGGCTCAGGCTTCAGAAGAACTCTGCTGGAGACATGAATGTTTTCTAGTCAACTGGTCGGCCTTTGGATTTTTCATTAGTCGATCTAGAACTGATCCTGTAACACTGTGCACTCAAAAACAAAATCAAACCAATAGGTTCAAGCACAGGATCATCATCTCCAACAACTTTTGACTCAATAAAACAGTTTTGACTCGATAAAACGACTGACTCTAAGAAAAACGAAAACAATGTCAGCAGACACCTCCCCCAGACTTGAACAACACTGTCCTCAGTGTTATCTAGCCTAGAGCCAGTGAAAGAAACAAAGAAAAAGGATAGAACGAAGAGAAACAAGAAATTACCGTTCTGGAACAGTCGGTGTCGATCGACACACGGCATGGTATCGATCGATACCATGCTTAGATCGACTTTGTGAATTTTCATCCGCGATTGGTGTCGATCGATACCATAGGGGTATCGATCGATGCTTAGGCGATTTCGAGTTGCTCCTTGTTCATCCTGACACAGACTCAAAACAAACGAAAATAAAAATAAAAACGAATCAAAAACAGACTCACCAGTGGGTTGCCTCCCACCAAGCGCTCGTTTAACGTCAATAGCTTGACTGTAACGCCCTTCAGGCTGGATAAGAGTGAGAGCTTGCACCAAAACAGGCTCCATCACTTGACATTACTAGCTTCAGAGTTCTGCTTAGCATGCTGTCCACAAATTCCTGCCCTTTCTCTTTAAGCTCAGAAGTAAGAAGGACTCTGGCCTTGGAGAATGGCTTCAAGGCTCCCTTGCATTTGACCTTGTAATCAATCGAATTCCCATCACACTTCTGAGGAATCAGAGTGACATGGGGATTCTCGACCTTTTTGTTCTTGGCCTTCTTCTTCTTTGTTGCCTTAGTCTTCTTCTTGGGGATGTTGGGCGGTTCAGCTGGAACGTCTGTGACAGTAGGCTCATCAGGAGGCTCTTCCAGAAGATCAATTGCTAGCGACTCTCCTGTGATAACCTTGATGCTAGAGGCACGTGTGGGAATACTCCTAGGTGGAATGACATCATAGTAGACATCACTGTCAATGTAAGAGAAAGATAGTCTCTTATTAGGTGTGTCTATGATCGCGCCTGCAGTAGCCATGAACGGTCGTCCCAGGAGTATAGGCATACGAGATATCGCACCCATCTCCACAACCTGAAAATCAGTAGGCACCAGACAGTCTCCTACTTTGACCAGCAAACCATGGGTAGTACCGTGTGGAAGCGAGGTGGAGTTGTTCGCGAATGTGATAGATGCCTCTGGTGATCGAATATCAGCTCCTAACCGCTCTGCAATTGCCCTTGAGATGACATTGACACTAGCCCCTGAGTCGACAAGAGACTCTTTGAAATTAACTCCTGAGATGGAGCATGGAACAGCGAATTTCCCTGGGTCTTCCCTCTGTGTCAATTTCCGCGGTTGTAGTGAATTGCGAACTCTTTCTCCGATCACCTCAGGTGTTTTCATAACTTCTGGTCCGTTCTGAGAGGGGTATCGATCGATACCAGGTAGGGTATCGATCGACGCCATGCGATTTGAATCGTTTCTGACAGGTACATCTTCATCAGAAAGAAGCTCCACGTTCGGGTTATCCAGCATATACTGTAGTCTAGCAATCTCCCATTCCTCCCTTGTCAGCTTAGGAACCATAGGATAAGGCATCCTGGTTACATACACTCGTTCTGCAACGACCTTAGGCACCACAGTCGAAGTTTCAACTGTTTCCTCAGAAATCGCCCCGGTATCGACCGATACCAATGGGGTATCGATCGATACACGGGTTTTCGAATCCATTCGAGCAGATGTCTGGGCTGGTATCGATCGATACTGGGGAGTATCGATCGATGCTTGTGCGATTTCAGGAATGGCTTCGAGATTTTCTGCACGTAAGCTGATGGCATTGACGTGTGCATTGTGTGATTGAACCGCCTTTCCCTTGGAATTTGCTGCAGTCTGAGCTACTTGCGTCTCCAGCATCCTGTGGCTCGTATTTAGTGCCTCGATCCTTCCACTCAAATCGGTGTACATGGTGTCCATCTTACCATTGAAGGTGACCGTCATCTTCTCCTGCCCTTGAACCAGGTGTTCAAGCATAGCCTCAATCTTACTCTCAGGAGTTTTGGGTGGTGGGGATTGGTACCCTCCTTGGTGACCATAGTTTCGATTGGTGTTGTACCCAAATCGCTGACCCTGAAAACCAGAACCACCTATGTAGTTAACATCTTCCACCTCATTCTCAGTAGCAAAGTGGACGGCCTTTGTTGTCCTTCCCAGCAGAAGACTGTGCATAGAATCCAGCTGAGCTTTCACTTCAGCAATCTGTGACCCATCCATGTTACCAGCCAGCCTCTTGCGCTCGAAATCTGCGCTCTTGGTGCTACTGCTAGAGGCAAAGTTCTCAATCAACACAATAGCATCCTCAGGATATCTGGTGTTGAAATTACCATTGCTCGAAGAGTCCAGACCCATCTGATATCTCCAATCTACTCCTCTGAAGAAGATACCCAGCAGCTGCACATCAGAGTATCCATGATGTGGACAATCTCTCTGATATGATCTGAATCTTGTCCAAGCAGCCTTGAACGCCTCAGTAGGTCCTTGAGAAAATTGGGAGATTTTATTTCTCAGATCTTCAGATCTTCCATCATCGTAGAAGTTAATCAGGAAGGCTCTCTTGGTGTCCTCCCAATTAGTTAGCGATCCAGGAGATAGCTGCCTCAGCCAGTAAGTAGCTTCTCCACCCAGAGAGTAGGGGAAGAGCTTGCAGAAGAGATAGTCGTAGGACACTCCATTGCTCTTAATGCTAGTGACCAAGTCCTCGAACCTCTCTACATGGTCCATTGGATGTTCATGAGGAAGACCATGAAAGAGATGCTGTCCCACTAGAGTGAAGTAAGCAGGCTTCAGCTCAAAGTCATTCCTCTCAAACGCAGGAGGACGAATTGCTGAACGATTGGCGAAAAACTGGTCAGGCCTGTTGCATTCACCAATCGTCCTTCCACGATTAACCACAGCATTCCCTGCGTTGGCGCGCCCAGCTGGCGCGACAATCTCAACAACCGCAGCAGGGACAACGATGTTACCAGCTTCATCAAGTCGCTGCCCTCTCTCATTACACACGTGACCCTCTTGGTCTCTCAGAATTCCAGCTTCATCAGCTCTTAAAACCACTGGGTTGTTCATCCCTGATGTTTGCTTGGTCTTTCTGTTTGTGCGTTCCACAAACGCTAGCTGTTCCAGTGACAGTTCAACTAGTTGTGTGCTCTTGTTGCTTCTGGTTTCACGAACAGGCATACACCTGCAAACAAAACACTAGGCAAAGCACGTAAGTAACCAGAAAAATACGTTGAGTATCGATCGATACCAAGTGGTGTCGACCGATACCAACAAAAGAAGACGACGCGTATCGACCGATACTACAGAGTATCGATCGATACCGACGAACTTAGTCGAAATTCTAAACTAAAATCTAATGGCGAAATTGAGTCCCCGGCAACGGCGCCAAAATTGATATGCTCAATTTAATACCCTAAAGTACTAAAGCAGTTGTAATAGTATAGCTAGGGGTCGAACCACAGAAGACTCACAGAAACGCACAATAGATTCTATAGTGTCGAATTACGCTAAGCCAAACAGTTGTAATTAAAAGCAGTGCAGAAATTAAAGGAGTTGTAAATCAATTGAGAAATATAGGCTCAGGGTTTTTCTCAGGAAATCAATGAATGCAGATAAACTAACTAACATGATTCAGATTTAGCGTAGTTCTTGAACTCAAATCACTAAAATATAGCTAACCAACTCTCGTTGCGAAAACTATCTAAATCTAAATCCCAAGAATTCCAAATCTCTTTGCGAATCCTAAATTCTAAATCAGCTTTAATATCAGGTTTGATATGTTCACAAATCAATTAAACCAAATCTCTTTGCGAATAATCAATTTGCTCACCTAGGTTCTATCAGGTAATTAATCGCACTCTCGTGCCTAATTAATTATCCTAAGATCTAAGTTCCAGATTCGTCAACCTAGAATTAGCTATGAACACAACCTAAGGTGAAGAACTAATTCAGATGGTGAATCCTAAACAGATAATTAACCTAGCATTCAAAGAAATCCTTTATGAGAAAACCCTAAACCTAAGGTGGATCTACTCAGACATGGAGAATGAAACAATCAACATGTTTGAATAAATCATCAATAGAATAGAAAGAAGAGTTTAGAGATCTGATCTCGGACGAAGGGAGATTCAGACTTGTCTCTCTAAAACCAAAGTAAAATCAAACACAGAAAATAAAAGCATAAAAAGGCATAGCCTAAACAGGTGGCTGAAAACTCCTATTTATAACCTAAAACACGATCTGGGGTCTTCTTGTAATTATTAAAGACTTCTGGGCACTTTTGCAATTCTCCAAGACTTCATAATTAGTCGCGGCCCATGAAATCTCGATGAGTGTCGATCGATACCAGGGGGTATCGATCGATGCTCGGTGCTCAGATCGGGCTCTTAGTCATCAGACTTCAGTCTCGCTCCAGAATACTCCAGAAAAGCTCCAATAATTCCAATTAAGCTCCAGACGTGCTATAACCTGTAAAAGACTCTAAAAGACTCCAAAATACTATAAAGACTCTATAAAAAGGACTTATATCATGGCTTAAATAGGGTAAAAACCATGATATATCAACGTACCCTTGAAAAAGAGATCAAACCATTCGTAGTTCATATTACATCAATGATGAAAACGAGATCGATGAGCATAATGAAGTAGTAGCTCGGTGAGCATTTTTTTTTAGATTGGTGTGATGCCGATCTAGTAGTAATATAACTTGAGGTTCATTGAATTCCAAGATCGGGGAATTGAGGTTCTGCCCATCTCCATGAGTTACACCGGGTTTAACGACCTTCATGATCTGGTAAGGTCATTCCCAGTTAGCGCCGAGTTTACCCTTATTCTCCTCTTCGATATTTTGGAAAACTTTTTGTAAGACAAGGTCGCCGTCCTCGAAGTGCCTGCCTTTGACCTTTTTGTTGTAATAACATGTTTGTAGGGGTCAGTTTTCACCTTTCTGAGATTAACACTTCAGACGATGAGGAATACTAGCCCGACCCGAAACATGACAACATAACGTTCCTCAAAGATGCCTCACTTCACCTAGTAGAGCAAATCCGAGGTGAGGACGATACTTCTCAATCAAACTGAGGCCAACCCAGGACAGGTCGTTCCACTTCGGGGAAATAGCCGAGTCCATCTGAACGGTTATGGGCCGAGATACAAGTGTCCATCAACCTTTTTGGGTCGGACTAAGGGCCCAAGTCATCGTTTACCCTAATCAAATTTAGTTAGCCGCGCAAAGGAAGAAGGAAATATTCCTTTGAGGTTAACGTAAAGAGTACCGAGCTAGAGGAATAAATGAGACCGAAGCTGCAGCGAGACGACCTCATAGCCTCCCTAGAAATCTCACCTCGGTGGTCCTATCTTAAAAGACCTAAAGCTGAGCCGAGGTCGAAGTAATAACACCTTAACCAAACCAAGATCAAACTGGAAAAACAATTCATCATGTCCATAACTAGAGGTAGAACCGAGCTCATCAAATTACAGATGGACCGAGACGAATATCACACCGATTCTTGTGGGCCGAGTTGGAGGCCCAGATCATCGGTTACTCTAGCCTAAGTCGGTAGCCGCCTAAAGCAATAAGGAAATATTCCTTTTTACGTCCAAGAATCTCGGATATGAGCTTGTATAAATAGTATTCGTAATCGCTTGTAACAAAGGGCGGAAAAAAAAAGAAAACCCTAGCAATAGTTCTTAGCAACTTGTACTCTTACGCTTTCAAACAGCAATAAAACATCCATCTTTGGATCTCTTACTGTGTTTTTCCTCAAGAAACTTCGATTCCCTTTAAAAGTCTCGACAAAAGTTTGATTGTGTGTGTTTCGACTCTCATAGTTTGGCGCCGTCTGTGGGGAACTCTCTTTGAAGTTTTCTAACCCTCAAAACACCAGGAACGAGATCCGCAGAGATGTTCGGAGACCAGCAGAGAATAGGTGATAACATGAGTAACAACAACGGTGGCGGATCCGGAGGCAGCGGTAATGGAAACGAAAGAGTAGATCCCAGCGACACTCCTCCTGCAACAACAGAAATAACCTCGGTGCCTCTAGACGAATTGAAGAGCATGCTCACCTCGTTGCTGAAGAAGGTGGACGAGCAGGACAAGATAAACAAAACCCTATCGGAGAGGGTCGAGACATTGGCATTGGAAGGTCGGACCAGAGATCTGCATTCAGGATACCTCAGTTCGGGACTCCCACCAAGAATGCTTTCAAGGAGGCTCGGCCTTAACCCGACAGTACTCGAATTCTCGACACCGCCCACAAACTCGGAAAGCGGAAGATTGCCACCATTGCATCCATCCGGGGAGGTGACGACCACAGCGACGAGGACACTCCTGCCCAACCTGTTTCAACCGGATTAGAGGACGGAGCAACGAACCACCGAACATGTAGGATCACATCTCGGAACAATCGGAACAACCAGCGATGGAACTGTCCGAAGTGGAGGGAACAACACCTCGAGCCGTATCACAAGTGACGAACTTGCCTCGGCATTGGAAGGAGCAAGACCGGCGGGAGACACCCCTAGCTCGAACCAACTCGGCAAGAACTCAATAGAGGAAGAAGAAAATTTACTAAGGGTAAAACAAATGCGACGTGTCGAGGAGACGAGGAGATCAAATCAGAACCAACAATAATCGATGGAATCGAGCCGTGCCCAGATCATGGAACTAAACGAGATCAAAGCTTTATTGGCCCGACACAACGTTGAGATGCGGACTATCCGTTCAAAAGTACATCACGCAATCAGCGCGGCACCCGAGATCGATCAGATGCTTGAAGAAACACTAAGGACTCCCTTCAAAGCTCGGATCACCGAGGCAATCGTGTCCGATCCAGGAAAAATTAGGATCCCTTTCTACGATGGAACAACCGATCCGAAGGCCCACATCACCGCCTTCTGAATAGCAATGGGGTTATCTAAGCTCAAAGACAACGAGAAGGATGCTAGATTCTGTCTCCTGTTCGTGGAACATATAAAGGGAGCTGCCCTTGACTGGTTCGCGAGGCTGGAAAGAAATTCAATCGAAAACTTTCAGCAACTATCTTTTGAGTTCCTAAAGCAATGCTCTGTATTCATGGAACGAGAAACGTCTGATGCCGACCTGTGGACCATGGTACAAGCACCAACTAAATCGCTACGGAGCTTCATGGGAAGTTCAAGACGGTGGTATCAAAGCTGGAAGGTGTGAGCGACCGAGCCGCGCTCATCGCGCTAAAAAGGCACTGTGGTACAAATCGGATTTCGGAAGGGAAATCGCCTTGAACACGCCTCATACAATACAAGACGCATTACACCGGTGTTGGGCCCAAATTCCGCACCCAAAGTTCAGCTCGATTTAATAGGCCTGGAATTAAGCCCGATTCATAACTTGGCCTCGTAAAGCAAGGTCGCGATCTGGGAAGAAGCCGAGCATGTAGGAAAGGGGGAGATCGTTGGGAAAAGGAGCTCACAACAAATAGGTCAAATACATTAAATGCGTCCTCCCCCGGATCAAGCTGGGCATTTACTCGAAGATCACAAATTCAATTTCGCGCTTTGATGGAGATCAAAATGTTTTGTATTTTAAAAACTTGTATAAATAAAAGAGAGAGGTAATTGTAGAAGGGACCGGATTCTTGGCTAATAATAATATACATTTTCTATCTCAAACTCATCTTAGCAAGTTCTTTGTTATCTCTCTAAAAACATACGACCTGAAAAAGGCCAAAGATTGAGGTTGTGAGATTCTGCGCTCACAATTTGGCGCCGTCTGTGGGGAAGAGCAAAACAACTTCCTCTTTGTAACCTACGAAACTAACCACTCAAAAGAAGACGATGGCAGATACAACAAGTGCGGCGGTTTCTACATCAAATGGAGTCATAAACACCTCCATTCCTCTAACCCAATCCGCCGACATCGTTTCAGCAGACCTCGACGGAACAACAGGCGTTCCCATTACCACCTCGGGAGCAAGTGCCTCGACAGGGATCAACGACATTGTCGACCCCTCGGGACCTGCAGCCTTGAACCAATCGGCTCCGGATCAAATAGCTGAGATCCGGAACCTAATATCGTGCCTCATAGAGCAGAATCGCTCAATGGCAGCACGCCAGGACGACCTCGAAAGAGCAAATCGGGCGGGCACCTCTGGGAGGCTCGCTCTCCCACCTGGGGCGCAATCCCTTCTTGCCCATGGGTAGGGAGGATTGTCGTTCCCACCTCCACCGGTGACGAGACTAAACTTTTCCGATATCAACGCCTCAACCAGCAGGATGGTCGGCTCAGCCACCGCCTCGCAGTTCAACTCGACGATATCGGATCCCATATTCACTCCTTCCACGACCCAGGTTGCGGAAGGAGAGGTTACGCCAACAGCGACCTTACCAGGAGTAGACCCGACCTCGGATCTACTAACCAATCAGGTCCGCTCTGAAAACATAAACGAGATCCGACCTACCGGAGAATCCCTGCTCCGCTTCCCGAGCAATAACGAAAACCACTTGGGATCCGGCAGCTCACATGGGTTCGAATCAATCAAGAAGTATTGCGAAAAAACGAACGCCGAGCTACAACGAATGAGATCACAGGTCCACGCTGCTCTAAGCTCAGCACCTGAGATAGACAGGGTAATTGACGAGGTCAATCAGACCCCATTCACTTCACAAATCGTGAGCCCTTAGCTCGGCGATATCGGGAACATCCGATTTCCTAGATATAACGGAGAAACCGACCCCAAGGCGTTCATGAGAAGCTACAAATTTGCCTTTTCAAGGGTACGACTACCCGGGGGTGACCTCGAGTCAGCACGCTACCGTTTCTTCGCCGAAAATCTAACAGATTCGGCCGTGGAATGGTTCACCTCCCTGAAGCCGAACTTGATAGACAACTTCACACAACTTCAAGTTGCATTCTTGAAACAATATTCGGTATTCATCCAGATCGAGACCTCGGAGGCTAATTTGTGGGTTCTCACTCAAAAGCCAGGCGATTCACTGCGGACGTATATTGACAGCTTTAAAGCCGTCAAAGCGAAAATCGCCGATCTACATAATCCAACGGCCCTGAAAGCCCTCCAAAACGGATTGTTAAATACCTCGAAATTCTTTGAGGAGCTTACAGTTCGGGAGCCGGTATCACTAGATGATGCGTTACATCGCGTTTCGCGCTGGATTATCCTCGAAGAAGCAAGTGCACCTCAGCCAAGAAAGCATGCACCTGCAACCTCGGTTAAGCAATCTCAGACAACCAACTCCCAAGGATCTAAAAAATCCGGGAGAAAGGAGTCCCAAGATCAAAAACAAAGCCAGGGGATGCACTCATACTCAGTGGGAAGCCCGCCTCGTAATAGATTCAAGCCTTACGATCCAAGCAAGTGGTGCGACTTCCACAAGATCAAGGGCCACTCCACGGAGGTGTGCCACGAGGTGAAGAAGCAGCTCGCTGCTAAATTCGTAGCGGGAGAGCTGGGAAAAATCGAGCTGGAAAAACCTCCTCCAAGGAAGAGCTATTACCCAGCGCGAGAAGATGAAAGGCGAGACCGCCCATCTGAGGATGATCGTAAACGAGAACGTTCATCCGCGGAGGTGACAAGGCGAGATCCCCCCCCAAAAATAGGGAAACAGACCTACCTCCTCCAGCACGAAGAAAAGAATTAACTTTATTCACGGAGGATCCCAGCTATGCCGCAACTCCGTAAACTCAATCAAGAAACATCAGCGAAGGGTAAACACCGACACGCGTGATAGGAACCCATTCAAGGGACCTAACACACAAATTTTGTTCTGGGAAAGCGAGGCTTTTGAACTAGATTCTCCACATGACGATGCTCTCCTCATCATGCTAGAAGTGGGCGGATGCTTGTAGACACGGGAAGCTCTGTAGAACTCATCCTCCTAAGTGTTCTTAGGGAAATGAATATACCAGATCACGAAATCGAAGAAAACAAGATGGTGTTAACCGGCTTTTCCGGGGAAACCACGCTATCTCTCGGAACAATAAAACTCCCGGTAATAGCAGCTGGAGTAAGAAGAATAGTCGAATTCACGGTTATAGATAGGCCAGCCCCGTTCAATGCCATCCTGGGAAGGACCTGGATACATTCAATGAGAGCTGTATCCTCGACATACCATCAATGCATAAAATTTTCAGCCCAAAATGGGATCGTAACAATTAAGGGAAGTCAAAAGGAATCCAGAATGTGCTACATGGCAGGCTTCCAGATCGCAAAGGAAAGCGCCGTATACCAACTGCAACGAAAAGATGAGCTCACATACCGACTAGCCAAAAAGAAAAGTGGCCCAGGCAATATCGGACCTCGCAAAGACCTTATCAAGAAAATCGTGTTCAACGAGTCTCATCCTGACCAGAAAGTAGGAATTGGATCCGAGCTCAGCAGATCCCAAAAAGAACAAATAATAACGTTCCTCAAAGAAAATTCCAGTTCATTCGCATGGACAACAGCTGACATGCCCGGAATCGATATAAATATCATTTCACATGAGCTCAATGTGGATCCAAACCACAAACCAGTACGCCAAAAGCGTCGGAAATTCGGACCCGACAAGACGGACGCTGTCAACAGCGAGGTCACCAGGTTGCTAGATGTGGGATTCATCAAAGAAGTAAAATATCCGGATTGGCTAGCAAATCCGGTTTTAGTAAAAAATAAAAATGGCACCTGGCAAGTATGCATAGATTTTACGGATCTAAACAAAGCGTGTCCTAAGGATAGCTTCCCACTACCTCACATCGACCAGCTGGTAGAAGCTACCGCAGGACACGAGCTCCTCAGTTTTATGGATGCATTCTCAGGGTATAATCAAATACAAATGAGCCCTGAGGACCAAGACAAAACATCCTTCATAACAGAACGAGGAACGTACTGCTATAAGGTGATGCCATTTGGCCTCAAAAATGCGGGAGCCACCTATCAAAGACTTATGAAAAAGATGTTCGCCAGCCTCCTGGGGAAAACGATGGAAGTCTACATCGATGACATGCTGGTCAAATCTCTAAAAGAGGAAGATCACATAGGTCAGCTGGGAGAATGTTTCACCTTACTTAACAAATATGGGAAGAAACTCAACCCTTCAAAGTGCACTTTTGGAGTCGCCTCAGGCGAATTCCTAGGTTACATAGTAACTCAACGAGGAATAGAAGCAAACCCCAAGCAAATCAGTGCATTCCTGGAAATGCAACCTCCGAGCTCAGTAAAAGAGGTGCAAAGGCTGACAGGCCGTATTGCCGCGTTAAATCGGTTTATTTCCAGGTCGACTGACAAATGTCTCCCCTTTTACCAGTTACTAAAGGGAAACAAAAGATTCGTATGGGATGACAAGTGCGGGGAAGCCTTTGAACAACTAAAAACGTACCTCTCCCAGCCCCCCATCTTATCAAAACCGATTGAGGGTGAGCCACTTTACCTATACGTAGCGATCTCCGAAGTCGCAGTGAGTGGCGTCCTCATAAGAGAAGAACGAGCTGAGCAAAAACCAATCTACTACGTGAGTAAATCCTTAGTAGATGCCGAGACCAGATATCCACAAATGGAAAAACTGGCTCTGGCAGTATTAATCTCAGCTCGCAAACTCAGGCCGTATTTTCAATCACACCCCATCGTAGTAATGACAACACAACCATTATGCACAGTATTGCACAGCCCCAGCCAGTCTGGCAGGTTAGCAAAGTGGGCCATCGAACTGAGCGAGTACGATATCGAATATCGACATAACTGCTTAACGCCAGGCACGTTACGCTCCGCCAAAAAATAATCGCAAGAGATGACTGGCGAGTAGCGATTATACATTACATTGAGGGGGAGAGGCTCCCCCCAGCAAGTGGGAAGCTCGCAAGCTCAAAACCATAGCTTCAAGATAGTGTATAATCAGCCCTCGCCTTTACAAGCGAAGTGTAAACGGCCCCTACCTAGTATGCATCCATGGGCTCGAAGCTTTTACGATATTATCGGAAATTCACGGAGGCTTGTGTGGCAGCCACTCCGGAGGAAGGGCACTAGCTATTAGGATCAAAAGGCAAGGATATTTTTGGCCCACTTTGGTTGCTGACTGCGAAGAACATTCTAAGGCATGCGACAAATGCCAACGGCATGCTCCAACTCTACATCAGCCTACATAAAACTTATCCTCCATTTCATCTCCATACCCCTTTATGAGGTGGTCAATGGACATAGTAGGACCCATGGTAACTTCGGAAAAAGAAGGTCTCGTTTCTTACTCGTCCTCACCGACTACTTCACCAAATGGGTGGAGGCAGGAGCTTTCCAGCAAATTAAAGCAAATCACGTACAAGAATTCGTATGGCAGAACATTGTCTGCCGGCACGGATTCCCATACGAAATCGTGACCGACAATGGATCGCAATTCATCTCAAATCAATTCCTCGAATTCTGCAGAGATCACAGAATCAGATTAACAACCTCGACCCCACGTTACCCTCAGGGTAACGGGCAGGCTGAGGCAGCAAACAAGCTAATACTGAGCAATCTCAAAAAACGACTGGATGCTAAAAAGCAAAGGTGGTCCGACGAGCTCCCTGGAGTACTGTGGGCCTGTCGGACCTCACCTCGCAAGGCAACCTCAGAAACACCGTTCTCTTTAGCTTATGGAATCGAGGTTGTGGTTCTCGCCGAGGTCGCAGTTCCCAGCTTGAGAATAGATATATGTCCCATTAACGAGGAGCTGAACAACGAAATGCTTCTCGACCACTTCGATGTTATCGATGAACGTCGAGACCGAGCACTTGTTAACCTTCAAAATTATCAACAAGCAGCAGCACGCTACTATAATTCAAAGGTCAAGCAGCGAAGATTTCGAGTCGGCGAGCTCGTCCTACGAAAGACCGACGAGAACACAAGGGAAATAAATGCCGGAAAACTAGGCACCAACTGGGAAGGTCCATACCGGATCTCCGAGATAGTAAAAGACGGCGTATATAAGCTCACCAGGATGCACGACAATACGCCTGAAAAGAACTCATGGAATGCCATGAATTTAAAGAAGTAATATCACTAAAAGACACTTGTAAAAATCGAACTACGAAAAGGCTTGATCCCTCCTCAGGGTACGTAGGCAACCTCACAAGGGTGCAGCTATTAATATAAAAAAAAAAAAAAAATCTCCTTTTGTGAGCCTGTTAAAAACAGCCTGAGACCCCTCAGCTATCATATACAAGCTAAAAGCTTCACTCTATAAATAAACAGCCTTACGAGCTAGAACATGCTACCAGTTAGCACGACTCGACTTTGCGTCTAAATTGCAGAGTCACAACTGTCCTAGTCTCTAAATGACAATAACATCTACGTCTAAACTGTTTAGGTTACACGCATGCCTCTAAACGGCTTCGACCTTGCGTCTTTAAATCGTCTGATCAACTCCCGAGGTCTCTAAACGACCTGGGAACAAGGTCTCTAAACGACCTGGATCCTTTGCTAAAAAACCGTCTTTGATCTAAAAAAAAAAAAAAAACCTCTAAAAAGGCAAAAAACATGAACAGCCATAGAAAGAAAGATTTTTTTCATCAAAATAAATAAAGCCTCCTCAAAAGAGCATAAGCTCAAACCAAAAGCCCACTAGGGCATAAACAAGTTCAACAAACAAACCGGAAAAAGGTTTAAAGGCCTCCCCAGGCACAAAGTTCAAAAGAACAACAAGAAACGAAAACAGTAAAGGTATTTTTTAATAAGTAGGATCAGCTGGTTTATCCTCCGGGGCAGCCTGATTCAAGGGCAGCGGGAACTCCTTCATGAGCTCCTGAGAATCAAGGTCCAGCTGATCATTCAATTGTGCGCTTGACCCAGCATGCAGCGTAACCGAGTCATCGGATACCTGAGGAATATCAATTTTACCCAGGGAAAAATCTGATACCTGGACGATGGCAAGCTCCGCGTCCAACCTCAGCTTCTCAACCTGGATGCTTTCCTTTTCGGCCTCAAAATCATTGATGGTCTGGCTGATAATATCATCAAGAAGAAGGATATTGGATTTACACTCCATAATTTGGGTCTCGGTATCGACCTCGATCTTCTTCTTCTCCCATTTATCTTTTACTCCCAAAAGAATGGCACGATATTGCTTGGATATCTCCCTCCTCGCAGCTTTCTCAGCCTTCCTCACCATCTCCTTTTGCCTCTTGGAAAGTTTCTTCGAGTCTTCAGTAACCTTCTCAACCTGGACCCTCAAGTCCACTATGTTTTCACTAGCTGAACGCAAACCAACCTCAGCAGCTCCAGCTCGCCCCTCGGCGACACGGAGATCCACCTTCAAATCCTCGTTTGATTTCTCCAACGAAGAAATCCGAGCTTGAGCCTCCTGAGCGGAATCTTCCCATCTCTTAGCCGAAATAGCTTGGTCCCTAACCTGGCCTTCCAAAAGAACAACCTCGGCCATCCTCTCCTCGTTACGAGCAATTCTCCTCGCCAGCTCGTCCCTTTCAGCGACAAGGTCAGTAATAGTCCTAGTTGCCCGCTCCACTTCCTCAGGCTGGGTCGCAGAGCGGAGATCTCGCTCGAAAGAGGTAATCAGCTCGTTGGCAGCGGAAACGGCCTGGGAAAAAGAAATAAAAGTTCAGCAAGGGAAAAATCAAAGCAAAAAAAAACAGGGGGGGTAAAGACATCAAAAACTACCTGGCCCATCGCACTTGCGAACTGAATATAGCCCTCAGACTTCTTCATGTTCCTAAGAGATGGCAAGAAGCAAGACGAGGGCCTAACACGTCTAAAGAGATTTGCAAGCTGGGAGTTGTTTTCCACAATTGCCTCAGGTCCGTCAAAGTCGAACCTAAAGGCATTTGGAGAAGCACCTCCGCTACCCGGAGAACGAGGTACCACGTACCTCTTTGATGTTTCTTCACCATCAAAACCATCACCACGAGATCGTTTGGAACGGGATTGCTGCTCAGCCGAATGACTTGGCTCCTTAGAGGACACCCTGGAAGTAGATCTTTGAGGACCTGTAGCTCGACCATCGTGTCGGGCAGTCTCGGTTTCACCACCTATTGGCAATATGCCACCTCCAACAGGATCAGCTTCGGGCTCACGACGCTCATCCTTTTCAACCTCCTCTCGATGCGCCATCTCAGCATGAATAGACTTACCAAGAGCCTCTTTGACCCTCTTGTCAAGAGCACCAGCTACCGTCGGGGTAGGGCGGAATCGCATCCTCTCCCTATAAGAAAGACGCGGCGGTTTCTTGGGAAGAACCATCTTGCTGGATTCGGTGGAACTCTCGCTACGAGTAAGATCAACCTGGGAGGTAGCAGGGGCAGTATATGGCTCCTGGGAACCAGCCAAGGGATCAACCTCAACACGGGCTAGATCTTTGGCAACGGCCTCGAGTCTCGGGATAATGGACGGAGCGGGAGCCGAAGCTTGAATTTGAAGCAGAGGAGATGGAGGTGGAGAAGCTGCAAAATCAAATAAATGGAAAGCTAAATAAAAGGAATAACTCTTAATCTAAGGAAGAGAAAAACGTAAGTCCTTCCAAACCTATAAGCTGGCAAGCAGCCGCAACGGACAGCCCGGGAGATCGACGTTCACGAGCTTGCTGAATCCTATCAAGGGAGAAAACTTTCCAGTTGGAACCCTCACCTTTGACAAGATCGACGAGCCGCTGAACCTCAGATGTTACTGTCTTTGAAGAATCAATTGACTCTGCACAAAAAAAAGGGGGGTCACCACAATGGAACAAAATAAAAGGGGCAACGATTAAGAAATCCCCAGAAGGAGTGCTCAGGTCGATATCCGAGTTCACGCTGGCCGGTGATCTGAGCCCAGGAGTGTCTGAGTACCGATTCGCCTTCAACGGATCTGCTGGAAACTCGGAAATAAAACCACTGCTCCCACCATTTGTCATCTCTCACATTGAATCTAAAAACGGATCGATTGACCTTCGCCGGAAAGTAGTAGGTCCCGCGTAGATGAGAATTCTCCTTGACGTTAAAGAGCTGGCGAAAGACTTCTATATCAAAAATAACCCCAGACTCTCTAGAGCGTACCCAGAGTGCGACCAGGGACCTCATCGCACTGGGCATAAGCTGCAGAAGGGCGAGCCCGAGGTCACTGATGATGTTAAAAATAACGGCTGGGATGGGAAAAGTAAGGCGACACCTCAGGAAGAACGCGGTATAACCACATGCATAACCCTCCGGGGGATTCTCCGGGGAATCATCAGCCGGCGGGATGAGCAGATCGCCGATATCAAGTCCGCATAAGGAAAAGATATTCGCAAGCTCAGCAGCCGAAATCGTGATCTTCGAATGGGAATCGAACCACTCAGCAAGGGGAGGAGGGGCATCCAACTGAGAAGTAGAAGCCATTGCAGAAATTCGAAAAAAAAAGGAAATTCAACCAGAAACGATGGTAGCTGAATTTTACAGAGGAAAAATATCTCGGATAAAAGCAAGAGTAAGGAGAAGACAGTTCAATTAATGGAGTAAAAATAATAATAAAGAGAGAAGGGAAAAAGTGAAAAGATATCATTACCTCGGTAAGTGGGAGTTGAGGCGACGTGGGAAGTTGAAGCAACGAAAACCGCTCATTTATACCCACTCGCCCACTCGTCCTGTCACATCCGCAAACGCTACAGGATCCCTACAAACTCGCCTTACAAGCAAGCTAGAAGATCGATCAGAGGCCCGAGATTGCGAGATCGTGCCAGCTGGAGGATTAATTTAATCCCGAGATCGTAGTTCCGCATCTTCGATGATGAATCATTAAAGATGCTGGGGGGCAACTGTTGGGCCCAAATTCCGCACCCAAAGTTCAGCTCGATTTAATGGGCCTGGAATTAAGCCCGGTTCATAACTTGGCCTAGTAAAGCAAGGTCGCGATCTAGGAAGAAGCCGAGCATGTAGGAAAGGGGGAGATCGTTGGGAAAATGAGCTCACAACAAATAAGTCAAATACATTAAATGCGTCCTCCCCCGGATCAAGCTGGGCATTTACTCGAAGATCACAAATTCAATTCCGCGCTTTGAAAGAGATCAAAACGTTTTGTATTTTAAAAACTTGTATAAATAAAAGAGAGAGGTAATTGTAGAAGGGACCGGATTCTTGGCTAATAATAATATACATTTTCTATCTCAAACTCATCTTAGCAAGTTCTTTGTTATCTCTCTAAAAACATACGACCTGAAAAAGGCCAAGGATTGAGGTTGTGAGATTCTGCGCTCACAACCGGGCCTCGGATTTTATCGTTAATGAAGAATAGATGAAGATCCTCGAAGAGAGGTTCGAACCAACAAAGCCAACAAACCGAAACGCCGCTTCGGCCCCATTTCCGTCAAACCCTTGGAGAAATACCCAGAGTGGAGGATTCGCACATCACAAAGGACCGAAGATCCAGGCCCCCCCCCCCCCCAACTACCAATTGGGAGGCGAGGCAAGGCACCATGGAATACATGGACGAGGAATTCTAACAGCTTCGACGAGAAGGCCTATTGCGAACATCATCAATGCTACGGGCATCTCACAGCAAACTGCCAAAGCTTGGGGGTAAAGTTGGCAGCTAAGTTCATGGTGGGACAGCGCGAGAATATGGTGACCCTCAAGGATTTCGAACGAGACGATGATAACCAAAACAAGCCGAACCGAGGCACCCTGGTCGAACAAAATCAAGGAGACGTCTAGAAGCGAGGTCGAAGAAACGAGGAAGAAGCACCACCGACGCCACAGAAAAGGATAAACATGATAATGGGAGGATCGCTGTATTGCGCAGACACGGTGTCATCAATCAAAGCCTTTCAGCGCCGGGTCAAAACTAGCATCAATTTGTCTGAACCGACTAACTTTCCGAACGTCACCATCTCTTTCGCCGAGGAAGAAACCGTCGGCATCGACAAACCGCATAACGACCCTCTCGTTATCGAGCTGACTATTCGAGATCACGACGTGGCAAGAATACTCTGAGATCGTGTTTAACTCGGTACTTGGCTCCTTGTCCTTGGCCTTGTTTTATACTCCGAGATCGTGTTAAACTCTTCGTTTTCTCTGCCTGATTCGCCATAAATGGTTTTTAAGTATGAGGCTCCGACCGTTACAGTTAGGCGGCTTAACTCACCGATTTGAACGAGTCTTTGGTCTCGGCGGGGTTGACTAACGATTCTGCATTTAATCCCTTTTATTTGTAAATGTTCACTCTGATAGACCTTTCAGTTCGACACGTCACCTCGTTACGCATTTGATTTCGCTTGACTTCTTTGGCTTCACTAGAACTTTTTATCATAGATTTACTGGACTCAATTTACTGGATCAGGATTTTAATCCCACATCGATATATTACCGGACCGGCGGTCCGATGACCCAATGATCCCGTAGTTTTTTTAAAATTCGCCTTCTAATTTTGTTTTAAAAAATTATCTATTTCCTTATATAAGTTTATGTTTTTTGACGGCATATACCAAATCTTGAAGTTTTCCTAATTTATTTCGTGGTGTATTAATTATTAATTTTATAAGTTTTTGTTCGATTAGCTTTATTGAATCCACAATCTTAATTTTCGTGACCTAATACCGTTCGTTTATACCTGATCACATTTTGTTTCCAGCGATCTATAGATTGAAAGAAGGAAAGTATGGTACGTAGAAGTAGAATAGTACTAGTTTGAGTTATATTGTTACGGAGGATATGACAGTTGCAATCACCACTAGACACCATAGCATGACTTCCCCGACAAGGAGCATGAATAATCAATATTCGATACAAACATTTGTTATGTTGCATGATAAACTAATTTCACGTGTAGGTTATTTGACCTTTAAGTTTTGCGTATGTGGGTTTATGGTACGTAGAAGTAGAATAGTACTACCTAGTTTGAGTTATTGTTACGGAGGATATAACCGTTGCAAACTAGACACCATAGCATGACTTCCCCGACAAGGATTATGAATAATCAATATTCGATACAAACATTTGTTATGTTGCATGATAAACTCATTTTCACGTGTATGTTATTTGACTTTTGAGTTTTGCGTATGGGGGTTTAAAGGGGAGGTGCCTAATTTTTTTTATTTTTATTTTATATACACTTCTAGTCATCTTCGTTTTTCTCTGCTTTCATTATTCTCCTCCATTCGGTTCTTTAACCAACGTTTTTTGGTAAACTTTTAGCTTGAGATTTGGTCGAGAGAGGATTAAGATGAGAGCTCATCTTTTTTTAAACTTGTTCTTCTTCTTGTTTCTGCTTCTTTCTTCTAATTCCATGTCGTCTCAACCCATTCTTACCGTCTCAAGCAACATGACGATTCTTTCTCCTCTCGAAATCTTCGAGCTTGGTTTCTTCCATCCTCATGAGTCGCTTCCTGACAGCTGGTATCTCGGGATATGGTACAAGGACGACCCAGAGAGAGTCTCATTATGGGTAGCAAACAGAGATACCCCTGTCGGTTCCAAAGGAGCCCTCGTATTCTCCGACAATAACCTGGTGTTGCTTGGTCATAATGGTTCCCGTGTCTGGACGACGAATCTAGCCAGAGGTGGTGTGAGGTATCCGATGGTGTTAAAACTTCTCGATAATGGCAACTTAGTTGTGAAGAACTCCAACTACTCGGATACATACCTTTGGGAAAGTTTTGACTTTCCAACGGATACTTTACTATCGCAGATGAAACTTGGAATCAACAAATTCCTTAGATCCTGGAATAATCCAATTGACCCATCAGTCGGAGATTACATCTTGGGACTTAAAAACCAAGCGGGGATCTTTGAGCTTTTTATATCGGACCAAGAAAATTCAAACTGTTATTACCGGAGCGATCCGTGGGATGGAATCCAGTTTGGTGACACGTCGCCAGAGATTTTACATTTGCACTACATAAACTCTGAAGATTCGTTCCTAATGATCGGCCAAAACAACTCCAGTTTGACAGTAATACGGTGGACAAAAACACTACTGCTATCCACGTGGGTACCGGAAAGAAAAAGTTGGAACTTGGCATGGTCTCCTTTGTCAGATGACTGCAATCACTATGCGCGATGTGGCCCTTATGGTTACTGTTCACCAAACACAACAACATTGTGTAACTGCATTAAAGGGTTTGATATAATCTCCAAAGAGAACTGGGCGAGGGGGCAAGGGTCAGATGGGTGTAAGAGGAGGACGCGCTTGAGCTGCCATGGAGATAAGATTTGGCGGCTACAGAATATGAAGTTGCCGGATACTAAGTATGCAACCGTGGAAATGGAACTTGGTCCGAAAGAGTGTGAGAAGCGGTGCGGTGAGAGTTGTAATTGTACGGCGTTTGCTCATGTTGGTATTCAAAAACACCTGCGCGGTTGTGTCATTTGGACCAGAGAGCTCAAGGATCTAAGAAACTACACCGTCGGCGGTGAAGAACTCTACGTCAAAGTGGCCGCAGTGGATCACGGTTAGTAGTAATGAAAATTTCAAGGGACTTAACTAGCGTTTACGCATCGTTTGGTTTCTGTTTTAGTTTTAAAAACTAGCCCCACCATTACTGCATATAGTATAAAATATTTAGTAAATTCTGATATTTAAAGTTTGATAAAGTTAAAATATTTATAATAATACGATTTATGTTGTTTGGTCTAATTATCGGGTGCAACTAAATAACCGGATTGAACCAAATTTAAAAATTTGAATGTGGACGCTAGTTTTAGTGACTCATCATTTTTGTTTTTTTATTTATTATATTAATTGAAAAGCATTTCTAAAAATTACCTTAATTTTTTTACTAATGACGTGTTATTAAAAAAAATTGAAACATAACATATTTTGTAAATTGCAATGGTATTTTCTGTAAACAACATGAGAACAAAAGATTATATATTTTTTGTAAATTTTAATTTGAGAAATAAATATTTTTGTTGTAAATTTAAATGTGAATTACCATTTCTAGAACCTTGAATTATTTATAGAGAAATAATTCTATTTTGATTAAATTTATTTCTGAATAATATATTGAATTATTTTATTTTACGTGTATAGTTTGCGTTTATTATTTGAAAATTTGGCAACCTTTTACTTTGTTTTATTATACGTGAATTAATTGAAATTAGTATTATACTTTCAAAAGAAGAGTGGTTTTGTTTTGCTTGTTCGCCATAATGTTCGTTATATTACAATTATATAGTTAGTTAAACTATTAAATATATATTTTAGTAAAAAATTTCTTTTTTTTTCTTTCTTAAGAGGAAGAGACAAAAAAGGATAGTCGAAACACTTTGGGAACTATATTAATCATTGGAGGAATCGTAGTAATTATAGTATTAGTTAGTATCAGTTTCTATTTGTGGAAGCGGCGCAAAAGAAATGTCCTAATAACAGGTAATATATTAAAATATTTTCTATTAATTTTTTATATTTTTTAATGCATTAGTACCACCAACCCAAGAAGAGTTAATGTTGGAAGAGATCACAGAAACGGAAAGATTCGTAAAGATGGAACTAACAATTTTTCAAACTCGGACAAGGTGGCTTTGGAACCGTTTACAAGGTCTAATTATTATCCGATATTTGGAATGTTTAAAAATTCAGATATTTGGATAATATTTTTTTTTCAATTAATTAAAGAAAGAAAAGTCAAACATAGTAAAAGATAAATCTAATAAAACCCATTCGTTAGAATTTTTGGATAAATAGATATACAAGTAGCTATAAATAGAATTTTTCAAATAGGGAAAAAAATCTAGAAATATGTATAAATAATTATTATGATATAGAAATATGATGTATAATAGAAAATTATATCAATTCACTCAACTGATAAAGTATGTGATTGCAGGGAACGTTATCTGATGGAAAAGATATCGCAGTAAAAAGATTGAAAGCCATGTCATCATCACAACAAGGAGTTAATGAATTCATGAACGAGGTAGCTCTTATTTTACGTGTAAGACACGTAAACCTTGTCCGACTTCAAGGCTGCTGCTGCGAGGGAAACGAAAAATTGCTGATATACGAGTACCTTGAAAATTCATGTCTCAGTCGTTACCTCTTCGGTTAGTATATCTTTCTTTAAAATAATATTTTTTTTTTTTAACTTCCGTTTTCATTAATGAATGAATTTGATGTGGTTATATAATCCACTCGTAGATAAAACTCAAAGCTCGTTGCTCAACTGGCACAAGAGGTTTAACATTGTGAAGGGTATTGCGGAGGGGTTGTCCTACCTACATAATTTCACTACCCCTCCGATTCTACATAAAGACATGAAGCCAAGCAATGTGTTGCTCGACAGAGATATGATCCCAAAAATCTGAGACTTTGGGCTGGCTGAGACATTGGAAATTGGAAAGACAGAGGCTGAGACGGACATAATGGCTGGAACTTAGTAAGCAACCCCCGAAACATCATAATTTTTTCTTAAATTAAAATGAATAAGAGACTAACATTTCTTATCTTGATTACGTAGCGGTTACATGTCTCCAGAATATGTCTTACATAAGACGATGTCAGAAAAGTCCGACGTATTCAGCTATGGTGTTATGCTACTCGAAATAATAACAGGATTTAGGAACGTTGAGTTCTGTATCTCAAATCCAGGAGATAGCCTGTTAGATCACGTAAGTAAATTTAATATATATATATATATATATATATATATATATATATATATTTGAAAATAAAGATTATAATGTTTTATTTTTTCTTATAATTAATAGGTATGGAGGCAGTGGAATGAAGGTAGAGGTATGAGGTTAGTTGACAACAATTATATTGATTCGTCATTAGTGGGAGATGAGGTACTAAGATCGATACAGATCGGCTTATTATGCGTCGAAGAGCATGTAGATGACAGACCAAATATAAGGTCTATAGTTTTCATGCTCGAGAACATGAAACATGCAATTCCAACTCCAAAACCGCCAAATTATTATTATATTAAAAGTTTACTAGGTCAAACATCATGTGAAGACGCACAATCTACAAGCGTTAATTATATAACCTTATCGCGTCTTGATTCTAGATAAATGTTTTTTTTTGTTCTAAAAAAAATCTTAAATTGAATGTATTTATTATTGTTATATACTGTGTTTCTTTTAATAATTTTAATTTATTTATTAAATAAGTTGTAATTTTTTTTTCATGCTATATACATTATGGTATTATAATTTTTTCAATACTTAACTGGTGCATGCGATATATATAATTTTTTTGTTTCGCATTTCTCCACTATAGTCTATAGTAGCTATTATCAGAAATGTTTAGAGATACAATTAAAAAAACAAAGCAGGACCACTTCGGATGGCGAAAAAATAAAGAAAGAGGCAGGACCAGTGGTAGTTAGAAGGAGACTAATAATTTTACTCGGTTTATATGGAAAATAGTATTAATAATATATGCCTCGTGAATTTTGCTTGCTCTAATTGAAAGGGATTTGCTTCAATCAAAAAGTAAACTAATACAACCAAAATATACAATTCAAGGAGTGAATGAGAGCTTGCATCGCGTGGCGATAGTGAGAGTAGACAGCCCCTTATGCATCTATCAATACTAGTAGTAACCGTGGCTGAAGATAACGAGGTAGCGGTGAAGCGTCATATAATTTAAGTTTGGTTTTAAATTTTTAGGGAATGGTTTTTTTTGATGGTTTCGTTTTGTTTACTTTTCGTTAAGATTCTTGTTTTTATAAGTTAATTTTTAAAAAACCGAACCAAACCAAACCAAATTACAACCGAACCGAACTAAATCAAACCAAACTAAACCCAAACCGAACCAAACTTATTTCGGTTGAGTTCGGCTAGAATTTCACTCAACCCGAATCAACCGAACCGAACCTGAAATTAAACCGAAGTGCCCACCCCTAAGTGGAATGAAGAAAGAGGTATGAAGTTAGTTGACAACAATTATATTGATTCATCATTAGTGGGAGATGAGGTATTAGATCGATATAGATCGGCTTATCATCATGCGTAAAAGAGCATGTAGACGATAGACCAAATATAAGTTCTGTCTTTTACATGCTCGAGAACATGAAACATGCAATTTCAACTCCAAAACCGCTAAAGTATTACTTCCTCCGTTTCAAAAAGAATGCCATTCTAGTTTTTTTTTTTGTTACATAAAAAGTGTCACTTTAGATTTTCAATGCAAATTTTGGCACAAAATACCTAATTTAACCTCATTTTAATGAAGAATTCCAAAAATTATTATATATTTGAAGGGTATAATTGAATTTTCAATATGTTTTATTAATTTATATGCAAAGTGTCAAAATGACCTTATCGCTCATTGATTCTAGATAAATGTTTTTTTTTTCTAAAACAAATCTTAAATTGAATGTATTTATTGTTGTTATATACTGTGTTTCTTTTAATAATTTTAATTAATTTATTAAATAAGTTGTAATTTTTTTTCATGCTATATACATTATGGTATTATTCAATTGTTCAAAAGTCTAATTTTAATTCACATCATTTATTTTTGGCATTTTGGTTGTTTAGTTGAAGTTGGAAGCTAACTAATGAGCATTGTTATTTGATACTAGGCTCTTAACATTTTCTACCTTTTTTTTAATTTGTGAGTGTTTGTAATGTGTATTGCTTACGACCAAATTACAATAACTTGAATGGAAATAAGATATTTAATTATATATGAAACCTTTTTGTTATTATGTGTACTTTTTCAAAAGTTCTGTATCTATTGTTTTTTTTTTTTTTTTTTTCTTTTGTTGTCAACAGTCTAAATACCTATACCAATTCGGTAAACCAAACCGGGGTATTGAGTTTACATAAATAAAATATGATGGGTAGACTCGAGCAGCTCATGCTAACTTGTATGTCACTGTGTTGTTTGCGCGTGGGATATGTGTGATAGAGAAAAATGTGAATTCCTCCTTGCTCCTCGCGAACTCCTCCAAGTGTAGTGTAAAAGCCGGCCACTCCTTGGGTGTAGACACCATCTTCACCAACTCTGAGCAGTCTGTTGCAAAAGCTATCGCCGTCTTCTGATTTGCAATCATGCAATGCATCGCCCAGATGAGCGCTTCCAATTCTACGTGTAGCGGGGAGAGACTTCTTCGCAAATTCCGTGATCCCATTATGGCTCTTTCGACTCCCTCCTGAAAAGAGTGCCATCCTAAACCATAATAGTTATCCGTTTCCTTCCACGAGCCATCAATATAGCATTTCAGGAGGAGGTTCGCAGGGCTTTTTTTATGATGCACCCAGAAAAGGCTCCGGACCCGGATGGAATGACGACACTATTTTTCCAACGATCATGGCAAATTATAAAGGCAGATGTAGTAGGATTGGTTAACGGTTTCCTAGCAACGGGGTTTTGATCAACGGATGAATATGACAAATATTTGTCTAATCCCGAAGACAGGACACCCCACTCGTATGACAGAATTAAGACCTATAAATCTGTGTAATGTGGGCTATAAGATTATTTCAAAGGTTTTATGTCAGAGGTTAAAGAGATTGTTACCGGACCTGATTTCATAGACTCAATCAGCCTTTGTATCAGGGAGACTAATCTCCAATAATATTCTGATCGCCCAGGAGATGTTTTACGGCCTACGAACCAATAAATCTTGCAAAAGTAAATTTATGGCAATTAAGGCGGATATGAGCAAAGCATATGACCGGGTAGAGTGGCCATTTATTGAACACCTCTTGAGAAAATTTGGTTTCGCTGAAAAATGGATTTCATGGATGATGTGGTGCATCCAATCGGTACAATACAAGGTACTTATTAACGGTCAACCCAAATGCCAAATAACTCCACACAGAGGGCTGCGGCAAGGTGACCCATTATCACCCTACTTATTCATACTTTGTACGAAGGTCTTGATAGCCAATATACGGAAAGCAGAGAGGGAGAAAAAACTAGGCAACGGCGGGAATTACCTCTATGGTCCGGACGTGAACAAATTACAGGCACATACATGGAAATTAGCCTACTCAACGAAACTGTGACATTTCATTTGGCAGGCCATTTCGGGATGCCTCTCGGTTTCAGCGAATTTACGTGCTAGAGGAATAAATTGTGATACACAATGTGCACGGTGTGGAGCGGAAGGGGAAACGATTAATCATGCTCTTTTTGAATGCCCATCGGCGTTACAAACATGGGCACTCTCTCACATTCCATCGGCCCCGGGAGTTTTCCCGATGACATCGGTTTTCTCTAATTTTGATCATCTCTTTTGGAGACTCCCAAAAGAGGGTAAGAACGCAACTTTCCCTTGGATTGTGTGGAATATTTGGAAAGCAAGGAATGATAAGGTCTTCTAAAATGTGGACAGAAACCCACACGAGATACTAAGAATAGCAGAAACGGAGGCCATAACTTGGGAAACGACACAAATTAGTGAACCAGCCATAATTTCTCAACAAATCGGTCCTAATACGGTGATGGCCCAATATGATGAATACGATGGACTGAAATGGCACTACATGTAGAATTGGAAGTGCTCATCTGGTTTAGGATGACACTGTTTTCAGGAGGGAGTCGAAGGAGCCATAATGGGATCACGAAATTTGCGAAGAAGTCTCTCCCCGCTACATGTAGAATTGGAAGCGCTCATCTGGGCGATGCATTGCATGATTGCAAATCAGAAGACGGCGATAAATTTTGCAACAGACTGCTCAGAGTTGGTGAAGATGTTGTCTACACCCAATGAGTGGCCGGCTTTTAAACTACACTTGGAGGAGTTCGCGAAGAGCAAGGAGGAATTCACCTTTTTCTCTATCACACATATCCCACGCGCAAACAACACAGTGGCAGACAAGTTAGCACGAGGTGCTCGAGTCTACCCATCAGATTTTATTTATGTAAACTCAATACCCCCGGTTTGGTTTATTGAATTGGTATAGATATTTAGATTGTTGACAAAAAAAAATACAATAACATATTTTTTTTATCATCTGTGTTATTATGAGAATATTATTTAAATTCAAAAATTTAGATTAAATCTAAATTAATATATGATTTATTATTTTTGAAGATATAAAATAATCTAAAATAATCTAAAATATATTTTTAATTTTCGGAATTAAATTAAAATATAACCAAAATTAAAATTTTTTGTGATATCAATGGTTTAGAAGATTATGGTGGTTTGTATTTGAAATTTTATCTCCAAAAAATAAATTTGTAACTGAATTGTTTGATCACAAAATAGTACTCTGTTTTAATAGATTAGATTTTTTTTCAGATTTTTTTTGATTTTTTCATAATTTAAAATATAACTTAAAATTTAAGATTAAACATGGTAAGAGAAAGTATGTTACCTAGCCTATGTTAATCATCCAATACATAAATGAAAACAAGTCAATCTCCAAGAAAATGCAAGAAACTGTATGTTACGAATAATACTAAAACATATATTTAAATTAGTTTTTTTTAACCTTATATTCAAATTAATTTTTATGCAATAAAGTTGGGGTATTTTTATGGAATAAAATGGGAACTATCGTCTCATTAATATTTAATCACAGACTATTGTCCCCTTAATATTTATATTAATGGTAATCCAATTTTACCGCTTAAATAATAATAGTTCAAATTAAAAAAAAAACAAAGAAAAATTAAAGTTATTTTGATTTAAAAAAAGAAAAAAAACATGGGTAAGGAAAACCCAAAAAATAAACATTTTCTTCTCCTCTCCGATATCAAGCTTTCTTGTCACTGACTTCTTTGTTTCCAGAAAGCACGCCATCATCACCATCATCGCCAACATCCAAAACGTTAAAAACATTCGTTCTGAAGTCATTATTGCGATGATCTTTCAAAAATTCTTCTGATTTTTGAGGCAAATTAGCGTCATCTTCTCTACTACTTGAATCAGATGGTTCCTTATTCAAATAAATTGTAACCAAAAATTAAAGATGTAAGCCAAATCTTTTAAAATTAAAATTTTAGTCTTTTGTTTTGTGAAGTATCGATTTAACAGCTATAATTTTCGGGATCTCTCATAAACATCTTTTTTTTTAAAGCAAAAACACGACAAAACATTCCCCAATCACTAATGCCTTCTCTTATTCCTTCATACTCCAACAAACTCCCCCGACCGTCTCACCGCTCGCCGCCGTCTCACCATCTCACCGCTCGCTGCCGTCTTCTTCTGTCATAGTTTCGATGCGGTCTCTTTGATTTCGTCGCCTTTTCAACATCTTTTGTCCACTGGGTATTTTGAACTAACTTTTACTGCTAATTTTCGATGTCGTCTCAAAGGTTTGTTTTTATTTTTCGTAATTGCATGATTGTGCGAAACTGCGAATTACTTACCAGATTTTTCCTGGATTTTGTGTTGATTCCTTTTTTTGATTGTTTGTTTGTTTGCATGATTGCTGGTTCAATTGGATTTGAATATTGTTGAATCGGCTTATGATTTGGTATTGATGCGATGATTTCACTTAGGGATGAGATTTCGTGATTTAGGGTACATGAACCACTACCAAAAAGAAACTATATTACGAGGTTTATCTTTCTTTCGCTTAACTATTGATTTACCTAGATATTGAGTTGTCTTAGAAAAACATTCAAAATTGCTGGTTTTTGTCTAATGTAGGTTTTAGTTGGAGATGCCTATTACTAATGAAGATTCTTTCGCTTTCCTGAAAACACTCTTTGAACCAGGAACAAAGTCTATTATGGGGGACCATATCAACTATCACTCTTATCTCAATCTTTTTGATGAGAAGTGGGATAGATATTTTAAAGAGAAATTATATTACATTAAGGGATCTCCGTTTGGGGTTTTTTATCGATTAGCAAAAAATAACTAATTCATTTGGTCAAGTACCCTTATTCATTTTCTTCTTGCAAAACAGTTGGTAACAAAAAGAAAGTATGAGATATGGTCTCTTTTTGGTGGGCAACCTAACGATTTTCGCTGGAGGAGTTTGGATTTATAATTGGACTCTCATGTGATCATTATCTCATTGATAACGTAGAAGATGGTGAAGAAGTTACAAGTATGTGGACTAGGATGTTGAAGTAAAAAAGGTATCCATCTTTACAAGATTTAGAAGAAATGAATTTGACATGCAGTGAATGGTGTAAAGAAGATCGAATTAGAGTAGCATATCTATTGATATTGGTTGGAATTTTGATGGCTGGAAAGAAAACGAGTTATTTACCTAAGAAAAATATAGAACTCGTTAGAAACATTGATAGATTTGAGAGGTATCCATGGGGTAGGGCTGCTTTTTAGGTTCTTATAGATTCAGTTCATAAGGTGAAAAATGATTCGAGTAATCCGTCATATGTTATCAACGGTTTCATTCAAGTTCTCCAAATATGGGGGTATGAGGTTGTTCCGTTGATTGCCAAGAAGGTTAAGGCTCATGCGGAAGGCGCCTTACATGATTCTATAATGTTAAAGTGGAAGGGATCTAGAGCAATGATTGACTTTTTGGTCTTGAAGAAAGTATAGAGAAGGTAAAATTATTGGTCTCTCACGTATCCTATTTATACTTTAATTGTTTCACTGAATACTCTTTTTTATCCTTAGTTGAGATAATCCTTGTTTTAAAAATTGAACTTACTTGATTGATTTATCTATGTTACCAAATACTTATGATTTTGGAGAATGTTGAGTTAGTGTTTCTATTCTATTTTTTTACAAACATTTTTTTTATTTTGTAGGTTGATGTCCATACTTTTATTGGGAATATGGACCCGTTATGTCTTATGAAACCAAAATGGAATGATGAGATAGAAGATCCACTAGTGAGCAACTTTATTGGTAGCATCTTATCCATTTCTAAATTTGATAAAAGCATTTGGATTGGTCATGGTTTGAAAAAAAGGATTTGGGTTGCCACTTAATTTCAAGAGGGTACACAGAGTTTTTGAAGAATACAAAGGACTACATATGGGGACCTCAACTAATTAATTACTACAACGGTGTGTATCCTGGAAATCTTTAGACAAATAGAAATTTTCTGGTAGATGTGGACGAGCTCTATACAGTGATAAACCTTGATAATGGTCATTGGGTTACGTTGGCTATATTACTTGTCAAAAGAAAAGTTGATATATATGACAGCCTAATATCACATACAGATGATAAATTCATGAAGGAGAAAGTAGCGCCATATGCACACATGATTCCACATCTGATTAAGAAGATGTCAAGTAATAATAGGCTTAAAGACACATCAGAACGGACAAGTTGGTGGTGATTGTGGTGTATATGCAATTAAGTACATTGAATGTGTGGCTTTGGGCGCTGATATGAAGCTTCGTCTTTTTGATAAAAACATGGATCATATCCGGAGAAAGTTAGCATCAGAAATATTCGATGAGATTCCTAATAAATGATATTCAGAGTGTCAATTTAATCATTTTTACGTTTTCTTTTATCTGATTGCATTGTCAAAGTTATAGGTTATACGATGAATTTGTGGTTAAAGATTTATTAATTTAATCTTTCAAGTTTCGCTTAGCTTTCACAATTTCCAAAAACATCTTCAATGTCAAACCGCGTTCAGTTGCTATAACTCTTAAATAAACTAGCTAACTTTACTAATATTTTACTTTTCTAAGGCAAAATCAATATTAAAAGAAAACAAGAACGCCCACTTTAGGACTCGATGTGAAAGAAAAAGTCAAATAAAGATAAACAAATCTAGAAGATAGATGAACAAAAAACACATAAAACCATTGAAAAAAAAATGTTATGGCAACGCGGTTTTTCACATTGCTTTATTATGTCCTGAAAGCTTGCATCTCGAACATTTGTGTTCTTTCCGTGGTCGCTTGTTATTTATTACGATTTCTATTGAAGACTGATATCTCTCTTTCTTTGGTCGTCCTTTACTACGTCGACCTTTAGGAGGTAAACATTTACGGTTTTTAACTTCAGGCGGAATTTGGATGTCATTGAGAATCCCCTGAACTGGGTATATGGACTCAGAATATGCAACATACAAATATTGTCTTGTGTAGCAAGGATCTGATAGAGTATGTACCGGAGTCTTTTTTTTGTAGCAACTGCAATGGCATGAATGCATGGAATCTTCTCTATATCAAACTTACATCATGAACAACTCAACTTCTCCATGTCAACTACACCACCTTGTGAACCACCAGTCACATGGAACTGATTCTTATTTATTGGACACATTGCAAGCGTATCTGTCTCGAGACGTAATTTCTCTATAGCTGTATCAGCATATGGTTCGAGTTGTATACCAAGTTTAGCAGCTTTTTCTTGACGCTCACAAAACCACCGCATTAGAGTAGCGCGTATGTGATCGAGAAAAGCTACGATGGGGTACTCTCGTGCTTCTTTAAAAAGACCATTGATTGACTCATCATCGATGTTAGTTGTGGAGATGTTATACCTATTTCCTTGGAAATGTGCAATAGACCATAACCGAATATATGCATCTTCCAAGTATTCGCTCAGTTTTGGATTAACACGACGAATCTCATCCATGACTCTGGTAAATTCATCCACTCTATATGCTTTTGCAGCTTTCTGAACCAAATGATAACATTGATTTGCTCAGAATTTATTGGTGATGTTTTTTTCTAGGTGTAAGAAGCATATTCCACGATTTGCAGATGGAAACACCTTGGCAATAGCTTTTGCAATAGAATTAAGTATATCATAGACAAACACCAAATCATGATTATCGGGGATAACTGATTTTAGACGAGAAAATAACCATTCCCAAGCTGCATCATTCTCTGAATCAACAATAATGCAATAGGATAAATGTTGTTATTTCCATCTTGAGCGGTTGCAAGTAAGTAAGTACCCCGGATCTTTGCTTTGAGAAACGCCCCATCGACCACAATCGCCTTTCTTATAAATTCAAATCCTCTTAAACATGCACCATGCAAGAGAAAAAAATAGGTATTTAAACCTTTGCTTTGCATCAAGTTCTAAGTAAGCAATTGTACCAGGATTTGCTTTTTTTTTTTTTATCTTGTAGATGTACTTGGGGGAGTTACTCATAACCACTCTCAGGAGAACCTCTAAGCAATTTACGAGCATGCTCCAAAGTTTCCCAAAGTTGGTGATAAGTTAGCGTTAACCTAAAAAATTTAGTAATGGTTTCTCCAAATCCCTAGGTCGCAAACCCTGGCTAATACCACCAAAAAGATCCAAGACGAGTTGTCCTACAACTTTCGACGTGATGTGTCCATTCGCGAAACTTCTATCCTCAGCAGAACATGTATGCACGTTAATGTATTTTCTAATCCAAAAATACTCAGAGTCTATTGTGTCATCCTTTGTTGTTGCTCGAACCCTCCAAGAGCACCCATCATTTTTGCACACAACAAGCTTTTTTGTATCTGATTTTGATACTTTCCACCCAAACTTATATTTCACAAAAAGCATCCATAACTTCCATTGCAATACATCTTTGCTCTCATAAGATTCACCCACTTTAATGTTCAGATTGGTAGAATATGTAATATTCATGTCATCACCATCATCACCTTTATTAGCATCATTATTGAAACAACCGCACCCATTTTTTTTTTTTTTTTTGCAATTAATTATTAAAATTCCCATAAATAATAATAACTGAACCTCACCAAATAATTTCCGGCTCAAGATTAAAAATCCGAATAATCAAGATCATAAATTATTAATAAAATAATCAAATAAACGACAAGTCTAGATCACCCCCTCTTCCTCGCCCTGATCCCACGGTCACACTTTCTCTAATCCTGCATCAATTAAAATATAAGAGATGCATAAGTATTTCGATAAATACTTAGTGAGACAATCCTCCCATCTACAGGCTAACAAATAATTAAGATAATTAATATAGACTATCACGAAAAATACCGAATAAATCAAACATTTCATGAAACACTCGATCTAGACCCTCCGAGATCGTAAACGGCCTATTATCACGAAACCACATCAATTATCAAAATTATTAAATTACGCCTATGGTCCTGCACTCACCTTATTCCCGCACAGAAAGTTTCACGAGAAAATTCAGCAATTTTCTAGAACTCCCCGGGATGAATAACCTTCTATTAAACCACCTAAAAATAAAAATAATAAAATAATCAATATACAAACGTTCGATAATCGCTTATTAGACCGGCCTAAACCGGTAATCAACTTCCCGTCTTCACCATCGCCGGTGCAACGACGCCACCACCGGAGTTCACCGCGGCCCAACCTCCGATCTGCAATCCCGATTCCAAACCCACACCGGAGCTCACCACCGGAGCTCACCACGGAAGCTCTCCACGGCCCAACCCCGATCCACAATCCCGACTGCAAACCACACACCGGCGAGTGCTCATCACCGGAGTTCACCACGGAAGCTCACCACGGCCCAACCCCGATCCACAATCCCGAGCGACCCCGCATCGCATCAAAAAAAACTAAGGAGGGAGAGAAGGGTTCTTACCGTGGCGACGAGGACTTGACGGGTAGGTTAATCGCACAAGCTCGGAGAGGGAGATGCTTACGCGTATATAACCTATGTGTGTGGGACCAATTTTTTTTTGAATTCTCAATTGACCCCAAACTCCCAAAATTATCAATTAAACCCACCCGGAAAAAATTGATTTACGCGAAATTAACCCCCAACTTCTAATTATTCAATTTCACCCTCAAAATTGAATTAGGGATGTTACAATTCTCCCCCACTAACATAGATTCGTCCTCGAATCTAACATCCAGCTAACATCCACAACATAGCACAACCGCTATTCCCACTCAGCGTCGCACGACCGCTCTTCCAACTCCACCAACAACGGTATCACGGCTCAACACCATAGTGCCATAGTTCCCTACTTGGTTTGGCCAACCACTCCAACGCCCGGGAGTATAACGACTTCACGACCCAACACCATGGATCGATCCGTCTAACGCATAGAGAGCCAGACAACGGCAATCTCTCTAGTGACCTGTCTCACCAATCAGGAATCACGTCGAAACCCAACCGGCCAGGTACACTCGGCAGTGACTCACCAGTGCACTCCGATGCCGCTATATGGGTCACCACCCTGTGCCAAACCAATCCGGATCTATCAACCCTATGCAGCTACTAAACACCTAGTATCCGCACCCCCGCTATCGGACCACTACCACTAGTAGCCCGCCAACCTGTCTACTAATCCTCTAGTAAACCCACCGCTCAACATATTCAACGAGAACACCTTTTTATTGAACAATCAAAAGCTCCAAAGTACATCGATTAGTTATAACACCATAAAATAGACGAGTACAACAACGCAATAACTCCCAAAATCCCAACGCCATGGTTACAACGATATGGGAACACCCGGCTAACCCTCCAGTTTGCCGAACCACTTGGGAAATTTGCGCTTCAACTTCGCTTCCGGCTCCCAAGTCACCTCCTCGGTTCCATTGCAGTCCCACAGCACCTGCATCTCAGGAACCTTCTTCCTCCTGATCACTCTCACCCGACGATCTTGGACTCTCAGAGGCCTCGCCTCCACCACCATGCTCGGTGTCAAATCTGATGGCACCCCCGTGACCACCTGATCATCCTTGTGTAGACATTTCTTCAGCATCGACACGTGGAACACCTTGTGAAATGCCTGCATGGACTCCGGCAACTCTAACCGATAAGCCACCGGTCCGACCCGCTCCAGCACCCTGACGGGACCCATATATCGCGGGCTCAACTTCGTCTCGGAAATGGACCTGTTCGGACCCCTCAACATGGCCATTTTCAGGTAGACCAAATCGCCAACTGCGAACTCCAGCTCCTTCCTACGCCGATCTGCGTAGCTTTTCTGACGATCTTGAGCTTCCTTCATGTTCAACTTCACAATCCGGACCTTCTCAGTCGTCTCCTGCACAAAGTCAGCTCCCAACAGGCTCCTCTCCCCCACTTGTGTCCAACATAACGGGGTCCTGCAAGGCCTACCATACAACGCCTCAAATGGTGCCATGCCGATACTAGCCTGGTAGCTGTTATTGTACGCAAACTCCACTAGATTCAGATGATCCGCCCAATGTCCACCCCAATCCAACACACACATCCTCAACAGATCCTCCAACGTCTGGATAGTCCTCTCCGACTGCCCATCGGTCTGGGGATGGTAAGCTGTACTCATGTGTACCTTAGTGCCCATCTCCTTCTGGAAAGCGCCCCAGAACAGCGAGGAGAATTTCGGATCTCGATCTGACACTATACTCACCGGTACCCCATGCAGCTTCACAATCTCCCTGACGTACCTCTTGGCCAACACTTCCGCACCGTCGGTCTTTTTTATGGCCAAGAAGTGCGCAGACTTGGTCAACCTATCGACGATGACCCAAATAGCGTCCTTGGTTCGCGAAACCGGCAGACCCACCACGAAATCCATGGTGATCATGTCCCACTTCCACTCCGGAATGGGTAAACTCCTCAACAACCCGCTCGGAACCTGATGCTCAGCCTTCACCAACTGACAGGTATCACACCCCGCAACCCAGTTGGCAACATCCTTCTTCATCCCTACCCACTGGTAATACCGTTTGAGGTCACGGTACATCTTGGTAGCTCCTGGATGAATAGAGAAACGGCTCTGATGTGCTTCCCTCAGGATTTCCTGCCTCAGCACTTCGTCCTTCGGTACACACACCCTGCCCCTCAAAAGGATAGTTCCATTGCTGGATAAGTCATACTCAGACCGCTCTGCCCTGCCGGCCTGCACTAATTCCGCATCCAACTGCTGTGCTACCCGCACCCTAGTCAGAATGTCCGCCTGATCCACCGCCTCTAAACCCAACGGCTCAGGTTCCTCAGACACAGCACACAGTCTCAGGGCACTCACCATGCCTACCAACTCCTCTGTATCTCGCTCAGTGTCTAAAATAACCCGCTTCCTGCTCAAAGCATCGGCTACAAGATTCGCTTTACCGGGATGGTAAGCTATCTCCAGGTCATAATCCGCAACAAGCTCCATCCACCGCCTCTGTCGCAGATTCAGCTCGGGCTGGGTAAAGATGTACTTCAGACTTTTGTGGTCTGTGAACACCTGAACCTTACCGCCATACAGATAAGACCTCCAGATCTTCAATGCAAACACCACGGCAGCCATCTCAAGATCGTGAGTAGGATAATTGCATTCATGTTTCCTCAGCTGCCTGGAAGCATATGCGATTACCTTACCCTGCTGCATCAATACACAACCGAGCCCCAGCCTGGACGCGTCTGTGAACACAACATATGGCTCATCCTGCTTAGGCAAGGCCAACACCGGAGTACTCACCAGCATCTCCTTGAGCTTCACAAAGCTCTCCTCACACTGGTCCGACCACACGAAAGGAACGTCCTTCCCGGTCAACTTGGTCATGGTCTGCGCCATACTAGCAAACCCCTTGACGAACCTCCTGTAATAACCCGCCAGACCCAGAAAACTGCGAATCTCCGAGGCATTCTTCGGTCTCGGCCACTCCTCAATCGAGCGAATCTTCTCCGGATCCACTGAAACACCACGATCAGATACGACGTGCCCCAGAAATCCGATCTCCCGCTGCCAGAAACTACACTTGCTCAGCTTAGCGAACAACTTTTGCTCCCGTAGCTTCTCCAGAACTTTCCTCAGGTGAACCATGTGCTCCTCAGGACTCTTCGAATACACTAGAATGTCGTCGATGAAAATGATGACGAACTCATCCAGATACTCCTGGAACACGCCGTTCATCAACCTCATAAACGCAGCCGGTGCATTCGTCAACCCAAACGGCATCACCACAAACTCGTAGTGCCCGTATCTCGTCCTGAAAGCCGTCTTCCTGATGTCCGACTCCGCTATCGGGATCTGATGATAACCCGATGCCAAATCAATCTTAGAGAACCACGAAGCACCCTGCAACTGATCTAACAACTCATCGATCCTCGGTAATGGGTACTTGTTCTTCACAGTAACCCGGTTCAGCCCCCGATAATCAATGCACAACCGGAAGCTCCCATCCTTCTTCTTGACGAACAGTACCGGTGCACCCCACGGAGAACTGCTCGGTCTAATGAAACCCTTTTCCAACAACTCCTCAAGCTGCTTCTTAAGCTCAGCCATCTCCGCTGGAGCCATCCTGTAAGGAGCCTTAGACAACGGCGTCGTCCCCGGCTCTAACTCAATGGTAAAAGGATCCGACATGGATGGTGGTAACCCGCTCAACTGCTGGAACACATCCTCGAACTCCCAGACCACCTCAATATCCCGCACCGCTGACTCCCCAACCTCACCAGGTATCGAAATGGTAGCCAAATAGGCCTCACAACCCTGCTCGATCAAACGCTCCGCTTGAACCGCGGAAACGACGATGCCTCCCGGCACCGGTCTCACTCCCTGATAAACCAGTCTTCTGTTAGCATGCTCGAACACCACACGACCCCGGTGACAATCCAAATGAGCCTTGAACTTTCCCAGCCAGTCCATACCCAAAATGATGTCATAGAGTTCCACTGGGCACACTATCAAATCCGCTGGCATCAACTCTCCGGCGATAAGAATGTCAACATTCTCCACACAGCCCTGAGTCCTCAACAAACGACCCCCAGCAACTCTCACCACACCCGAGTGGTCCCCAAACACCTCTTGGATACCGCTCCCCGACACCCAATCCGGTGTGGCAAAACTGTGGGACGCTCCGGAGTCAAACAACACATGTGACTCTACCCCAGCCACATTAAGGGTCCCTAAGCACGAAAATGATTTAAGGCAGACAGCAAACACCAATTACAGAGCGAGTAACTGAAATTACAATCAAACAAGAACATAGTTAAGGTAACTAACCAGTAATCGGTCTGCTGCCGCTCGCCTCGCCTGACTCCGCGCCTATGGTGAACACCCTCGGTGCCACTGCGGCCCGTTTTGGAGGCGGTGCCTCGATCCTCACAAATGGCTGAGCCAACTTCGGACAATCCTTCTTGACGTGACCGGGTTCCTTGCAATGGAAGCACACCGGACCCCCTCGAGAACAATCCGCCACGCGATGTCCATGGGCACCACACCCGAAACAACGTGGCCCAGAACCCGCTTCCCTGGAAGTATCCTCCCACTTCCGCTTCTGTCCCTGCTGCTGACCAGACTTACCGCCCTTGCTCGGAGCAACACTCTGACTTTGAGGCCGTCGCGGAACCTCTGGTACTGCAGCCTTTAAACTAGCCTCCTGCCTCATCCCCTCCTCAAGCTGCGCTGCACACTCCACCAGTTCGGACACCGACTCGAACTTGCGGACTATGCATCGGTTCCTGAGATCGATACGCATACCTCGCATGAAAGCACAAATCAGCTCATCTTCGGTATTTGCACCCCGTCCAGCAAACCGCTTCAGCCGGTTAAACTCGGCCTCGTACTCCCGAACCGAACGAGCCCCCTGTGACAAGTACAGAAACTCCCCCTGTAACCTGTCGCGAGCCTCCCGCGGAAAATACTTTAGATCGAACTCCCTCCGGAACTCGTCCCAAGACCACACTACTCCCGCCCTCCTCGCAGCAACACTCTGCCACCACTCATGTGCATCTCCCTCCAGATAATGCACCGCCAAGTCAACCCTATACTCCTCAGGGCATCTGATCGACTGGAAGTTCCTCTCCAACCTGGACCTCCACTCATCGGACTCAATCGGTCGAGCACCACCACTGAAAAACTTGGTGCCCAACCTCTGCATATGCTCCATCACCCTCAGGTACGACGGAACCACTGGCTCTGCCTCAGCAACCACTCCCGGAACTCCCGGAGCAACAACACCCGGCATCGCGGCAACCCCCTGTGGCGCCACTGGAGCTGGAGCCGGTACCACACCAGGTAACCTCTCCAAGAGCTGGGCCAACATGCCCAAAACAGCCGCCATCGGGTTCGGGCCCGCACCCGCCTGAGCACCACCCGGCGCCGGCATCGCGCCATACACGGCCGCTGGCTCCGACTGACCTTCCCCCTCGGCGTGATCATACGCCCCCTGCTCCACCGTGACACTCTGCGTCACATTCGCAGCTGCTCTGCCACCTCTACCACCTCTGCCGCCACGGCCGGTTCTGCCGCCCCGACCACGGCCGCCACGACCACCCCGACCTCTGAGACCTTGCCCAACGCTATCAGAATCAGCCATCTGCAATAACCACTTATTACTAATTGACAACAGCAATAGTAAAACAAACACGAGTCTTACCGTGGAATCTCATTGAAGGCTCGAAGAGGATGATCTAGAACTTCAAGCTCAACAATTGACTAACTCACATAGACAGTTCTAATAGCGAAAATATTTTTTTTTTTAAAACCGTCCTAGAACCGTAAATGCTCTGATACCAAATTGAAACAACCGCACCCATTTTTTTTTTTTTTTTTTTTGCAATTAATTATTAAAATTCCCATAAATAATAATAACTGAACCTCACCAAATAATTTCCGGCTCAAGATTAAAAATCCGAATAATCAAGATCATAAATTATTAATAAAATAATCAAATAAACGACAAGTCTAGATCACCCCCTCTTCCTCGCCCTGATCCCACGGTCACACTTTCTCTAATCCTGCATCAATTAAAATATAAGAGATGCATAAGTATTTCGATAAATACTTAGTGAGACAATCCTCCCATCTACAGGCTAACAAATAATTAAGATAATTAATATAGACTATCACGAAAAATACCGAATAAATCAAACATTTCATGAAACACTCGATCTAGACCCTCCGAGATCGTAAACGGCCTATTATCACGAAACCACATCAATTATCAAAATTATTAAATTACGCCTATGGTCCTGCACTCACCTTATTCCCGCACAGAAAGTTTCACGAGAAAATTCAGCAATTTTCTAGAACTCCCCGGGATGAATAACCTTCTATTAAACCACCTAAAAATAAAAATAATAAAATAATCAATATACAAACGTTCGATAATCGCTTATTAGACCGGCCTAAACCGGTAATCAACTTCCCGTCTTCACCATCGCCGGTGCAACGACGCCACCACCGGAGTTCACCGCGGCCCAACCTCCGATCTGCAATCCCGATTCCAAACCCACACCGGAGCTCACCACCGGAGCTCACCACGGAAGCTCTCCACGGCCCAACCCCGATCCACAATCCTGACTCCAAACCACACACCGGCGAGTGCTCATCACCGGAGCTCACCACGGAAGCTCACCACGGCCCAACCCCGATCCACAATCCCGAGCGACCCCGCATCGCATCAAAAAAAACTAAGGAGGGAGAGAAGGGTTCTTACCGTGGCGACGAGGACTTGACGGGTAGGTTAATCGCACAAGCTCGGAGAGGGAGATGCTTACGCGTATATAACCTATGTGTGTGGGACCAATTTTTTTTTGAATTCTCAATTGACCCCAAACTCCCAAAATTATCAATTAAACCCACCCGGAAAAAATTGATTTACGCGAAATTAACCCCCAACTTCTAATTATTCAATTTCACCCTCAAAATTGAATTAGGGATGTTACAATTATGATCTATGTGATTTCTTTTATCACCACCACTAGAAAATAACTCTTCAACGACTGGAAGTCCACAATTATTTTGGCCTTTACTTTTGATCGAAACGCATAATCGGACGGAGTTAGATTTGCAAATTTTTATAACACTCCCAATTTGTCGATCACTTGTTAGAAACACAGGAGGTGATTCGTTTTGCTTATTCTCCAGCATTATCTTAGGCAATAAATAACTCAGTTGAATATCAAATCCCGAACTATTTAACTTGTATTCTTCTTTAACCATCTGAAGTAATCCAGCATACGACATATCATCCACTGAAGTGAGTAATTTGCTACAATTGGCTTGATCAACTGAAAAATGCCATATATTCTTCAACACCCAATCACCCAAAACTGTATATATATGCGCCATATTCCTGTATATAAAAATTAGATTAAAAATTATGCTAAATAACTCTACAATAAAAAATTAACATAATAATTATCAAATCTAGATCTTCTAAATAACTTTACCAAACAACTATACTCTACACAGAAATAACTTTTTCAGAATAAATATTCTCAAAAACTATACCGAACAACTATACTCTACACGGAAATAACTTTTCAAAATAAATCTTCTCGAAAACTTTACCAAACAACTATTATAACGCCCCGACCGCCCCTACCTGTGGGCCCCAACGACATCTCCCGGCCCGTGGGCCCCACCCTTGTTCGACGGCCGGTGCGTTAGTCCGGGAGGCTTGTAATACTTGTTTACTGACCCTGCAATCACCACGTGACCTTTCCCCGTGTTTTGTCCTCACTCACACGCTACCGCGAATCACTTCCCGGAAGGTCACCCATCCTTAGACTACTCCAGCTCAAGCACCCTTAACTCTGGAGTTCTTTCGGGCAAGTGATCGGAAAAGGTAAGTGCACTTTGGTGACATAGGTAGCCAAATCAATTCTTATAAGCCTCTCCGCATATACAAGAAATCGGGATGTTACAATCACCCCCACTCATAGAGCGCAACGTCCTCGTTGCGCACCAAGATCTTCACCCTAGACGGTGTCAGCCCACCTGACTCCACACACGTGTTTGGGTTCGTCTCTGATACCACTTATAACGCCCCGACCGCCCCTACCTGTGGGCCCCAACGACATCTCCCGGCCCGTGGGCCCCACCCTTGTTCGACGGCCGGTGCGTTAGTCCGGGAGGCTTGTAATACTTGTTTACTGACCCTGCAATCACCACGTGACCTTTCCCCGTGTTTTGTCCTCACTCACACGCTACCGCGAATCACTTCCCGGAAGGTCACCCATCCTTAGACTACTCCAGCTCAAGCACCCTTAACTCTGGAGTTCTTTCGGGCAAGTGATCGGAAAAGGTAAGTGCACTTTGGTGACATAGGTAGCCAAATCAATTCTTATAAGCCTCTCCGCATATACAAGAAATCGGGATGTTACAACTATACTCTAAACGGAAATAAATTTTCAATTGCAATACATCTTCTGGGAATTGAAACGGAAATAACGATCACAACCAATCAATCATAAACCCTAGCCACCTATGTTCCCTCTCTTCTTGTCAAAAGTCAAAACGAGAAACTCGTGAAACCACCGCCGATCTTCCTTTTTTCATCATGTCTACTCATTTCTAGCAAGAAAAAAAAACAAGAAAAACCCATGACTAGATTCCGATGCTCCCAATCAAAATTCTCTATTTTTCTTCGATCTCCAAAGATCTCGGCGATTTTTTTTTTTTCGATTTCCTTCTTTTAGAATGACGAAATGATGAAGAAACATAAGATTTTCCTGGAAAGCTGTAGAAAATCTGATTGGGTTAGTGAGATTTTCCTGATATTTTTGGAAACTTATTTGCGATTTTTATCAAAAAGAAGAAGAGAGAGAAAAGTGTTGAATCGAATATGAAGACGAATAAATTTCCTTTAATGATTTAATAAACAATTGATTTCTTAAGCAATAAGAATAATCAGAAGTTCGAAAAAATCCCTGATTTCATGTGGTCAATATAAACTACATTTGTTATTCATAAGTTTAAAGTCTGTTCAGAACATTTGGTATAGTATAAAATATGTAGCCTTACGATAGTGGGTTCGGGTCCCACTGTGTATCTTTTTTAAAAACTCATCATAACGACGTCGTTTTGCCAATTTAGATTTTCCATTTGACTAACAGAGTTAGAATCAAAGTTGGTTTTGGCCAAAATAAAATAGTTTCGGTATTTTTTTTATTTTTTATTTTTTTGTCAACAGTTTAAGTACCTAGAACGTTTCAGAAATCCAAACTGGAGGTACTGAGTTTACATATGTAGTATCTACGGGGTGGACGCGTGCACTCCTTGCTAGCTTGTCCGCCATTGTGTTATTTGCGTGTGGGACGAGAGAGATAGAGAAGAAAGTGAGCACCTCCTTACTTCTCACGAATTCCTCCAAAGGTAATGCGAAAGCCGGCCACTCCTCGGGTGTCGACACCATCCTCACCAAATCAGAGCAATCTGTTGCAAAGGTTATTGCTGTCTTCTGGTTTGTAATCATACAATTCATGGCCCAAATAAGTGCTTCTAGTTCTGCGTGTAAAGAAGAGAGACTTCGTCGTAAATTTCTTGCTCCTACGACTGATCCTTCCACTCCTTCCTTTAAGCAATGCCATCCGAGTCCTGAAAAATTATCGGTATCCTTCCACGATCCATCAATATAGCACTTCCATCCGTCGTAATGTGAGTTTACAGTTGATGGGCCAAAATTTTGTGGTGTCATAGCTTGTTCGCTATTTTGGGCCTCTTCCCAGAATGTTGCCTCAGATTCCGCAAGTTGCAAAGTTTCTTGTGGATCTCGATCTCTATTCGAAAAAACTTTGTCATTCCTTGCTTTTCATATGTACCACATTATCCAAGGGAAATTCTTATTCTGATATTCTTTTGGGAGTCTCCAGAAAAGATAATCAAAGTTAGAAAAAACCGATGGCGTTGTGAAAACCCCCGGGGGTGATGGTATCTGCGATAGGGCCCATGTTTGTAAAGCAGGGGGACATTCAAAAAGGACATGATTAATCGTTTCCTCCTCTGCTCCACACCGCACACATTGTGTATCGCAATTAATCCCTCTGGACCTTAGATTTGATGTGACCGATAGACATCCCGATATTGCTTGCCAAATGAAATATCGTAATTTCGGTGAACATCGCAACTTCCATGTATGTGCCTGCAATTTCTTCACATCCGGACCATAGAAGATATTTGTACCGTCAGATATACTTTGATGTTCGACATGACATCCTGACTTAACCATATATCTTCCCGATCTCGTATAATGCCATCCCAGGGTATCTGGTTTATAAATACTGCTTATGGGCATACTTCGAATAATTGTCACATCCGCCGGGTCGATGATTGCATTTATCAACCCCATGTTCCATGTTTTTGTCACTGGGTCAATCAGATGATTAACCATAAGGTTCGGGTAATAATTATACCATTTGCATATTGCTGACATCGGCCGAGAGGATGGTATCCAAGGGTCGTTCCATACTGAGATAGAACATCTTGAACCAACTCTTTTAATTAGCCATTTTCTAACCAGAAGTCTAGCCGATATAATGCTTCTCCATCCATACGATGGAGAATAGCTTCGTATGTTGTCAAAGGGGTCTGTGTTCCGAAAATATCGACCCTTAAAGACCCACGCAAACAGGGAGGTCGGTGTATCCACCAGCCGCCATAACTTTTTTGCCAAAAGTGCTGTGTTAAATTCATCTACTGTATGGAAACCGATTCCCCCGTCTGGTTTACTCCGACACAATTTATTCCATGCTAGCCAGTGCATTCCTTTTTGTTGACCATTTGAACTCCACCAGAACCGTGCCGCTGCACTTGCTAATTTTTCGGTTATAGATTTCGGTAGCATAAAGCATGACATGACGTACGTTGGTATTGCTGATGCCACCGATTTGATTAAAACCTCTTTACCTCCTCTAGATAATAGTCGTGATGTCCATCCGTTGTCTCTGTCTTGTTGTCTCTCTGCTACAAAATTAAAAATCTTGCTCTTTGCTCCTCCGATACTTTCCGGAAGGCCTAGGTATGATCCCATACCTCCAATGGAAGAGATTTCCAGTGTCTGCTTCACCTCATTTTGTGCCGTATCATTTACCGAGTGTCCAAATTGTAAGGAAGATTTAGCATAATTGATTTGTTGCCCAGACACCGATTCATAATGTTGCAGTATGTGTCGAATGGTTTGACATTCCTCTTTGGTTGTCTTACAGAAAAAGGCTGTCATCAGCAAAGAGCAGATGTGAGACTGCTGGGCTTGCCCTCGCAACCTTTAAACCCGTGAGCAAATTTTCTCTTTCCGCCTTCCGTATGTTTGCTATTAAGACCTCTGTGCAAAGTATGAAAAGGTACGGTGATAAGGGGTCGCCCTGACGGAGCCCTCGTTTCGGAATTATTTTTCCTTTGGGTTGACCATGTATGAGGATTTTGTATTGGAATGATTTAATACACCACATCATCCATGTAATCCATGTTTTCGCAAACCCAAATTTTTGCAAAAGATGTTCTATGAAGGACCATTCTACCCTATCATACGCTTTACTCATGTCCATTTTAATCGCCCAGAATTTGTCTTTGCACGATCTATTGGTCCGTAATCCATGAAATATTTCTTGGGCAATCAGAATATTATCCGAAATTAATCTGCCTTGTACAAAGGCTGATTGGGTCCCTGAGATTAGGTCTGGTAGTAATCTCTTTAGCCGTTGGCATAACACCTTTGAAATTATTTTATATCCCACATTACAGAGGCTTATAGGCCGTAATTCTGTCATCCGAGTGGGTCTCTCTGTCTTCAGGATTAGACAGATATTGGTCATATTCAACCGTTGATCGAAAACCTCCGTCGCAAGGAATCCGTTTACCAGACCTAGAATATCCGCCTTTATGATTTGCCAAGATTGTTGGAAAAAATAGAGTTGTCATTCCATCCGGTCCTGGAGCATTTTCCGGGTGCATCATAAAAAGTGCCGTGCGTACTTCTTCTTCGGTGGCCCTTGCCGTAAGCATCTCATTATTCTGTTCCGAAACTAGTGACGGGATTTCTCCCAGCGCCTCCTCGAATTCCGTCAGGGATGTAGAGGAGAACAACTCATCAAAATAATTTACCACCACTTGTTCGACCTCCTTATCGGATGAGAGCCACCTACCCCATGCATTATGCAAGCCAATTATCATGTTCCTCGCCCTTCGTTGCTTTACTTGTGCATGGTAAGTCTTTGTATTTTTATCCCCCACCGTTACCCATAAAGTGCGACTTTTCTGTTGCCAAAAATACTCCTCATCTTGATATGCTTCTTTTAATTTCCTTGTAATATCCATTAATTCCTCATGAGTCCTAGTATCGTCATTTTGGGCCTCTTCTAATGCGTGTTGTAGCTCATTTATTTTGTCTTTACCGTATGGTAAATTATTTTTTGCCATTTGGAAATTTCCCGTCGACAACTGCTGATTTTTTCCACAACCGATGAACTGTTTCCTCCTAGATTGACCTCCCAGCCCTTTGAAATTGAATCCATAAAACCATCTCGACCAATCCATCGTTTGTCAAAACGAAATTGTGCTCGTTTCCGGGGGAGTTTATCCTCTATCGTAGCAACAATTGGCTTATGGTCCGACCCAATCATTGCCAAATATTCGACATAAGAAAATGAAAAAAATGTCATGCCAATCTTCGTTTGCTAATGCTCGATCTAATCGACATCTTACTATCTTTGAATTCCGTCGTCCCCTCCATGACATGGTATTTCCTAAGCAAGGGAATTTCAGGAAACTGCAGTTTCGTATCATGAGATTAAAAGACACAAAAGTTGATGCGTGTCGTAAATTGCCTCCCTGCTTCTCATTATTACCGGTTATTTCATTTAGATCGCCAATTATAAACCACGGTTCCAAGCGGGATAAACTAGTCCGAGTTAATCGTTCCCAAACTTGATCGCGCAATTTTGGTACCGGGTCACCATAAATAAAGGATAAAAAAACTTGTTTCCCTTCAATATCAATTATTCGATTATTTGAAAATAATACATTAACATTAAAGGAATTGTCATAAAATAATGCGAGTCCACCACTCGCACCGCACGGTTCAACCGTGTACAATTTATTATAACCAAAATGTAATTGAAAATTTTGCATAAAAGAAAAATCCTGCTTGGTTTCTGAAAGGAACAAAAACTCTGGTTTATGCTTCTTCCAAACCTCCCGAATGTAGCTTATTGTCCATCGACTTCCAAGACCCTGACAATTCCAACTAAGAATCCGCATTATTCGAACAGTTGAGATTAAGAACCTTTTTTCGGGTTTGATGGACCCTTTGTCTCCCCCGTATCCAAGCCTTCCCCTATACGAACCATATTCTTGGACGTTGCTTTTTCCGGGGGAAATTATGCCTTGTACCAGTCTTTTCTTCGAAGAGATGCCCATAACCGTTGGGTTTGTTTTGAATAATTTCTTTCTAAACCCACCTTTACTTGCTCCCTCATTAGTCACAATCCCTGCCTCATCAATCACGTTCCCTTCTATAACCTCCTCAATCTCGTTCCTTGCCTCTTTCAACTCATCATTCCCCATCTCCATGGAGATCGCCCCGTCTACCATGCTCTCCTTATCTGGTACTCCCTCAATTTCTCCTTCCTCTTTCATTAACTCTCCTAACTCAACTTCAAGTGTTTTTATTCTCTCATGGTGTATCTTTACCACCTGCGAAACCTCTGATATCCCAGCATTACCAGAAAACATCAAATCCATATCAATCCAATCTAAGTTACTCAAGTCCCCACTACCAATTCCGTTATCCACCTGTATCATATGCTCCGGTTGTATACTGTTGCCGAGAAGTGAGCCCAAATTTGACATACCTGTGTTTGATCCTTCAGTCGTATCCACCTGGGCGGGATGTGAGAGTTGTGTGTTTTGGACCGTACCCTCCACCATCCCTTTATTACCCACAAATCCTTGTCCTTCATCTATCTGCTTTGGCTTATCTACACCAGAATTTGACTCAACGTACCGTTTTTGAAACTCTCTTGGAGGAAGGTAACCTGATTGTCGACCAGATCTTGTTGTTGATCCTTCCCCATATTTACGCTCACCTCTCCCACTGTTTTGCCGATAAGAGTTCTCCCTTGTCATCAGTTCTCCCTTGTCATCTTTCCTTTTCCCCTATTCTGATCATTGTGAGAGTGAGCGGAGAAACCCTTATTATCCATCCACTTGTTGCCGTGAAGCCCCTGCACCGTTGCAGTTTTATAGCTGACCGCCCCTGAGCCATTTCGTGACTCATCCGATCCATGTTTCACGCCCTTGTGTTCAGCCGCATCACCTCGGGACGGGCACCTCTGCTGCTCGTGACACATACTGAAACACAAGTTGCAATAACCAAATAGACGTTCGTACCGCAGGGTTACCGTTGTCTCCACACCGCCTTGAAACTCCATTATCGTTTCGAAACACAATGGTTTGAAACCATCTACCACCACCTGAACTTTACCCTCGTCGAGATTTACTACCTTCACATCTCCTAGAGCTTCCCCAATACACCGAAAAGTTTGCTCTGCCCAGAAGTGAAGCGGGACTCCCATCACACGAACCCATAATATGATTGCAGACGGATAATTCACATCCACAACAGGTGCCCAACGAACCAGAGATAGCATCCAATAGTCGAAGTGAAAAGGTTCCATTTTCATAATTTCCAGAATATCTTCCTCGCTGTCAAAGTCGAATTGGAACCTCCCCAGACCCAAATCCGCTCCTGCAACCCCCTCTTCAACCTTCCATATCCGTGGTAGCATATACAGCAGCGTCTTCACGTCTTGCATAGCCGGATTCATACACCGACCAATCAATGTTCTGGAGTAGCCTTCAATCAGACTCGAGTTATCAAACTGAGGGACCGTGATCTTCAGGCGTTTCACGTTCACCTCCACCTTCTTTCCTGAGCCATTCGTTTTGACCAGGTTGCTTTGAGACATTCCGGAAGAATTTTGAGGTACAAAAATAAAGATCAGAAGCAAAGGAGTGAAAAGGTAATTGAGTGAATGATACCAAACCATTCTCTTCATCATCTTTTTATAACCCATGAGCGAGGGAATCCAGTAACCGTAGTAATTAGAGGGATTTGAAATCGCTCCATCATTATGAAAATCCATGATTGAACCGTGAATGGCTCCATAAGATCTCGAAAAATCCTGGCTCCAGCGCCAGTTAAGCTTCTTCATATCATATCGCAAAAAAAACCGAGCGGGCATGTCTCTGAAACTTTCCTAAATTCGCAAGATTCTGATCCCATATGAACGAGTCATAATTCCCTGAAATCATGTGCCCGAGAATGAGAGAGATCTCTCCTGATTCGCCAGTCAAAGCAATCTGCTCTGATCTGCCATTAAAGCATCAGAGCTTGATCCGCCAGGAGGCCTAGCCCGAGAACGGCGTCCTTGTGAGCCGCCGCCCAACTGTAGTGCGTCCTCGTTATTCCTGCGGGAAAAACGTAAAATTGTTAGTACATTGAAATCTAAAACTTCCAAAAATTCAAGAAATTTAAAATTTCTCGAAAAGTTCCCGAAAATTTCAAAACCTGTAGAAAAATTCAATAATTCCCGAAAAATTCAATTATTCCCTAAAATTTCAAAATTTCCGGAAACTTTCAAAAATTCCCACAAATTTCAAATATTCCCGAAACTTTCAAAATTCCCGAAAAATTCAAAACGTTTTCAAAAAACAAATTTTAAATAATTCAATTAAAATTTTATAAATACTTAAAATTATAAAAACGTTTTTAAAAATCAATATTTATAAATAAAAAAAACGTTTTCAAAAATCCAAATTTATAAAAACGTTTTCTACATATTATATAAAAACATTTTTATATAAGTTTTATTTTTTATACTAATTATACATATCAAAAATTCTAAAATTCCAAATCTACATATAACAATTTACATCTAACAACCCTAATTAAAATTCCAAATATACATCTAACAATCTAACATCTTAACACCTCTAATTCCACAACTACTTAAAAATCTAAATCTAGCCATCAAAATCTAAATCTAACCATAAAACAACTTACATGTGAGGGAGGAAGAGAGGTCGCCGGTGAGAGGGACTTTATCGCCGGAGGGAGATAGAGGAATCGCCGGAGAGAGAAAGAGAGAGAGAGAGAGAAGAAGAAATGAAGAAGAAGAAGACGGTTCGATTTATTAAATCAAACGATTTCCGACGGATCTATCCGTCGTATGCTTAAAAAAAATTCGTTTACGCGGTTAAAATTCACGCGGTCACAAAATTTACCCTAAATCTGTCGGAAATCCGTTGAAAATATACGGTATATTCCCTGCATGTGTTTCTATTGGCGAGTTAACATACACGTGTCCAAGTGTCCAGATCCGTCGGAAATCCGTAGAAAATTTCCGACGGATTTAGGGTAAATTAGGGGTTTAGGATATGGAGATATGCTTTAATAATCCTAAATGTACACGTTTCATTCAAAAAATAGTAAATTCATCAATGATAAAGACTTTGTAAGACTTTATAACTTTTACAAGATCAAAACCTATACATTTCTCATAACATCTCTATACCTTATACTAAAACTTATACTAACACCACTATCAAATTTTATAAAATATATAACACATTTTTAATTTGAAATTTGACAAGTTCAAGCTATTTTATATACATCATATAAGTATTTTTCTACAATTACAACAAAAAAACCTAACCCCTATACCCTAAACCATATTTTTTGGAAAGTCGTCGGAAATCTGTCGGAAATTTCCGACGGGTTTCCGACGGATTATTGAACATAGGGTTTTATTCACGTTTACCTCGTTTACAAATCTGAAAATCAATAAAAAAAATTCTAAGTATACTTCCGTCGGAAATTTCCTACGGATGTTGAAACCCCGGCTAAAATTGGATTCATATCGACATTCTCCCTGCTAAAACTGAATCCCCCCGGCCAAAGCTTAATCCGTCGAAAATTTCCGACGGAAGTATACTTAGCATTTTTTTTTTGAATTTTCGGTTTTGTAAACGAAGAATATAAGTAAATCAATTTTCTAAGTTTATAAATCAAATTTAATATATTACACATTACATATCTAGTACAAATACAAGTACATATTTTACAATGCAAAGTTTATAATTAAAACTACTCTGATTCTGCTGAATCGGTAGTTTCCCCAACATTCATTATATATGAAAGTTTAAACAAGGCAATTAAAACACTTACATAATCTCTTAACCAACGTCCAAACTATTCATGTTTGAGCTCGATTAGCTCGTCCTCTGTTTTGTGCAATATTATCTTCTGGCAAAATGTCTTCCACAAAATCAATGATTGCATCCACGCACTCCTCACTCAAATTGAAATTCGTCTTCATACCCATCATCCTAGTTGCAGCTGATAAAGGGGAATGTTCACCTCTACACCCATTATATAACGGATTCTTAGCAGCGTCTAGCATATCAAATAATATTTGAGCTTCTAAGTTAGGTTATTCTTCTCTATCTCTATACTCAGCAACCGATGGTATAATTTCACGAAATGCATCGTTCACCATCTGAACATGACCTACAGTTTCTACTTCCATTGCATGTTCTTCTAAGCTAGCGCTATCCCCAATGTACTGTTCACTAGTATTAGCATAATCCACAATTGTATAATTTTCTCCATGATAATACCAAATCTTGTAACCCGGCACAAATCCATTACAATACAGGTGTGACCATACTTCATCTATCCCGATAAATCAACAATTCTGACAATTGGTACAAGGGCAGTAGATTTTACCATTTTTTTGCTTTCTTCTGCATACCCGCAAATGCCATGAATTCATGCATACCTTGTTTGTATTCCAACGTAATTAGGCCCGTCTCCGGAATTTGATGAGACTTGTCCATCCATGATCGAAAATAATTATAAGGATCTGAAGAAGACATTTTGGTAAGGAATTGTAGATGAGAGGTTTTTGTGATTGTAAATGAGAGAGGGTGGATACGTTTTTATAAGGAAATTGTGCGCGCTTTCCAACGGATTTTCAACAGTAATAACGTCTATATTCAAACGGCTATGTAACGGCAATATTATTTTAATTTGCTACAATATCCGTCTAAAATCTGTTAGAAATATACCGACGGACACATGTCGTCGGAACGCCGTTGGAAATTTCCGACGGTGACTATTTTCCGACGGAATTCCAACGTATGTTATTCTCGTCCAATTCCCGTCAAAAATATGTTGGAAATTACCAATGAATTTAAGGCCGTCAAAAATTCCGTCGGAAAGGACCTTGTTTTCTTGTAGTGGGAGGCCAAGAACTGAGTGGTCAGGAGGAATGAGAGGTTACTGCTCCTATGTCCCGACCGAAGCTCAGTGATCTGGAGAAGTCGGCATCTAGGAAAGGTAACCCACACAGGTACCCAGAGCAAGGAGTCAGTCAGCGAGACCTCCCCGACAGCCCGGTCTTTAATATCAAGGGAACCGGGCCACGTATGAATATGGTTTAAGCGGGAACACTATTCAAATTTCCCTCTAATCGACAATTGGAATATGCGCATGTCCAAATCAATACCCATACCTCTAGAAACCCATGAAATCAACATTTTATGCCTAATGCTTACACATGTCAGGTGATAGCGACCACTCACGGAGCTCAAGGAAGGATGACGGTATGTAGAAGACCATACGGCGTCTGAACCGCCGGACTCGAATCGTACACTGAGAACGAAAGGGACACACCAAGGCTCGGTCTCGCATCTGGCAGATAATGCCAAAGAAAGTAGGTGAAGGAGACAGACGCATGACGTAATCAACGGGTTCGAACCGAATATCAGTCGGATCTCGAACCGACCCGCTAACCCAACAATCTGGAACCCGACCCGGTATACTAACCCGGACCAGGTAAAACTCTATAAATACTCAGCCCTTTCCAACGAGAAAGGGATTCAATTCTTCAAGCTCTTCTTGCCTCATAATATATCTCTAGATACTTGTGAGTAAGAAGGCGATTCCCTCGGCTCTCGTCTTACTCCGAGACTTCGATCCTTTCTCCTTTCATTTTCGTTCACTTTCCGATAACTCCACAGCGGTTCCTAAACCATGGAGCGTCACCACCCCTAAAATTTTTCTTTCTTTTTTTCCACTTCAAAGAGCTCACCTACTAAGGTCCATTGTGGATCCATCCTTTTTTAAGGACTCACTGTCCACTATTCCTTTTTGTTTTCCGGTCGTTCTTTCCTCTCTCCGACTCACCACTATGTGGTATTTTCTTATCATTTTCTGATTTGGGTGTTGGAGTGTCTTTGGAAAACACACCCCCATCGGTTTTTTCAAACCTTCACGTCGTTTGTTCGTTTTGTAGGAGACTTGTCCCCAAAAGGACTAAAAACCCCTAAACAATAATAATTTGGAAGTATTCAATCTTACCATTTACATTTCTAAGTTGTATTTTTGTTGATGCATATATATATATATATATATATATATATATATATATATATATATCAATATTATGTTAACTTTTCAAGTAAAAAACTAATGAACCATGACTTTTGAAAAATATAACACATTTTCAACCCAAAAACATTGAAATAACTATTTATTGTTATCTAAATCTTTTCTATCTGCCAGATAATACTTTGCAAAGTGAATAGATACGTATAATGGATCAAGTTGTCAAGTGGGGTGGATACACGTGCTCCAGTATGAATTGTTGGAACTCGTTTTTGACGAAGTGGCGTTACCACTTTTTCAGTGGATTTTCCGGCGGAGACGTCTGTCGGAATGACCGGATTCCGGGCACGATGAAATCGCTGGCGTGAGCATTATAACATAGTGTATTCACTTGTCAAAATCTGAGTTGATTTGAATGAGAAATGGAGATCCAAAGTGGATGACTTGGAAAGCTTGAAATGCTTCAAAATTTGGCTAAGCGTAAAAACTAGTAAATGTCCCACATTGGAAGTTGGAAGTGAAATCCTTTTTTATATATATTGGAGAAGTCCTACAAGGTTCAAAACCTTAGGATCACTTTGTGGAGAGAAGAGAAAACTCACCCTACTCCATTTTCTACTCCAAATACCATTTTCTTCTCCAACCCAACTTCATTTTCAACTCTAAAATGGAGAAATGCCATTTTTCCTCCAAATATGGAGTAACTCCATTTTCTACCCTATTTTGGAGTTGAACTTTTTTATTCATAATATAGTCTTCCAAAATTTTATACTTTTGATTTTTACCCCCATTTACTTTTTGTTTTGACAAATATAATATAAAATGATGATATATATTTAATTTAAAAAGAAACGATAAGTAAATTTAAAAATTGAAAACAGAAAATAAAATAGCATAAACTCATAATAAATTTAAAAGTACATGAAAGTACTGAAATTAGAAACAGCATAAAATAAATTTGATGCAACAATGACTAATAATAATCTGGTAACCACTTCCGGATCCACCAAGATCATTAAAGTATTGTCCAAATGAACCAGATTGAAGCGGATTTTGTTGATATTGTTGTTGCTCGGCCCTTTTCGATAAATCCGTGTTTGTTCAGACTGAACATATGCACGAAGATTCGGATCTTGTATCGAGTTCAAGTCTTGGAACAAAAATTTGTTTTCTTCCTTAAATTCTTTCAAGTCGTAGTTTTTACTTTGAATATCCAAATGTTGTTGTCTTTGGGCACTTGTCTTCTTTAATTGCTCCAAAAGTTGCTTATTTTCTTCCTCTAAAGAGTTGATAACAGCTGAAGTTCCATCATCAATTTTTCTTTTCATCTTGGATTTTTTTATTCCACTTGGTCGTTGAGAAAGAGTTCCGCCATTAACCTCATCATCATCTATGTTTGGAGAAAATGAAGGCAAACCTGGAGATGCTTGTGCAGTAGAATCATGGTTAGAAATTTCCGTTTATGGGGAAAAATATTCAAATGGTGACGTTTAAATTAAAATCTACTTTGTTTTGTTATTTTTTGGTGATGTAATGTGTTTTTCTTTGTATTATAATGATTAAATTTAAATAATATCAAAATTGATGGAATTTTTAAAAGAAAAAAAATTAACAGATCTTTTTGTAAATTTTATAAATATAGTGTATTATTAGCAATTAACAATAAATTAAAAGAAAAGAATATACTTAGTAGAAAATGGAGAAATACATTGGAGAGAAACCCAACCCCAAAATGGAGTTACTCCATTTTAGAGATGAAAATGGAGAAATACATTGGAGATGATCTAAACCATATGCACGCGGGCGCGGTGAGTCGAGTCGAATCGAGCTCGGACTTGGGTTTGAGTTTTGGTTCGGGTAGATGGGTCTTGATCCAATAACCCATTTTTGCATCAAATTATTATTTATGTAATTGATCACTACATAAATTATATACTTGGTCAAAAAGTAATAATGAATAATTATCATCATTATTTGATAATTGATGTGGTCAATTCTATAACATCTTCTTCTCATTTATTACCACAAATTAATTTGGTAATTAATTGTGTATTACTGAGACCACAAAAGTCTTGTGACTCCTCTCTCATTATATATATATATATATATATATGAACAATCTCTCATATGAAAGAATCCTCTCATCACTTTCTTTTCTTCTCTTGTCTCATGGTTTTTTCTCCATGAGAGTACAACACATTAAAAATGGTTCGAAAGCTTATGATTTTGGGTGATGCGAATCATAAGAAAAATGCAGTTGTATCATGGGATTCGGGACGCTATGCAACCGTCACACTACGAGGCGTTTTCAGAATTAAGGAAAGAGTGTCTCGCCTCTGCAAATCCGTTCTTCCCCAAATTCTTGTATCAGTATCATTTTAATATTATGATCATCGATTTATTTATGTATTTTACTTCACAAATTTATCAGTTTGCCCTATTGTAGAATATGCGTTCCTACAATCTTAATTCTGAAAATTTTCGTTTATGTATTACATAATGAAAACTGATTTTTTGTGAAGTGTTTTTGTTATAAAAACAGGAATCAATCTGTCTACAATCAATTTTTGTTTTATCCGTTTCAGGTTATTTTGGTTCTGAAATTTGATGTTTATTCAACAGAAATTTAGAAAGTATCTCCCAATTTATTTATAATTTTTCCAGCTTTGTTAAAAACTAGAAAATTATTTTTAAATATCTTAGACAATTTATTCGAATTATGTATTTTGTTTTTATAAAAATAAATAACGAACAATTAAAAAGTTTATATTATTACTTTGACACATGTCGCGATCTAAATTACCTATTTTTTATATTTAACACTTTTTATTTGGTAGTTTTTATTTTTCTCTTACTTTAAATTTTTAATATTATTAGTTTCCATTATATAAAACACATTTCTTTTTCCTTTTTTATTATTTTATTTGGTATTTTTTAAATTTTTATGTTACTTTACTTTTTCAATGTTAGTAGTTTCCATTATATAAATTACAATTTTTTTTCTTTTTTTAATTTCTTTAAAAAAAATAACTAACAATTAAAAAGTTTATATTATTACTTTGACACATGTCGCGATATAAATTAACAATTAGAAAATTTAGCTTATTGAGAATCAGATAGAGATCCTTTAGCCTTTTAGTTTATGCACTTTGTGAACTTTTATTTAAAAGCAACATTTATTTGTGGTGGTGTTGTTTTGTTATTGAGTGTTACTTAACATTACTACATTGATTGCATGAATTACTACGGTGATTAACTCATCCAATTAGTATTTGTTTTTTCATATGAAGAAGTAAGAAACATCATTAAAACCAAAAAAGAAAAGTTAGAAGCATTGTAGTTATAATTGAGTTAGCTTCTGTATCGTTTATTGTGGCGAGCAAGTTGGTACTAACATTGAGTGTATTTTGGGTTTTCGTTTAGACAAGATGTCATACAAAACCTAGTATGATTAATATTAAGACTACAAATATGATTAGATTAAAACATGAATATTTTAGTTATTTCTTTATTAAAAACATCTAGATGGAAATGTAAATTTAGATGCAAATGACCAAACAAACTAAATTTCATTTAGATGCATTATCCAGATGAACTACCCAAAATGGAAACTAACATCATTCATATGAATTATCTAGATGAAGCATTTAAATAGTACATTTGGATGCAAATGTTAGATGAGGAAACATGACCATAGCCGAATTGAAACTTATAAATACTATTATTGCCTATTGGCCTAATTAAACTAGAAAAGTGAAAAAAGGAACACAAAAACTTTACTTTTGAACAAAAAATCATTAATGACACTTGAATTTATTTTTATTTTTTTAATAAAAAAGGTACTACAAAATTATGTTGTTATAATTAAGAAATTTAGTACTCCCAAGTTTTAGAGTTTTTTGTTTGTTCTACCAAATATATATGCAAATTTTTCAGCTATTTTGATCCAGCAATAATTAAAAGAGTTTTGCTGGTCAAAGAAGTTCAAAACCCTCATCCATAGACACACAGATTTTAAAGTTAAAACATTAGTTAATTTTTTCTTTTTTGATTTGTTTTTAAATTGTTTATTAAATGATGATAGTATAAAATATGTGTTATTAAACTGCACCATTTTAACTAGAAAAACCTATATTTTGAGACAAAGGGAGTATAGAACTCGAACCCCAATAGTCATCACGAGTTTCAAGCTGATGGGCTTATGAGAACTAAGGTACTTTGAAAAACGATTACTTGCATGATGGATGACATTTTCGGCTTAGTGCTATCTTGATGGTTAAAGGGACAACGTACGACAACAAGAACCAAGTGAAGAAAGACAGAGAAGGTAACGAAGAAGTCCCGGGAATTGTTCTTTATCTTGGGTCAAGACAGTGAACATTACCGAAAAATATGTTAACTAATTCATCTCCTTAAAGGCTCTTAATCACTATAGCAGCACATACCACCAAGTGTTTTTAATATTGATAAAAAACTAATGCCATCACCAAAAAAAAGAAGAAAAAACGAGATACGGATAAAGTGGATAAACAGCCATGGAAATCCTAATAAATATGGTTTGTGTCGACACTGAAAAGAAAATTCAAAAAACTCAGAAACTGAAAAGAAAATTCAAATGACAAAAGAAAGAAACACGCTCGAGAAAAAAGCTGAGGGAGTGGGTTTAGCCAGCGTGGGAGCACGTACTGTGAAAAGTAGAGAGTATGATCAATAGCACCAAGCTCATTATTGGCATAAAGTTCATAGACGGAGTCCATATACTCTTTGCAACCGCTAAGTGTTATGATGCAACCATCCATAGACTTGTTCTCCTCATCTTCCGATAATGACTCTTCTTTGTGAAGACTAAACTTGTGAGTCCTCAAGTTTAACAAGACCAGACCGTTCTTGTTCCTACTCCACATGTATATGATGTCGGAATTGAAAGGATGCATCACCACAGGGAAATAATCAGCACCGAACCCGACCAAAGACGACTTGGTGTTGAGTTTCCAGGACAGTTGCCATGACTGAGGATCATTATCCGCATACTTGACCAATCTCCAAACCCTGATTGTACGGCCTCCATTCTCACCGAAAACGTTGCAATACATTACGAATCCTGCGGAGGTTGTGATTGTTCTCTTGAAACGTTGTTTACGTTCAAACCGCTCTACACCAGGAAAAGGTATAACACGACACTCAAGATTAGCATCACCTCCACTGAAGAAATCATATGATACAACATAATTTGCGTCAAGGTCGTTACAAGCCGCAGCAAGCCAGTGAAGAATCCCATTCAAAGGAACCGAATACTTGAGCCTAGACCAGATCAAGGGACGGAGACAACGCACCTTTTCGGTTTTCCACAATCTTGTTTCCGAGGAATATATCATAAAAGTGAGCGCTTTAGATCCACCAGATGGGGCCAACACCCAGACAACTTTGTAACTCGCAACAATACCCTTTTCCATCTTTGTGACAAGTCCAGTGTCGCTAAAATATGTATTCTCCTGTAACCTCACAACATCAAAAGCCGAAAGATGTGGAGGAAGAGGGATTCTTACCCATTGTTGCAACAAGGGAGTACCAACATGATACATGGGTGATCCTTCGCTGGTTTCGGTGTAAATCAATACCAATCCATCGGTGCAGCTCAAGACCGAAGTCTTTCTCACTGTCGTCTCCGGATTGTAACGCATCAAAGAGCCTAGGGAATTGGTAAGTCCCCATCTGTGACATCCATGGTGTCCAATGATTTCCAGCGAAAGTAAGTTGTTGTTCCTTCTGTTCATGATCGACCACGACACAGAGGAGGAGGAGGAGGAGGAAGAGTTCAGAGACTCGTAGAAATCTCGGAAGAAGTCGGAATCGATCATCGATTTCCATTCTTTGCATACCGATCTGAATCTAGCGATCCTCTTCAATGAAAATCGAGCCATGATTTTCATCAACGCTTCCTCCGGAACCACCAATTTTCTTTTCTTGTTCTCCATTCCAGATCTAGGTTTAGGGTTCTCTCGAAAAGGATTAGATTCTCTAATCACAGGATCTCTCTCTCCCTTCATTTAAATATCAAAAAAAACAAAACACTCATCGGCTGATTATAATTCAAAAATAAATTGATATTACTGTTTGACCAAAAGAAAATGAATCCAATTACTTAGTAATTAAAGATGTGAAACCTATTAAAAATGAGTAATGTCGATGATGGTAGATGCAACTTTGAGTAACATTTTTAGGGGTGGATCTTTTGTATATACATATTTCAAATAACAATCTTTTCGTTTTTGTTTGGTTATTTCGTTTAATCAAACTATACTTACAGAAATTCGAACTAAAGCCATTTCGATCGGTTCTCTGATTCAGTTTTGACGGATCCAAGATTTTACTATTCGGATCCATCATCCTCGGATATCCGAATTTTTGGAGCGGATCTCAGATTAGATAATACGAATAATAGTTTCACCCCTAGTTAGAATGGAGTATATTTTAGCTGAATGAAGTATTCAAATATATATATATATATATATATATATATATATATATATATATATATATATTAATTACAACTCCAAATATATCTTTTTTTTTCGACTAAGCAACTCCAAATATATCTTACATCGTAAAATACTACTAAATTAGGATTTAACCCGCGGTTATTAATGCGGGGGGTAATATTTTTTAAGAAATTGTTTTGAAATTTAAGAAAATTTGTTTTTATCTGAATTTTATAATAAGTCTAAGTAATGATTATACATAGAATTGTCAAATCAAAATAATTTGTCTATTTAACCCGTTTTGCAATGAACGAAAATATTATTTGGACTAATCCGCAAAAATATATAATCTTGAAAACATAATTCTAATATGCACCGTTTAATGAATGGTGTTTGTGGTCCACGAACTCTACAAAAAAAAATCAATTTTCTTGTCTAACTTTTTATAAAATTAGTAAAATATTTTTTTAACTTCTGTTTTGACATATATTCAAATAAATTATAGTGAAAAATATAGCAAAATTTCAAATATATTTTTTTTTTGAATATTTATGGATGGATTATTATTTTAAAATATATAATATTAAAAATAATTAAGAAACTAAATAATAAATAATATTTTTAATGATAACAAATACTTTCCATATTTTTTTCAATAGTTTTAAAAGAAAATTATATTCTTTCCTATTTCAATTATATTTTGTTATTTGTAATGGCATAATATGTAATAACTTAAAAAATAATGTTTATTTTGCTAAATATATTCTTAAATAATATTATAGAGATAAGTGTTACAAATAACACTAAATAATGAATGTACTTAGCGTGCATGACTATGTTAATGAGGCAATTCTAAAAATTGTTGATTAATTTGGTAATGATAACTATACAAACGTACATCTTGCCAAGTTCCAGCCACGGAAGAAGAACAATTCATCTCTCTCAATATCCCAGAAGGGCTACCGAAGCTATGGCAACAACAAGGATACACTCACCTCCATTTTGGGGTGGTACGAATCGGGCTAACACTACACGCTCGAAAATGTCTACCGGTAGTAGCACGGATCGCTTTAGTCGACTCTAGACTAAACTCATATCAACAAGCTTGCATCGGCACGGTGCAAACAACATTAAACGCCGGAACAGTATTCGTAACGCTGTTTCCAAACTTTAATGTTTCACTTCAAGATCCAAATCTACTCAAGACGCTGAAGGTTCAACTACAAATCATAGGAGCACCTATTCAAGAGAAAAGCGTTGTAGCAACGCTACATCACCAAATCGTCTATCGGGTTCAAGACCATGCTCTCGATCTTGTCCTACCCTCATCCGACGACGTGCTTTTCCTCGAAGTCTCATCAGCATCGCAAGCGCCAAGCACTACTCAAATACCTCGACAGATCTCTCGAGAGGAGTTAGTCAAGAAAATACCCGAATCATGGGTAACGAGCTACGAAAAGCTACATCAAGCATCCGAGACGCCGATCCAGACATCCGAAGTAAGCTTCCACTCACGCAATGATGGAACAACGGAAATCAAGTTTGACAAACCAAGATCGTCCTCGTTTCGGAAACAACTGTTCACACAATTTGCTATTCAAATTGAAGAACACGAATTCCAAGGTCCATACAAAGAACAGCATCCGAAGCCTATCTCCTTCGGTCAACACGGACAAATAGTATATCCTTTCAAGGACGAAAACGGCCATCAATACTTTGATGTCTGCTCCTGCTCAGCCTGCCTAGAAGATTCGTATGAATCTGAGGACGAAATTCGCCAACGAAGAAGAAAGAAGAAAGATCCCTTATACAAGAGATATCTTGAAGGAGATCCTACAGTAGGTCCTCTCGGCGAAGGCAACGGACGGTACGAATATATCGTCCAATACTCTAATAAAAAGGAGTCATCCGAGCAAGAAATCATGATGATAGGAACCGATAACTTTCCTCCAGCAGAGGACTTTATCACCGACAACGTATCCCACTCTCCGAAGGTACTTTCCAAGGCAATCAACCCCACCGGGCCCGATCAACTAAGTCAGGGAGAAAAGGTTCTTAACTGGCAATCCGAAAACGCCATGGCTCAGAACCAACTGCTCACAACGATCAATCAAAAAATTGATCAGTTTGCAGAGGGATATACCAAAAGATTGAGCGTTCTTCAGAACTCAATCTCGGAGATTCACAAGCGACTCGATACCCTCCATCAAGAGATGATGACTATGGCCAAGCATATGATGGTCAACACATCTCAATTCCAAGGAAAAGAAGCTGAGATGATTAATCTCAGATTTCAATTAAAGGACCTCCAACGGTACCTTGAAAGTATGGTTCAACAACGAAGCTCCTCAAACGCGTACTTTCCTCAACTTGCAAGCCTACCATCAACAATGCCCACAGGATCTTACTCAGGGTTCCTTTCGGGAGAACAATACGGGAATACAAGACACCCGGTCCCCGGATTCTTATCCTCGGACGAAGCATTCACGTCAAGATACGGTGTGTCTCCTACAAGCGAGTTCAAGCCACGTCCCGTACGAGAACGAGCGAGAAGACAGAAGGAATCAGAATTCCAGGTCAACACAACAAAGACCCACAAATCTGCTTTCTCTCACTCCAGTCAAGATTCTCTTAAAAGAAAAGGAAAGGATATAGGCATGATCGAGTCTACGGAGTTTACAATGTCCAACGTACTGAATCATCTAGCGGAACAAGACAAAGGAACAAAAGAGCAAGAGCACGCTCCTACGCAAGAATCAACTAAGATTCCTCATCCACCGCCGATGATCATCAGCTTCTCAGACTCAAGTTCCTCCTATACAACTGAATCTGAAGAAGAATCCCTACCGAAGCAATTCGCTATTGGAGAAACGTCAAAAACAGAACCTGATATGTACGAGGTGTTCTCTGATGATGACGAGATGAATAGAACGCCTTTCCAAGAACAAGAAAGGCCAGCACGACAATCCACCTCAAAGGTCGTAACGTTTACGTTCGACGACATTCCTTTCGAGAAATGGAAGGAACGCCTAGACGAATTTCAAGCATGGATGAACTCCGAAGTTCTAACTTCATCATTATCGCTCGTCATACAACAGTTCACCGCACGATTTTCGGGTGCGCTTAAAGAATGGTGGAACTCACTAGGCGAGTATAGACAGCAGCAAGTCTACCAAACCACTATTCCACTACTTCTTGGGGAAATTCACCGAGAATTCATTGGTACCCCAAATCACCTCAAAGATCAACTACAAGAAGAATACTTCGCAGCAAAATGCTGTTCTCTGAAGAAAAGAGATCTTGCGAAGCATTTCGAGGGACAAACGCGAAGGTACTATGCGCTCAACGGCCTCAACAATCCAAGCCTAAAGCAAGTCTACCTTTCCTCCATCGATGATTATCTGAGCCAGCAAACGAAGCTGAACATCAAAGAGCAAGGCCAATCGATAGAAGAAATCTCCATCGGCCAAATCCAGCAATACGTCTTCAGAACGCTCGATAAGCTTTGCAAACAAAAGGAGTTCTGGACGGAATTTATGGATAATTCAAAACAATTATCTAAAGTGTGCGCAAGGCCAGATCTATCAATCAAATGCTCAAAGTCCAAAAAACACTGCTCGTGTGAAGGAAAGAGCAAAACTCGCCGTTTCCAAAAATCAACGAATAAACCCCACTTTGGAAGGTTCAGACACAAAAGGTTCTTCAGAAAGAAGCAATCCTTCAGAAAGGAAACAAGATGTTTCCTCTGCCACAAAGAAGGACACTTCGCCAAAAACTGTCCAAACAGTTCTAAGAAGAAGAAACAGTATCTTATCAGCTCTCATGCACCCGTGTATCTGGTATCAGAGCCTACAACCTGTGATTTGAGTTGAATAAACCTTTGTTTATGTCTGATTGATTTGAATGTTCTGAAAACGCTTTTTTTAAACATGTCAATTTCAAACCCTTATGCAATCGATTCTCAATTTGCAATTTCTACTTTACAAAAATCAAAAACCCAAAAAAATTTCCCTAGTATAAATTCCCTTTACGAAATCGAGTATGTTCCTGGAGATCAAATTCCTGAAACCACTCTACCACTTGTAAATCCTTACGAATATTTTGCCAAAAAACCTGGTGTATTCTCTGTTAAAAACGTCCAACAGCTTATACAACCATCATCAAGCCGGAGAGTCCGCGAATATGTTCAGTTAAGCAAGTTCTCATCTGGCTCTGATACCAGATACACAGGTGCATGAGTAGTAACGCTAACCGAACGACGCATTCGTTAGACTAATCGTATGGGTGATACTAAGATATGTGAGAATCGTGTTGAAGATCGTGAGAGTCGTACACTTATTTATGGGGTTCGATAATTGTCCAGGTAAAGGGAGCATAAGCGGCACTTCCCTGGCCTTTGGCTCAACCACTGTTAGGACCCTTATCTCCCCACACAACCGTCGCGTTGACTCACACGACCGTCGTATTGATTAACACAACCGTCGTATCCCACCACACAACCGTCGTATCGGATAAACGATAAGCTCATTGAAAGCACGCTAGCCTCAGAAACTCAACCCATGAAGAGAGAGAAAGTAACCAGAGCTTATGAAAGACGAAGAGAAGTCTGAAAACTAGAGAGAGTTTAGAGACTCATAGAGAGAGGTTTTTATAGAGAGGTTTTTAAGGGGAAAATGAGATGTTTATTTCACAAGGGGGTACACACATATATATAGTGGAGGTAGAGTGCGCTGACATAAGCGCTTACCTCAGCGATTACATCATCGCTTACGTCACACCTATTACACATTATTTAATGCGATTACATCATCGCTTACATCACACCTGGTTGCGATTACATCATCGCTTACATCACACTTATTATACATTATTTAATGCGATTACATCATCGCTTACACACATAATTATACATAGCTTGATATATTTGACTTTAAACATAGGTAGATATATATGTAGATTGTCTTTAATGACCACCTTGATGATCCATGACCACCTTAATGATCCATCTCGAACTCGATGATATGCTCGTCGCAGCATCCGTAATAATCGTCTGGACACTTGTACTTGATTTCTGGATCGTCGGACTCGTCAAGCGGCTCTTCTTTGTCTAAACCGAACTTTTGTCCGATCTCGTCGATATTCATCTCGTCGTCCGGAGACTGTGCATCCTGGAAGTATTCTCGAGTGTTAGTCGCCGGAGCTGGTGATGGGACCTGATTAGTCGCCGAAGCTGGTGATGGAACCACCAAATTAGATCTGGGTGGGGCCATCATATTCGGTAGGATTTGCTTCGTGGTTGGTTTGCTTTCGAAGTACTGCAGGTCTTCGTCTAGACTCATCTGGTAATCTATGGGATAGTAATTCCAATTCAAGGTGAACGGAATGTAGAACGTCTGCCTAGCACTGTTGAGGCGAAATGCATGCGTCTGGAAGTCTTCAAATCCTTTGTTGTCGTAGACGTTGAAGTCTGGACGAACACCCTTCTTGAAGTCGTCGTGGTGGATAAGTGTTGGTAGTGCGTGCATCTTGTTTGTTTTGACGTTGACTTGAATAGGGCGGTGGAAGAAGTATACCGTGTGAGGATTGAAGAAGTATACCAGATACACTGGTGCATGAGTAGTAACGCTAACCGAACGACGCATTCGTTAGACTAATCGTATGGGTGATACTAAGATATGTGAGAATCGTGTTGAAGATCGTGAGAGTCGTACACTTAGTTATGGGGTTCGATAATTGTCCAGGTAAAGGGAGCATAAGCGGCACTTCCCTGGCCTTTGGCTCAACCACTGTTAGGACCCTTATCTCCCCACACAACCGTCGCGTTGACTCACACGACCGTCGTATTGATTAACACAACCGTCGTATCCCACCATACAACCGTCGTATCGGATAGACGATAAGCTCATTGAAAGCACGCTAGCCTCAGAAACTCAACCCATGAAGAGAGAGAAAGTAACCAGAGCTTATGAAAGACGAAGAGAAGTCTGAAAACTAGAGAGAGTTTAGAGACTCATAGAGAGAGGTTTTTAGAGAGAGGTTTTTAAGGGGAAAATGAGATGTTTCTTTCACAAGGGGGTACACACATATATATAGTGGAGGTAGAGTGCGCTGACATAAGCGCTTACCTCAGCGATTACATCATCGCTTACGTCACACCTATTACACATTATTTATTGCGATTACATCATCGCTTACATCACACCTGGTTGCGATTACATCATCGCTTACATCACACTTATTATACATTATTTAATGCGATTACATCATCGCTTACACACATAATTATACATAGCTTGATATATTTGACTTTAAATATAGGTAGATATATATGTAGATTGACTTTAATGACCACCTTGATGATCCATGACCACCTTAATGATCCGTCTCGAACTTGATGATATGTTCGTCGCAGCATCCGTAATAATCGTCTGGACACTTGTACTTGATTTCTGGATCGTCGGACTCGTCAAGCGGCTCTTCTTTGTCTAAACCGAACTTTTGTCCGATCTCGTCGATATTCATCTCGTCGTCCGGAGACTGTGCATCCTGGAAGTATTCTTGAGTGTTAGTCGCCGGAGCTGGTGATGGGACCTGATTAGTCGCCGGAGCTGGTGATGGAACCACCAAATTAGATCTGGGTGGGGCCATCATATTCGGTAGGATTTGCTTCGTGGTTGGTTTGCTTTCGAAGTACTGCAGGTCTTCGTCTAGACTCATCTGGTAATCTATGGGATAATAATTCCAATTCAAGGTGAATGGAATGTAGAACGTCTGCCTAGCACTGTTGAGGCGAAATGCATGCGTCTGGAAGTCTTCAAATCCTTTGTTGTCGTAGACGTTGAAGTCTGGACGAACACCCTTCTTGAAGTCGTCGTGGTGGATAAGTGTAGGTAGTGCGTGCATCTTGTTTGTTTTGACGTTGACTTGAATAGGGCGGTGGAAGAAGTATACCGTGTGAGGATTGAAGAACGGGTTGAGGCACCCTTGTCCTTTTAGCTTCTTGTAAGATATGTTGACCGCTTTTGCTGACTTTCTCAGCCTACTACTCCAGGCACCCAGTGGTGCGAACCATGTTAGGAACGTGGAGAGACAATCCTTTTGACCTTGGCGCGAGTTGATGAATTGATACAGCCAGTGTATATCGAAAGAGATGCCTATAGTGTACACTGAACAGATATGCCAGAAGAAACAGAGGACTTCTTCAGGTATTTCGGTACTCTCGATTCTGTAGAGGTGAGCGAACGGATGGTCTGGATGGATCCCTAATGGCGCGATGTACTGACATTTGACGCCATATTTTGATATGATGATCGACTGGTACCTGAAAATCCTTTCTTTGAGATGCTCGTGAATGATCTTCATGTTGACAAGTTTATGGGCATCGTCGGGCATGTTGGCTCCAAAATCGTAGAATTCTTTTCCGGATGCGGAGGAGCTCGCCATCATCTAGATTTCCTTTTGAGGATTTCTACTGAGCATGTCGGCGAGGATGTTTTTCTTGCCCTTTAAATAGAAGGAAGCGAAGTCGTATTTTGAAAACCACTCGCTCCATCTTAGTAACTGTTGGTGAGGGACCATCTTCTGCTTGAACTGTAGCATCTTTGGAAAATATGACATGTCCATCTCTATGCGAAATTTGTGTCCAATCAGATGGAATTCAAATTTCTCAATAGCTCGCTTGACAGCTAAGATCTCTTTGAACGTGGAGTGATAATGCAACTCCGAATCTTTAAAGCGTCCGCTTTTGTATCCACAGATTTGACGTTTGCCACTAATTTCTTCAAGTAGGACCGCACCCCAATACTTATCGCTTGCGTCTGTTTGTAGAACACGCGTGCCTTCGCAGGGAATCTTTATTGGTGGCAGCTTTTGTATTTCTGACTTTAGCTTTTTGACCGCCTCTGTTTGTCTGTTTGTCCATAAAGGAGGATTCTTGGACAACATCTTCTGTAGAGGACGCGTCAATTGCGCAAGTTGCGGGATAAAGTCACTGAGGTAATTTATTACCCCAAGGAACTGTTGGATCTGTCTTTTTGAAAGGTCGCTGTCTGGGAACTCCAGCAGTGTCGTGGCTAAATGGGCCTGCGGGGCAAATTGCCCATTTGCAATATGCATTCCGAGGAATTCGATGTTGGGCCGGGCTATGACCATTTTCCGGGCCGAGAGCATTATTCCATGCGTCTTCACTATGATTTGGAACTGTCGAAGAGCTTGTATATGATCCTCGTAGGTTGATGAGAACAGGAGGATGTCATCAATGTATATCAACGCCGTATGGAGTAGAGGCTTGAAGATGCGTAGCATGGCTTGTTGAAACAATGATGGCGCTGTTTTGAGCCCGAACGGTAAGACATTCCATTGGAGATGACGATTGGGTAGACAGAATGCAGTTTTATACCTTTCTTCTGAAGTAATACCGATTTGCCAAAAACCGGACTTTAGATCGAACTTTGAGAAGATCGTCGCACCCTGAAGATGTTGAAACAATGCCTTTTTATTAGGCAATGGGAATTTGACATCCTGTAGGTATTGGTTCAGCGGTTTGTAGTCGATGACTAGCCTCAGCTTTCCTCTTGCCTGTTCCGCCCTGTTGTTGACATAGAATGCCTTGCACGCCCATTGAGAGTTAGTCGATGAGACTACTCCTTGCTTGACCAGTTGGTCACACTCTTCGTTTGCTTGTTTAAGCAATGCGGGTGGCATTCCCGCGTGACTCGCCTTAGTCGGCGTCGAGTGGATGTCTTCTTTGAACGGTAGCGACACGAAGAAATCCTTGTTTAACCACAATGGGTTTGTGCATATTTGAAGGAACTCGGTATGAGATTCTGCACATGATTCTGCTGTGATTTCTTCTTTGATTTTATTGAACTCTGGGGATGGAAGTTCTTCGATTGTGAATAGCCGGGCTATTGTTGTGAAGGCCTTGTAATAAGATTTCCATCTTATTCCTCTTGGCTCGATCGATATGTCAAAACTCCTTTTTAGGGCATAGTATGAATCCCATCCCAGAATTATGTCTTTTCCGGGTGCGGATGAGCCTAGAACCTCCGTGGTAATTTGACATCCTGGAAAGAGTTCAATTATGATTGGCTTTGATTTGAGCTCGATCGATAATGATCCTGAATTTGCTACCCTGAACTCTTGCTGGTACGGGCGCCACATAGATGATGGAAGTACCTTCGGATTCATTATTGTAGTGTGGGCTCCCGTGTCTATGAAAGCAATAGCATGGACCGGATCTTTGATTTTCGCTGGATCGAAGATTGTCACTGGTAGATGTGGAGATTGTATTTCTTCCAAACGAGGAGTTTGAGTGATCTTGAAGCAGCAATCTTCCTCGTCACCATAGGACTCTGAGACATCGGAATCTGAGTAGCCGCAGATCGCATCCTCTTCATCACTGTCATAAGACAGTACTGACTCGAGATCATGATTCTTAAGATCGATGTCTTTGGCAAGGCTAGATATGGAGCTGATAAGATACTGTTTCTTCTTCTTAGAACTGTTTGGACAGTTTTTGGCGAAGTGTCCTTCTTTGTGGCAGAGGAAACATCTTGTTTCCTTTCTGAAGGATTGCTTCTTTCTGAAGAACCTTTTGTGTCTGAACCTTCCAAAGTGGGGTTTATTCGTTGATTTTTGGAAACGGCGAGTTTTGCTCTTTCCTTCACACGAGCAGTGTTTTTTGGACTTTGAGCATTTGATTGATAGATCTGGCCTTGCGCACACTTTAGACAAGTGTTTTGAATTATCCATAAATTCCGTCCAGAACTCCTTTTGTTTGCAAAGCTTATCGAGCGTTCTGAAGACGTATTGCTGGATTTGGCCGATGGAGATTTCTTCTATCGATTGGCCTTGCTCTTTGATGTTCAGCTTCGTTTGCTGGCTCAGATAATCATCGATGGAGGAAAGGTAGACTTGCTTTAGGCTTGGATTGTTGAGGCCGTTGAGCGCATAGTACCTTCGCGTTTGTCCCTCGAAATGCTTCGCAAGATCTCTTTTCTTCAGAGAACAGCATTTTGCTGCGAAGTATTCTTCTTGTAGTTGATCTTTGAGGTGATTTGGGGTACCAATAAATTCTCGGTGAATTTCCCCAAGAAGTAGTGGAATAGTGGTTTGGTAGACTTGCTGCTGTCTATACTCGCCTAGTGAGTTCCACCATTCTTTAAGCGCACCCGAAAATCGTGCGGTGAACTGTTGTATGACGAGCGATAATGATGAAGTTAGAACTTCGGAGTTCATCCATGCTTGAAATTCGTCTAGGCGTTCCTTCCATTTCTCGAAAGGAATGTCGTCGAACGTAAACGTTACGACCTTTGAGGTGGATTGTCGTGCTGGCCTTTCTTGTTCTTGGAAAGGCGTTCTATTCATCTCGTCATCGTCAGAGAACACCTCGTACATATCAGGTTCTGTTTTTGACGTTTCTCCAATAGCGAATTGCTTCGGTAGGGATTCTTCTTCAGATTCAGTTGTATAGGAGGAACTTGAGTCTGAGAAGCTGATGATCATCGGCGGTGGATGAGGAATCTTAGTTGATTCTTGCGTAGGAGCGTGCTCTTGCTCTTTTGTTCCTTTGTCTTGTTCCGCTAGATGATTCAGTACGTTGGACATTGTAAACTCCGTAGACTCGATCATGCCTATATCCTTTCCTTTTCTTTTAAGAGAATCTTGACTGGAGTGAGAGAAAGCAGATTTGTGGGTCTTTGTTGTGTTGACCTGGAATTCTGATTCCTTCTGTCTTCTCGCTCGTTCTCGTACGGGACGTGGCTTGAAATCGCTTGTAGGAGACACACCGTATCTTGACGTGAATGCTTCATCCGAGGATAAGAATCCGGGGACCGGGTGTCTTGTATTCCCGTATTGTTCTCCCGAAAGGAACCCTGAGTAAGATCCTGTGGGCATTGTTGATGGTAGGCTTGCAAGTTGAGGAAAGTACGCGTTTGAGGAGCTTCGTTGTTGAACCATACTTTCAAGGTACCGTTGGAGGTCCTTTAATTGAAATCTGAGATTAATCATCTCAGCTTCTTTTCCTTGGAATTGAGATGTGTTGACCATCATATGCTTGGCCATAGTCATCATCTCTTGATGGAGGGTATCGAGTCGCTTGTGAATCTCCGAGATTGAGTTCTGAAGAACGCTCAATCTTTTGGTATATCCCTCTGCAAACTGATCAATTTTTTGATTGATCGTTGTGAGCAGTTGGTTCTGAGCCATGGCATTTTCGGATTGCCAGTTAAGAACCTTTTCTCCCTGACTTAGTTGATCGGGCCCGGTGGGGTTGATTGCCTTGGAAAGTACCTTCGGAGAGTGGGATACGTTGTCGGTGATAAAGTCCTCTGCTGGAGGAAAGTTATCGGTTCCTATCATCATGATTTCTTGCTCGGATGACTCCTTTTTATTAGAGTATTGGACGATATATTCGTACCGTCCGTTGCCTTCGCCGAGAGGACCTACTGTAGGATCTCCTTCAAGATATCTCTTGTATAAGGGATCTTTCTTCTTTCTTCTTCGTTGGCGAATTTCGTCCTCAGATTCATACGAATCTTCTAGGCAGGCTGAGCAGGAGCAGACATCAAAGTATTGATGGCCGTTTTCGTCCTTGAAAGGATATACTATTTGTCCGTGTTGACCGAAGGAGATAGGCTTCGGATGCTGTTCTTTGTATGGACCTTGGAATTCGTGTTCTTCAATTTGAATAGCAAATTGTGTGAACAGTTGTTTCCGAAACGAGGACGATCTTGGTTTGTCAAACTTGATTTCCGTTGTTCCATCATTGCGTGAGTGGAAGCTTACTTCGGATGTCTGGATCGGCGTCTCGGATGCTTGATGTAGCTTTTCGTAGCTCGTTACCCATGATTCGGGTATTTTCTTGACTAACTCCTCTCGAGAGATCTGTCGAGGTATTTGAGTAGTGCTTGGCGCTTGCGATGCTGATGAGACTTCGAGGAAAAGCGCGTCGTCGGATGAGGGTAGGACAAGATCGAGAGCATGGTCTTGAACCCGATAGACGATTTGGTGATGTAGCGTTGCTACAACGCTTTTCTCTTGCATAGGTGCTCATATGATTTGTAGTTGAACCTTCAGCGTCTTGAGTAGATTTGGATCTTGAAGTGAAACATTAAAGTTTGGAAACAGCGTTACGAATACTGTTCCGGCGTTTAATGTTGTTTGCACCGTGCCGATGCAAGCTTGTTGATATGACTTTAGTCTAGAGTCGACTAAAGCGATCCGTGCTACTACCGGTAGACCTTTTCGAGCGTGTAGTGTTAGCCCGATTCGTACCACCCCAAAATGGAGGTGAGTGTATCCTTGTTGTTGCCATAGCTTCGGTAGCCCTTCTGGGATATTGAGAGAGATGAATTGTTCTTCTTCCGTGGCTGGAACTTGGCAAGATGAGAACTTGCTTGACTGAACATATTCGCGGACTCTCCGGCTTGATGATGGTTGTATAAGCTGTCGGACGTTTTTGACAGAGAATACACCAGGTTTTTTGGCAAAATATTCGTAAGGATTTACAAGTGGTAGAGTGGTTTCAGGAATTTGATCTCCTGGAACATACTCGATTTCGTAAAGGGAATTTATACTAGGGAAATTTTTTTGGGTTTTTGATTTTTGTAAAGTAGAAATTGCAAATTGAGAATCGATTGCATAAGGGTTTGAAATTGACATGTTTAAAAAAAGCGTTTTCAGAACATTCAAATCAATCAGATATAAACAAAGGTTTTTTCAACTCAAATCACAGGTTGTAGGCTCTGATACCAGATAAACAAATCAAACTATTTGACCCAACATATCAAATTATTAGATGTTTTCCACTAATATATTTATTTGAATTGATTTTCATAAAAAATATTTAATTTGCTTATTTTTGGATATCATATTGTAAATCTTGTAATATTATCTAAATCTACCATTACTTCAATTTCTTATTCCACATATAATACTACAATGGTGTACTAAATAAGGTTGTTGTAATAATAATAGAGTAATTTTCATAAATAATAATATTTAAAAGTATTTAGAATTATTCAAAATTTCTAAAATTTCATGAGCAGTTTTTTAAAAATGATAAGTTGCCTCAAATTTACAACCATAAAAAAAATTTCTAAAATAAAATATATTTTTTTATTGTTAAATTACATATTTTTTTTTTGTCAACAGCCTAGAAACCTAGAACGGTTCGGAAATCCAAACCGGTGGTTCCGAGTTTACAAAAATAATATCCACTGGGTAGACTCGAGCACTTTTTGCTAGATTGTCTGCCTTTGTGTTCTTCACGCGTGGGATGAGTGAGATTGAGAAAAAATTGAAAACCTCCTTACTCTTTACGAATTCCTCCAGGAGTAATGCAAATGCCGGCCACTCCTCGGGTGTAGACACCATCTTCACCAACTCGGAGCAGTCTGTTGCAAAGGCTATTTCTGTCTTCTGGTTTGCGAGCAAACAATGCATAGCCCAGATGAGTGCCTCCAATTATGCATGTAGGGGGGAGATGCTTCTTCGCAGATTTCTTGCTCCCATTATAGACCATTCGCCTCCTTCCTGAAAACAAAACCAACCAATTCCGGAGAAGCTATCAGTCTCTTTCCAAGAACCATCAATATTACACCGCCAGCCTTCGTAAGTCGGAGCTACCAGAGCAGTGGGAAAGTTTTGGATTATGATATCAGGGTCACTATTCTGTGCCAAATCCCAGGTAATGGCCTCCTCTTTTGCCTGTCTCAGTATGTCTTGTGGACATCTGTCCATATTTGAGAACACCTTATCATTTCGCGCTTTCCAAATGTACCACGCAATCCATGGAAAACTAATGTCCGGGTTATCAGGAGGGAGCCTCCAAAATAGGTGATCAAAATTAGCAAAGACCGATGAGATTGGAAAAACCCCCAGGGGTGTTGGTATCTGCGATAGTGCCCATGTTTGAAGTGTCGGTGGGCATTCAAAGAGGACATGATTAATAGTTTCATTTTCTGATCCACACCTTGCGCATCGTGCGTCACAGTCAATTCCTCTACTTCGCATATTGGACGTGACCGCTAGGCAGCCCGATAAAGCTTGCCAAATGAAATGTCGTAATTTTGGAGTACACTTCAACTTCCAGACATGGGCTTGTAGCTTCGTCACATTCGGACCATATGTGATAATGTTATCTATTTTTTGCTCTAATTGTTCAATTTGGTAACCCGACTTCACCGTATATCTCCCCGATTTGGTGAAATTCCACCCATACTTGTCTGGTTTGTATACGCTGCTTATATGCAGTCCCCGAATAATTTTTACGTCCGCCGGATCAATGATCGCATTCAGTAGCGCTGAATTCCACGTTTGAGTCGTTGGGTCAACCAGGTGATTGACCATTAAATTTGGGTAATAATTGTACCCCTTACAAGTTGCTGACCTTGGCTTAGAAGCTGGTATCCATGGGTCGTTCCATACTGATATAGAACAACCTGATCCAACTCTTTTGATTAGCCCTCTGTTGACCAAAGGTCTAGCTGAGATGATACTCCTCCATCCGTATGATGGTGAGTAAGATCGGATGGGATCTAACGGGTCTGATTTCCGAAAATACCGACCCTTGAAGACCCGCGCGAACAAGGAGTCCGGTTTCTCTATTAATCTCCATAACTGTTTGGCCAAGAGCGCTGTGTTAAAATCTTCGACTGTTCGAAAGCCCAAACCTCCCTCCGATTTACTTGTGCATAATTTCTTCCAGGCTATCCAATACATTCCTTTTGATTCTCCGTTTGAACTCCACCAGAACCGTGCCGCCGCACTTGTTAGTTTTGCGGTTATGGACTTGGGTAATCGAAAACAGGACATAACAAAAGTTGGCGTTGCTGACGCCACCGATTTAATTAATACCTCCTTTCCCCCTTTGGATAAAAACCTTGATGTCCATCCGTTAATTCGTTTCTGCTGTCTTTCTGCGACGAAATTAAAAATCTTGCTTTTTGCTCCGCCGAGACTTTCGGGAAGACCTAAATATGTTCCCATCCCGCCGATGGTGGAGATTCCTAGTATTTTTTTGGCTTCATTTTGCACCGTCTCATCCACCGTATGCCCAAATTGTAAGGACGATTTACCGAAGTTAATTTGCTGCCCCGATACTGCCCCGTATTGTTGTAGTATGTGCAATATAGTTTCACATTCCTGCTTGGTAGCCTTGCAGAAAAATAAGCTATCGTCAGCGAAAAGTAGATGTGATACTGAGGGGCTAGCTCTCGCCACCTTTAATCCCGTAAGTAATTTCTCTCTTTCTGCCTTCCGTACATTTGCTATTAATACCTCCGTACCGAGAATGAATAGATAAGGTGACAACGGATCCCCTTGCCGAAGCCCTCTCTTTGGGATTATGTGTCCTTTAGGTTGTCCATTGATAAGTACTCTATACTCTACCGATGTAATGCACCACATCATCCATGTAATCCATTTTTCTGCAAACCCAAGTTTCCTCAGGAGATGTTCAATGAAAGACCATTCCACTCGATCGTACGCTTTACTCATGTCCGTTTTTATCGCCATAAATTTGCTCTTGCATGACTTATTGGTCCGGAGACCGTGGAACATCTCTTGAGCAATCAGAATATTATCCGAAATTAATCTACCTGCCACAAAGGCAGATTGAGTCTCCGAAATGAGAGTCGGTAGCAATCGCTTTAACCTCTGACATAGGACCTTCGAAATGATCTTGTAACCCACATTACACAGACTTATTGGTCTCAAATCCGTCATCCGACTTGGTCTTTCTGTCTTCGGGATTAGGCAAATATTCGTCATATTCAGCTGTTGGTCAAAAACTCCGGTCTCTAGGAAGCTATTTACCTGGCCTACTACGTCTGATTTAACTATTTCCCAAGATCGTTGGAAAAATAGTGCTGTCATTCCATCGGGACCCGATGCTTTTTGTGGATGCATCATAAAAAGTGCTGACCGTACCTCCTCGTCAGTAGCCCTTGCCATAAGTTTGTCATTGCTTACCTCTGACACTAGAGGCGTAATTTCGCCCAAAGCCTCTTCGAAATCTGTTGGGGACGTAGAGGTGAATAAGTCGTCAAAATAGTTGACTGCCACTTGTTCCACCTCTTTGTCTGATGTGACCCACAGTCCTGCTGCATTATGCAGCCCGACAATCCTGTTCCGTGCCCTCCTTTGCATTACTTGTGCATGGTAAAATTTGGAATTTTTATCCCCAACCGTTAACCATAGAGTACGGCTTTTCTGCTGCCAAAAATGCTCCTCGTCCCGATATGCTTCTATTAATTTTCCGGTAATTTCTGTCAATTCTTCTTGGGTACTATTGTCGTCATTTTGGGCTTCTTCTAGTGCATGTTGTAACTCATTTATCTTTTCTTTGCCGTAAGGGACGTTATTTTTCCGCCATCTCGAGATTTCCCGCCGGCAATTTCTAATTTTCTGGACAAACAATGAACTATATCCCCCTGGGATGATCTCCCATCCCTTCGCAATTGAATCCATCAACCCGTCTTGCCCGATCCAGCGTTTATCAAACCGAAATTGACCACGTTTCCGAGGAATTTTATCCTCAATTGTGGCAACAATTGGTCTATGGTCCGATCCAATCATTGCCAGATATTCAACATATGAATGTTTGAACATTCCATGCCAGTCTCCCGTAGCTAAGGCCCGATCCAACCGGCATCGGACTGTTTTTTTTGTTTCTTCTTCCTCTCCAGGACATGGTGTTGCCTAAGCATGGAAATTCCAGGAATCCGCAGGTTTGGATCATAAGGTTAAAGGAGATGAAAGTTGATGCATATCTTAAATTTCCTCCTTGTTTCTCCTCGTTACCGGTTATTTCATTTAAATCCCCAATTATAAACCACGGATTCACACGGGTTAGACTTGTTCGTGTTAGTCGTTCCCACACCTGATCCCGTGATTTTGGTACCGGATCTCCATAAATAAACGATATATAAACTTTTTTCCCATGGATAACCGCTTCGACATCAATGATCCGATTGCTCGAAAATATTATGTTAACCTGGTAAGAGTTATCATAAAATAAGGCAAGTCCGCCACTCGCCCCGCATGGTTCCACCGTGTGCAATTGATCATAACCGAAATGTGGTTGAAACTTCTGCACGAATGAAAAATCTTGTTTGGTTTCTGAGAGAAATAGAAATTCCGGCTTATGTTTCTTCCACACCTCTCTTAGGTAACATATTGTATACTTGCTTCCAAGCCCCTGACAATTCCAACTCAAGATCCACATTATTTAAACGTATTTTAATTATTCAAGGTCCTTGCCGGGTTACAGGCACCCTTCAGTTCCGCATGAAGGACGTGTTTTCCATTGCTTATTCGCATGATTATGTAATTACCGCCTATATAGATGACAGTGTTCTGATCACCCACCCTATCTCTCTGTCTCCCAATCACCCCATAGCTAGGTTCTATGATGGCCCAGACGTTGATCTTAAAAAACAGGGATCGCCTGCCTCGTCTCCCATGTTCGTATTTGTCCTCTAAAAACAACCTTTGAGCTTCGGGATATGCCGAAAACCCAGTCTCAGAGAGTGGCAATAGGTCTCCCTCTGCCTCCGCGTTGACACATTCTCTAATATCCCAATTACACCGTAAAATACACGAGAGATTATGGAAAAAATTGGACCGTTCCTCTTTTATCTTCAATATCATACCTAGTGTCCGACACATTGCAAGTATTTGAAAAAACCTGGAATTATTATTATAAGAGGGGTCGATACCGCCATACATAAAAAACGAAATAACTGGTCTGAAATTATTAAATCCATCAAAACCTGATAAGAAAATAGATAAGCGAAACAATGATATTTTAAAGCAAAAAGCGAAACTCGTCCAACTCGTCCTCCAAAAAAACTGCATGAAGCTATGTGACCCCTTATTCCTCCCCTCCGGTACCTTCCCTAGCACTTCCGTCATTCCTGGATCGCGGCGTTGGAATCCGATGTCTCAGCCCGTAATTTTGCAGCATGAGTAACATCACCTGAGCGTCCCGACAGCTTTGATATCCCCTTTTTCCTTGGTGATATAATACCCCGCACCAACCTCTTTTTTGAACCTGCACCAATCAACTTGCTCTTCATTTTCAGAGTCTGGTTGCTCTTGGCATTGATCCCCTTATTCCCATCGATTGTTTTTCCATCTGTATCCATCTTTAAGTCCACCTCTTTCAACATACTATCCTCTTTTATTGCCATCAGATCCTCGGCTCCATCATCCACCGCCATCAGTTCAGCCCCTGCATCAAATCCTTCCTCTAATTCCAGTTCAACATTAGTATTCTCTAAAATTCCACCATTACTATCCTTCTCTACCACATCCTTTACTTCAACCGACAGATCTGATGTCAATTCCTCTATCATCTCTAAGACACTAGGTAAGGTTTCTGGTAAGAATAAATTCTCAGAATTCTGACCTTGAAGATCTTCTACCATTGGTGACTCCGTTGTTTCTTCCTCAAAAATAAGACCCCTTCGAACCTCCTTTCCTGTGGCCAGCTCAGCCTTCCCGCTAGAATCTGGGATCACATTGTCACTTTGATCCTGCTTTTTACCGTCTTGGTTGCCATGGAAGGCTTCTAACATCCTCTTTTCGTGGTCTGTTAAGCCATTCCCCACACCTGAGACTCTCAGTTCATTTAATCCGGAAGTATGCATCGCATACCTTTTGTTCATCTCCGAAGGTGGTAGGTAACTTGATGAAGAGGCGTGCTTTGGCACTCTGTCCTTGTACCTCCTATCCCCTTTCCAGGAACCAGATCTTGTCTCTTTGCCCGCATAGTTACTTACCCCAGCATCTCTGGACTCCAGCACCTTTCCTTTGCCTTTGTCCTGCCCGTAATAAGGTCTGCCAGACGCTACCACTTGATGGCCAGCCTGATTTCCATTTCCTCCGTGAATTGCAGCAGCTTTGTAACTGACCACATTCAGCCCCTGTTTCGGGTCCTCTGCGATGTAGTCCTTGTCCTCTCCCCTTCCTTCCCAACGAGGACACAAAGATTGATCGTGACAAAGGCTGAAACAACTCCTACAGTACCCGAACAGCCTCTCATACCTTAATGTAATTATCGTCTCTTCACCGCCGTGGAATTCTACCGAGGTCTCGAAGCACAGTGGTTTGAAACCGTCCAGAGTCACCTGCACTCTGCCATTGTCAATGTCCACCTCTTTCACCACTCCCAAAGCTTCACCGATGCTGCGGAAAGTCTGGTCAGCCCAGTAATGGAGTGGTATTCCCATTACCCGGATCCAGAACGTGATGGCTGAGGGGTAGCTATTGTCCACCACAGGTTCCCAACGGACCAGAGAGACCATCCAATAATCGAAGTGGAACGGTTCCAACTTCATTATCTCCGCAATACCTTCCTCTCGATCGAAATCAAACTGAAACCGACCCATCCCTAAGTCCGCCGCAGCTACTCGCTCCTCCACATTCAGAATGCGAGGAAGCATATGCAGAAGTACCTTCATGTCCTGTTTCTTGGGATTCATACACCGCCCAATCAACGTCTTGGAATAACCCGCTATAAGATCCGAGTTATCGAATTGAGGTACCCGGATCTTAAGCCTTTTCAGGCTCGTCTCCATTCTCATATATGTCCCGTCCCGTTTGACCAATTGACTCTGAGACATGGTGAAAGTTTTATTGAAACGAAGGAGGCCCTTGAGAAAGGATAGATGGAAAGATATTGTGCTATTCTCATTTCCCTGTATCTCCCTTTTATACCGCTTTACTCCTCTGCTCCTTTGCGGTATTTCTGCAGTCAATGATCGATCCTCTCTGTATAAACTTAACCGTAGGATTACATCTAGTATCCTTAATTTGGTCCGTGTATCTTCCTCGGTGAAAACCGTCTTGCAATCATTGATTTGAACCCTGAAGTTACGTGATACTGGATCCCGAAATGATTGCTCAGTACCGCAGATTGAGTCCACCTTCCTCCCGTGTTGCCCCAATTCCTCCATGGAAGCCGCACTCTCTTTAAACCAGATCCAAGTTTCCGGATTTGGTTTGCGATGTTAATCTACTTGGTTACTAGCCATGGTGGTACTTTTGGCAAGTGAAGCGAGAATATTCTCAGAAACCCGAGATCCCGACTGTGTCCAGTGATTCCGAATCCACAGATCTCCCATCGCATCCCGCCGATCCCGCAAGTCGACCCAACGAAGCCGTAACATATATCCTCTTAACCAATATGAGGCTCTGTGACACCCCACAGTGGGAAATAAACCGATTCGAATGTCCGTAAGTGTAGACAAACCGCGAGATACCGAATCTAAGCCCGAAATCGAAGCGATGTGTTGCCTTTTCTGAAACGAATCTGGGCTGGATCTCGTCGAAAGAGACCGCCCATATCCTTCCCTTACTTGAACCGTGACTCGTTCCCGGTGAGAAGGAGCTTTCACACCGTGCCCCGGATGAGGTCCTCCTCATAGATCTTGATTCGTCGCCATCGCGAGAGAGATAGCACAATAATTTATTATTATTATTATTTTTTTCAGTTTTTTGTTAAATTACATATATATTTAACGATAAATATTAGGCATGGTCAAAATTCCCAGTACCGTAGAACCGAACTGAATTATAAGGTACCAAACCCAACCGAAACCGATAAAACACCTGAACGAATCTTAAACTCCTATACCGAATAACTAAAACTGAATTCATACCAAACTGAATCCTTCCTTTCTTGATGCAAAAAAGTTTTTTTGATGCAATTCTTACTAATAATAAAAAAAACTATATATATATTAACATTAAATTAGAATAATTGATATGTCAAAAAATAAAATAATTGATGATGAAATGGATGCAAAAATAAAATAGGAATTTTAAATTTAATATAAATTTTTAGAAATATGAACAGTATTTTGGAGACCTTGTTATCCGTTTTTACTATTCAACTATGTTTTGAACTGCTTGATCCGCAATTATTCAGTCTGATCCGCTTGATCTGTTTGAACCGTTAGATCTGCACCGCCTGATCCACTTTCTCCATTCAGAGCCATAGTCACACATCATTCTCATATGTTTTACGCCAAGTCTAGTGGACACGGAGCATTAGATATCCGATTTTTTTTTTTTTTTTAAACTCTTAGATCCAAATATTGAGAACAAACAACATAATCAAAATAAGTGGTTGAAACCAGCAAGTATATTGAATTAGAGTACAAATCTCGACTACAAAATTATTAAGAAGGTTTACCACAACAGAATAATTTCTTTGGTCAAGTGCAGCATTACCACTCAACTTTTTCCTTTCAATCACTTTTTTTTTTATCTTAGAGAAACGTAAATGGGAAAATCAGTTGGTTTCTATGCAAATGTACAAAAATCCAACCTCAATCAAATCCAACCCACTTTTATTATTGGTTTCAACAGCTTCACGAGTAGAGTCAGTCAATATCCGTTTACATTAAAAGATTAGCTCAAAATATTCTCAGTTTGTCTAATATGCTTAAACAAACACACGACAATCACATAAATTTCATGTATCAATGTTTTTCCAGAAAACAATAGTTCGTTAGATCGATCGGAAAAATTAAGTATATAGATAACAGTGTTTATACATTGAAAATCTTCCTCAAACGGAAATGAGTCACAATCTATAACTACACAGACCTACAACAAACTGAACATCATATAACTTGAAGTACATATACAATACAGATATGAACAATTATTACGGAGCAAAAAGCACATAAGAGTTGTCTTTTGAGGACATATGAGTTGTTATACCTTTAATATTGGTCTGGACCTCAACTCATAAAAGTTAAATGATGCACGATAATGATTAAAGAAGTTGAAGTCTTAACAAAGAGAAGCACGACGAATAGGGAAAAACCAGGAGCCGTTCACTATCAAAATTGACGATTCACATCACGATTCACTAATAAACTAAAATCCATATGTGATGTATACATCACCATGCAGGTGCACTAAGAAATACAATAATTTTAACACAAGGGAAGTCGTTTGACTATGATAGGAAGAAACCGAAGTAGTAATCAGAGTCTGGTAAGTAAAGAAATGGTGACCATGATCCAACAAAGGAAAGCTAAAGCTACACAGAGTTGGTACTCCCAACACTCTGCCTTAAAACTGCAGCTTCCTGAATCTCTAAAGCATAAGACCATTATTCCCGCGAAGGATGAGACTCTTGGTAGACACTGTTACCTGAACCGGAAGAAGAAAGATGATTAGGATTTTGATTCTTCTGTCATTTCGTAGAGAGAAAGAGAGTCTTACCCACTCGACAACTCTAAAGAGGCTGACAAAAACAGAGCTAAAAAGCATTTTCTTTCTCACTAAGGCTAAGGTGTCTAGTACCGCAAGACTCAAACTTCATGACTTGCAAACCCACCTAAAGAGGCTGGTAACAACATTCTCAACATTAGATAGTTACAACCAAATTTTTATGTTTAAAAACCGGAGAGTCGGTAACACACTGGGTTTAAAATAGCGACCGCTCTCAACGCTATAGCGCGGAGCGACGTGAAGCGATTGCTTCGACGCCTCAGTAACACATACACAAAAGTTCAATTGTTTTTCTCTACATATGCTTGAGTATGGGTTTGAGAATGAATGACATAGCACAACATTCAGAATCAAGAAACGCTCTTACTGTTGTTTGGCGTCGTAGTTGAAGCCTCCTGGAGCAATCCCACCCTGTTTCATAACAAGACAAGACATGAACATATGCTATTATGAGTTTATGACCTTCCATCTGAAACTCCTATGGTTAGGGAATGAGTTATTATTTTATATACATTTGTGATGACACTCATCATAATTCATAACCATGGTTTCTTCTCTAACATCTATAAGAAATTGATATGTAGTATCCCATCCTGTTGAGACAAGGAGGAAACATTGTTCAATCGGAATATGGATAAGAGACATTAATAATCAAGAGAGCTGAGATTTAAAAATTACCAGTTTGAGCATCGCCATTGTTTGCAGCAATGTTCCCAAGTAAACCATTAAGCCTTGCAGTTTCAAGCTCGTGATGACATGTATGCCCAGGAACCGTTGCGTGGTTACACTCAATGTTGAGTTTAAACTCGTCAATAAGTCTGTGAAAATAAAATTAAAGAGCAGTGAGCAGAGAAGCCGTGGAGAAATTGGAAATCGGTACCGTTTTCGCAGAAATTTGGAATTGGAAACCATCGAGAACACTTCAAAGTGAAATCCCAAAAACCCAGATTTCCAATTTGTAAATACGAACTATATGAGATGATTTTAGATTAATTAGGTTTAATAATTACGAAAAAGAAACGGATGGATTTAAGAATTAGATATGGAATCGTCAATTAGAAGAAGAAGATGATTTGCTAGTTTTGTTTAAATGAGTTTCGTTTGTGTGATTTGGAAACGTAAGAAAGAAGACGAACATAAGACGACAAGAGTTTTAGGTTTTTTCAGAAGGACACGTGGCAGTTTCTCCAACGCTGACGTGGCAAGCTACGGGAGAGAGTTAGCCAATTTTTATATATTAGATGGGTGTTGGTGCTGGTGCCAGATTTTGATCTGCGAAATTTGGTCCATTAAAAGTCCAATAAGACATATTCGTTAAAACATTAAGCATGGTTCAGTCCATCTATCCATGGATAGTTCGTGCTCGCGAGGTCGGGCATCGATAACTCGCAGTTCGCAAGGACTTAGTCGAAGGCAGTTCCTGGATTCGCAGAACATGTGGCGACGTAATAATCGGAGGTGATTCAGTTCAAGGAAGACTATAAAAGGACGTCGGAGCTTAGGTTTAAGGGATCGATTCTTTGAGGCAAAAATACCACTTGTAAAATCTCTCTGAGATTTCTTTACTTGTAAACAGCTTTATTCATCAAATACAAAGTCCAATTCGTCGAGTTTAGGTCCATACTTACATCTAATTCACAGATAGAAACTAACCCACCAAATTCTTCCCCCAAAATCATATTAAAAAACTAGGTGTGTGATTCCGCATCTACATTTTGGTGTCGTATGCGGGGAAAAGCATATAGCTTTCTAAACATAAGAATCAGATCTTCGATCTAACAAAGAACGAAATGGATCCAAGACATTCAAAATCAACGAGGATCAATCCCTCAACAGATCGCGACTCCGCCAACGTTGTCGTCGAGCATACGCTCACGGGATCAACATCCCAGACCCCAGCACTGAACAGCGCCACTGGGACAAATCCCGTCGTGATAGACGAAGCGAAATCTAATTCCGCAGATCAGAACGCACCACCACGACGCGCAAACCCTGTCCTTCCGACGAACAATAACGCGACGTCGGACTAAAACCCTAATTGAGTCTGGATCAGACCCATCAATCCATCCTAGATCCGAACGGAACCCACGAGATCCACCTCGTCGCCCCTGATGCCGTATCAGCAGCACAAAGACGACCTGGCGGAGATCCGCGAAATGCTGTCTGCCCTAGTGGACAGACAGCAGAACTACGAGACCTCGACTCGCAACCTCGAAGCTCGCTTAGAACGACAGGAACATCGTCTGACGGAAACACGGGAGCGACATCCGCAAGGCAGTCCTCCTCCTCGAACTCGCCTGTATTTTTCTGCGATCCATATCCCGTCAGCAACGATCGGACAGTTCGAAACTCCAATTCGGACAACCCCGATCTCGATGTTCACATATGATAGCCCGCCATCATTCGCCGCTAACTTAAGCAGCGAAACGACTAGGCGTGCCACGACAAGATTACCGCCCCCTCCGAGTGAAGGAAAACGCGGATCGAGGCCGTTCAACACATTCGGCTTCGCATCGAGCTCGGGGACCCAACCAGAACGAGCCAATAACAGTTCATTCCAGAACTCCTCGCCAATATTCACAAATCACGAAAGCAATATGCGACCTCGCGAGGAGGATAAAATCCTGATTCAAACTCGGCCTCATGATCGATTTGACGTCGATCCCCTAAACACCGTTGACCGCGAGTCCTTCCAAAGATACGCCGCTCACACAAATGCCGAGCTACAGCAGATGAGCTCGCTCGTCCATTTCGCCACGAGCTCGGCACCAGATATAGATCGCGTGATCGAGGAGACAAATCGAACTCCTTTTACCGATCGCTTCGTGAACACGCGACTCTGAGAGACTGGGAAAATACAATTCCCAGAATATGCCAAAAAAACCGATCCACGAGCTCACATACGAGCATTCCGGCTAATAATCTCCAGAGTTCAATTCCCGGATCACGAAAAAGAAGCGGGTTTTTGCGGCCTCTTCGCCAAAAACCTAGTCGGATTGGCTCAAGAGTGGTTTGCATCGCTAGAAGAAAAGTCAATAGACAACTTCAACCAGCTCGCTTCAACCTTCCTCAAACAATATTCGGTATTTATTGAGGCAAAAGCATCCGAGGCTGACCTCTGGAACCTCGCACAAGGACCAGAAGATTCACTTCGCTCATATATCAACAAATTCAAAGAAATCAAGGCCATAATCGCGAACTCCAACGAGGTAGTAGCGTTCACAGCTTTGAAGAACAACATGTGGTATACTTCGTAGTTTCGCAAGGAACTCACAGTCCAACCCACGATGTCTCTGGACGACGCGTTACACCGCGGGTCTGCCTTCGCTACCCTCGAAGAGGAGACATCACTCCTCGCCAAAAGGTACGAAGCAAAGCAAGCAATCGATTGCCCCTCGACATAGAAAAATTTTCCTAAAAGGGAACCTCTCAGCAAAGGACAACACACTTACGCCGTCGGGAGTCCCTCCCAGTCAAAGAACAAAGACTATGACCCGACGAAGTATTGTGATCATCACAAACGAAAAGGGCATTCCACCGAAGAATGCCGAACTCGGGCTCGCTGCTAGCAGCTCAAAACGGCCCCGAACGATCTTCAGATGAGATCGTCGAAGTGGAACCAACTCCGAAAATCGACCAAAAGAAATCGCCCCCTAAAAAGAGGGAACAAACCAACGAGGTCAACGGACAAGGTACTCCACCTCCAGCGCCGAAGAAGCGTATCGAATTGATATTCAGAGAACTAAGCCTCTGCGGCGGATCAATGAAATCAGTCATCACACCTCCACTAGCCCCGAAAAAGGCAGACAAACTTCGCTCCCGCAAACCTCGTTGCTGTAGAGAGGGGGGGGGGAGTGGAGCCACCTACCACTAAAAGAATAGAGTTCATATGTGGCAGTTCACAATTCTGCCAAGATTCAGTGAACTCGATCAAAATATTCCAACGAAGGGCAAAAACAAAACCACAAGAGCTAGTTGCCATCAAAGGACCCGATCACGAGATCACCTTCAGAGAAAGCGGAACTCAGCACCTCGACAAACCGCACGACGATGCTCTCATAATCCAGCTCGACGTGAGCGGATTCGAGCTGTCCAGAATAATGGTGGACACCGAAAGTTTGGTAGACGTGCTCTTTTACAAAGCCTTTCGACGAATGGGCTTTGAAGAATCCTCCCTTCGAGGGAAACCCTCACCGTTAACCGGTTTCGCCGGAAACATGAACTATTCAATGGGAACTATACAACTTCCTATGGTCGCGGAAGGCGTCCAGAAACTGATCGAGCTTGTGGTAGTAGACCGCGTAGCACCATTCAATGCTATACTCGGCAGACCCTAGCTATACGCCATGAAAGCGGTACCATCAACGTACCACCAATGCTTAAAATTCCCCTCACATGGGGGAACAAAGACAATCTTCGGAAGTCAGACAGCTTCCCGATACTGCTATATGGGAAACTATAAACAATCTCGAAACAATCCCGTATAACAATTACAGAAAGAGCTACAGCTCGCCACTCAACAAATCAAAAGAGCAAACGACCCTTCCATACGCGAGCCGCGTACAAAACTCGTCACGCAGACGACTCTAACCCAGATCGCCGCGTCGGCATAGGAGTCGACCTGTCTAATGACATACGCAATGAACTGATCGCTTTCCTAAAAGAAAACGTCACCACGTTCGCTTGGTCCACCGCGAACATGCCCGGGGTCGATACCAACGTAACATCACACGAACTGAATGTCGATCCGACATATAATCTCATTAAACAGAAACGTCGCAAGCTAGGCCCGAAAAGAGCCAAAGCTGTAAACGACAAAGTAGATCGGTTACTCAAGGTCGGCTCAATCACAGAGGTAAAATACTCTGACTGGTTAGCCAACCCAATGGTCATCAAAAAGAAAAATGGAAAGTGGAGAGTATGCATCAACTTCACCGACTTAAACAAAGCATGCCCCAAAGACAACTTTCCATTTCCACACATCGACCGGCTCGTAGAAGCCACGGCCGGCCATCAACTATTGTCCTTCATGGACGCGTTCTCCAGGTACAACCAAATCAATATGAACCCAGAAGACCAAGAAAAAACGGCGTTCATCACGGACCGATGCACTACTGCTACAGAGTCATGCCCTTCAGTCTTAAGAACGCCGGAGCAACCTACCAACAGCTAGTGAACAAGATGTTCGCAGAACAGCTCGGTAAAACAATGGAGGTATACATTGACGACATCCACGTTAAATCCTCCAAAGATTCAGACCATGTAGCACAACTCAAAGAGTGTTTCATCATCCTTAACAAATACGAAATGAAACTTAATTCAGCGAAGTGCTCATTCGGGATCGCCTCGGGGGAATTCCTTGGTTACCTCGTAATCGAAAGAGGGAACGAGGCAAACCCAAAGCAAATTACGGCTTTCCTTGAAATGCCATCACCAAAAACGATCTGGGAGGTCCAACGTTTGACCTTACAGATAGTCGTGCTAAATAGGTTTATCTCCCAATCAACAGACAAGTGCCTCCCATTCTATCAACTCCTCAAAGGAAATAAAAAGTTCATTTGGGACGAGCAATGCGAAGACGCATTCCGACAGCTTAAAGCGTACCTAAGCGAACCCCCGATACTGTCCAAACCAGTATAGGGAGAACCCTTATACCTTTATATCGCGGTATCTCAGGCAGTCTTAAGCGGCGTTCTAGTCCGCGAAGAACAAAACGAACATAAACCGATTTATTACGTAAGTAAAACATTGATCGATGCCAAAACGAGATACCCTTATATGGAAAAACTGGCTCTAGCGATTGTGATGTCAGCCCGGAAACTTAGACCATATTTTCAGTCTCACTCGATCGTGGTTATGACATCACAAACACTCAGAACCATCCTCCATAGCCCGAGCCAATCAGTACGCCTCGCCAAGTGGGCAATTGAGCTGAGTAAATACGACATCGAGTATCGTTCTCGTATGTGCACAAAAGCACAAGTCCTAGCAGATTTCATGATCGAACTAGCGCCCGAAGTTGCTAATGAAACCAACCCTTCCAAGAAGTGGACACTTCACGTCGACAGATCCTCGTCTAAGCAAGGATCCGGAGTAGGTATTGAACTAATCTCTCCAACATGTGAGGTAATTGAACAATCATTCAGACTCGGCTTCATCGCTTCAAATAAAGAAGCAGAATACGAAGCCCTCATTGCCGGTCTCAGGCTCGCGAAGTAAACGCCTTCAGCGATTCCCAACTCGTCACGAGCCAACTTTACGGCGAGTACGAAGCCAAAGATGAACATATGGAAGCATACCTCAAAGTTGTTCGCGAACTATGTGAACAACTCTACAAACTCGAACTAACTAGGATCTCGAGAGGAGAAAACACCTCGGCAGATGAACTCGCAGCCTTAGCGTCGACCTCCGACCCACTAGTTAAAAGATTGATTCCAATAGAAGGAAATGCGAAACCAAGCATTGAGAACGCCCTCAAAGCACTCACTATAAACGAGATAAGTACGGCCCCCACAAGAACATCGACTCAGCAAGATTTTCTCGAGATTGGAGAACACGAGATCGATGTTATGCAGCCCTCAGATGATGAAAGCGACCCCGAAGAAGCCAACGAGCATGGTCTTGACCTCCCAGCCGAATCCGACTCGCCGGACGAGGTCGCTCCAGCAGTCACCGACGACCCAGAGTCGGACGAGCACATCCAAAAACTGGATTGGAGAATCCCGATTCTCCAATACATTCGAAACGGGACCGTACCACTCGAAAAGTGGAAAGCCCGAAAGTTGAAAGCACAAAGCTCGCAGTACTGCATATTAAACTAAAAGTTATACAAACAGAGTCTCTCCGAACCATACCTCGCCTGTGTTCACGGCACAGAAGCCCTCACGATAATGGGCGAGATGCACGATGACCACTACGGAAGCCATTCCGGAAGCCGCGCGCTTGCCGTTAGAATAAAACAAAAAGGTTATTTCTGGCCAACCATTATCGCCGATTGCGAGAACTATTCGAAGAAATGTGAAAAATGCCAAAGGCATGCCCCGAGCATTCATCAACCGACCGATACACTCTCCTCGGTCTCTGCCCCGTATCCGTTAATGCGATGGTCCATGGACGTCGTAGGACCATTCATGGAATCTGGACAAAAGAAACTCTGCTTCCTATTAGTCCTTACCGACTACTTCACCAAGTGGATCGAGGCAGAGGCTTTCCAACAAACCACACAGGTCGAAGTAAAAGATTTCATTTGGAAACATATTATATGCCGACATGGGATTCCGTACAAAATCGTAACCGATAACGGATCCCAGTTCATATCCCAAAGCTTCAGAAACTTCTGCAACAAGTGGAAAATACGTCTGACCACCTCAACTCTGAGGTACCCTCAGGGAAACGGTCAGGCCGAGGCCGCGAATAAAACGATCTTGAATAACCTCAAGAAGAGACTCGATTCAAAGAAACAAAGACGGGCAGACAAACTCCCTGGGGTTCTCAGGGCTTGTCGCACTACCCCCCACCGAGCTACGAACGAAACACCGTTCTCACTAGCATACATGATGGAGGCAATAGTCCCCGCCGAGGTCTCAATATCGAACCCCATGCGTACATTGTTTCCCGCCAACATCGAACTAAATGAAGAAATGTTGCAAGACCAATTAGACTTCATCGATGAGCGTCGAGATCAAGCATTGATCAGAATTCAAAACTACAACAAGCCGTCGTCCGCTACTACAACTCTAACGTTAAACACCAAAGTTTTGATGTATACGACCTAGTCTTGCGAAATGTATATGAAAACACTAAAGAGCGAGATGCCGGAAAACTAGGGACCAACTGGGAAGGCCCCTACCGTATCATCGAAGTAGTTCGCAACGGCATCTACAAGCTCGCGAAAGTCAAAAATGGCGTACCAGAAAAACGACCATGGAACTCCATGAACTTAAAATGATACTACAACTGAGTACGAATAATAATCGAACTACGTAAAGACTTGATCCCTTGACAGAGTACGTAGGCAGCTCGACCCTCGAGTGCAGCCACCATACTATCATATTCTTGATTTATGTACACCGGAGCTCTCTCTGAGTTCGCTTCGAGCTCAGTCCAAACTATGTACTATTCCTCGATAAATGATAAAGCTCCACCTTACATTATTTGTCATACACACTTACCCAAACAAACATATTACTTAGCTCTCGTATTGCCAAACTCTTGTGATCTCGCATCATGTACTGGGTGACCTTAACCAACACGAGAACTAAATCGATATGCGAGTTGGATTACAATATAAAATATCAACCTAAAAACATGTCATAATCCACCGGATCGCCCTTTCTCATAAGTTCAAACGCATGCGATCAAAAGATCACGTCAATACGACCTAACACTAAAAAAAAATGCCAACGCTGAAATCGACGAAACACTTCGAAAAAATCTGTATGGCCCAAAAAAAGAGGAAGAGAGACAACACGATAAAATTTGCCCAAGTACTCGAAATCCGACTAAAGTAAACTAATGCGATCTCCGAACTCAGAGGCAAATCGCAAACGATACACTTAGTGCAAAATGACTAAGCCCAAACAACTCTGAGCTCGCTTAAACCCTGAACTCGAGATCAGACATTCGCCGAACCCTCGAACGCGGACTCGGCGAAGTACACACGCTTCATCAAACAACATACGACGAAGTCTAGTTTCAAACAGAAATTCAGAAGTTGCTAAGTCAAGAAGACTTAGATCATTATGGCGGATTAAAGCCCCCCGCTAGGGCACCGAACTCGCTAAACTAAATCGGAGGAACCATCTTCAGTTTCTTCTCAACACATGGTCGCTCAATTCTTTTGATCACGACAATGGACCGGTCATCTTAGAGCAGTTAGTGTTTCATCCCGGAGAAATCCTTCCAGTTCAGCCTCCAGTAGCTGAGGCAATTGTGCCTCCCGTGGTTGATGATGACGACTGTAAGAGCAGAATCTCACAACCTCAATCCTTGGCTTTTCAGGTCGTAAGAACTTTAGGGAATTCGAAATGAGAGAAAAAGTGTATTGTTTTTATTAGCCAAGAATTCGATGATCTTCATTATTGTCGATATTCTTCAACCTATACATGTATTTCAAAAATGTAACCGCTTAGTCCTAAATATACGCAATTTAATTCAGACTTAATTTTACAATCTAGGAATTTATTATTGAGCTTGATCCCGGGGTTTTGGATTAATGTGTTTGACTTGCTAGCTGCGAGCTCCTTCTCCAACGATATCTCTCTTTTCTGTGTACTCGGCTCCTTCCCAGCTCACGGGTTTACTCTACGAGGCTTTACAGTGAGCTGGGCTTGATTCTAGGCCTACTTAATCAGGCTGGACTTTGAGTGTGGAATTTGGGCCCAACAACGACGATGATGATGATGATAACGATGATGGTGGAGGGGATGATGCTAACGCTGAAAATCAAGGACATCAATTGCAGGTAGAGGAGGCAGAGCATGGAGATGCAGAATAGGAAGGAGAGCAAGTAGATGAGGAAGAAGAGGGAGGTGGTGGAGATGACACACCTCCTCCATCACCATCACCCGCACCTTCCAACACAAATGGGGTTAATGAAAGGAAGAGGAAGACTTTTGGTGAAAACGAGAAGAGCAATACTAAGAGGCCAAAAAAAAACTGAGGTTTGTTTTCTAGGTGCAGCCCCGGCTTTTATCCATGGCGAGTAGGGCGACCGCCCTAGGTCAAATTAGCCCAATTTTTTTTTTTTTAATTTTATCAATAAAACCCATGATCTATATATATATTATTTTTTTACAGCAAAACTTTGATCTATTATTATCTATATAAATAAGTAAGGTTCATATCTATATCTATGTGATTAACAAAAATGGCTCATAATCTAAACGTATTTTGCATTCTAAAATATCATATTTACGATTTATTAGATTTTTATGCTCTTAAAAATAACATATCATCAAAAATATTAAATATGAAAAATCGGTAAAAACAAAACATTAATACCTCATGAGTTGCTTCTCCATAATGAATCTATCAAACATGAGAAAGAACTATCGTCCAATGTAAAAATCCAAAGCATGTATCAATATTTTGTTTGTAGTATGAACTTGAAGTTAATATTCATGACGAGAAAATGTTTGTCATTGAGATTTTTTGGTTTGTGTAAGGAGTTATTAATTATGAGAGCTTTGGAGTTTCTAACTTGGGTAATAAAATGTAGAAATGTAAATCACATGCTTGAAATTGATCTTGAAATAAAATTATGTCTAAAACGTCATGCTCAAAACTTGCACGAATGAATAGTGATACTAAAAACGTATACGAATACGATCCGCGCTTAATCATTATGGTGTATTACACTAAAAGGCACTTTTGCCACTTTTTGTTACAAAAATGCACTTTCAACTCTTAAGGCATTTTTTTCACTGTTCATGGGTATGAAAACCCAATTTTGTCCTTCTTTTTTCTCCATCTCTCTTTTTCTCTTACGCATATTTCTTTTTTTCTCTCACATCTCTCTTTTTCTTTAAACCAATAAACCATCTCTCTCACATCTCTCTTTTTTACCCCATTTGATTTTTTTTTCTATTTTTTTTTATAACGTGAAAGACATAAAACAATTTTATGAAAACAATATATGATAATTCTATTTTTTCAACATTTTAAGATCCATTTTGCTATAGTTTTAATGTGAAACAAGAAATCTACCTGTAAATATCAAGAACTACATCTACACATGATCATCCACGCATGACCATCCACACATGACCATCCACACTAGAAAATAAAAAATTAGAATAAAATAAATATTACCCCAATTGATTTGTTTTCTATTTTTTTTTATAATGTGAAAGACATAAAATAATTTTCTGGAAACAATATATGATAATTCTATTTTACCAACATTTTAAGATCCATTTTGCTATAGTTTTGATGTGAAACAAGAAATCTACTTGTAAATATCAAGAACTATATCTACACATGACCATCCACGCATGACCATCCACCCATTACCATCCACACATGAACATCCACACTAGAAAATCAAAAATTAGAGTAAAATAAATATTACCCCACTTGATTTGTTTTCTATTTTTTTTTATAATGTAAAAGACATACAACAATTTTCTGGGAACAATATATGATAATTCTATTTTTCCAACATTTTAAGATCCATTTTGCTTTAGTTTTGATGTGAAACAAGAAATCTACTTATAAATATCAAGAACTACATCTACACATGACCATCCACGCATGACCATCCACCCATTACCATCCACACATGACCAACCACACTAGAAAATCAAAAATTAGAGTAAAATAAATATTACCCCACTTGATTTGTTTTCTATTTTTTTTATAATGTGAAATACATAAAACAAATTTCTGGAAACAATATATGATAATTCTATTTTTCCAATATTTTAAGATCCATTTTGCTATAGTTTTGATGCGAAACAAGAAATCTACCTGTAAATATCAAGAACTACATCTACACATGACCATTCACGCATAACCATCCACACATGACCATCCACACTAGAAAATCAAAAATTAGAGTAAAATAAATATTACCACACTTGATTTGTTTTCGATTTTTTTTATAATGTGAAAGACATAAAACAATTTTCTGGAAACAATATATGATAATTCTATTTTACCAACATTTTAAGATCCATTTTGTTATAGTTTTGATGTGAAACAAGAAATCTACTTGTAAATATCAAGAACTATATCTACACATGACCATCCACACATGATCATCCACACATGACCATCAGTAAAATATTATACACACATGACCATCCACACTAACAATACGAGATTCCTATATGTCTACACACAATTGTCCACGTTTTCATGTACACGTCGATCTCGATTTCATATGTTTAGGTTTCTTGTTTTTTTTCGAATCAAAACTATAGCAAAACAGATCTTAAAATGTAGAGTAAAAAAAATTATCATTCATTGCTACCAAATAAATTGTTTTATGTATTTCACATTATAAAAAAATAGAAAATAAAGAGAGATGTGAGAGAGATGAGAAAAAAAAGAAATAGAAAACAAATTAGTTGTTTAAAGCGAGAATAAAAGAGAGAGAGAGATGTGAGTTACACAGGGTAGAATTGTCAATTCAAGTAGAAAAAGTGCCTTAAGAGTTAAATGTGTCTTATCTTGTAATTGGTAAGTGATAAAGTGTCTTCTAGTGTAATTGTTTTTAATCATTAATGTTTAAAATTTTGTTATATTTTTATGATATAAATAAAATGTTCATATTTCATATTTTGCCTAAGGTCGTCAATATTATTAAGACGGACCTGTCTAGGTGGTGTGTGTCCATAGATCTTCAAACGTTTTTCATCGGTGGTGTGTGTCCATGTTCTGAGAATTATAAGAAGTAGTGGTATTTGAAAGTCCGAAGTCCGAAGGTAGTGGTAGTGGTAGTGGTAGTGGTAGTGGTATTGCTCTTCAAACGTTTTATTTGAAAGTCAGAATGTAGTGGTATTTGCATTTAGACTCAACTTTAATGAATGGAAAATAACATTTTAGAACGAATTAACCAGATTGTTTGTCGTATTTTGAAGCGGGACAATTATGGGAAAATTCTATAAAAATACACCAATTTTATTCCGATAAGTTTTTTAATACCCGAACTATTTTTGTATCCAGTAAAATACATAAACTAATTTTTTTGCTTATTTTAAATCTCCAACTGTGAACCGTGTGCTCAATTTACAATCTCTCGTTAACGGATATATACGGATCTATACACGGTTTGAAACAATTTTTATATTTAATAATAAAATATTACTAAAAAAAATTAAAAATTACATTAAATTTTTAAAAAATCAAAAAATCCCCAAAAATTTCCAAAAAAATCTAGAAAAATCTTAATTTAAGAAACACTAATTTTAAATTTTAAATAAAATATATTATATTTTAACTTTTGAATTCTTGAACTAAAAATTTCTAAAGACTCAAAAATACAAAAATCCAAATAATTTCTCAAAAATTTTATAAAAATTCAAAAAACCATGAATAACACATCCCGGTTAAAAAAAAAATTACACAACGGGTTATAAAATCCATGAATCACACATCACGGTTCAAAAATCTATGAATAACACATCACGGTTATATATATACTAGGTGTTTAATCCGCACAAGATGTTTTATCAAATAATTATATTAGTTAGATTATTAAATTTGTTATCGATAATAATCCGAACACAAATATAACACTAATGTAAAACATATAATCAACCAAAATAATAATAACCAATAATATTTATTTGTAGAAACTAACAAAGACCAATAATTGTATCAAAACCACAAAGATAATTAAAATAAGACAAAATACATTTTTAAATAATATTGGTTTAATTGAAGACTATCCTCTCAATGTTGGAAATTGCTTGGTTGATTCCAACATACCCTATTCTGAAACACTTCTTTATAACGTAGGTAAAACACATAAGAAATTTGTGTTCATGTATTTTGTTTTTCTTTTAACCGTGATGTCTTATTCATGGATTTTTTTTTTATTTTTTGAGTTTTTATAAATTTTTGATAATTTGTTTAGATTTTTGTATTTTTGAGTTTTTAGATTTTTTTAATTCAAAAGTTAAAATATAATCTATATTTTATTTAAAATTTAAAATTAGTGTTTCTTAACTTAAGACTAGATTTTCACCCGCGCGCCGGCGCAAAATTTTCTTATAAAAAAATTAATGCAATATTTGCATATCGTGGTCAGACCAGTCGGTACAGTTATAGCTCTAAAACCTGGATCCAAACAACAAGTCGGTCATGTTATAGCTATAAAACCAGATATTATAAAATCCAATAAAATCCGTAAAAACTCAGCAAATAACCGTGAACTGGACATATTAATTGTTGATCCGAACGGATCATGGTTTCGTAATAATTCAATCAGAGGATTTTCTTTATTGTTTTTATTGATTCATTCAGATTTTACATTCTGGTACTTTATAATCTTCTTCCGTTTGTAAATAATACTTTATCAAAAATAATAATAATTACTTTGTCAATTAGACATATTTTTTTTAAACATATCTTAGTGATTTGTTAGTTTTTATACTTATATATATATATATGTGTGTGTGTGTGTGTCGTGTATATATATAATTTCATTAACTGTTGATTGCGGTCGGACCGCATCGAACCGGATTAACCTATGGACCCGGTGGCTCGAAGGACTCTTTGGTTTTCTTTCTATGTCAGATTTCAAAATATTTATTTAATGTATTAAAATAAATTTTATAACATAAAGTTTCTTATGATTTAAGTTAGAATCATAAAGTGTAACAGAATTTAAACAATTTTGTTTGATATTTTCAACTTAAAATCTCTAAAATCTAATATAATTTTTATCCATTTTAAAATTTTAATTCACATTGAGGGCGAGTGACAATTTTTGTATATATCTTTTATGGTTTTTATATTGTATGGAAATATATAATTATGGTATGACATGTATGATTTAAAATTAATTATTTTAGCTATCCAATTTTTCTGACCCATTTTGTAAACTTTGTTATTATCTGAATTTAGATTATTACATAATCAATCTATATATTTATGAGTGTTAAAATGTTAACCGGTTTTTTTAATATGTCTCTAATTAGCCTACTACATTCGATCTTTTGACAAACAAACCCATAAAAGATGGCGATTATAAAAACATAACCTTAACCCGCCCATCATATTACCGTATAATATAAATATTTACTTATTTCAATATTTGAATTTTTAACATGATTGATTATGAAAAAAAAAAATACAATAACATATTATTTTTTTATCATCTGTGTTATTATGGTTAGATTATTTAAATTTGAAAATTTAGATTAATTCTAAATTAATATCTGATTTATTATTTTTGAAGATAATAACTAATTTTCTGATTTTTGGTAAATAATCTAACTTATATTTAAGAAAATCTAAAATAATCTAAAATAATATTTTTAATTTTCGGAATTAAATTTAAAATATAAAATATATCCAAAATTAAAAATTGTGTGATATCAATGGTTTAGAAGATTATGGTTTGTATTTGAAATTTTATCTCTAAAAATGATTTTTTAATTGAACAAAATTATTCTGTTTAGAAACAGGGATAGTTATCCACAAAAATCTAAATGTTAAAAGTTTTCCATGATATGAATAGACTAAAATGAAGATTTTCCTGTTTGGACACAAAAAGTCACTATGTTGTAATATTTATATATATTTACTAATTTCGAATATTTGAATTTGTAAGATGATTGATTATGATAAAAAATAGTATTGACAATATTATTTGGTTCATTTGTATCAAGTCAGTTTGTATTATTTTAACGAAAGGAAAAATAAAGCTAAACTTTTATCAATACATAATTTAATGCAATACTTGCACATGAGACAAAGGAAATTACAAAAACCGATTTAATTCATGTACGAATGTGGCCAAATTATATACTACTAGGTGAATATCCACGCTATGCGCGGGTTTGTAAATAAATGAAAAATGCCATAAAATGGCATCAAACCATTATAAATTTAAAGTGTTTTGATTCTAAACTTTTTTTACAATGTATTTTTGTTGTGACTGTTGTATTGTTTCGACCAAATTCATTGTATGCTTTAATATATAGGACAATTTTGTTCACATAGCATTGATACTTGAATGTTGCCAGAAGAGTTTACAATTATAAAGAAATGCTCAACGACTTTCCTTACTTACAATAACTTGATTAGTTGTCAGACCTATATATTTGGGGGTGGCTACATTACGCATAATTGAGTTTATATTTAAGACACTTTTAGCCGATGGAGAAGCAAAATAAAAGAGAAAGACTCCAGTTTGTTGTGGGTGGGCTCTTACAGTGCAACACATGATGAACTTGTTTAATCCCATATAGCATGTTTCAGTTCTGAAATAAGAAAGGACCCAATCCCCACATAAGATAGTAGTGACAAGATCCAATCCACGATTTTAAGAGTTTATAAGACAAGACTATTTGTCATGTTCTTATAGAGATCTACTACGCTTCTTATATGATCTTAGGACATTACAAAAACACAAAATATCCAAACAAGCTCATCCTAGTATAAGCAAAGGAACATAAGATAGAAGGAGAAATATCCAGTCTCACCAAAAGACAATAACATAGAGACACGATGAAAAGCAAATCAAATTTACCTCATAAGTGTGTGCTTTGTTACTTTATTCCATCAATCTAGGCCTTGGTGCAGTGTTTGTTGCAGAGGGATTAGCCACATAATTCTCTTGTGTTGCTAATATATGCTTCACTGAATATCAAAAATAGGAAACAAAACCGTGTTAAATTAGTTTGCGAGACGAAAGAAGATCGAGTATGCTTTTACCTCAACATATCCGCAAACAGATGCAGGGTCATACTTCAGCTGCAATAGATTTTCCTCTGTTATGTCTATGGAATTATGTTTAAGAGTATCTTGCACATAAATACCACTGAGCAAATAAATCTGGAAAAAGTGAGTACATATACTTAATCTACATAAGGAGAAGAAGCTAAGGTCCTTGTATAAAATCTTTCATCAGTAACCTCCAACGGAGAAACTGGCATGATTCCAGCCAAAGCAGCACTGCCTAAGAAAGTATACTGAAACCTCACTCCTTCCTCATCACTAAACGTCTAGACAAAAGAAATTGTGCACTTAAGTAATCAATAAGATATAAGCTCTATCGAGGAAAGACGTTGCATGCATCAATTGTGATACAATCATAAAAAACATTAAAAAATGATAGATAAAACATACCAATATACCATATGGAGGTCTCATAAGTTGATCCTACAAAAATGTTTTTTTTGTTTCCATTATAAATACTGATCACATCCCAACCAGTGTCTCTATGAACACACTCCTTTTGATATTATCTTAGCCTAGGATGACCACGTGTACCTTTACAAGGGTAAACATAGTACCGATAGTTCTCAAATCAAGTCCATGATTATTTACAACCATAAAACAAAACACCTATATTTTCTTTAATCTCCACAAAAGAAATGTAGGTCAAAATTAATTTCACATTAAGGAGTTTAGAGGTTTTACCTGAAGTTCATGTTGGAGAGGTCTGATTGGTCCTTTACAAGCTTGTTATTTCCACCGAACGTAAACCTTACGCACGCTAATGGAGAGGCCTAGGAACTGTATTCACCTCCCAGAGAACCAACGCTCCCGTCTTGGTCTTTGAAGATATTTTATTCCTTCAGATTTTGAGTATGGATATAAGAATCAAGTAATTGCAGAAAACTCAGCCGAGTAGAAGCAGTATGAAGATTCGATTGGGAAAGTATATACCATGTATTTTTTCAACAGTATATCCATGAGTTAATCGTAATCAGATCGAGGTCTAGTAGGAGGAGCTATCACTGAGTAGTACATATCGAGAAATATATGCGAAACAAATACCTCAATGATATCTGCGAAACAAATACTTCAATGATTGAATACGTCGAAAAGATCTGAAACTCGAACTTATTTGCTTCTTCCTCCTCATAACAAGTCGATTTTCTTCAGCACGAACACCGAGATTTGAGGAACAGAAAATAGTGGTTTTCAAAATCGGATTGGTGAATTTTTTTTGTTTGGAAAACAGGATTAGTGAAACTTCTTAGATGATGAAGCCAAAAAATCGACATAAATGCTTCTGGTAAACTTGTAAGGAGAGATGAAGAGAACGTAACGAAAGTGAAAGCGTTCGAAAGGAAGGTTTAGGATTTTTTCTGGACACGTGTCCTTTTCTAGTGTGATGATGTGTCACAAATCTGGAGAAAGTTCACCCTCTTTTATATATTGGGATGACTGCCTAATCCCCTCCCTATACTAATTGCCCATACTCATTCCCCCTAAATTATTACCATCATCGCTAATCCCCCTGAACTCAAACTTTTAATCACCAAAACACCCAAATTATTAAATTAAAATTAATTCCACATTAGTAATGAAATCTGACAAATTGCCTTTCATTATCTCTGATTTGCGTTTTGGGAGACGTGATTATCCAACAACACACCGACCCGACAGTAAACATAATCCAACCCAGATTTAACCTAAAATAACCCGAAAGCTTTTTTATTAGAGTATGTCGATTGATTTTTTTTTTGTTCGAATCGATTGTTTAGAATCGATTTCTGGAAATAGAGGAGGAAGAATTCAAGAGTGAGAGAGGAGAGGAGCAGGAGGGCGTGTTTTGTTAGTGAAAGAGGAGAGGAGGAGCAGATACTGTTTCGACCTTGAAAGAGAAGAGGAGGATCGACGACGTGTTTCACGAAATTCAGGCGTAGAAAGTCGGGTTTCGAGTTCTTCTTCGAGATGGATATTAATAATCTGTTCGAGATGGATATTGATAATCTGGCCAGGTTTCTCAGGTTTGATTGTTGATTTCTTATGTTCTTTTATTCCAAAGAAGTGAAAATTGTCGGGTTTATGAGACAACACCCAATTGATGTTAGTTTTGTTATTTCAGTGACATGAACAATGAAGATCTGTTCAATGACAGAGATACGACATATTAAAGTGACCGTAGTGAGAACATTAAAGGAACAGAGAATGGAGTTGAAATTGAGTGTGATGAAAACGTGAACGGAATAGAGAATGAAGATGAAATGGTGCTTGATGAAAACAAGAATACGAACCTGAAAAGTAAGAAAGGTAACAACTCTGAAGATGATGAGGATATAATGGATAGACATGAATATGAAGTTGAGGAATCAGTAGCTAACTTTATTGATGAGGACACTATTGGTCGTAATATCATTCTCGATAGTTCTGATGAAGAGGAGGAGGATGAGTTGGTTTTGATAAATAGAAGAATGAGAAAGAGAAAAGATGATAAGCTAGCTTTGGGAACTTCTTTCTACACGGGTTTTGAGTTCAAAGAAGCGGTGTTAGACTATGCTCTGGAAAAAGCAAGGAACATTGTTCAAGAGAGATGGGATAAGACAAAAATTAGCTACAAGTGTGGCATGGGAGGCAAATATAAATGGCGAGTATATTGCTCGTATGACAAGCCGTGTCAAAAGTGGTTAGTGAAGACTAGGTACGGATATCATAGTTGTAATTCGAATGGTAAATGCAAGATGCTAAAGAGTCCAGTTATTGCAAAACTTTTTTTAGACAAACTGAGGCAAAATGCTAGTTTAATGCCTGCAGCAATTCAAGAGCTTATCAAGGAAAATTGGAAAGTGGTTACTTCAAGGAATCAATGCCAGAGAGGAAGACTGCTAGCTCTGAAATGGCTTGAGAATGAATATGCTGAACAGTTTGCGCATCTCCGTGGTTATGTGGAAGAGATACTCACTTCAAACCCGAGATCAACTGCCAAAGTTGAAACCATCTCAAACGCAGCTGGTGAAGATGTTTTTCATCGATTTTATGTGTGTTTTGAAAAACTTCGGAGCTCTTGGAAAGGGTCTTGTCGGCCAATCATCGGGCTTGATGGCACTTTCTTAAAAGTTGTTGTTAAAGGTGTATTACTAACTGCGGTTGGACATGATGCAAACAATCAAATCTACCCGATTGCTTGGGCCGTGGTGCAATCCGAGAATGCAGATAATTGGTTATGGTTCATCAAGCAAATAAAAGCTAACTTAGCTCTTGAAAATGGAAACGGATTTGTCATCATCTCTCATAGATCAAAAGTAAGCTTTTGTTTATCACTCTCTTTCGGTTTTATCTTTGCTTATCTAACAATTTTTCTTTTGTACTTTCAGGGACTCATCAGTTCAGTTAAGGCTGAATTGCCTAATGCTGAACATAGGATGTGTGTCAAACATATCATCGAAAACTTGAAGAAAAAGCATGCAAGTAAAGATTTGCTAAAACCAATGATTTGGAACTTAGCCTGGAGCTACAGTCCGACAGAGTTTGGAGAGAATTTGCAGAAGTTGAAAGACTATAATACGACTTTGTATGATGATGTGATGAAGGAGGAACCAAAGTCTTGGTCTCGAGCGTTTTATAGACTCGGAAGCTTCTGTGAGGATGTTGACAACAATGCGACTGAGTCATTTAACTCCACAATTATGAAAGCAAGAGCTAAGGCAATGGTACCAATGTTGGAGACAATTCGGAGGCAAGCAATGGAACGAATCTCAAAGAGGCGCAAGAAATCGATTAATTGGCAAGGTAAGTTCTCGAAATATGTTGCTAAGATGCTTGCATTGGAGAATAAGGATGCTAAGAAATGTAAAACATACAGTGCAACCCATGGAATTTATGAGGTTGATCTCTATGGGAATTCTTACACTGTAAACACAACGAGAAAAACATGTTCTTGTTGTAAGTGGCAAATCACAGGAATACCATGTGAACACGCATATGGAGCAATGATAGATGCAGAAATGGATGTCGAAGATTATGTCTCCGAGTGCTTCTCAACATCTATGTGGCAAGCGACATATAACACATCAATGAAGCCAATTAGAGGACCACGATTCTGGATGAAGAGCTCTGGATATGCATTGATGACAGCTCCTCCTGAACCTATACTACCTGGGAGAAAGAAAAAGAAGAAGCAGACAAAGTTCCCAAGAATTAAAGGAAAGCATGAGTCACCAAAGAAGAAAAAGAAGAAGCAGGTCGAAAAATTAGGAAGGGGTGGAAGAATTATCCATTGCTCAAAATGTGGTGAAGCTGGACACAACGCAACTGGATGTAAGATACATCCGAGGAAGAAGATGAAAAAGACACAAGAAATGATTGAGCAGGTATTATCCTGATTTTTGTACAGGTTTTTGTACTGATTTTTCATGCTTTTTAACTGTGTTTTCCATGTTTTCTTGTTTTGCTACTGATTTTTCAGGTTTTTATACTGATTTTTTTTCATGCTTCCTCATTGTGTTATCTCAGGGGCCGGATATGGTGGTACTCACACAACCGACTCAAACAAGCAACTCGTAGTTTGGATAACAATGTCTCTTGCGATTGTTATCTCTCTTATCTTTCTTTTGCAACTGTTTTTTGGATAACAATCCTCATATCTCTCGTATTTTGCTATTGTTCTTATTAAGTTAGAACGATATGCAACTCTATCTTGTCTTTTTTTGGATCTTTAATACCATCTTCTTAGATTGTTGTTGTTGCTAAACTCTTCTCTGCTTTATCAGATTGTTCTTTTTTTCCACCATTTATTGATTATAGCAAAGCAGATTTCCACCTCCCATGCTTTTGTTTCTGCAATAATATTAAAAAGAAAGACATCACTAATCTAAGATTCGAACTATGAGAAATAATTACCCCAAACAAAAAAAAGTTACGAATCTAAAACTACCATTCATGCCTCACAAACAATTACGAATTTGAAAAAAAGCAGAAAAAGTATGCTTTGCTATAATCGATAATATCAGATGCTATATCTTTTTCCACCATTATTTTGGATTATGTTTAATGTCGGGTTGGATTTGTCGGGTCGGATATGTCGGGTCGTTGTGTGTTGTTGGATAATCACGTCTCCCAAAACGCAAATCAGAGATAATGAAACGCAATTTGTCAGATTTCATTACTAATGTGGAATTAATTTTAATTTAATAATTTAGGTGTTTTGGTGATTAAAAGTTTGAGTTCAGGGGATTAGCGATGATGGTAATAATTTAGGGGGAATGAGTATGGGCAATTAGTATAGAGAGGGGATTAGGCAGTCATCCCTTATATATTAGATGAAGATTTGTTAACAAAAAAACATGATCAAACTATATATGTAGTTATTGATGAATTATCACCTCGAATACCACTATGAGGAAACTTTTAACCATCACTACCCTAACTTAATCACAATACCCCTCTCTCTGAGTGAAATGACGAAAATACTCATGAGCTTTTTTAAATGAAATATCACCGCCATAGTATATCATCAGTTGTACCAGTATCCCCTAGCTAGTATTACCCAGTATTACTGTACTCTACTATTACACAGTATTACCCAGTATTAATATACTCTACTATTACCCAGTATTACTATCCCCTAGTATTACTCAGTATTACTATACTCTAGTATTACCCAGTATCCCCTAGTATTACCCAGTATCCCCTAGTATTACCCAGTATTACCCAGTATTACACCCTAGTATTACCCGAGTGTTACCCGAGTATTACCCAGTATTACCCAGTTATACCACGCAGAGGGTATTCGAACCCTGGTCGCGCGCACCCGGGTGACGCGCGTGGAGCTCGCAACCACTGAGCTCCCGTGTTTTTCGTTGTCCTCTTACCGATTTAACCTTTACCTTTACACCCATTCATTAAGGGTAAAATCGACATTTTACCACAGAGGGAGATTTGAGAAGAAAATTTGAGAAGAGTGGTATTCAAGGTGATGACCCGTTATTGATCCGTATTTTTCCAATTACGAGATCACTCAGGTCAACACCAAACTTGAACGCATAATTTTGCTCATGCAACACTGTTTTTGATCGTCTCGAAGTATTCATGTAGACCAAAGTTCGAACACCGTAGCCTAAAAGCTCTGAACAATCGCTTTTCTAAACCTTCTTTGAAATCCTTCTCCCTTTCGGTTCTCTCTTTGCAAATATTTGAAAACTATGCATCTGAATTCTCTAGCTGCATAAACAACACCCCAAAATTTAAGAAATCATTGTAGGACCAAAAATTCGCACAATAAACAGGATTTGATTTAATCACGAATATATAAATAAACGTTAAGGAAAGACGAGTTTAAAACGATATAAAAACGACGAAATTAAAACGAAACAATGGAGGCGAGAGAACTTTCTTTCCTTAACTCAAAGAATCTCCCGTAGTGCGACGGTATAATATTCAATTCATGAGTCCCATGATACAACCATTGAATCCGTTATCGCTAACACTCGATAACGGATTTGTCGAACTAAATACTACGATATTCTCTCGAGACACTTACTTGAAAAGAAGCGAGAGATTGCTGGAAACTTTATTCTTTATTTGCTTTTAGAAAAGCTTGTGAAAGTGAGTTTTTTTGCTGTGTATTATGAATGAGACTAGAGGCATGAATATATAGCCGGAGAAAGGAGGTCTAATTCCCCAAAGTTTCCGATGTGGGATAAAACACTTTACTCTTTAAACATTAAACAAATAAGCTTAGGCCCATTTCTCATTCACATTCATTCAATTTAATAAGCCCATTGGCCTTATTAAAAAATTGATCCAACAATCCCCACATGAATAGAAATGATTCTAAACATACGAAGACTCTACTGACTAGACTTACTAGACTCACTAGACTGACTAGACTTACTAGACTCACTACTGACTAGATTTACTAGACTGACTAGACAGACGGACTTTTCGAGAGTATAAACGAAAATTCACTGTGTGTGAGAAGGTAACATTTTTCAGCTTTGAACCACTCATTGTTAATAACTGTTGGGTTTACTCGGCCAGGAGGTGAACATGATGTCTTGAACCACCCGAATTTTGATGTAAACCGAGACAACAACTATAACCCAGCTTCATTTCTCGTAGAACTTAGTTCTCTATTGTGTTCATTTTGGCCTTGAACATTCCTGATTTTTCGTGAGTGAACTTAGAGAATATAGCCTCTCCTTCATTCTCCTAGAAACGACCCTTATTTCACACTCACAAGGTGATCTGCCATCAGCTTTCTTTAAAAAGTATCATGTCATACTCCACTAGTGCAAAGTTATGGAATCATTAAAAGCCAACGCTTAACCTCAATATTCACAGGTAGCACTGTTTTATCATCCTAGGAACTGGGCAGAGACATAGTCTCACAGTGCTCAATTTCGAATCAGCTCAACTTTGTTTTCCCTTTGAACCTAGATCTTGGGATCTCCAGTCACATAGGTGGGGTGTCCGTCAAACGTCATCTTTGTCGATAGGCTTTAAACCCATTCCTTTTGATGATTTTACAATTTGATCTCGCGACAAACTTTTGGTGAACGGATCCGCTAAGTTATCAGCCGACTTGATGTAATCTATCGTAAGTACACCAGTGGAGATCAATTGTCTAATGGTCTTATGTCGTCTTATTATGTGACGAGATTTACCATTATATAAGTTACTCAGTGCCCGAGAAATAGCCGACTGACTATCACAGTGTACACGTAATGCTGGCACTGGTTTTTATCCACATCGGGATATCTTCCAAAAAATTCTGAAGCCACTCCATGGTTGATCAGGCCAAGAGTGTTTGCTTGGAAGATCTCCAGGATACTGCTGCACCACCAAGAGTAAATACATATCCACTTTTGGATTTGGAATTGCAGGAATTTGAAATCCAGTTGGCATTACTGTGCCCTTCCAATATTGCTAGTTCTCTATCAAAGTGCATCCCATAACTTTTAGATAATCGTACATAGTCCAATACTCTTGTTATGGCTTTCCAGTGTTTATGTCCTGAATTACTAGTGTAGCAACTCAGTACATTAATTGTGTACGCTAAATCGGGTCTAGTACAATTTCGTTAAGTACATCAGACTTCCGATTACACGTGCATACTCTACTTGTGACACTGCTTCACCCAAATTTTTCGTCAGGTGAAGACTAGGGTCTACGAGAGTTTTTGCAATCCTACCTGATTAGATTTTGAATCTATCAAGTATCTTTTCAGCATAATGATTTTGAGACAAGATTATTCTTTCGGAAGTTCTAGTGATCTCAATCTCTAGAATGACATCCGCTAATCCCATGTCTTTCATATCAAACTTGCTATTTAGCATTTTCTTAGTTAGACTGGTCATGTTTTTATTGCTACCAACAATGAGCATGTCATCAACGTACAAACAGAGCAAAATGTATCCGTGCGGAGTACTTTTGATGTATATGCACTTATAACATTCATTAATGCTGAAACCATTTGATATCATTATGTTGTCAAAATTTATGTCATTGTTTTGGAGCTTGTTTAGGTCCATACAATGACTTCACAAGTCGACAGACTTTGTGTTCTTGTCATGGGATAACAAACCCTTCGGGTTGTTTCATATAAATCTACTCTTCTAAATCACCATTTAGAAAGACAGTTTTCACATCCATTTCATGGATTTCTAGGTCTCTTAATGTTGCAATTCCGATCAACATTCGAATTGAAGTTATTCTCATTACCGGAGAATAGGTGTCAAAGAAATCCATGCCTTCTTTTTGCTGGAATTCTTGCACCACAAGCCTAGCCTTGTACTTACCGATTGAGCCATCGATTTTCAACTTTGTTTTGAAAATCCATTTACACCCTAGGGATTTGAACCATTGTGGTAGATCAATTATCTCATATGTATTATTTTGCATAATGGATTCGATCTCACTATTAACGGATTCCTTCCAAAAAGGAGCGTTTAGTGTAGACATGGCTTCAGCGAAATTTCCCGGTTCATTCTCTATAAGAAAGACCATTAAGAAACCTTCACCATAAGATTTTTCCTTACGAGATCTTTTGCTACGTCTAGGTTCATCTTCAACCTTTTCTGCATCATCTAAAAATGTACCAGAAGTGCTCGCCTCATTTACAGAGGTAATTGGATCTCTTTATTCACGAGTTCATTTCAAATTTTTATCTTTACACGGAAACACATGCTCAAAGAAAGAAACATTCCTTGATTTCATGGTTGTATTAACATTGATATCGATACATCTGATTTATGAATCAGAAACCGATAAGCACTACTATTGTGTGCATATCCGATGAAAATATAATCCACCATCTTAGGTTCAATTGTGACCTTTTTAGGAGGTGGTGATATGCTCAAATTAATACCCTAATAGTACTAAAGCAGTAGTTATAGTATAGCTAGGGGTCGAACCACAAAGACTCACAGAGATGCACAATAGATTGTATAGTATCGAAGTAAGCTAAGCCAAGAGATGTAATTGAAAGCAGTGCAGAAATTAAAAGAGTTGTAATTCAATTGGAGGAAATATAAGCCCAGGGTATTTATCAGGAAATCAATGAATGCTACTAACTAACTAACAGGATTCAGATTACGCACGGTTCTTGAACTCAAATCACTAAAGTATAGCTAACCAACTCTCGTTGCGAAAACTATCTAAATCTAAATCCTAGGAATTCCAAATCTCTTTACGAATTCTAAAGTCTAAATCAGCTTTAATATCAGGTTTGATATGTTCACAAATCAATTAAACCAAATCTCTTTGCGAATAATCAATTTGTTCACCCTAGGTTCAATCAGGTAATTAATCGCACTCTCGTGCCTAATCAATTATACTAAAATCCAAGTTCCAGATTCGTCAACCTAGAATTAGCTTTGAGAACAACCTATGGTGAAGAACTAATTCAGATGGTGAATCCTAAACAGATAATCAACCTAGTATTCAAAGAAATCCTTTATGAGAAAACCTTAAACCTAAAGTGGATTTACTCAGACATGGAGAATGAAACAATCAACATAACTGAATAAATCATTAATAAAATAGAAAGAGTAACAAGAGGTTTTGAGATCTGATCTCGGACGAAGGGAGATTCAGACTTGTCTCTCTCAAACCAAAGTAAAATAAAACATACAAAATAAAGCATATCCTAAAAATGGCTGTAAAAATCCCTATAAATAACCTAAAACACGAATTGGGGCTTCTTGTAATTATTAAAGACTTCTCGGGCAAATCTGCAATTCTTCAACTCTTCATTAAGTCGCGTGTCTTGTCATGCTGCGATGGGTATCGATCGATACCAAGGCTTCATATCGGGTCCTCAGCAACACGAACTTCTGCTTTGCTCCAAATGCTCTAGAAAGTTCCAATATCTCCAATAATGCTCCCAACGTGCTATAACCTGTAAAAGACTCTAAAAGACTCCAAAATACTATAAAGACTCTATAAAAAGGACTTATATCATGGCTTAAATAGGGTAAAAACCATGATATATCAACTCCCCCAGACTTAGCCTTTGCTTGCCTTCAAGCAAATAGAAGACTAAACCAGAGAAAGAAGTTTGAGAACACGGAGACTCACCTGTTCAGGAACCATTGCAAAGATCCTTTTCCCAAGCGCCCAAATGTTACCTAACCAATTCGATCTAACCACCATGTACTTCTCCGTAGACATTCGCAGCTTTTCCAGACTCCACACATTATCTCGCAACATTGTTCAAATAAAGCCCTCATTGACAGTTTCATCGCTGCAGCCAATGTTCAAGAACCTTCTTCTTTGTTGCCTTAGCCTTCTTGACAACTTCCTTGGGAATGTTGGGCGGTTCAGCTGAAACGTCTGTGATAGTTGGTACGTCAGGAGGTTCTTCCAAAGGATCTGATATCAACGTCGCTCCTATTACATCATCGATGCAAGAGATACGTGTGGGAGTTCCTCTAGGGATGGCTTTGTAGTACACCTCCTTGTCAATGTATGAGAATGAGATGTGCTTGCTGGGTGTGTCCATAATGGCACCGACCGTAGCCATGAACGGTCTTCCGAGAATCAACTGCGTACGAGATATTGCATTCATCTCTACAACCTAAAAATCAGTAGGAACTAGGCAATCTCCTATTGTGATCATCAAATCCTCGATTTCCCCATATAGAAGAGAGGTGGAATCGTTCGCGAACGTGATAGATGTCTTTGGAGGTTGAATATCAGCTCCCAATCTCTCTGCAATTGCCCTGGACATGACATTGACGCAGGCTCCTGAATCAACGAGAGACTCTTTGAATTCAACTCTAGAGATAGAGCATGGAACCGAGAAGATCCCTGGGTCTTCCCTCTTAGTCAACTGTCTCAGTGGAGGTGTACCTCTGGCCTTAATGAAGAGTGTCTTGATCTCTTCCTCAGTTTCTCTGCAATCTTTGAAGTGACTTAGCAGAGGCCAGCCCTCTAGAGCTTCTTCAAAAGTGAACGAGTGGGGAATCCTTCGTACCCTCTTCTCAAAGCCACGCAGCTGCTTTGGAGAGATGGGATCTCTGAGGTGTTTAGGAACAGGATTCAGCTTCTTGGGCTTGCGAACTCTTTCTTTGATCAACTCAGGTGTTTCCACAGTTTCTGGCTCGTTCTGCGAGGGGTATCGATCGACACCAGGTAGGGTATCGATCGATGCTATCGCTGTTGAATTGTCCTTGGCAGATATATCATCATCAAGAGGCTCCACAATCAGATTATCCATGGTTTTGCATCTTACGTCCTCTACCTCCTTCTTAGCCTTCCCAAGAGCTCTGAGATAAGGTATCCTCGGTATATACACTCTCTCTGCAAGTACTTTAGGCACCACAGTCGAAATCTCATGTGTCTCCTCAGAAATCGCCTCAGTATCGACCGATACCAATGCGGTATCGATCGATACACGTGATTTTGGATCCTCTCGTGCAAGTGTCTGGACTGGTATCGATCGATACTGACAGGTATCGATCGATACTTGGGCGATTTCATAATCCTCATCGAAATTTTCTGCACTTGAGCTGATTGCATTGACGTGTGCATTGTGTGAATGAACCGAATTTCCCTTGGCATTTGCTGCAATCTAAGTTACTTGCGTTTCCAGCATCATGTGACTGGTATTGAGAGCCTCGATCCTTCCACTAAAATCAGTGTACATAGCATCTAGTTTCCCATTGAAGGTTACTGTCATCTTCTCCTGCCCTTGAACCAGCTGTTCAAGCAGACCCTCAATTTTACTCTCAGGAGCTTTGGGTAGTGGGGATTGGTACCCTCCTTGCTGAGCATAGTTGGTGAAGTTTCGATTGGTGTTGTGCCCAAATCGCTGACCCTGAAAACCAGAACCACCAATGTAGTTAACATCTTCCACTTCATTCTCAGCAGCAGAGTGGACCGCTCTTTGATTTTTCCCGATTAGGAAATCCAGCTTGGCTTGAACTTCAGCAATCTGCGAAGCGTCGATTCCTCCAGCCTGATTCTTCCGCTCGAAATCAGCATTCTTGGTGCTATTGCTAGACGCCAAGTTCTCAATAAGTACAAACGCATCGTCTGGATACCTGGTGTTGAAGTTCCCATTACTCGCAGTATCCAAAGCCATCTGGTACCTCCAATCGATCCCTCTATAGAAGATACCTAGCAGCTGAACCCTAGTGAACCCATGGTGCGGACAGTCTCTCTGATAGGACTTGAAACAAATCCAAGCAGCTTTGGATGCCTCTGTCGGACCTTGAGAAAACTGAGAGATCTTGTTCCTCAGATCTTCAGATCGTGCATCATCGTAGAAATTTATCAGGAAAGCCTTCTTAGTATCCTCCCAGGTAGTCAGTGATCCAGGAGGTAGCTGCCTCAGCCAGTAAGTCGCATCTCCACCTAGAGAGTAGGGGAAGAGCTTGCAGAAAAGATAGTTGTAGGACACTCCGTTACTCTTGATGCTAGTAACCAAGTCCTCGAACTTCTCGATATGATCCATAGGATGCTCATTGGGAAGACCATGAAATAGATGCTGTCCCACAAGAGTGTAGTATGCAGGTTTCAGCTCAAAGTCATTCCTCTCAAACGCAGGAGGACGAATCACTGATCGATTGGCGTAAAACTGATCAGGAATATTGTACTCACCAATCGTTTGACCACGATTAACCACATCATTCCTAGCGTTGGCTTGCGCAGCTGGCGCGATAATCTGACCAACAACAGCAGAAGGGGCAATGACGTTTCCAGCCTCATCAAGTCGCTGCCCTCTCTCATTACACACTTGACCTTCTTGGTCTCTCAAGACTCCAGCTTCATCAGCTCTTAAAACCACTGGGTTGTTCATCCCTGATGTCTGCTTTCTGTTTGCGCGTTCCACAAGTGCTAGCTGTTCCAATGACAGTTCAACTAGCTGAGTGCTCTTGTTGCTTCTGGTTTCACGAACAGGCATACACCTGAAAACAAAACACTAGACAAGGCACGTAAGTAACCAAAAACAAAATACGTTGAGTATCGATCGATACCAAGTGGTGTCGATCGATATCAACAAAAGAAGACGACAAGTATCGATCGATACCGACGAACTTAGTCGAAATTCTCAAACTAAAATCTAATGGCGAATTGAGTCCCCGACAACGGCGCCAAATTTGATATGCTCAAATTAATACCCTAATAGTACTAAAGCAGTAGTTATAGTATAGCTAGGGGTCGAACCACAAAGACTCACAGAGATGCACAATAGATTGTATAGTATCGAATTAAGCTAAGCCAAGAGATATAATGCAGAAATTAAAAGAGTTGTAATTCAATTGGAGGAAATATAGGCCCAGGGTATTTCTCAGGAAATCAATGAATGCAGACTAACTAACTAACAGGATTCAGATTACGCACGGTTCTTGAACTCATATCACAAAAGTATAGCTAACCAACTCTCGTTGCGAAAACTATCTAAATCTAAATCCTAGGAATTCCAAATCTCTTTGCGAATTCTAAAGTCTAAATCAGCTTTAATATCAGGTTTGATATGTTCACAAATCAATTAAACCAAATATCTTTGCGAATAATCAATTTGCTCACCCTAGGTTCAATCAGGTAATTAATCGCACTCTCGTGCCTAATCAATTATCCTAAAATCTAAGTTCCAGATTCGTCAACCTAGGATTAGCTTTGAGAACAACCTATGGTGAAGAACTAATTCAGATGGTGAATCCTAAACAGATAACCAACCTAGCATTCAAAGAAATCTTTTATGAGAAAACCCTAAACCTAAAGTGGATTTACTCAGACATGGAGAATGAAACAATCAACATAACTGAATAAATCATCAATAAAATAGAAAGAGTAACAAGAGGTTTTGAGATATGATCTCGGACGAAGGAAGATTCAGACTTGTCTCTCTCAAACCAAAGTAAAATAAAATATACAAAATAAAGCATATCCTAAAAGTGGCTGTAAAAATCCCTATAAATAACCTAAAACACGAATTGGGGCTTCTTGTAATTATTAAAGACTTCTGGGGCAAATCCGCAATTCTTCAACTCTTCATTAAGACGCGTGTCTTGTCATGCTGCGATGGGTATCGATCGATACTAGCCAGTATCGATCGATACCAAGGCTTCATATCGGGTCCTCAGCAACACGAACTTCTGCTTTGCTCCAAATGCTCTAAAAAGCTCTAATATCTCCAATAATGCTCCCAACGTGCTATAACCTGTAAAAGACTCTAAAAGACTCTAAAATACTATAAAGACTCTATAAAAAAGACTTATATCATGGCTTAAATAGGGTAAAAACCATGATATATCAGGTGGCACTGCAACTTTTGCCAGACACCCCCACACTTTCAGGTATTTGTACAGATGTCCTTTACCACTCCAAAAGTTCATATGACGTCTTGCCAATAAATTTATGTGGTAAGTAAAGTTTCCCCCCACATTTCTTGAGATAACTCAGAATCATGCATCTTTGCATTCATCATCTCACTAAGAGTTCATGATTTCACGTCAAGCATCGATCGATACCAAGGGGTATCGATCGACACTCATCACAGCAGACACGACCCGCGACTTTAATGAAGAGTTGAAGAATTGCAACTTGGTCCAGAAGTCTTGGATATTTACAAGATGCCCCAAAACGTGATTTAGGTTATTTATAGGGATTTTACAGCCACTTTTAGGCTATGATTTATTTTACTTTGGTTAGAGAGAGAGCTTTGTGAGGAAGATAAGTCTGAAACTCCCTTCGTCCGAGAGAAGATTTCGAACCCTCTTGTTACTCTTTCTGTTTTATTTGATGATTTATTCAAACATGTTTATTGCTTCAATTTCCATGTCTGAGTAGATCCACTTTGGGTTCAGGGTTCTCATAAGGGTTTTCTCTGAATGCTAGATTGATTAGTTAATTAGGATTCACCATCTGAATTAGTTCTTCACCTTAAGTTGTGTTCAAAGCTAATTCTAGGTTGACGAATCTGGAACTTAGATCTTAGGATAATTGATTAGGCACGACAGTGCGATTAATTACCTGATAGAACCTTAGGTGAGCAAATTAATTATTCGCAAAGAGATTTGGTTTAATTGATTTGTGAACATATCAAACTCGGTATTAAAGCTGATTTAGACTTTATGATTCCCAAAGAGATTTGGAATTTCTAGGATTTAGATTTAGATAATTCTCGCAACGACAGTTGGTTAATTATACTTTAGTGATTTGAGTTCAAGAACCGTGCTAAATCTGAATCCTGACTAGTTAGTTTATCTGCATTCATTGATGTCCTGAAAAATACCCTGAGCCTATACTTCTCCCAACTGAATTACAACACTTTTAACTTAAGTACTGTTTTCAATACCATTGATTGTTTAGCGTAATTCTCTTCCATATAATCTATTGTGCGTCTATGTGAGTCTTTGTGGTTCGACTCCTACTTTACTGCAACTACTGCTTAGTACTTTTAGGGTATTAATTTGAGCATATCAAATTTGGCGCCGTTGTCGGGGACTCAATTCGCAATTAGTTTTTAGCTGAGAATTTCGACTAAGCTCGTCGGTATCGATCGATACTCTGTAGTATCGGTCGATACTCGTCGTCTTCTTTTGTTGATATCAATCGACACCACTTGGTATCGATCGATACTCAACGTATTTTTTTGGTTACTTACGAGCCTTGTCTAGTGCTTTGGTTTCAGGTGTATGTCCGTTCGTGAAACCAGAAGGAACAAGAGCACTCAGCTAGTTGAACTGTCTTTGGAGCATCTAGCACTTTTGGAACGCACAAACAGAAAGACAAAGCAAACATCAGGGATGAAAAACCCAGTGGTATTAAGAGATGATGAAGCTGGAATCTTGAGAGACCAAGAGGGTCATGTGTGCAATGAGGGAGGGCATCGACTTGATGAAGCTGGAAACGTCGTTGTCCCCGCTGCTGTTATTGAGATTGTCGCGCCAGCTGGGCGCGCCAACATTGGGAATATTGCAGGTGATCGAGTTAGGACACTTGGAGAGCACAACAGACCTGATCAGTTCTATGCCAATCGATCTGCGATCCGCATCCCAACTTTTCAGAGAAATGACTTTGAGCTGAAGCCTGCGTACTACGCTCTTGTGAGTCAGAATCCTTTCCATGGCCTATCTCATGAACATCCCATGGATTATATTGAGATGTTCGAAGATTTGGTCACTGGTATGAAGTACAATGGAGTGCCCAACGAGTTTTTTTCTGTAAACTTTTCCCATACTCTCTTAGTGGGGATGCTGCGTATTGGCTGAAGCAATTGGCTCCTGGTTCGCTAACTACATGGGATGAAACGAAGAATGTATTCCTGTGCAATTTCTATGATGATGCGAGATCCGAAGAGCTCAGGAACAAGATCTCTCAATTCTCTCAAGGTCCAACAGAGGCACTCAAGGCTGATTGGATTCGCTTCAAATCATATCAGAGATATTGTCCGCACCATGGGTTCAACCAGGTTCAGCTGCTGGGTACCTTCTACAGAGGGATCGATTGAAGGTACCATATGGCTTTGGATACTGCGAGTAATGGGAACTTCAACACCATGTATCCAGATGATGCGGTCGTGCTGATTGAGAACTTGGCGTCTAGCAATAGCACCAAGAATGTTGATTTCGAGCGGAAGAAGCAAGCTGGAGGAATTGATGGATCGCATATTGCTGCAGTTCAAGCCAAGCTGGATATTTTGATTGGGAAGTCGAAGAAGGCTGTACACTTTTCTGATGGAGTCAATAATATCGGTGGACATGAAATGGAAGATTGTAACTACGTTGGTGGTTCTGGATTTCAGGGTCAGCAATTTGGATACAACAACAACCGAAACTTCAACAACAACACTCGCAATTACGGGAACTCTTCGTACCAGCCCATCTCTCCAAAGTCCACAGAGAATAAGATGGAATCCATGATGGAACAGATTCTTCGGGGATAAGAGAAGTTGCAAGGTGACTTCAATGGGAAGTTTGACTCTCTATACATTTAGCTGAATGGGAAAATCGAAGCCATCAATCTTAGCCAGAGGAAGCTGGAAACTCAGGTCGCTCAGACAGCAGCAGCTGTGAAAAGGCAGGAAAGTTTTCTTCCAGGGAAAACTGAGAATCCAAGAGCACACGTTAATTGATTTGATGTAGGAATTTTCGACGATGTTGTTGAAGATGACGATTGCGATTCTGAAATCGCCCGAGTATCGATCGATACCCTCATGTATCGATCGATACCAGTCCAGACACCTGCACGAGTGAATCCAAAATCACATGTATCGATCGATACCCCTTCTATATCGATCGATACCGAGACGCATGTCGAGAAAGAGTCTGAAATTGTCAAGGAGAGGGTGTATATACCCAAGATACCTTATCCAATGCCTCATATTATGACAAGGAAGGAATGGGAGGATGCCAGATGCAAGGCTTTGTTGGATAAATCGGTTGTGGAGCCTCCTTGTGATGATGATATATCTGCCAGGGATGATTCAAGAGCGAGAGTATCGATCGATACCCTACCTGGTGTCGGTCGATACCCCTCGCAGATCGAGCCAGAAACTATGAAAACGCCTGAGTTGATTGAAGAAAGAGTTCGCAAGCCCAAGAAGCTGAATTCTATTCCTCAACACCTGATATATCATGGTTTTTACCCTATTTAGGCCATGATATAAGTCCTTTTATAGAGTCTTTTCTTGTGTTTTGGAGTCTTTTAGAGTCTTTCACAGGTTATAGCACGTCTGGAGCTTAATTGGAATTATTGGAGCTTTTCTGGAGCATTCTGGAGCGAGACTGAAGTCTGATGACTAAGAGCCCGATCTGAGCACCGAGCATCGATCGATACCCCCTGGTATCGATCGACACTCATCGAGATTTCATGGGCCGCGACTAATTATGAAGTCTTGGAGAATTGCAAAAGCACCCAGAAGACTTTGATAATTACAAGAAGACCCCAAATCGTGATTTAGGTTATAAATAGGATTTTACAGCCATTGTTTAGGCTATGCTTTATTTTTGCTTTAGTTTAAGAGAGATTTTGGGGAGAGACAAGTCTGGTTTCCCTTCGTCCGAGATCAGATCTCAAAACCTTGTTTCTCTTTCTGATTTAATATAAGAGTATTTATTCAACATGTTTATTAATTTAATATCCATGTCTGAGTAGATCTCCTGTTAGGTTTAGGGTTTTCTCATAGGGATTTCTTTGAATGCTAGGTTGATTATCTGTTAGGATTCACTATCTGATTAGTTCTTCATCTTTGGTTGTTCTCAAGGCTACTTCTAGATTAGTCACCTAGAATTTAGATCTTAGGATAATTAATTAGGCACGAGAGTGCGATTAATTACCTGATAGAACCTTAAGTGAGCAAATTGATTATTCGCAAAGAGATTTGGTTTAATTGATTTGTGAACATATCAAACCTGATTTTAAAGCTGATTTAGACTTTAGGATTCGCAAAGAGATTTGGAATTTCTAGGATTTAGATTTAGATAGTTTTCGCAACGAGAGTTGGTTAATTATATTTTAGTGATTTGAGTTCTAGAACAGTGCTTAATCTGAATCTTGTTAATGAGTTTACCTGCATTCATTGATTTCCTGAGAAATACCCTAAGCCTACATTCCCCCAATTGAATTTACAAACGTTTTACTTGCAACCCTGTTTTTCAATTACATCATCTGGTTTAGCTTGTTTCTGATCTATAGAATCTATTGAGTGATTCTTGAGTTCTTGTGTTCGACCCCTGATTTACTGCAGCAACTGCTTTAGTACTTTTTAGGGTATTAAATTGAGCATATCAACACCTCAGAGACCCCATCACTCCAAAGCACATGCGTGGCTTTGAGAAGAGAGTACGAAGGATACCCCACTCGTTCACTTTTGAAGAAGCTCTAGAGGGCTGGCCTCTGCTAAGTCACTTCAAAGATTGCAGAGAAACTCTGGAAGAGATCGAAGCACTCTTCATCATGGCCAGAAGTCCATCACCACTTCCACTGAGGCAGTTGACCCAGAGGGAAGACCCAGGGAAATTTGCGGTTCCATGCTCCATCTATGGAGTTGAATTTAGTGAGTCTCTCATTGACTCAGGGTCTAGTGTCAATGTCATATCACGGGACCTTGCTGAACGATTGAAGGCTGATATAAGACCCCCTACGATGCTTCTCACGTTTGCGAACTCCTCCACCTCACCTCTATACGGGACTATCCCTGCTTTGCCTGTTAAAGTAGGAGATTGTCTGGTGCCCATTGATTTTCAGGTTGTGGAGATGAGCGAGGGATCTGAGGTTTCCTTGCTCCTGGGACGACTGTTTATGGCTACTGCTGGCGCGATCATAGACACACCTAATAAGAGACTCTCTTTCTCTTACATTGATGGAGGGGTCTACTATTATGCCATTCCCTCTAGAGGTGTTCCCACACGTGTCTCTAGCATCGAAGTTGTTACAGAAAAGTCGCTAGCAGTTGATATTTTGGAAGAACCTCCTGACGTGCCTACTGGCACAGACGTCTCGATTGAACCGCCCAGCATCCCCAAGGAAGTTGTCAAGAAGGCTAAGGCAACAAAGAAGAAGGTGAAGAGCAAAAGAGTCAAGAATCCACATGTCACTTTGACCCCTCAGAACTATGATGGAGATTCGATTGAGTACAAGGTGAAGTGCAAAGGAGCCTCGAAACCATTTTCTAAGGCTAGAGTACTTCTTACTTCGGAGCTGAAGAAAAAAGGGCAAGAGTTTGTGGAGGGTTTGTTGAGCAAAACTCTGAAGATAGCAATGTCAAGTTGTGGAGCCTGTTTCGGTGCAAGCTCCCATTCTTATCCTACCTGAGGGCGTTACAGTCAAGCTAATGACGTTAAACGAGCGCTTGGTGGGAGGTAACCCACTGGTGAGTCTGCTTTTGAGTCTTTTTCTTTTTCATCTTTCGTTTTGTGTTTGTGTCAGGATAAACAAGGAGCAAAACTCGAATTCGCCTAGCCTCGATCGATACCCCATTGGTATCGGTCGACACCAATCGCGAAGAGATGGTTCATCTTGTCGATTTAAGCCGGGTATCGATCGATACCAGGCTGTGTGTCGATCGACACCAGATGTTCCAGCACGGTAACTTCTTGCTTTTCCCAATTTTATTATGTTCTTTTGTTTTCTTTCACTGACTCTAGGCTAGATAACACTGGGGACAGTGTTGTTCAAGTCTGGGGGAGGTGTCTGCTGACATTGTATTTGTTTTTCTTAGAGTCAGTTGTTTTATCGAGTCAAAATCGTTTTATTGAGTCAAAAATTGTTGGAGATGATGATCTTGTGCTTGAATTTTTGTTTGGATTTTGTTTTTGAGTGACCACTGTTGCAGGATCAGCTCTAGATCGACTAATGAAAAATCCAAAGACTGACCAGTTGACTAGAAAACATCCATGTCTCCAGCAGAGTTCTTCTGAAGCCTGAGCCAAATTTTTGCACTTCATCGATGTGGTTAGTGTTTACAGAGCTTGATTCATCATTCATATCTGACAAAGGAACCCATATGTTTAATGAAATGGTATCTCTCTCCCCTGTTATAAGTTGATAAATAAGAGCATAAAAGATTGAAATGATTTTCTTCTGAGTAGAGGGCTAGAAACATTTCCAGCGATCTCATTATTCTACTTAAGAGGGAATGATCACACAAAGGTTGACAGCGAGGTTAGGAAAATTTCCCGTGATACCACTATTCGCCTAAACCTTTGATACATAGATAGGGAAGACCCGGGGATTCGGTGGCAAACACCATCAGTACTCGCGTTTTGGACCTTGATGTGTATATGCAAAGCTGAAAAAAAAAAAAGAACATAATAAGAAATAAGTCTGGGGGAGAGAAAGTGATACAAAAAGTGAGAAAAAGGGTGGTTCCTTGTCATGATATTGTATGGTAAAGAATCTAGAAGGTTCTTGAACATTGGTTGCAGCGATGAAACTGGCGATGAGGGTTTTATTTGAACAATGCTGCGAGATAATGTGTGGAGTCTGGAAAAGTTGCGAATGTCTACGGAGAAGTACATGGTGGTTAGATTGAAAGCTGGTTAGGTGACATTTGGGTACTTGGGAAAAGGATCTCTGCGATGGTTCATGAACAGGTGAGTCTCCGTGTTTTCAAACCTCTTTCTCTGGTTTAGTCTTCTATTTGCTTGAAGGCAAGCAAAGGCTAAGTCTGGGGGAGTTGATATATCATGGTTTTTACCCCCTTTTGGCCATGATATAAGTCCATTTTATAGAGTCTTTATGATATTTCGTAGTGTTTTAGAGTCTTTTACAGGTCTTAGCACGTTTGGAGCATAATTGGAGATATTAGAGTTTTCTGGAACAGTTTGGAGCAAAGCTGAAGTTCTTGTTGCTGAATACCCGATTTCACGTCAAGCATCGATTGATACCCCCTTGGTATCGATCGACACTCATCACAGCAGACACGACGCGCGACTTTAATGAAGAGTTGAAGAATTGCAACTTGGTCCAGAAGTCTTGGATATTTACAAGAAGCCCCAAAACGTGATTTAGGTTATTTATAGGGATTTTACAGCCACTTTTAGGCTATGCTTTATTTTACTTTGGTTAGAGAGAGAGAGCTTTGTGAGGAAGACAAGTCTGAAACTCCCTTCGTCCGAGAGAAGATTTCGAACCCTCTTGTTACTCTTTCTGTTTTATTTGATGATTTATTCAAACATGTTTATTGCTTCAATTTCCATGTCTAAGTAAATCCACTTTGGGTTCAGGGTTCTCATAAGAGTTTTCTCTGAATGCTAGATTGATTAGTTAATTAGGATTCACCATCTGAATTAGTTCTTCACCTTAGGTTGTGTTCAAAGCTAATTCTAGGTTGACGAATCTGGAACTTAGATCTTAGGATAATTGATTAGGCACGACAGTGCGATTAATTACCTGATAGAACCTTAGGTGAGCAAATTAATTATTCGCAAAGATATTTGGTTTTATTGATTTGTGAACATATCAAACTCGGTATTAAAGCTGATTTAGACTTTAGGATTCGCAAAAAGATTTGGGATTTCTAGAATTTAGATTTAGATAATTCTCGCAACGACAGTTGGTTAATTATACTTTAGTGATTTAAGTTCAAGAACCGTGCTAAATCTGAATCCTGACTAGTTAGTTTATCTGCATTCATTGATGTCCTGAGAAATACCCTGAGCCTATACTTCTCACAACTGAATTACAACACTTTTAACTTAAGTACTGTTTTCAATACCATTGATTGTTTAGCGTAATTCTCTTCCATATAATCTATTGTGCGTCTCTGTGAGTCTTTGTGGTTCGACCCCTACTTTACTGCAACTACTGCTTAGTACTTTTAGGGTATTAATTTGAGCATATCAATAAACATGCTTTCATGCGCTATATCATACGTTAGCAATTGCAGTGCTTCCACTTGTTTTATGATGGGTTATGAATCCACCATTTCAAAGTTTAGAAATTTCGCAATTGCAAATTTCTTACAGCCTGCGTATTTAGACTTATACTTCTTCTCTAAGGCAACCCAAAGTTCCTTTGAAGTGTTGACCGTATTGTAAACAACGTACAACGGGTTTATCATGCGACTTAGAATCAAGCCTTTGCACAGAGAATCTCTTTTGTGATGTTCTCGGTATTGCTTGTCATTTCGTGAAGACAAAGTAAACACAATCTCTAATCAATAATGATTTAATTAGAAAATAATTAAATCACAAGAGTTTCGATTCGAAATTAAATCGCAATTTAGAAACCTCTATCGAACTAATTAGAACCGCTAAAGGCGCGTTCTGAATCTAACCTCCTCCGAGCGTTCTGATTCGAACCTCCTCAGAGCGTTCTGATTCGAACCTCCGCAGAGCGTTCGTCAAACCGGTTTAGGAAACGCGTTTGATTAGCGTTTTAGACGCAATTTTAAACCTTTTGAAGGCGTTTATGAGAGACGCGATAAAGCATTTAACAGTAACCTCCGCAGAGCGCTCTTCAAACCGTTCTCCAATGTGTTTGATGTTAGGCGTTCGCAAACCCTAACCCGGTCGATACAAAATTTCAGAGAATCTGAAATCAATCGATGCACACACGGTGTCGATCGATACAAGAGAATTTTGCACAGACTCGATCGATGCGACTGTAGGTGTTGATCGATGCACACACGGTGTCGATTGATGAAAGAGAATTTTGCACATAATCGATCGATGCGACTGTAGGTGTCGATCGATGCACACACGGTGTCGATCGATGCAAGTGAATTTTGCACAGTATCGATCGATGCTAGTAGGTGTCGATCGATGTCGATCGATACAAAACAAGTGTCGATCGATACACAACAAGTGTCGATCGATACACAGTTCCAGAGAGACTTAAATCGATCGATGCACACACAGTGTCGATCGATACAAGTGAGTTTTTCACAGTATCGATCGATGCTTAGACATTCGCAAACGACAAGCGGTATCGATCGCAATCGAACCAGATTCGAACCACATCGTGCGTTCGTTGTTTACACCGTTTATTAATCGCAATTAATGACGGTTGTAAAAGACGTTAAAGCAATACTGCTTCTACTACACGTTTCAAAGTTGCTAAAATAGCGTTTTTGATAACGTTCGAGTATCACTAGCAGTAGAACGTCTTTTTATAAAATTAAATAAACACAAAATTGCTTCTACTACACGTTTCAGAGTTGCTAAAATAGCGTTTTGATAACGTTTCAGTATCATCAGCAGTAGAAGAATCGTTTTATAAATCGTTTGAAAACACGTTTATTTACTCGCGATTAAAATCCGTTTGATGTTTATAAAACAAAAACGGATTTCTTTGAGTTAAGATTGTAGGACCAAAAATTCGCACAATAAACATGATTTGATTTAATCACGAATATATAAATAAACATTAAGGAAAGACGAGTTTAAAACGATATAAAAACGACAAAATTAAAACGAAACAATGGAGGCGAGAGAACTCTCTTTCCTTACCTCAAAGAATCTCCCGTAGTGCGACGGTATAATATTCGATTCATGAGTCCCATGATACAACCATTGAATCTGTTATCGCGAACACTCGATAACGAATCTGTCGAACTAAATACTACGATATACTCTCGAGACACTTACTTAAAAAGAAGCGAGAGATTGCTGGAAACTTTCTTCTTTCTTTGCTTTTAGAAAAGCTTGTGTAAGTGAGTTTTTTTGCTGTGTATTATGAATGAGACTAGAGGCATGAATATATAGCCGGAGAAAGGAGGTCTAATTCTCCAAAGTTTCCGATGTGGGATAAAACACTTTACTCTTTAACCATTAAGCAAATAAGCTTAGACCCATTTCTCATTCACATTCATTCAATTTTATAAGCCCATTGGCTTTATTAAAAAATTGATCCAACAATCATAAGTACCAGAACAATAAATCCAAAAATGTCTGGTTAAAAGGGACTGACAAACATTTGTTTTAAATTTGGTTCTCATATATGTTAAGAAATTTGCACACATCCCTTCTTTTTGCTCGAGAAAGTTATAAACAACTCCCGCCAAAAGAACTTCTTGGGTTCCTTAAAGTTATCGAACCCTTTTTGTAAAGAATCATCAATGTAATTCATAGTTCCATATCGTCTAGATGACATAGCCACTGCAGTTTAGAATAGAGAATACAATAGATTTAGATGCAATTCAACATATATAAGAAAGCAAATTCATTTTTCTATATAGTATCACCTCAAAATTATAATCATATATAACCGCAAGCCTTAAGCTCATGTACACGATAAGGTTCTCAATGAAATCTGGAGATCCTTGTAAAGGGTTCAACTGCAGCTGTCGACAGTAGTTCAAAAATGTTGAGACAATCAAAAGACCGTAATGGGAATAATAATATGGCATTAATCAGTATAGACCCTTAGAACAGGAGGAAGAGTGTTCTCAACAAAAGAGGAGAACATGAGGAGCATGGATCACCAAACGCATACATATACGATGAAAATTATATTATTGTCTCGATTTGGAAAATTACCACAACAAACACAAAGAAGTAACACAACAGAATAACTGAAACAAAACATAAGAAAAACAACACAAAAATCTTCAAAGACACTTCTCGAAATCCTTAGCCACAAATTCTAGAGGATTCAATCAAATCCTGGAAATGAGTTTTTTTTGCTACATGATTATTCATATCTGATTATATATTCATAAATTGATACTGCTGCAATCACAAGTAGATGAATCAGATTGAGAACTATATAAATCATCCGTAGAGCTAAAGGCAAAGAAGAACAACTTAACATGAACATGTCTCAGCATTTTAAACCGGTGGTGGTTCGTGTTAGAATCCAACGTCGATTCAAAGATATGTACAGTTTTTTGCGCTTCACGGGTTATCATCAACTCCACTTTCGATGCTAGTAATTACGTTTGACGAAACTGAGGTTGAATAATACAGAGAGAAGGTAAACGAAAAAGAAAGATTTCATATATTTGTAGAGGTAGTTGTAAAGACTCTTAAACTTGAAACCCCTACGAAGGAAGACGAAAAGGATAGAAACATACAAAGTTACAGAAACACAAATAGTCAGATTTAAGTGCCACATATGACACGTGTCAAGCTATGAAGTGCTGACGTGTTAGTCAGCGGGAGAGAGCTCACCTCTTTTCATATATACTAGGGGTTATCTCGCGCTACGCGCGGGGTGTGTAAACAAAAATTATTATATTTTTTTTTCATACCGTTGTTTGAGAAAAAAGTTTATAATATTTTATCCATTTACTAATATTTATTTTTATTGTAATATTTTGAAGTTTGTGAAATGTTATATTATTATACATTCTCGTTTGAGATTATTATATTTTTGTTTCTATGATTATTTCTTAAATGGTCAATCTATTTTTTTAATTGGTATTTCTTAAATGATTATTTATATTATTACACCATCTCGTTTGAGATTAATTGGTCAATATGTGTTACTAAAAATAAAAGCGAAAATATATTTTTCATGGTAGAACCGTAGATTACATTATTATTTCGAATTTAATCACACCAAAAAGTAAAAAAAAAATTTTGCTTCAACACAAAACCTTGAAAATGTAAAATTTCTTATTTTTCTCATTTTGCCTCTTTAGTCTATCTTTTTATTTTCTTATCAAACAATAATGACTAATGTACTCATATTCTACCGATTTAACCATTCACTCGGAAATAAAACTGTCCAAAACTTCTTTTTTAATTTCAAATGAGTCACATCGAATGAATATTTTCCACTAACACCTTAGGAAAAGAAATAATTTTGATTCTTTATCCATAAACTGGAATAATTTTTTTTACAAATGTTTGAAGCCAACGATACAATAATTCTTACCTTTGCATGGTCTTGTCTCGTGAAGACCAATTATCTCTACTAAGTCTCTTTTACTTTATGTAATGTAACTCTCCTCTATATATATCTCTGCTAAGTCTTATTTACTCTAATGTAATATGTGACTCTCTTCTCTATCTTTAACAAAACAGTTTTGTCAAAATACTCAAACTTACTCAAGAATCTGAATGTTTATTATTGTTGCTCCTTTCTCACATATCCTTTAGTTTTGCGCAAGAGAATCTTAAAGAAATGTGACTCTTCTCTCACTCTTACATAGGTTATATAGACTTTCTGTTTGTTTTTTTTTTTTTTTTCAGATATAGACTTTCTGTTTTATAGGTTAAAAGAATATTAGTTAAATTAAAAGGGAAATTGTTTAAATTAATATTTGGTTGTGTAAACTTGTATTATAAAAAATAACAGGATCAACTCTATAAAACTTACAAAATCAATTCTCTTTACGTTTCCTAAATCACCAAAACAAATGTATAAGGGAACCAGCATAAACACATCAACCAAGTGAGAACTCAAAAATTCTCTCGCTTGCCACAATCATGATCGCTTCTATAATTTCCATCACTACTCTGCTCTGACCTATACCTCTAGCCTGCTGTTTTGTCTTAATTTCTGTCGCATCATTCATGTTACTCTCCCTTGCTCACCAATCTATGTTCCACATTATGCCCTCACCATCTCCGACACCAACAATTCCTCACGATCTATTCATCTTTTGTCTATGTATTAGCTATTATTATATTCATCACCTGAAATCCCTGCTAACAGCTTCCATCTTCCTTCTCTGGGCCCAACCAATTATTATCATATCCACCTTATGAGTTTATCTCTTTCTCTCCCACCATATATGAAAATATGAGGTTATCTCTCCATCTTTGAAAAATAATTAGGCTTAGGGCTGGTGCTTGTGACACAACTTAATAAGACAACACCCATCTTATGATACAAATCTAAAGAATATACACCTAAAATCAATCGATCAATATGTGGAATTTTTCTTTATATTGTAAATACATGCGGCAACTTGTAAGGAATTAGATTCAAATTATTGTTACCGATGGCAAACATTATACAAAAATTAATTTGAAATCACATTTTTAGTGAAGTCGTGAGGAAAGTTCCATACTTTTTTTCTTTCTTCTTATATTCTGACTACATTCTCTTCACTATCATCTTGTACACCAAAAAAAGAGGATAACTAAAAATTGCTATACCAAATATTGTTTGAAAAACAGTCATCATAGTTAAGAGTACTTACTTACAAAGAGATGTAAGTTAATCAAAGACACAAAAAATCATAGCAGTCAGTCCCTTAAGTTATTATGGTTAAATGTGGACATTGGAAACATGTATAGAAGATTAAAAACATTTATGACAAAGGCAAGAGACATGAAGGCATATATATAAGGATCCAGAAAGCATGCCAATTTCTCATCAGCTACCATGATGTGATATTGATTCAACCCAAGAACATTTTATTTAGACTATTTTTACTAAACATAATAAAATTCAGCTAAGCCAAGCCAGAGTTTATTTTAACTTCAACCATACTTATGGACTTTAACATCTCTTTTTCTTTTGTAAAGTACCGTGTAAATGCCTTGTTTCATCCATGGATTCAAGCCAGGTTGGAAAATGATCCATGCCATGATTCTTTACTATTTTAGTTTACCTTCAAAACAAACTTATATTAACTAATCACATATATAACTCAACTGAAATGGAAGTAGGGCGTCAAGGGATAAATAAATATAAGAATGGGTCTCAATTTCATGAGTTAAAGTGGTTTGACTCAAAGGGCTTTATCCCAAATGAATGAACGAACCATGCTTGTGTATTCATACATCAGATGATCAACTAAAAATCAACTAACAAATTATACAACCCATTAATGTAAAACTCAATAGAAACATGCCAAATATCAGTGAATTCTAACTTTTTCAAATGTCTTCATTCATATCTAGGATAAAGAGAAGCTAAACACTCGCTTCAAAATATATCTCATTATGATCTCGTTCATGTTTCTCGCTTACCTCCAGATCCACTCACCCATTACGACGCCTGCTTTCAATTTTTCTTTTGAATTGGTCAGCGTGAAGACCTTATTTATCATCCTGCACTTGATGCTTCTCAAAAATCACCCGAAAGACAAAACCAATAAATTGGAGTGATGCATCTACATGAGAAACCCACAAAATTGAAGAATGTGAGAAGAAGAAAGGCTATATCTTATTTTATTGTTTTGCCAGATTTCTCCAGGGAAGAAGGCATTGCAGATTTAGAAGTGAAAATCAGAGACCGGGAAGCCATATGTAACATCTTGGGCCCGGACCATTTGAGAAAGGCTTAAATGAATTAATTTGGCTACCTATGTCACCAAAGTGCACTTACCTTTTCCGATCACTTGCCCGAAAGAACTCCAGAGTTAAGCGTGCTTGGGCTGGAGTAGTGTAAGGATGGGTGACCTTCCGGGAAGAGATTCGCGGTAGCGTGTGAGTGAGGACAAAACACGGGGAAAGGTCACGTGGTGATTGCAGGGTCAGTAAATTACTCGGTCGGGCCTACGAAAAATAACGCACTGACCGTCGGACAGGGGTGGGGCCCACGAGCCCGATAGAGGGATGGGTGACTCACCGGTAGGGGCGGACGGGGCGTTACACCATACCCCTAAATTGTAACGTTGATCTATTTACCCTTTTGTCGTAGTCGTAACCTGAGAGCCCATCGTGATGCCCTGCCGTTGTGTAGCAGCTGATCTATTTACCCTCTTCTTCAGATTTGAAGCTGGAGATGTGTAAGATCTAAATCTCGGCTAAAAGTGGAGGAGAAAGGAGAACTTGAGAGGAAGTAACGAATAATTGAAGGATGAAAGGGGAAAGAGGAAGGAAGAAGAGATCTCTATATGATCTAATTGAAGATGTCACTGATAACATATTACGAACTCTAAAGAAAACGTATCGCCAAAGGGGTTTATCGTCGGAAAAGAGATGAAAATGAGTTTTTGGTCTATGACATGTGGCAATCTAAAGAAGAAGTTTTCTTCGCTGATGTGGCTAGCCTAAGGAGCTCCAAACTACTGCTTTCATTTAGTATAGATGATTGCTTAAGCGGATCATGTCCTCCACCCTTCTGTGATAGTTTTGGTGGAGATTTTCCAAAGGTCTCTAAATTATTGAAAATAAATAAAGTTACACACTATTAAGAGTTTGATTCCTTATAATGTATTGTTATTTGATATTTTTTTTACTTTTATCTAATGGAAAAATATACTTTTTCGTAAGACATAGTTTCACCGTAAAAAATAGTTTGATCGTAACAAATGGAAACGAGTAGAACAAATTTTATTATTGACTTTAGAGCTAGTTTTGAAATGATTTGAAAATCCATACCAATAAATCAAAAGACATTACTGTTGTACCTGGAAATACAACAGTCAAAATTTTTAAATAATGAAAGTAGAGGGGTCTTTGGCTTATCTGTAAGAATAGAAAAACCGATGGACTATCGAGCAATAAACAGAGAGTTTGTTGCTCGATGAGAACATACATGATTCGAGAGCGTTTTGGACAAGATTTTTGGGTAGTAAACTGGATTAATATTTCGATTCTCATGAGAGATTTACAATAATAAGAACAAAGAAAAAACAAGTGTTTGAGTTTAGAGCTAAAGTGTAGTTGAGAGCGAAGCCGACCCTAAAATTATGGGGGATTGAAAAACAAAAAATGGGGGTCAATAATCATATCATAAAAATTTAATAAAAAAAAATTCTTATAAAAAGAAGTTTAATTGATTGGGCTTTGTTTTTTTTTTTTGGCCCATAAATTTTAATATAAACTTATTTGTATTATATATAGGTATATATATATATATATGGGTTCTATCATCTATTTGGGGCCGGTCCTGGATGAGATTGGTGTAGAGAGTTGGAATCTGGTTTCTTGCTCCTTGCTCTTGTCCTTGTTTTATACTCTGAGGTCGTGTTTAATGTCTCTGTTTACTCCGCCTGATTCACCATGAATGATGTTTAAGTCTGATGCTTCAACCGTTACGTTTAGGCGACTTAACTCACCAGTTAGAACAAGTATTTGGTCTCGGTGGGGTTGACTAACGATTCTACATTTAATCCCCTTTGATCGTAGATGTTCACTCCAATGGGCCTTTCAGCTCGATCCATCAGCTCGTTACTCATTTGACCTTGTTTGACTTCATTGGACCTTTTTACCATGGGTTTACTGGGGCCAATTTACTAGGCTGGAATTTTGACCCCCAAAGTTAGCCCCTCTATTCGTTAAACGCAGTGTTCATATCTCGTTTAAGGAATTTCACCTCTCCTTCGCCTCCTCATACGGAAAATCCTTTGTTGTTAACTTCACCATCTTCTCTGTTCATCTTCAATTTTTGATTTGTTGATGGCTTCCCAAGATTTTTCAGTTCGTTTCTCCAACACTTGGTCCAAGGCTACTTTTAGCTTGGAACCAGGTGATATTGCCTTGTTTCGTTGGTGGTGCAATGTTCCTGATAAGGTGGAAATCAGGATTCCGCATGAAGGGGGGACTCTAGAGAATCCTCCTCAAGGCTTATGCTGTGCTTACGAAGCTTATTTCGTTTCTTGCGGGCTTCGCTTTCCCCTCTCCAAAATCTTGATTCAGTATCTCATGGATTTAGGGATTTGCTTGTCTCACTACGGCAAATTCTTGGTCTTTTGGAATTATCTCGGGACTCCAGTATCACCTTCAATCTTCATGAATTATATCGCATGGGTTCTTGGAATAAGAACAGGTCGAGCCTTTCTGGGACACTTTTCTTCGTCAATACCCTTAATCGCCTGGTCATTGAGGATCTTCCATCGAAGGATCCCGATTGGACTTCTTCGTATTTCTTCTTTAGAGTTAGCCCCTCTCGATTGCATATGCTGTGTCGCCTTCATTTCAATGGCTCCGTGACAAAGGTTTTTCCCTTTGCATGACTTTTATATTTTTGCCGAATAATTTCCGAACTTGACTATGTCTTCTACAGTTGAGAACATGTCACTAGACTCGAGTGCTCGTTTTCAAAGTCTTCTTAATTTCCTTCTTGCGAAACCATGCCGTTGGGGGTCAGAGATTTTGTCTCTGATTGAGAGGATGACCCCATTGCATGCTTTCGTGGATACTCCTCTCGAGGAATAACTTCCCTATAAGAAGACTCACTCTTCTCGGAAATGTTAGTATTTGAGATTCGTAGTAAAGGTAGCATTTCCCGTGCCGTTCTCCTTTAGTTCACTAAGCCATTGTTAATCGTATAGATGAAATGCGGTTCCTCTTCTACTGACACTCGGAAGAGAAAAACTTATTTTGCATCTCTTTCGACTTCGCACTCTAAAATGTGGATCCACTTCGACTCGTTCTTCAGTACGTTATGTGAGGAGAAAGATTGAGAATGCGTCCTCTACTCAGTCAGCCGCTGCTGATGTAGGGTCGCAGCCACCCGTTGGTCTCACTGGAACTTTGGATCTCACCCCTTCTGATCGTGATGGTGACTTGCTAATTAAGGGGGTTGGGAGTGATGAACCTTTGATTTCTTTGACTAGTGCATATATGGGGGCAATCACCCCTTCAATCGCTTCTCCTCCGCTGGTCAATCCGGTCGGGACTTCTGCTTTTGTTAAAACGATTTTCCCTTCAGTCTCTTTAGAAGAGTGGGAACGTTATAGTGCGAAGCTTCCTCAAGATCGGGAATCTGCCGCTTTTGTGATGAGCCAATTCAGCGTTGTCGGATATGAGCGTTTAGACTTGACGGATCTCTCTGCCGAAGGATTCAGGCGGCATCTCACCATGGCATGACACTTCAAAGAGGTTTGTGCCATCAACTACTCTTTTGCCTACCTATCAGTTTTCTTACTTTCCTTTTTGCAGGTTTGCACAAGTGCTTCAGAGCCCTTTTACTGGCCTGAAGCTGATTCTGGGAACTGGAGTGAAGATTTTATTCCCGTTCCGAGCATGATGAGCTCGTGAAGCAACTTTGTGAGGAGAAGATAATTGTTGAGAGACGGGTCGAGAATGTTGAGTCTGAGATTAAGAAAGCACATGATTCTCTTTCGGCTATGTCAACTTGCTTTCATCTCAGCAGCGTTCTGGTTTGCACCGATCTCAAGCTCGGATTTCTAAGGAGGATGGATTGCTGAATCGGATGATGAGAGGCCTCCAGAAGGAAAGTAAATTAATCCAAAATGATTGGGATGTTCTGGATTCAAATAATCCACCTCCTCAATGATGTAATAATCCCTGCAACTTATATTTAAGCACACAAAGTGAAAGCTTTCAGTTTTTGAGTCCGACTCATAAGTTTTTTTTTTTTTACATGTCTTATTGGCATATTTGTTTTTTGCGAGATACACGGTAATTCCCATTAAAACTCATGAGCCCGATTCAGGGGTTGAATTCTCGTTTATCCTTTAACTGTAGTGTTGGATGGGATTGTTTTTCCTGAAACCTCCCCTTTCGTTTTTAGGCTTTTACTCGAAGTACTTGGATGCGGGATTTCCATTATTACTCCTCCGAGGATATTTGGTTTTTCAAATGTGAATATTAATTTGCCTTATTCGTAAAATATTCTCTTACTTTTTTTTTGGGAGGATCCCGTAGAGTTAGCCAGCTAGTCTGTGATGGTGATTGTGTTGAGATACTTTTTCTCCTTATTTAAACTTCCTCTTGTGTTTGGTTGAATACATTCTTTGTTGGATCGAGCAAATGGATCCTTCTGGTAATGCGAGTTCAAACTCTGTTCCTGTTGATCTTCCGTCGGTGAACCAACAATTGATCATTGGGAGGAGTTTACGCCGGTCTGACGATGAGTTCGCCCGTTTTCCCCCTTTGTCCCTTCTGATGGATCTTGATCCATCTGATTTCGCATATGCTCTCGATTTCTGTGAGAAGGTTAGTTTTGTTATGTACATTTTATGCAAAGCATTACCTTTATGTTTTTGTAACTCTTGGTAATGTGCCTTGTCAGCTCATCTTTGAATATCGGGACACGATCCGTCTTCGGAGGGAGACCTGTAGAAAGATGGATAAGTTGGCCATTCAGATGAGGTTGTTCGAAGAGAGAATCGGGCTCATGGAGTCCCCTACTGCGAGTTGGGGTGAGCTTGGTATTGTTCTGGTTCCTGAGTGCCTCCGTGCGGCTTATCGTGATCTGAAGTGATTCCTGGTGGGACAAAGCGAAGCTCTCTCTCCTTTTTATTTGTTTTTTATTTGTACATGGCGTTGGTGCCCTCGTCGATGAATAATGAATAAGAGTTTTGTTTTATGAATTTCTCTATTCGTCTATCCGAACAAAGAGTTTGACTCCAGAAACTTTCACCCCTCTTGAATCGATCCCCATGGATCTGTTTCATTTTTCTCCGAGTGTTGAGGTGCTCTTTGAGTCCTCTTGTGAATTGAAGGGTTCGCACTTCGGGATTTCTCCTTTCCCCTTTGGACAAAGAGTTTAACCTTCGAGTTCCATTTTCATAAAATAATTGTATTTCGAAATCTTTATTCTTTCTTTCGAGCAAAGAGTTGTTCCCCCCCCCCCCCCCCCCCCCCCCCCCCCCCCCCCCCCTTTGTTCAGCCCAACAAAGGTTTGCTTTGATGTTGTTGTAGGTTTACTTGACTTCAAAAGTTGCATACGTACCCATTTTGGGATCAAGCTACCCCATAGTTCTTTTTTCTCCCTTAGCCACTTCGAGCCATTGTCGCTTAGTCATTAGATGACTGTTTATATGCGGAATAAATCTGTAAAGTTAAGACCTTATCAATTCTTTGAGTGAACTGATTTCAACCTTCCCACGACTCTGACTCTTTCCGAAGTCGGGAACTTGACACATTGGTGATATGTTGAGGGTACTTCCCTCATTAACTTTAGCCAATATGTTTCAATTATAACATTGTAGGAAACTTTACAATCCACTACGGTGAAAGTTACCATGTTCATCACTCCATCCGCCGATACTGGCAGTTCGATTGTTCCTATTGAAGTTGCAGAGTCTCCGCTGAAGCCTGTCAATGCTGATCTTGGAACTCAGAGGTCCGACTTCTCAATGCCCATTTATTTTAGGGTTTTCATGAATATGACGTCTGATGTACTCCCTATATCAATCAAGATTCGAGAGACTTCACAATTAGCTCTAATATCAAGATTCACTACCATGCTGTCATCTTCTAGAGCATCCTTATCGAAGCGGTCTTTTTCAGAGAAGGATATTTCCTCATCTGGAAATAGCCCCCCCCCCCCCCCCCCCAACCATTTTCCTTTTCAGTGCCAGCTCGCCGTTGATGCCTCTTGATTGATCTGGTCGTATCTCCAAAGAATTTTGACCCTTCCATGATTAGGTTAATCCTTTTCTTCTTTTGAGTGTGCTCCTGCTCAGCTGGTTCAAGATCATTTGGATCATCGTCTTTTGTCTTTACCGATTCTGGATTATTGATCTCAAATTTTCCAAGCTTTCCTTCCGCATACATGTCAATGAGTATATCCTTCAACTTGTAACATTTCACAGTCGAGTGTCCATACCGTTAGTGATAGTCACAATATGCTTCCTTATCCTTTCCTAATGTGCCATCGGTTTTCGGTGGTCGATCCTCACTCTCCCTTTTCGATTCTTTTTGAACCGCAAAGGCTTGCATTCCGCTGGATTGATTCCTTTCTCTAGGATCCCTTCTTTCACTTCGAGGAGCAGTTGGGATTCTAGAGGATTGAGGTCTTGAATTCTTGTAGCGTTCTGCAAGTGCAAGACGCTTTTCTTTGGCTGTTTCAAATCTCGCACCTCGGTGCAGTGCGTCCTGGATTGTGGATGGTGTATTAACCACCAAGTCATCTCTAAGTATGGGACATGACGGCAAAAAGGCCAAGTGAGAAAATGGTAGCTTAGGATGAAGACTTCATGGGTAGATATGCTAGGGTTAGAGACATTTTAGGAATTGGGTAGATGTGAGTCTATACTTGTATGCATATATTGCCTTTTACTCTTAGCATTTTGCTAAAGCTTGCTCATTCATTGAGAAATCCCTTGCATTGGAGTAATCCCATACATTTGACATCATCTTTATCTCAAGACCTTCACCCTAGCCAAATGGATCCACTTGACTTGCATGAGCATGATTCACTTGAAACAAATAATGCCTTGATGAACTATTCAAGAAATTTATGCTCCTAGCCTATGATAATAGTTGTCTAGAGTGTATTTTTGGTTGATCTTGTTTATATTCTTAATGCTTGCTAATCAATGATCCATAAATGAGAGTTTGCTAATGGATTAGGTGATTAGCATAGTGATTAGTTGCTTGGAAGAGAATTAGTCAAGATTAGTGATATTTACCTAAGGATTAGCATATATTGTGTGCATTTGCATCATTTGTTAATTGTCTTGATGGTTAGATGATTATGATTTCACTACAAGAAATATGGGCATTGGTAGCAGTTCACGGTAGCACGAGTTCACAAACTGCTACTAAAACTGTTAAAATATGATACCAACCTTTTAGTAGCGTTAAATTAGTGTTAAATTAGTGCTAAGAACAAAGTACGATACGCTGTAACATAAAAATGACAACTATAGCTGGAAAGTGCTTTTGGAGGCAAAAATACTTAGCCATTTTTTCATTTTCCGCCATTCTCAGTCTCGAGCATGCAAAGGTCATTTAGACAAAAAATTTGATTTTCACCAAATCTACTTCTCTCTCTCAAATTTGTTACACAAATCTGATTTCTCCTCATAATTTCAACCTTCATATACTAAATTTTCCTCTGTATTCGGTGTGTAGAAGTAGATCAGAACTGAAAATCAGCTCTCTTCCTGCCTCAACTTGTGTCGTTTCCTCCGGTGTCGTTTCCTCCGGTGTCGATTCCTCCGGTGTCGGTTCCTCCGGTGTCGTCGCCATCTGCAAAATTCCAGGTGAAACCCACTTACGATTTCTGTTGTTCTGAACCCTAGATCTAATTCGTCATTCAAAGTGTATTCGATTTCTCTGATTAATTTCAATTACCTCTCATTGCAGCAAGATTGGAAGCCATAGAGATCTATTTGAGGACACAAAGATAAGCAAGAGAAAAACTAAGGTTATACATTATCGATTTGTGGTTCTTGTTCGTTTGAAATCTGTTAATTTTTTTTGCATTATAAATGAATAGATTCATGATATGGCTTTGCAGGTTGGAGCTTGTTGCAACATAAGGAGATCTGAAGGCTTCTTTTTTTGGTTGAAGACGTCTTGAACTCTTAAAACCAAGTTGCAAGAGCTTATAGAGGTAATTATTTTCATCCAAATATAACTTTTCGTTTCTGGCTTATGGAGCTTATTGGTTTACTTTGTCTTGTTTGGGTATTTGATTGTTTAAACAATGGGATTGATGCTAATGACAATGTGTTAGTTTCTGTTTGATTTAATACTTGACTGTTTACACAAAGATAAGCAAGAGAACACATAGAAATTTCTGGCTTTTAAGTCTCTGCTTGATTTAATGCTTGACTGTTTATTGCTGCTAATGTGAATGACAATGTGTTTATTTGATGTTTGAAATATTCTTATGGGTTTGTTTTCTGTTGCTTATGGGTTAGAACATAGAAATGATCGAAAAGTCATGGGTTCATCTTAACAGGTAAATGAAAAACTATATATATACTTAAGGGTTTAATGGGTGATTAAAAGAGAGTTTAAGATTTACTATTGTTTGATGCTTTCATATGTCTTATAAACCGAAGAGTTGACTCTGGTTATGAGAGAGGTGCCTGGGACTTTGTGAGGTCTGTTGGTGCAGCTTTAGGAGAAACTGAGATGATCATTTGCCCATGCATTGACTGTCGCAACGTAGATCGTCACCCAGCTGCTGTTGTTGTTGATCATCTTGTAACAAGGGGAATGGATTGGAGTTACAAGATGCGGGAGGATTGGTATCATCATGGAGAAGTGATATCAGGGACTGACTGTAGAAGCAATGCAAGTCAGTGGAACCAAGAGATTTTAGGTTTATACCAAGCAACTGAGTTTGTGGATGAAGAGCTTCTTAGGCAAGCTGAGTTTGTGGATGAAGAAATTCTTAGACATTTTTATGGAGGCCTGCACATCAGATGTTTACTATTGAAGATGTACTTGGAGAAATGATTGCATGGCAAGCCGATTATTGTATTGTTCCAAATGCAGGTTTCATTCCAGAAGACACTAATCCTAAGGTTAAGTTTCTTAAATTTGCTTATTTAAAGATGCTCTTCATCTCTATGAGTCTGAGTTGTTCTTTTTTGTAATTGGTGGCTTTTTTCACCTTTGTTCCGCAGAGTCCATCTACAAGTGCAAATAACAAATGCAAACTCATGGATTATATTACAAATGAGGAAGTGGTTGCTGTAGGCCGATGGCAGACTCGAGAACCTAAAGCGTTGGTTAATGGACTTCCTCTTGGTCCAAACGCAATAAAAGTGTATGTGGATGAGGTAGTAAACCCAAAGGCATTTATATGGAGGCCTACGGTTGAGAAGAGAATTGTGGAGGATTATCTGAACTGTTTTGTAGCATGGCTTGCAAATAGAGTTGTAATTGATGGAAGAACTCCAAATTCTCCTGGTGTAGAGCCATCCAGGTCTAAAGCAGTTAGTCCAACTTCTCAGACTGAAAAGTCTCCTGTAACTCCATCAGCTCCTACAAAGAAACCTGCTTTGAGTTTGAAAGAGAAGTCTACGAATGAAAAGTCAACAGTAACTCTAGCATCTCCTCTTCGCAGATCAGGGGTAATTTCTGTTATTGATAAAGTTGATTGTTTGTGGTCTGCTGCTTGAAGTTTGAACGCTGGTTCTGTTTTTTTGCTTTCTGTTCTTGTAGCGTACCAAATTCAAGGAAAATCAAAAATGCAAGATCCTGGATCTGTCAGGAAAGAAGGTCGTCGTTGCTGAGGGACGTTGGTCATCGAATGATCCTGAGCAACGTGTCCACTTTGTACCTTTGGGCCCTGGTGCATGTAGAGTCTTTGTGGATGTTGTGAAAGTTAAAGAAGCTGCAGTGTGGAGGACAACTTCTGAGATCGAGTATATGGAAGATGCACTTGGAAGTGCTATTGCTTGGCCAGAGGATAAAGTGATTATGGTGAGATCTTCGGTCATTTGGTTATTATATGGATTTATATAAGTGGGCAAATTTATGAAACTAAACTAGGATATATTTGTTTTCAGGTCTGAAGTCATACCAGAAAGAACCTTGCATTTTACTTCTTCTAAGACAGAACTTTGTGTTTCAGAACATGGCTTTATGGTTTGTTATGACTTGGGTTTTTTTGGTGCAAACTTTGTTTGGTTTGGATCTTGTTTTCTATGCGCAACCTTTGTATGAGACCATGGGTTTGTGGTGTGTTAAAACATTTTCTCTTCTCCAATTCATGTTTTTTGTTTATATTGTCACATAGAGTTTACAAAAACGGCCTCATTGACAAAGCCCAAAAAACTAATGTAAACCAAGCCAAAACATGAACAAGATTTGAAATATAATTTACAGTAGAAAATAACACAGAAGAATTATTGAGTTTGATGTAGTGTATAGGGTTTAGGGTTTGATTTACAGTATATGGTTTAGAGTTTGATTAGTGTATATGTTTAATATTTGAAATATAATTTCCTTGTAATTTTTTAAATGGAATATACAATGAATTTTTGTCTAATACGGATAACATAAGATAAATTAAAATATTAGTTAATTCTTCATTTAGGATAGGGTATTGTTATATAGCTTAGGTTATGTAGATGTATGATTTCCTTGTAATATTGTAAGAAAAAACTTAAAAAGAATTAAGCTTTATTTTAATTTTAGGGTTTAGGGTATTGGCGTTTATAGTTAAGACCGTGTTGATGATTTAGGGTTTAGAGTTTTGGTTATGTTGTCAATTAACAAATGAAAATGATTGTCAATGATTGGAAATGATTGCAAAATCATTGCAAATTAAAATGATTACAAACATATATACAAACCTTACAAACTAATGATAAGTTACTAAGAGCTTAAGGGTTTGATGTTTAGTACATAAGGTTTAGGGTTATGATATTTTTTCTTGTTCTACTAACAATATAAATATAATTTTAAGTATTAATGAGTTTAGGGTATAAAGTTTGAGATTTAGGGCATAGGGTTTGAGATTTAGGGTTTAGTGTTATGATATTTTTCTTGATCTACTAACAATAAAAATTTAATTTTAAGTATTAATGAGTTTAGGGTATAGGGTTTGAGATTTAGGGTTTAGGGTTATGATATTTTTTCTTGTTCTACTAACAATATAAATGATATTTAAGTATTAATTAGTGTTAGATAAAGCCAAATCCATGCCAAAACACAGATTTGAATCTATAAAAGCTGTTACCAAAAAAAAAAAAACAAATCCATGCCAAAACTCATGTTTGCCGGGGAACCCAAAAAAATTCCAAGCTGAAAAATATTTGCCGGGAACCCAAAAAATTTCATGTTTGGAGCCAAACATTTTAGCCAATTTTAATATTTTAAATCCAAAGGTCTTTTAGGTTACAGAGAAAGACAGATCTCTCGTTTTCTCTCAAACCCTCAATCTCCGTCGCCATCACAAATCCATATCCGGTCAAGTCTTTCCATCACTCCCGTCGATTCCCCTCCGTAACTCCGTAGACTCGATTTTCATCCGTCGCCTCGATTCCCATCTGTCTCCGTCGCCACGAATTCCCTACGTATGTGGGTCGCATCGATTTCCCTTCGTCTCTCCGTCCCGTCGATTTACCTCTGCGTCTCCATCGAACTCGTCCACCTACAACTCCGACGAAGAAAACCAGGACAGGTAATCGAGCCTTAAACCCTAGATTTTATTCCTCATTCTAAAAGTCTTAGATTTCTCTAATTACTAGATTGTATACCTAAAGTCTTAGATTTCTATAATTAAATAGCTTGTATACCTAAAGTCGTAGGAAGATTCGAAGCCCTAAAGATCTCGGAGGGGACCTAATACGAAGATGAACAAGAGAGTCAATATCCTGTACCATCTTCAGGTTATGCTTTTCGATTTCTTTTTCTCAATCGCTTCAAGTCTGTGTTATGTTGCATTATAACACGCATTACATTGCATCAAATCTAACTTGTGTTCTTTTTGGCATGTAGAAACTCAAATGGAAGCAACGAAGGGCATCATCTGCGGACTCCCAGCCTTCGGACTGAAATCACAACTCCAACAACAGCCACAGCAGTCGCAACTCCAACAACACCCACAACAACAGGCACAAGAAGCAGAAGATGATGTGGTAGAGATCAGCAAAACCGAGTTTAGATGCTCTCAAGGCAACTTGATTCGCGTTGAGGTACCAGAAGAAGACATTGAGCCAATGTTCCGTATAGGTATCAGAAACATGATGGAGAATGCACGCAAGTCAGCAAAACGCCCAAAACAGGAACAAGGACAGTCCTCACGAGGCAAGGATGCTCGTGTAGACTAACTGCATGGTACGAACCACTCCATTTTAAAAACCATTCTTTTGCTTTTGACTTGGTTTGATGGTTACATTTGAACCTTCTGTTATGATGTTTTCTTTGTCATTACTTTCTTTGCTATGGATCAATTACCATTGTATGGCATTTGTACTTTGTCTCTCTAAATATGTTTAATTAGAGTCAATTATTTTTTGTATTAATACTATATGAGTATATAATTATTGCAATTCAATGATCCAATTAACAGAATAATAGCACAAAATGATCCAGAAATGTGTCATTTTACAATGTAATAAAGCACAAAAAAAAGCCATGAAAACGAACATCCTAGCACGAAAAATGTGCTAGTTAATATTGTCATATGGCACATGATACATGCTATAATAGGTGCTCAATTCGACAATCAAAAACGTCACGAAAACATACTGGCACTTAAAATGTGTTATAATAATTTATACTACAGCACGAAAATTTCGCCATCGAAAACTGCATGATAGCCCTGAAAATATGTTATTATAATTTATACTACAGCAAGAAAATATCGCCATGGAAAATTGAATGATAGCATGAAAAATGTGTCATAATATCTTATACTAAAGCACGGAAATATCGCCATGAAAAACTGCATGATAGCACGAATCATGTGTTATAAAATAATTTCCGATAGCTTTTATATAACGCTACAATATGTCAATTTATTATAGCATTAAATAAAACGCTATGGTAGGGGGGGTCTATTATAGATGCGGCTGACATAGCGTTCATGGAAACGCTACGAAAACCATATGGTAGCGTTTTCAGTGTGTTATTAATGCCGATATTTCTTGTAGTGTTTAGGTTGATCTTTGTTAAATCTTTCACTTAGGTTTGTTCTTAATGCTAGATTTGATAAGATAAACCAAAGTTTAGAACTGCACCTAGATTAGGTAGTTCTAGTTGGTGTGACAAACCAATCTAGAGCTACACCCTATGATTTATGGTCTCATCCCATGCATTAGGGAGAGATTTGAGTAAACGGTGTTAGTGCTAGATTAGGTTTATCCATTCGAGTCTTGAACTTAGGCATTTCACTCCTAACCCGAGTTTAAATGAATTGCTTGAACAAAACCCTTTGTGAGCTTTTCTTCCCTAGCCAATGAGAGTTGATGTCTAGGGTGATTAGTGAACTAATTGGGATTGGAGATTAATGCTTGTTAATCATCTTATCACAAACGATGGTTTGTTCTTGATTTGGTGATTAACAAAGTGATTATTGCCACGAGAGTGGATTAGTCATAATTGTGAATTCCATGTTCTAGGATAGTGTTTAATGCTTCCAAATGATTCATTGTTTGATTGTTACCCATCTCATTGATAGCTTAGTTCATGATCCACATTTTTATATTTATTTTCCTTCTTGCATTTGTTTTCTTTAGTTTAAGAACATAAAAACCCAAAAACATTTGCTCTAGCTTAGGAAGATTCATGTATTCCTAGTGCTTCAATCTTAACCTCCTTGGTTCGATATCTCAAATACTACAATGACATGAGTGGGATTTGAGTAATTGATTAGTAAAAATCCTACTATCAAGTCCCACCAAAACCTTGTCAACGCCGATTGTATTCGTTTACATAGACTTGAGAGCAATTTGAAACAAGACATATAGTAAGTGGGGATAGCCGAGAGAACGGATTTGATCATTGTTAGCTTCCCCGCACTCGAGAGAAACTTTGATGACCAGCTCACTGCCTTTTGACGGATTCGATCAACAATTTGTGTAAAGAGATATTTTTTCCTCCTGCCAAAGCTTTCCGGGAGGCCCACATATTTACCTTGACCTCCTTCCTTAGAGATCCCAAGTGAGGCCTTAACTCTCTCTCTGATCTCTACTAGAGTTTTGCCCGAGAACGTGATCGAAGATTTTTCCACATTGATAATTTGCCCTGAGGCAGATTGATACTTTCTGAGAATAAACAACAGAGCATCGCATCATTGGGGGCTTGTTTTGCAGAAAAACATAGTATCATCCGATAATAGAAGATTATTTATTCTCGGGCTTCCCCGTGAGACTCGGATTCCTGAGAGTTGCCCATTAACTTGAGCATTTTTACAGAGTCTTGAGAGGACCTCTCCACAGAGGATGAAAATATATGGAGAGAGAGGGTCGCCTGGGCGGATACCTCGTTGTGGAACAACAAGTCCTTGAGCTGCTCCATTGACCAAGAAATAATAAGAAACCGTAGAAATGCATTGGAGAATCCAGTTGATCCATTTAGCATGAAAGCCCAATTGCTCAAGAACCGCTGTGATGAAACTCCACTCGAGCCTGTCGTAGGCTTTACTCATATCTGTCTTAACGGCCATGGAACAATGTTTTATTGCTAATGATCCCTTGAGAAAGTGTAGGGTTTCATGTGTAATCAAAACATTGTCCGATATTGCTCTTCCCGCAACAAAAGCGGATTGGGTTTCAGAGATAATCGAATTAAGTACCGGTTTTAGTCTTCGAGTGAGGATCTTCGAGATGATTTTGTAGTACACATTACATAACGCGATGGGAGAATAATATGCAACTGTTTTGGGGCTTTTGATATTTATGATTAGTCGGACATGTGTTTTGTTGAGATTCCTTGGTAATAAACCGGAAAAGAAAAACCCCTGAATCTCATATGTGATTGCCGAGCCAACCACTGGCCAATTTGATTGAAAGAAGCTGGATGAGAAGCCATCAGGCCTCGGCGCCTTGTCTGGATGGATTGAGAAGAGGGCAAAGTGGACTTCTTCATGTGATGGATCAGCAATCAGAATATCATTTGTTGCTGGTGATATACAAGGTTGAAGTGCTAGAGCAACAGTTGCCGCACTGTTCACGTTCCTAGAGATGAATATGTCTTGGAAATAATTGTTTATTACTTGGACTATTTTAGGTTCTTCAAAGCAGGCTCGACCCTCGCTGTCTTCAATAACAGAGAATTTATTGATAGTGTATCTCCCTCGAGTGATTGCATGAAAGTTTCCTGAATTTTTATCTCCCAAGGTTAGCCAAAGGATTCTGCTACGTTGCTTCCAGTATTCTTCTTCCTCCTTATACGCTCTTTTAAGCTCAAATTTGATCTCTGTGATTAAATTTTCAGCAGCATTACTTGAAGACATGGCATCCTCCAAATTATTTTTTGCAGCCCGAATGGCTTATTGGCTATTGGAGTAATGGGTTCGATTCCAGTGAGAGATCTTCCTTCGGCAGTTGGAGATTCTCCGTTCAACAGATGCAGAAGGTTCCTCGACCCAAGTCTCTGCAACTATCTTACTGATTTCGGGGTTGTTGCGCATCCTTCTATCATATCTGAAGATAACGTTGATCCGAGGAAGATAAGGTTTCAGATAAGAGATAACACGTCGGTGGTCTGAGCCTTCAAAAAGCAGGTAGTTACATCGGCCAGAGGGGAACAACGCAGCCCAAGCGCTGTTAGACATGGCACGATCAAGCCGACAGTGGACAATATGGCTGTGTCTTACTCCTCTCCAAGAGGGGATTACCAGAGTGTTGGAGGTCGTATAGATCACATTGTGATAGAAAAGTTCGAAATTCAACAAAGGATCCTTCAGCTCGCAATGGCCCCCCTGATTTTTCAGAATTTTCAATGATATCATTGAAGTCCCCTGTAAGAAACCATGGAGTATCACGACTTTCTGAGAGAGCCATTAGGTTATTTCACACATATTCTCGCTTTTGTTGATATGGTTCCCCATACACAAAGGTAGAGAAAAATTTGTTGCCTTTGTAAGAAATAGAAGTGTCAATGTAATCTTTGCAGCAAAAAAGCACTTCTAATTCAACATCTTGTTTCCAGAACAGGGCTAGCCCACCACATTCAGAGCTATGGGGCGATACCAGAGTATGAGAGTATAGATCTAGAACATCAAGTTTTTGCAGCACAACATTATCATAATTTTTTGTTTCCATGAGGAAGATTATATCTGGAGCAGTTTTTTTTATGTAGCTCCTTGATTCGTCGAACTGTCGTGGAATTCCCCAAACCACAACAGTTCCAGCTCAAAATTGCTAAGGAAGACGATTTCGCGGAATGTGAAAATCTGCTTTCTTCTTAGATGTAGTTGGGATGATGGTTGGTTTCAGAGGTGCTCTACTTGTTGACGGCCGAAAATCCCCAACATGAGGGATAGAGCTCTGTGTCGATACGCTTCGTGTATGGCTAGGACCAGCTTGATGCAAGGTATTATTTAACCGGGATTGACTAGGAATCCTCGCTTTGGGAGATTGGTGAATCTGTTGCATCCTTATCTTGCGTGAGCTCGCTTTTTCCATGAGCTGTGGACTATTGCTAACAACTTTTTTTGAAGGGGGTCGGCCTGTTCTATTCTTTGGCGGCGAGGGGCAGGGATCAGAGGTTGGAAAAGCGTCCGGAGATGGATCAAAATCTGAAGATTGGATTCTAGACTGAGGTGATCCTGGCTCTTGGTGGGAAGTGTCGATGACCAAAGAGGGATCATTGAAAGACGCTGCAAGCATGAAGGCAGCCGTTTCAGCCATCATGTCTCGAGATTCACTGTCGATAACTCTCTGGCATCTTGTTGCACTCTCGATAGGGTCCCCACAGTTGATGTATATTGCATAGTGACCTCATGCAATTGATTTAGGATATCCTCTCTTGATTGTTGTGGTTGCATAACTTGGAAAGCTTCATTATCCAAGTTGCTCTCCAAAGGAAGATTGTGAGTTCTCAGCAATTCAATATATGCCTAAGAGGTCTGAGGGCCTTAAGAACTTTTTCTCGCCATATTTGAGTAGACTGCGCTTTGGAGTTGTCGTATGGCGGATGTTTTAGTCGGATCTTATCCCTTAGGTCATAAGAGTTTTCGCTATGACGAATTGACTGGTTTGGAGGGGGATAGCTTTTCTCCTTCTGGGACGAATGAGATTCAGACGGGATACGTGCCTCCTGGACTTGCCTCGAGGAGTAACTTGGATTTGATTCCCGATTTTTATTCGTTTGGCCATGTTGAATATCTGGGATTCTTGCCGAAGGTCTTTCTCCAAAGGGTTTGCCGTGTCTGTTGAGATGTTGGCAGAATTCCTTTTCTCCTGGAGTCGTAGTGTGGGAAGGTTGTGGTGAACTACCTCCACGCGAGTTGTCTCTGTTCTTGCTTTGAAACACTCTGTTTCCATACTTCAGTGGGCAGTGAACCACCTCATGAGATAGGCAGTAGCAATATGAGCAGTGTTTCTCAAGCTTATAATAGTCGAAGGTAACCATAAGCTCAATTCCTCCATCGAATTCCATAATTGTATTCTTTATAAGAGGTTTAAGACCATCGATAGTCACTCTGACTTTTGCTTTTGTTTTGGTGATGTCATGACCGTCCAATTGGCCTAGTTCTTCCCCGATGCTCCAGATGAAATCTTCCTTCCAGCAGTGAAGCGGGATCCCCTTTAGTTTGATCCAAAACGGAATATGCGAGAGGAAATCAGGGGTAATGATTGGCTCACATTTCTGCAAGATAATTTTCAAAAACCAATCTTATACAACATATAATCAATCCTATAATCAGATTTTAAAATTTGGTTTTGTAGATTCCAACGAAATTACAACGATTTATGTTTACAACGAATTTACATCGATTTTATTTACAACGAAATTACATCGATTTCATCTCAATCGTTGTAAACTCGTTGTAATGGTCAAACCCTATATCGGGGCCAAAATCTCATTTTTTTCTCTCTAGCAGCTAGGACTTGGTACTTTGTTTTTTTTTGTTACTATTTATGAAACATTACATTGTTATTGTTTCATTAGTGAAAATTGTTTTCAGTTTCTACAGTTAAAATAAATTAACTAGATTTGTCAATATTTTTCAATTACTAAATTTCCAACCAATCACCATTCATCTATGTTAACGAATTATAATCTCACGAAAACAACTAACATCAGATCCTTAATAAACTTTTATCAATACAATTCACGCTAAAAAAATGTATATGGACGTACAAATAATAATCTACAGAAAAAATGTAAAAAATAAACTACAAAAAAAAGAAATAAGTTTTAAAAAGAGTTTTCTGCAAAAAAAAACCATCATCTTTATTGCTTTTGCAAGACTACCCCTCAATTGTGGAACATGTAGGTCAATTCTCTCATTTCCAAAGTCATCCGCAAAACAGCCCAAGCCCATATCGATGACGTGGCAATGTAACAATATGTGAAAAAACAGACAGAAGTTAAAACGCAGAGTTTCAATAATAATATAAAACAACATGATGTTTACAAAACTGAAGCAAAACAACACACATTTGAAACGATATGTTACATCAAAACAACACACATTTGAAACAACACTTCCTCCGTAACTACCATGTCCTCCTCCGTCACCACCTCCTTCCCGGCGGCCACGGCCACCGCCACCTCCACCAGATCCGTAACCTCCGCTACGTCTTTCGTATCCACCACCGCCTCCACCAGATATGTAACCTCCGATGATTATCCTTCATCGCTGATTCTTAATTTTTGATTACCGAATAGAAGTTTTTTAGTTTGATTCTGATTATGATTATTGATTTTCTTGCGAAAACTTGCTTCAGATCGTTTCGGATTCTGATATTTGTCGATGAAAATTACGGAAGCTGGTTCTGATTTCAGTTCTCAATCTTGATTAATTTTGTTGTTTAGAATTTTATGGGCTCCGATTCAACCTCTTCATATGATTTTGATTCTTTGTTTGATTGGAAATGGAAAACTTCTTCATAGCTTCAAGTGACGTTAGCTGGATTTTTCTTTCGAATCAGGTTGTTAGGGAAAAAAAAGGAAAATCGAAGAAATATCCACGAGGAAGAAGAAAAGGAGAGAGCAAGAGAGGGGAAATTGCTCATTTAATTCCTGAACTATTTCCGTTTGCTCAATTTATTCTTCAACTATGGCTTGATCAAAATAATTCCCCAATTTGTAGTTGACTGCGCAAAATCGGGATTAACAAAGTCAAACGCTAATTACTAAATGGATACAAATTCACTAAATCGGCTGTAACTCCTTCAATACAACCCCAAATGAGTTGAAATCACTTCCATTGGAAATCTAACTCAATTGCCTATAACTTTCATGAAGAGAGCCATATCTAAAGTCAAAGATAAGACTTCCATCCGAGTCGATATTCTAAACACATATTCTTGATACAAGATTGACTCGGATGGAAATCTTCCCTTTGGATTTAGCTTTGGAGCTCTTCATCAAACGTATAGGAAATTGAGTGAGCTTTCTAATGGAAGTAGTTTCAACTCATTCAGAATTGTATTGAAGGAGTTACAACCACTAAATAGATATATGTCCACTAAATCGGCTCTAACTCCTTCAATACAACCCCTAATGAGTTGAAACTACTCCCATTGGAAAGCTCACTCAATTTTATATAACGTTGATGAAGAGCTCCAAAGGTAAATCTAAAGGGAAGGCTTCCATCCGAGTCAATCTTGCATCAAGAATATGTGTCTATAAGATCGACTCGGATGGAAGTCTTCTCTTTGAATTTAGATATGGCGCTCTTCATGAATATGTGTCAATTGCGGCGGTGACGGAGGAAGGAGTCGGAGGGATGGGGGAATCGTTGTCTGGTTCACGACCGAGGAAGGAGTCGGCGTCGGCGTCGAAGAAGATTTTTTTTTTCTTTTTAATTTTTTTATTAATTAAAATAAATAAATAAAATAATAAAAAGATTGGGTATGGTTGATCAATCGGATATGGGTCCTAACCCGTGGTTTAGAAATCTAATCGGGTCGTAATTCGGTTAAGAGTTGGTTTTACATGGTTAACAACGATTAGAAAACAGTAAATCATCTAAAACCGATATATATGGGGAAATAAGTTTTGAACTTTTTTTGTGGGGATATGGGTTTCGAATTTTGTTTTCGGGGGGATTTAGATCTTAAACTTTCCTTTCGTGTGTAGATATATAAAGGTTATAGTTCAGTGGGGATCTGGAGGAATATGGTCATAGTTCGTGGGGAAATAGATCGTTTTCCCTTTTTACATTTTCTTAAAATATTTTTTTTAGTAAAATCATTAAAATATTTAAAACAGCATGTAGTTTGCATAATTATTTTGGATGCATTTCATTTTGCATCCAATTTTTACATTGAGATGCAGTTCTTAATTTGACAAAAACGAAATGTATCTCATATCTGCATCTGGACGCAATTGTTGGATGAACAAAAGAACAGCCCCTTGGATTTTTTTTTGGATGCACTTTGGTCTATCCAAACTTTGGAAAATATCTAATTATTTTGGATGCATTTCATTTTAGACTTTTAAAATTGGAAAACTAGAGTTTGGATAGACCAAAGTGCATCCAAAATTACAAAAGTCTAAAATACCTTCATTTACAATCAAAACTTATAATATTTATCCCACAAAAAAATAAAATTTAAATAATTTAAATTTTATTATTTTTAAGAAAAACAAATACGCCATTATAACGGAATCGCAAAATTCCACTAAAACTAAAAAAATAGCGTTTCCCCTCAACACCGTAAAATAGAGTTTTCCCGTAAAAACTTCAAAATAGCAGCCTCCCACCAAAACCGCAAAATAGCAGTTTCCCGCCAAAACCGCAAAATATCAGTTTCCCACTAAAATAGCAAAATAGCGGTTTCTCACCAAAACCGAAAATAGAGTTTTCCCGTAAAAACTTCAAAATAGCGATTTCTAGTAAAACTTATAGAATAGCGGGTTCTCTACCAAAACCGCAAAATAGCGGTTTCCGGCAAAATCACGAAATAGCGATTTCCTGCCAACACCGTAAAATAGCAATTTCCCGCCAAAACCGCAAAATGGAGGTTTCTCGCCTACACCGCAAAATAGCGGTTTCCCCCCAAAAACGTGAAATAGCTGTTTCCCGCCCAAACCGTGAAATAGGAGTTTCTCGCCAAAATCGCAAAAGAGCAGTTTCCCGATAAAACCGTAAAATAGCGATTAACCGCCGAAACCGCAAAATAGTGGTTTCCCACCAAAACTGCAAAATAGCGGTTTCCCACCAAAACCGCAAAATAGAGTTTTCCCGTCAAAACTTCAAAATAGTGATTTTCTGTAAAAATCATAGAATAACGATTTTCTGCCAAAACCACGAAATTGTTATTTCCCGCCAAAACCGCAAAATAGCGGTTGCCCGCCAAAACCAAAAAATAGTGGTTTCCCCCTCCCCAAACTGCAAAATAGGAGTTTCTCGCCAAAATCGCAAAATAGTAATTTCCCGCTAAAACCGCAAAATAGCGGTGTCCCGCCGAAATTGTAAAAAAGCGGTTTCCTGCCGAAACCGTAAAATAGCGGTTTCCCACAGAAACCGTAAATAGCGGTTTCCCGCAGGAACCGTAAATAGCGGTTTCCCGCCAAAACCGCAAAATAGCTGTTTGACGCTGAAACCTCAAAATAGCGGTTTTCCGTAAAAACTTATTTTTCCGCAAAATAACAGTTTCCTAAAAATAACGGTTTAATATAACTTATTCATTAAAATCGAATTTTATAAGTTATTTAAATATTAATTTGATAATTATTTAGTTGTAAATATACTTTAGATTAAACAAATGGTTATAAACATCGTACAAGTCATTTTTAGTCATTTGGTTTTAAAATGCATGCAAACACACAAACAAACACAACTGCATCTATATACAATTTTTGGATGCAAAAACTAAACACATAAACGAACTGCGTTTGGATGCTGCTTCCATATATTGTGTCTAGATGCAGTTTCTAGACGCGACACCCATATACACAAACGAATAGGGCCCAAATCTCATGGTTTTAGACGAGATTTCATAGTTACTTAAAAATAAATCATAACAAATTTCCTAATTTACTCAAATCATCTAAAAACTCATTAAAACTCAAATCTTTCTAAATTCTCCCAAATATTAGATTGAATACACCCTCATTTGTCTACTTTAAGGGGTGTATTTTTACATTTATGTCTCTCCCAAAAGATATTTACCCTTCCACCATTACTCTCTATTTTAGTATTTTTGTTTTTCACACCCCGATTATTTTTTTTTTGCTTATTTCTTCTCATAAAAAAACAATTTCACAATTTTTTTTGCGCAAATTGCTGTTTTAACCCCAAAATTTCGTTTTATGACAAAAATACACCGTCCTTTCAATCAAATGCTGCGCTACACTTTCAGGGGTGAAAAATTACAGTTACCCCATTATGACCAAACAAAAAATGCGAAACAGCTATTACCATTTTAACCTTCGCGACATGTCAGACGTCTATAGAGGTGTGACATTTAGACTCTAATAGAAGTCTGATTGATTTCTCTTATCAGACTTCTCTCAAACGTATTCGAGAAGTCTGATACAGATTAAAATAGTAAATTTAAATTTAAAATTTTTATAAAAAAAATTTGTTAAATCTTTTTTCTACAATAATTAAATATAGACGATTTTGATGTATAGAAATTAACATTTCATAAAATTGAATCAAATTAAACAAGGTTAGTTAATTATGCCTATACCTCAATAAATATCAGACTTCTCGAAGAAGTCTGATACAGATTTAATTAGTAAATTTAAATTTAAAAATTGTAAAAAAATATTATGTTAAAAATTTATTATACATAAATTAAATATAGACCATTTCGAAGTATTAAAATTAAATTTCGTAAAATTGAATCAAATTAAAAACATGTAAGGCAAAGTAGGTTGTAAACCTCAAAACATACTTTGTAATGGAAACATTTACATATAACTTTAGGGTTAGATTCATGGTTTACCAAATTTACATTTGAAATTTTAAATTTGCACATATGTGTTGTAATGTGCATATATTTCACGAATTTGATGCTTCCTAGAAGTTATGTTTTAATATTGTCACTCATAAGTGCTAAATATTAGATTTAGGGTTACTCGGACTTATCGGAGAAGTCTGAGAGAATCGGGATTTCTCAGACTTCTCAGAGATTACCAGACTTCAATTTTAATCTGATTTTTTAAAAGTCAATTGCAAAACTACCCTCTCGTTGACCATATGGGTTTCATCAGACTTCTAAAGCAGTCTGAGTATACAACTCAGATCTGAAAATCGACGATATGCAAAAATTCGTACCTATATCCGTTTAGAGTTTGTCTTCACCCTCGTCGAGCGCCCAAAACGTCTAATATCACCGAAATCCCGCAAGCCCAGTCGTGTTTTGCCGTTTTTATGCCATAATTTCCGATTTCGGTACGTTTGAATCGGAAAATCAGTGGGAAAATGGGAGAAATCAGAGAGAGAAGTCGCGTAAAGTGTTTACGAGCTATATTCTTGAGCTTTAATGGCGGAAAAAACGGGTTAGTTACTGCATTAACTCGTCGACGATGGTGGTTGTCGTGGTTTCTCAGACTTCTCAGAGAATCGGGGTTTCTCAGACTTCTCAGAAAAGTCTGAAACGTATTTAATTTGAAAATTTAAATTTTAAAAATATTAAAAATTTAGTTTTTAGAAATTTTTACTACATAAATTACACATACTCATTGTTGTTGTATATAAATTAAAAGTACATAAAATTTAATCAAATTGAATCATTGGAGATGAATTTGGATCTAAACACAAGTTTGCGGTTTCTCAGACTTTTCGGAAAAGTCTGAATTGTATTTACTTACCCAGAAAAATTACCCCACATATAAAAAGGATTTTATATCTACATTGTTGTTTGGTAAACAAAAAAACCCTAGTGGTGATGTAAGGGGCGATCTGCTCTCGAAGTGGCGATCTCATAGCCGCCGTCAGCTCGCCGCTGCCGGGTTTCCTTTTACTTGTCGCCGTCTCTTGTTTTTCTTTTCCAGATCTCTAAATCTTATGTTTTTCTTTTCCAGATCTGTTTCCTGCCGCAGATTTCGCTTTCCGCCGCCGCCGGTTTACTTACAACAAAGGTGAAGTCCTCCGAATCTCTCTGCTTTGTTCGAAGTTGTTAGTGTTTGTTCCGATTTTCTCATTTATCAGTTTGGTCAAGTTTCAATATATTTTTTCAGTGTATTGTTCATTTCTTTTCCAGATCTCTAAATTAGTACTCTTCACAACCGTCTTTATCACGCTCTCAATCTCGGCTTCAGGACTTCTCTTCCTCCTCTATATTGATAGGAGGCAGAGGCATGTCGTGAGGTCGATTTCAGCTTTTCTTGATTATATACTATATGTCTGTATATAAAACCCATTTAAGATATCTCTTTTGATTCAGGAAATTTCAGCTCTCACTATTCAGTTAAAGCTTTGGTGATTTTGCATTATCAGTCTTGTTTCTCACTGGAAAATGTATGAGAAAAACTATGATTTAAGGGAGAAATTGTATGAGAAACTGCAATAAAATCAAATGTATATGATAGGTTCTCCAAAACAATCGTGCCTATAAGACATATATGGGCAAACTCTTTGTTCTTGAATTGTATGAGACAACTTGTTTGAGTCTGCTTTTCTTTTGTGGAGTTTTGCAATAAACTATTCACTAAATCATTTTTCTGCAATGTTTTCAGCTCACGGTCCATGCATCATCATTGACCAAGATTCGGAGAAAAGGTCTTGCCCACAAAGAGTATTTAATATAGAATAAAGAAACCTGTTTGAAAGCTCTTTCAGCTTGTGGAGACAACAAAAGGAAAAAGAAAGTAGCAGTATAGACTGAAGTAATGTTTAGTCCAAATGGGATGTGTTGTTGTGTAGGAAAAACTCATTCTGTGTTATACAATTTGTTTTAATTTAAGAGCAAACAATTAGAATTTTGGTACAGAATCAACATTATGTGCTAAATTTTATTTCCAAATTTAATTTCCAATTTTCTCTTGTTTTTTTTTTAATTCTCAAATTTATTGATCACAAAAAGTCTTAAACTCTTCCCTACACCTCGATGGTTCATTGTAAGAAGGCATATAGGTCTCTTCCGAGAGCATAGGCAAGGTCTCGATTCCAACAAGGTGATACATGCAATAGATTGTACACATGATCCTTCCTAACCATTTTAATACAAACTCAATCCAAATAGAATCATCTGATACTGAGTCCACATCTTCGTCTTCCCAATCTTTGTCTTTTTCTTCGTCATCTTCATCTTCATCTTCATCTTCATTTTTTTACATCGTGATTCCCCGCATCTTGATATGCCAAACCGGATCGGCTCGAGACACAAAGACGGATTAAATGCGCACTAGCTAACTCGACCATGCTCCTTACTTGCCTATCATTTGTGACATAAATAGGAGGGCTATCCAGACTGATCTGTTGCAAGAGTGGTTCCGGTAACGGATATGATAACTCCACCAACTCGGTTTTCTTCTCCAGCATATAATCATCTTGTACTATCTCAACAAGTTCACAATATGTAGAACGATCGCCCAAAGTGATAAACCGCCTTCCTATGAGAGTATCCACCATAAAATGTCAAATCTGGTCTCTCACAACCCATTAACCAAAATTAACAGGTAGATGCACCATTATCTGTAAAAACAATCATGGAAAATCAACATTAGCAATCTTAATGGAAATATCAGACTTCTTTGCGAAGTCTGATTCTATTAGCTACATTGCCAGAATTATTAAAAAAATTATTGAAAAATAATTACCGAACATAAGCATGTAAAACTAACGCAGCAGGAACATATACAACTAACACACATATAAAAAATTTAAAATCAACGAAATTCATCACAAATATACAAAAAAAAATGGTTTAAAAAAATTTGTCAATCCAGATTGCCACAGAAGTCTGACAAACAGTACGTAAGACCTCTATGGCAGTCTGAAAATATGGTATTTTTGCAATTAGAATGTTACAAAGCTGACTGCGGATGCCGTCTGACGAAAAGTTATCAAAGCAGACTTCTATCACAGTCTGACAAAAAGAGTATTTTTGCAATTGACCCAAACTTTGACTTTTTTGTCAGACTGCATTAGATGTCTGAGAAAAAAGAAAAATGTATTTCTGCAATTGACCAAAAATTTGATTTTTTTGTCAGACTTCGCGGAGAAGTCTGACGTTTGTCAGACTTCTCCTGCAGTCTGAAAATATTATGGGGTAGTTTTGCAATTGACCAAAGTTTGACTTTCGTTTCCAAACTTCCAGCGCAGTCTGAAGAAATTCGTCAGACTGCGATAGAAGTCTGACAAAAATTAGTGTATTTTTTGCGTTGACCAAAATCTTCGATATCAGACTTCTTTAGCAGTCTGACGGATTTCATCATTTTCAGTCTGCCATAGAAGTCTGAAATTTTTTCCCTCCTATTCAGACTGCCATAGAAGTCTGATACTTTTTCCTCCATTTTGGTCAACTTTTGAAAAATTTCGGTCAATTACTACTAGTACCCTGTTTTTTTTTCAGACTTCTGATTCCGTCTGAAAAAACAGTCAACTTCCGGTCAAAGTCGCTCATTTTTCCGTCATACTGGATATGAAGTCTGAATAAAAAGTCAAGTTTTCGGTCAATTGCAAAACTACCCTATGCCTTGATTAGAGGATTTTTCTTGATTTTTTTGTTTTCAAAGGAAATTACCAGACTTCAATTTTAATCTGAGTGTTTAAAAGTCAACTGCAAAACTACCCTCTCGTTGACCATATGGGTTTCATCAGACTTCTAAAGCAGTCTGAGTATACAACTCAGATCTAAAAATCGACGATATGCAAAAATTCGTATCTATATCCGTTTAGAGTTTGTTTTCACCCTCGTCGAGCGCCCAGAACGTCTAATATCACTGAAATCCCGCAAGCCCAGTCGTGTTTTGCCGTTTTATACCATAATTTGCGATTTTGGTACGTTTAAATAGGAAAATCAGTGGGAAAATGGGAGAAATCGGAGAGAGAAGTCGCGATAAGTGTTTACGAGCTCTATTCTTGAGCTTTAATGGCGGAAAAATGGGTTAGTTACTGCATTAACTCGTCGACGATGGTGGTTATCGTGGAGGTTGATAATTGATGGCAATGACATTTCCGTAATTAAGTTAGATCTGAAATTTTTTTTTGTCTTTTGAAAAAAATGTTAGACTCTAACAGCAGTCTGAGTAATGGCATTTGCGTGAATACCCAGATTCTTAAAGGGTAATTCGTGGGATTCTGAAAAAGAGGAGAGGAAGGGGGTATTTTTAGCTTTGACTTCAAATTGTTGGGTATTTTTCCGAAAAGGCCTTTTTTGGCACTATAAACTAGATTTCTTTTTTTTCTCTATACTTTGATACCCATTTCACAATATTGTACTTACATGTGGTTCGAACACGTTGGTCGAACACATGTGTATCCATATAGCTTTGTCCACGTGGACGCATTTAAATAGATAGACATATGTGTATCCGCAGAGGGTCCACGTGGACGCAACTACATGGATGTGTATGTGTATCCACGTGCATATCGTCCACGTGTATGCACCTACATTGATATGCATGTGTATCCACTCGAATATCGTCCACGTGTACGCAACTACATGTATATGCATGCGTATCCACTCGGATACACATGTATATGGAGTTCAAATCCGAGATGAAGAGGCTTGGCCAAAGGGATATATATTTACAACGAGGCATAAATACGACGTCATAAATTTTTACGAAGGATATCTAACAACTTTATGACGGGGGATTCCGACTACAATATCTGTCGGAAAAGACGTTGGAATATTTTCGACGGATATCCGACAACTTTCCGACGGAGCATTCCAACTAAAACTTTGCCGGAAAATCATCGAAAATCCCTCCGACGGGGACTGTTTGTCGAAAATTCGTCGGAAAATCTGGCAGAAAGTCTATCGGAAAAGTTACGACCATTTTCCGACGACCATTGTCCGTCGGAATGTTCCGACGGAAATTCGACAAAATTTGATTTCCGACGAGCTGTAACTGACGGATTTAGTTATATTGGAAATCCGACGGAGAAATTCTGACTACAATGCCCTCAAGTTTTCGAATCTAATTAAAAAGTTGTGAAATTGGAATCAAAATATAGAGAAAAATATATAATTGATTGTGAAAAAACAATTGTTAGATTATTTTCTTATGAGAAGAAAATAAGGAAAACAAAAATGTGTGGGGTGTGTGAGATGAAAAATAATAAAAAATTTATTATATTATTTGTGAAGTGATTTGAGTTGTGGTTCAAAGCTCACTTTTTGATGTCGTTTTGTTTAATGAAAACGATATAATCTGATTGGTTAGTCCATAATTAAATAAGGTAATATTCTGTAATTAATTCCGTGATTTAAAAAATGAGATATGGATCATAATCAGACCTGAAAAGAAAACGGTCCAAACCAGCTTTGTTGGTCTAATTTGTGAAGTGATTTGAGCTGTGGTTCAATGCTCACTTTTTGCTGTCATTTTGTTTAATGAAAATGATATAATCTGATTGGTTCATGAAAATAATCTAATCTGATTGGTTAATCCATAATTAAATAAGGTAATATTCCGTAATTAATTCTGTGATTAAAAAAAAACTAGATATGGATCAGAATTGGGCCTGAACAGGAAGCGGCCCAAATCAGTTTTGTTGGTCTACAATATAATATATACATGGCGGTCGAATGTCTTACAAAAAAATTATACGGTGGCTGTGTTGGTTCGAGATTTTTTTTAGAGTTGAATCCCTCAATTCTTTTAGATTTTGTTTTTGGTTACCCCATTATTGAATTAATTATTTGAGGTAAAAACAGATTTTAACCGAAATGGAAGTTTTCTTAATATAAAATAATTGAATCTTTGGGAAATGAAATGATAAAATCGAATCTATGTTTATCGTGTTATATATAATATATAAAAATGTAAAAATGCGTTTATGATAATAATAATAAAGGAATATTCAATCGTGTTCATGATTATCGTAAAGAAAAAATGGCAAAACACCTAAACCCTAAATCGTTTTCGTATAAATATATGGTTTCTACTATCGCATTCTTCATGTGTTCTTTTTTCTTTCGTATTATTTTAGGGTTTAGGCAATTATTCTTCGTAGTTAACGTCTTCTGTTTTTGTTTTCTCTAGCATGTTTATTTGTTTCGAAGCTAATCTATATATGTGCTCTTCTAGTTACGCGTTTTCTAACCCATCGAAAGTTAGTAGTGTTCTTTATATGTTAAATCATTTTTTATTTGGTGTTTTTTCTTTTAGTTCATCAGAGGTTTGCGTAATTCGTTAGGTATTTCTAAGTTGTCTTTTGCTATAGTTTGTTTTGACGCTAGCGGTTTCATATCTCCTCTCTTTGGCTCCGACGAGACTCAAACTAATAGTTTAAGACGTCTTTTCGTGACTCTATACGTTTTTATCGATGTTGCTAATAAAAAAGGTTTGTGTTTCAGACGTATGTCTTTTCTATTTTGTTTTGATTTTTCTGATTGGTATTTTGTTTTAGGGTTTTTATGTCGTTTTGTCTGGGATTCAGAGCTTGAGTGTTGGGTTGTGTGTCAAAGTTTCCCGGCGACTGAAGGTGATTCATTTCGTTGTTGTTGTTGTTTCTACTAAGTTGTATTTCTTACGTTTTTTATTTATTCCGTTATTTTTTAAAGATGTAGATCGGGATTATGCCTTCAAAAGCTGGATTCTCAACCAGCGTTGTTTAGGTTTTGGACCTGTAAAGTGGAGTCCACGTTTTCCTATCACCTTCGTTTGGGACTTTGAGAGCAAGACTTGGGTTGTACGCAAAGACTGTTTAGAAACCGAAGGTGGTTTTAAAACGTTTTTTTTTTTTGGTTCGCGCTATTTTTTTAGCTGTTGTTTGTTTTGTGTCTGTCTTGGTTTTCTTTGTTGTTTGTATTATTGATTTTGTTAATTCTGCAGATGGTAGTGTTTCAGAAGATAGTGGAACATATGATGACAATGGGTTTGCTGATTATATTGAATCATGTAATGATTGTTTACTATATTTTCTCTCCCGTTATTATCTTTTTTTTTAGTAATTTGTTTTTTGTTTTAGGGTATCCATGTCGTTTACTTTGGGAATCGGAGCTTGAATCTCGCGGTTTGTGTCAGTATAATGCGCTAATTGAAGGTTGGTCATTGTGTTTATTCTTTTAGTTTTGTTGGTGTTTGGTTTTATAGTTTTGTTTTTTATATTTTATATTTTTATGTATTTTTTTTTCTTTTTGTGTTTGGCTTGGTTTTTTTGTTGTCTGTATTAATGATTATTTTAATTTTGCAGATGATAGTGTTTCGGAAGGTAGTGAAACATTGTCTGGACACGGAACGGATGATGACGATGGGTTTGCTGATTATATTGAGCCAGGTCATGCTTTGGGATGTGAATCTGAAAGTTGAGATGAATCGGACGTCGCTGAGATTGGCGATTGTTCCACCTATGGGGATGATGATTCTGATGGATCAGAAGATGTCTCTGTGGATGATTGTGATGATGAGGAGGACGATGCTGATTCGTGTGATGATGACGAGGACTCGAGACGTGATGAAGATTTAGATGTGTATCTTGATTTTGATTCCTCTGGCGATGATGAAGATACATAATGCGAAGAAGATTTAGATGATGATTCTGATGCTTCTTCGTCTGATGAGGACGATTTGGATTGTGAGGGAGATTTGGTTGGTGATCGCGATATCGATCCTGATGATGTTTGTTTGAAAAGAGAAGTAGCTCATCTCGATGGTCGACTTCGTACTTGGTCCTATATGGTTCCGGTTGATGTAGATCATCGTGGGGGAGGTGTTTCGCGTTTGAGGCCTTCGAATGTTGGAAGTCGTGTGTTTGTTAAGGTTTTACAAAAGTGGTCGCAAATGTCAACTTTGAACTGTTGTTCTTTGGAGCTCATATTGGCAGATGAACATGTTGTTATATTGTCACTCTAATTTTTAGCTTTATTGATTTTGTATTTTAATTTTTTTATTTTATTAATTGTATGTTATTTGTTTTTAGGGTTCGAAAATTCAGACTTCTGTTAGAGGTGACCAGCGTGTTATTTTTGGATGGCGTTTAGGTGTGGGATGTTGGTATGATATTGGTAGCTTTGCTGTAATCGATCAGGTTGGTTGTTGTCGTGCTACCTCACATTACTACAAGATAGTATTTCTCCCGTCGTCTACGGTCGATAAGTGTTCGCGATAGTGTGAAAACAATTTTTTTGTTTTGTCGACTCTCTGAGGATTTTGGATAGTGTTCACGACGATGATTATTTAGTTGGTTCGTTTTGTGTTTGTTATTTTGGTTTTGTGTCGATTCGATTATGCTGATACCTTTTATTTTTAGATCTAATAGGTCAGGTTGTTGAGTTTAGACGTTCTGGATCTTGGGGTAGTTTGTTCGCGCCTTCGCGGGACAAAACTCAATGCCTCAGTGTGGCCGTGTTGGCGGCGCCGATGAAGAGCCTGAAATATGGAGTGAATATTCAATCGTATCTTTTTGTTTGAAAAATTCATGGTATTAAATGTTTATTTTTTAAGATTTTATTATTATCTTTTGTTTTTTATTTCTTGGTGATGACTATTTGTGTGTTTTGTATTTGTTGAAGTGGTGTTGGTTTGAGGTGTGAACTCTCTGGCTCTATGGCTAAAGGTTTTTGCATGTCTTGGAGGAAATGCGGTCATGGTGTAGTTGTGTGTGTGTTTAGCTGTGCGATTATCGATTATTTTGCAAGTGATTATCACTACAAGAAAACACAGTTTTTGTGACCACTAAAATAGTCACAAAATGGTCGCAAATGATTCATTTGCGACCATTTTGGGACTAAAAAAAGTAGTCGCAAATATTTTGTCGCTAAATAAAGTGGTCACAAAACAGTCGCTCTTTTGCGACTAATATATGACACACATTATCAGTCCTAATTTATAGACTGATTTACGACTACTTGTAAAAAAAATAATTAAAAAAACCCAAAAAAAAAATCCAAAAAAAATCCAAAAAAAATATTTTATTTATTAATTTAATTAATTTACAAAAATGAAAATAAAAAAAGGAAAAAATGAAAAAAAAAAGAAAAAAGGAAGATCGAAGATCTTCTCTCGCCGATCTGCTTCTCCGCCTGGCCAAGATCTTGTCAACACCACCGCCGCCCGGCGCCGATCTGCTCCTCCGCCTGGCCAAGATCTGCTCAACAACGAACCACCCTCGGAGCAACCACCACAGCTCCTCCACCATGAACCACCCACGGAGCAACCACCACGCAGCCCATCAGAGCAACCACCACGCGAGGCACGAACGGCGGCTGGAGAAGAAGAAGCCTCGCCGGCGGCCAGATCTGCTCCTCCGGCAAGACTCGCGGGGTCCTCAGGCCAGACTCGCGGGCGCCACCATACTCGCCTCGTTGCAAGGTACATAGAGCATCTCCGCGACGAGGTGAACCCAGATTCGTAAGCATCAGATCTGGAAAAAAAAGAGTTAGATTAAAAAGAGTTAGATTAAAAAAGGAAGAAGAAGAAGAAGAAGAAGAAGATCGTAGGAAGGAGAGAGAGAAAGAGAAGGAAGAAGATCGAAGGAAGAGAAAAAGAAAAGTAATAAAATCAATAAAATAAAACAGTTTAAATTCTCCACCGTTGGATTAAACCAATCAACGGTGGAGGATCTCGATCCTCGTCATAAGGAACTAGCCAATGAGAAGTTTTTATTATTTTTGTCATTTGGTCACAAATTAGCCGCAAATTTGGAACTATTTTGTGATTACTATTAAAAAAATCGACTGAAGTTGCTAAACAGTCCCAAAGTTGAGACCATTTTGTGACAATCAAAAACCTTTACACTAAACCCTAAACTTTAAGAACCTAGAAGGTTTGAATATGATTTTACAATGATTTTGTGTATCTAGCAATTCAAAAATATGTTAAAACTTAAAAATAAATAAATCGTGAGAGAATTTTATCTTTCAAAATCATTCCTTATAAAACACATGTAACACTTAGTAGATGTTATGATTAGAGTGAAAATTTTGTAAGTGTTATATTTTTTGTTTATTATTTGATGTTTATGTGTAAGATCTAGTTTATAATTTAAGATTTATAGTTTATGATTAAGGGTTAGAGTTTTATGGTTTATAAATTAGGATAAAAAGGATTATAAATGATCATATTAAAAAAATTTGTAAGTTTTGAATTTTTTGTATATTATTTGATGTTTATGTGTAAGATTTAGTTTAAAATTTAAGATTTAAATCAAATTTATGATTAAAGGTTAGATGTTTAGGGTTTAGGGTTAAGGGTTTGTGATTTGAGTTTAGAATTTATTGATTTCTATAAAAAAAATCAAGTGGAGTTGCAAATTAGTCCCAAATTTGGGGTTTAGGGTTAAGGGTTTGTGACTGATTTGCTAAACCAAAGCAAATCAGTCACAAATTTAGGACTACTTTTGCAAGTCCTTAAACAGTCGCAAATTTGAGATCCTTTTGTGACTCTTCTATTTCGTCTCTAATTTGCTTTGGTTTAGCAAATCAGACAAAAAAAAGAGTCACAAAAGTTGGTCACAAAAGCTGTGTTTTCTTGTAGTATATGTTTGAAATATCTATTTTATTTTAAGGTCACAGTATTTTATATTCTAATTTATTCCGTTTGTGTTTCTTATTCAGGGAAGATAACGATTTCATCTACTCATCCTACTCAGTTTGAGTTGAATCCTTCTATTCGCAAGGTTAATGATTTCTTAGAGATGTAAGTGATCTTTGTCTCTTATTGTTTTAACTTTGGATCATTCGTATGAAAACGTCAACAGTAATTGGTTTTTTTGGCGTGTTTCCGCAGGCTTCCGCATAAGAAGATGTGTCCAGACGTCAACGTGATTAAGGGTAGACATTGATCTGGTGTTCGGGCAGTGGTTTTCGACTATTTCGACATTAGTTGTCTTAGGGATAGCTATTTTTTTTTTGTAAATGTAATAGTCGTTATGGATATGGTTTCTTAAAAAAATTATATAGTTTTATAACACAATTATTTTTGGTGTTTGCAATATTATATGCAGATTGTTGCTCATTTGTTTATTTATAATGATCGATGGAGTGATCTTTTAAAAGTATTCTAGGACATGCGAATTTTACTGGTATTGAAAAAGATAGTTACGGTAAAACGAAGTCATGTAATATATATATCGTCCTTTGTTGGTATGAGTACTTGGGGTTTTTGTTGATATTATGGTTGCTTTTTGTAACGAGCGATGATAACGAATCACTCGGTTATTAGTGGGTCATTGTTATTGGTTATGGCATTATAAGTTTCTTTGACGTTCGTAAAAATCTATATTTTCCTTTTTTATACATTGTCGGTTTGTTTTAATGTAAATTTAATTATATATAGATAAATTCGGTATTTTTCTATGTTTATCGAGTCGAAAAAGGAGAAAAATAAAACTTCGTTTTTGCTGTAAGTCACGGTATATAATATCGCTCTTCTTTGTTATTTATGGTCAGGTCATTGGTTGAGTTTAGGTTTCATGATGTCCTCAATACTCTCGGCTTCTAATCGTATACCGTCAAAGATATGTGCTCATAAAGTTTCCGATTTGGCTCCTTTGAAGCATGTATGGAGGATCCGAGTTAAAATACTCAGAAAATACAAGTAGTTAAATAGTTGTGATGGGTCTCTTGATCTTATATTGTCTGACGAGGAGGTAAAATTCTGTTTATTTTTGTTCGGAGTTTTTTTTGATCGGTTTCATGGGTGTTTACTTGATTAATGTTTTTTTGTGTGTTTATTGGTAGGGTAATAAGATTAAGGCCACGATGAAAATTGAGTTTGCGCGCATCTTTGCTCTGTTGTTCGCTGAGGGTGATTGGGTTATTTTGGAGAATTTTGATTTGCTTCCCATGATTGTAACGTGTTTTAGAGTTGTTTCGCATCCTTATAGGATCGTGTGGAATCCAGAAACATATTTTACCAAAGTTGTTGCGAGTAGCCCTAATAACTATTTCTCTTTTGTTGAGTTCGAAAGTATCGTGACTAGATCTTACCGTCCTGAGTATTTTGTGGGTGAGTGTCTTTTATTGTTTTTTGTTTATTTTGGTACAAACTTGATGGTTTGGTGTAACTAACGGGTTTTTTTATTTTTCATTAATTGACTATAGATTTAATTGGTCGCGTTATGAGTGTTGTAAATTTTGTTGATCCCAACAAACTTTTTGAAAATTGCATAATCGGTGAAATGTATTTGGAGTTGGAGAATCAAAGGTAATTATCTTATTGTTTTGTATGATATACACTTATTTATACAAAACTTACACGTTTTTATATATGTTCTTTAAATTTGTAGAGGGTGTCGCTTACCGTGTCGATTGTCCAAGTGTTATGGTCGTGGGTTCATTGATTCTCTAGCACATTGTGATGATAATATTATCATATGCATCATACGATTTGCAAAAATTGAAGTTTATTAAGGTAATTTTATCTAAACAATTTGTCATGGTTATTACTCATTTAGATGTTTTGTTGCTTGGTCTGATACAAGTATATGTCTTTTTTGTTTTTTGCGTTATAATTAGATGTTGGTTTGATGGCTACAACGGTTTTGAATTGTACACATATTATGTTGGAGCCACAACTTCCTGAAGTTAGCGAATTACAGGAGGTGTTGACGGCGAATGGCCATGCATGAAGGTTTCATGATATGTTTTTTTTGTTTTTTTTTATTGGTATCGTGTTTCATTTTTCTTGGATTATGAAATACTTTTGTCGTTTTTATAATTATTTTCTCTATTTTTAATTGGATATTTATTTCTGAATGTTATTTTTGTTTAATATATAAACTGAGTATTCTTAATATCCGATTAAATAACAGGGTTCTCGTACGATGATATTGTTAATTGTTCAAACTTTACCCGACTACATATATATGTCACCAGTTTCGATGCATCAATAATCATAAAAAATATCTCACTACATTGATTAGATTAAAAACCTACAAAGGTGATTCTTTGGTTTTTGATATTTACTAGATTGGAAAATAGTTTAATTTATTTTTACAAATAAAGGGATAATTACAATATTTCTTCGATGAATCCTTTTATGTATGTGTATAGTTTTGAGTTAGACTTCCTTTAAATTAATGTATAGAAGTTTATCTTCCTTTGAATTAATTGTTAGATACTTTCTTTGAAATTATTTTGAGTTATCCTACTGTTTTATCTGCTGGTGTTTAGTATTTGCAAAATTGGAAAATCTTATTGTTTCATTTTATTAAAAAAAATAATATTATTAAATTTTGTTAAAACTAACAGTCAATCCCTTTGTTGGAATTAGTCGTTGCTTTCGTACTGTTATTAAAAAAATGTTATAAATTTAGGAAATTGGAATATAATTTTTTCTATTTTATAAAAAGGATAATGACTATATTTCTTCGATTGATTTATTTCGTGTGTTTTTGATTCAAGTATATTTTCTTATGATTTATGGTTAAATTTCTTATTTAGAATTATTTGGGGTTATCCTACCTAATTATTTTATATTTTTTTGTTTATTCCATTTTCTTTGTTTATCTCTATATTAAAAAAAAGTAAAATCTTAATACATAATTTACGCGGTGATTTTTATATCGTGTATATATATACTAGATAAGTACCCACATATATGCGGGTTTGTAATTTAATATTTTATAACCCGTGAAAAAATTAAAGACGATAAAATGGAAAACAAAATTAGATCACCCGTAAAAATATCTTATACATAAATTTATAAATAAATTTTACGATAAAATAAATATATACATTAAAAAAAAAATTTGGTGAATAGATGCAGCAAATAGTTTTGGATACGATTAATGGACTTTTATTTTTTTTGGTGTAATTGATATACTACCAAATTGTGGTTTATATAGCGGTGAGAAATTAAAATTTTTTTTCTTTTATGATTAATTTTCTTAATCTAAATGGAAAACTACGAAATATTTTTTCTTTACTATATTAATTTTGCCCTTTAGGATAAATTATAAATTAAAACTAAATTTATTAATATTTACTTTAATTCATTTGTTTTTTTTAATTAAATTGACACATGTCAAGATCTAAGTTAACCGTGACAAATATCACGATCTCGTGAGTGAGAATTATCGTACGTGTCACACTCACATTGAGAGATCCAGCTTTATATAATACGATATATATATTTTAGTAACTTTACCTTTTAGAATTATGAATGTGAAATTGAGAAGCTATCAATTTGGTTATCTACAGGTGCGGAATGAGAATTCATTTTGTTTTTAGGATTGTATTCCATTTTAAGTTTGTGGTTTTTTTAAGAATTACAAATTGTTATTTCCTTTTTTAAAACTTTAGTTTTTTATGATTGCAATCTATTTTTTAATTTCTTTATTCTAAACTGAAATATTTGTTTTTAATAAAATTTGGTTTTTATTCATTTTCTTTTTAGGATTGTTATCTATAGTTTAATTTATTTATTCTAATTTAAAATATGGTTTTTTTTAACTTTGGCTTTTATTTATAATTTTTGTTTAATTTTTCTTAATCTAAACATAACTACTTTTTCATTTACTTTTTAAGATTAGGAATCGATTTAAAATCGTATATTAATAATTTTCTTTTTAAGTTTAGAGTATATTTATAATTTGTTTTTTAAGTTTGATCGTGGTTGTAGATTATAAACTTTTAAGTTTTCTTTTGTCACTTTCCTTTATTATAAGGTTTCTTTACTTATACTTGTTTTTTTTTTTTGTAAGATTGTCTTTTTTAGTTTACACTTTTTTAATATTTACTTTAATTCGTTTTTACTAAAATTGCTTTTTTTTAATTTAATCATTTTTAATATTTACTTTAATTCATTTTTCCTTTTTTAATTAAATTGACACATGTCAAGATCTAAATTAACAATCATGACAAATGTCACAATCTCGTGATAAAAAATTATCCTACGTGTCACACTCACGTAGAGGGATCCAACTTTATATAATAAGATTTCCTGTGTGTTTACCTATCTAGGTCATTCCTCTACTTCATCATATTATTCGCAATGTCAATTTTTGAAAGAAAATCGTCCTCTTCGGTTCTCATTCGTGATCTTCGCCCATGCTCTAATAGTTACGTGATTAAAGTTTGTGTCGTTAAAGTTTGGGATCGATACAAAGCCAAAAATAGATGTTCGCTTGAGATGGTCTTGGTTGATCACGAGGTTTGTATGATACGTTTTTAATAACGAAATATTAAAATTGTTTGGTATCGTCATGTTCTATTTTGTTTAATTAAATTGGTTACCATGTTAACTGTTTTTTTTTGTGGTTTCAGGGTGACAGAATACATGCTACTATTGAAAAAGAGTTTGCCAAATCCTTTCGAAAGGACTTAGTTGAAGGGAAATCGGTGATAATAAACACTTTTAAGGTTGTCGATTATAAAAGTGACTACCGAACCAGTAAATAGTTCTCCTTTCAAGATAGTATTTTACGCGACAACTACAGTAATTAGTTGTTTGGATTTTCCATCGGAAGTTCCGAAGAATTTTTTAAAGAAATTTTCGGAGATATTATTGACTAATTTGTACAGAGGCTATTTGATCGGTAAGCTCTCATTATTGTCGTTCATTTTTTTATCTAGGTCACTTTTTAAATTAGAATTTGACAATATGTTGTGTATTTTTTAGATGCAATTGGTCAGATCATACGTGTTGGTCACGTTGAGGATGTCATTGCACAGGGAAAACGTCATTCCAGACTTAAAATTGACCTCATGGATACAACGTTGGTGGACTATATTCTTATATAGTATTTTTAGTGATCGTTTGTTAGAATAATCCTTTTTGTTAAAGTTATTTTATGTTTTTTCATTGCAGAGATTTGTAGTTATCATGCACTCTTTGGGGAGCTTATGCCAAACAAGTTTCGGAGTATGTGAAACGTCACTGTGCATCAGTTATTGTGTTTGTCGTTAGGCTTGCGTGTATCAAAGAATACCATGGTTTGTTCTAATTTTTTTTTTTTTTTTGGAATTTGTTATTTTTTAAAGTTAGTGTATATTTGAACATTGTGTTATATGTGTATTAGGTGAGCTGAGTATTTCAAATGCGTACAACACGGCACATGTTTTAATGGATCCACTTATTCCATTGGTGGACAAGTTCAGATCCATGTATGTATCGGTTGTGTAGGTATTTTTCAAAAAAATTTGTTCGTTCGTTTGATGTTTCAAATATTTTTGTTAAATTTTACAGGTTACCAAAGGATAACTATGTTCTCACTCCTACTGATGACGAGAGATCTGCCGATTATAATGAGACATTGTATCAAGAATTTTTGGGGAACAATATTACTAGGAGGACCCTGAGTGGAATACAATCTTCTAGCCTGGTACGTTATTCTTTGTCTCAATATTTTTTAATTTTTTATGTCCATTTTGTAACATCCCGATTTCTTGTATATGCGGAGAGGTTTATAAGAATTGATTTGGCTACCTATGTCACCAAAGTGCACTTATCTTTTCGGGAACTTGTCCAGAGAGAACTCCAGAGTTAAGGGTGCTTGAGCTGGAGCAATTTAAGGATGGGTGACCTACCGGGAAGTGATTCGCGGTATCGTGTGAGTGAGGACAAAACACGGGGAAAGATCACGTGGTGATTGCAGGGTCAGTAAACAAGTATTACAAGCCTCCCGGACTAACGCACCGGCCGTCGGACAAGGGTGGGGCCCACGGGCCGAGAGAGGGCATGGGGCCCACAGGTAGGGGCGGTCGGGGCGTTATAAGTGGTATCAGAGCCGAACCCAAACACGTGTGTGGAGTCAGGTGGGCCCACATCGTCTAGGGTGACGATCCTGGTGCGCAACGAGGACGTTGCGCTCTATGAGTGGGGGTGATTGTAACATCCCGATTTCTTGTATATGCGGAGAGGCTTATAAGAATTGATTTGGCTACCTATGTCACCAAAGTGCACTTATCTTTTCGGGAACTTGTCCAGAGAGAACTCCAGAGTTAAGGGTGCTTGAGCTGGAGCAATTTAAGGATGGGTGACCTACCGGGAAGTGATTCGCGGTATCGTGTGAGTGAGGACAAAACACGGGGAAAGATCACGTGGTGATTGCAGGGTCAGTAAACAAGTATTACAAGCCTCCCGGACTAACGCACCGGCCGTCGGACAAGGGTGGGGCCCACGGGCCGAGAGAGGGCATGGGGCCCACAGGTAGGGGCGGTCGGGGCGTTATACATTTCACTGATTATCTCTGTGTATTCGGTTTATGCAGTCATGTAAATACGTGACAATGGCCATTGTTGTTTCGATTGCGAATAGAAAAAGTTGGTATTACATAGCATGCAAAAAGTGCGGCAAAAACGTTTTTCCGTATCCTGAAAAAATTGGTGATCCTAATCCGCCACTTTGGAAATGTCTAACCTGAAATAACGATGTTTCTGAAGTTGTAGCTCGGAAATCAAGTTTTTTTCGCTCCACTCTACTAATTTTTTTTAATATTGTTTTGATCGTCTGTCTTTTGTAGTTTTTTCTTATGTTGAATGTTACTGATGCATCTGGAGGATTGGCGGTGTTTTTTATGTTCGATAAGATTGCTCAGAAATTATTCAACAAAACTGATGAAGAAGTATACGAAGAACTGGATGAAGTAATTCTATTATCTTGGTTTGTCAATGTAATTTTGCGATCACATTGTTTATTTATTACATTTATGTTTTTTGTGTTGTTGTGTTTTGTAGGATAATTCCTCGGAGTTGCCTCCTTCTTTGCGAGATCTAAAAGGCAAGGATATGCTTTTCAAGATTACGATTTCTAATGATAATGTTAAGAAGATTAAGACATCATTATCTGTTGACAGGTTTACAACAGATGGTCATATGATTGAGCAATTCCAGGATCAGGTCTACTCACAGGTTTGAGTTCAAAATTTTATTTGTTTTAGTTGTTTCCTTGCAATTTTATATCATGTTTTGACGGTTTTCAGTTTTGTTTGCAGCCCCCAATCACAATATCAAGCTTTGATGGAAATACTGATGTCTCGCCGGTCTCGGCACCTACTCCTAACTCTAAAAGACAGAGTGATGATCTTGGTTCAAGTTCTTCTCCACCACAAGCCTCGGTCAATAAAAAGAAAAGGGGTTCGGCGTTGTAGACTATCAATGCGGAGAATCTCTTTTCAGCACGTTTTTTTTTTTTTTTTTTTTTTGGGTTTTGTAAGACTTATCTTTCTATTATTTGTTTTTATCTTTTAAAACCATTGGTGGTTTATTGTTTACTTGATATTTTTATTTCATTTTATATTTTGTATAATTGAGATAATAGATTCTTATTTGAAATGTCAAAATTGAAAAGCTTTTTTTTTTAATCGGTTTGGGTCAAAGGCAGCTTTGTTTGTGTCAGATATTTAATTATATTCATTTGTAAACCCTTGCGAACATTTCGCACGCCACATCTATATTCTGTAGTTATCTGTATAACTAAAAAAAAAAATATTTGCGAAAACCCTAAATTTCTCGAGGGTATATATATATATATATGTATAATCTTTAATTCATAATGCAAGTGAGTATATGTATGGCGTGGATCCTTTGCCTCTGTGTTCTACAATGGGATCGATAGGTAATTGTTTTGCATATATCTAATTTGTTTAGTTTAGTTTATTTTTATTTCGTAGTATTAGTATATTTTGTTCTTCGTAAAATTTCATTTGCTATTAGTTTATAAGCTCCCATTATATTTTTCTTAATTATTATGTTTTAGGTGTCGCCGGTCGCACAGTTAGATTGCAAATTTTGTTGTTTCATCTCCCTTCGTCACAAATTTTGTATTCTTTCGACGAGAATTCACCTATCCCTGCTAGAAAAGCTAATTTCCTCGCTTGGATGAGATGTAATCAGATCATTCCCAAGGCCAGAGTGCTTTCCTATACGGAGATTCCTTCTAAGTTTGTTTGGCATATTAAAAAGAAAGAGTGGAGACATCGTATGAGAGGATTGTCCAATTAATGATGACGAGTCTTATATCTTCAGATTTTGTTGGGTGTCGTAAGGGGACCATGCTGTTATGAGGATATTAGGTCTGTTAACGGTGTCTTATACTCTACTTTCAAAAGTGCATGTTACGGCTACGCGTTTGAGCTACATGCAATGCATGAATGAATTTCGTTGAAGCATTCTTATTTATGTTTCTTATCATATTTATCTTTTCATTAATAAGGACTCGAGAGTTGTAATTGTTTTATTTTTTGGGATAATGTGGGTTTTTGTTTTAATTTTATATATTTGGTACTCTACGACGGTTATTATTTCAGTATTTTTTTTGGCCTATTTTTTTATTTTTTGTTGTTGTTTACAGTCTCTAAGATAGTTTTAAAAATATTATCTACGATTAGATAATATCTGCATAACCTAATTACCTTCGATTAGATTAATTATTATTATGTATACTGTTAAATAGAAATATACATATTTAGAATGTCAAAAAGGAATATTGCCTTTAATGTAATTATTTTTGAAAATAGAAAAAAACATAATATTTATTGCCTGCGTATTCTGCAATATATAAAAAGACAACAAAGAAGCTTTATTTTCTATAGCTTTTTCTAGCAATCGTTGTTGTGTTTTGGTATCAAGATTTACTTCATGGCTCATATTTTTTCTTATGTCATTCATAAATCATATGATATATATATATATGTTTGGTATTTCCGAACTTGATCCTTGGGCTTATGTGTGGAGAATTAGAGCGAAAGTTTTACGAAAATTCACACGAACATCTAGGTGGATCCTTAGATTTTATATTGACTGATGAAAAGGTAGTTCCTTAGTTTTTTGTGTTTTTTTTTTACTTTTTGTCGTTTTCATAGAAAACATATATAATGAAGATGAAGCTGGAAATGATAATAAAAAAAACTTATTTTCTTGATTTAAAGAAGTGATGTATAATATTTTATCTTCGTATTAATATTATGGTTATTAAATAGCATTTGATTACTTTGTTACATTTTTAGTTAATTTTGGTATACTAACTTATAAATGTTCGACCATATAATACGTTTTTCAAACGAGACATATATAGATTCAAAACAAAACCGTTGAAACATCACAAACTATATATAATTACTGAGATTAAAACTGCAATATTTTTAATATATATTATTATAATCACCATTATACACAGAATAATATCTCAATAAATATAAATGCTCGCATATGACTTTTATCAAAATAATATTAAAAACAATAGCTACACGTAGCGTGGGTGCAAAACATAATTTTTATTAATAATAATAGATTTCAGTTTCTATAAATCCAAAATAAATCGAAACAAAATTCCCCACCCCTTTTAGTATTATTAGCCTGGGATGGCTTCACAATTTTCTTGTAGAAACTTGTCATTAATTAAAAACATGATCTTCTTGACAATTTTTTATTGCAATACATGCTGGTAAGTAGCTTCAAGAAGCAACAATGTAATCCGAATCTGGTTTTTCCTTCCTACAAGACACACACATGATAATACAGAGAGTTATTTATAGGGTTAAAACTCTGTGTATCATGTGTAGCCAAATAAGAGCCATAAAGTCAAGAGAAAGGAAAATGAAAAAAAAAAAAAAAAAAAAAAAGGAAGAAGACAGTCAAGCGTGGATATGCAAGCCGATGGGAAGCATCGATGGAACTGAAGGAGCCGATGAATGAAGTCGGTGGCCACCCTGCAGAAGATGCAAAATAACGACAAAGGAGCCGATGGAAGACATGTATGTGAATCTCATTGGTTGGTCGATGAATCTCATTCTTGCACAGGAACCTTAACTGATATTTAGGGTCAACCCAACGTTTTTGGGTTGACCCAGTCCATTTTTTTCGTTTGTATAAATAGGAATCATATTCTATATTTAGACATAGGTTTATTAAGTTTTTTAAGAAGCAAGTTTCAAGTTTTATATAGGTTATATTTCTTTACATGATAGAAATTCTATGAATTATGTTCTATATCTTTAACATGACTATGGACTAGTAGTTATTGTTGCATTATAGTGCTAAAGAGGTAAGACATGTATGTGGATGCGATGGATGGTGTGAGATTGCCACTGATATCAGTATGGTAAAACTAGACTAGAATTAGTCGCTTTCGGGTTGCAATGAGCTAGGCATTTACAACCACCCATCCCTTTCCTAACACACAAACACACACATAGTAAATACCATATATATTTTTTTAAACAGTTAAATTAGGTTTTTTCTTACGAGCCACAAATGTTTTTTTCTCGATTCAATTTCTTCTTATTGATTTTTATCTGGTCAACTAGAATGATGAACATCCATAATTAGTACAAACGAATATGCAATCAAGTGATTTTCTATGAATAAAATTTGTAAAAACGAATGATCATTCTCGTCGATTTCGTTAAATAAGCGCTAGCCTTTTATTTCTGAGAAAATTATCCTCAAAGACACATTTTAAAACTACAATTATATAAATATACACATTTGAATTAATGCACACTTTGGCCTACTTTTTGGTGTGTGTATTGACTTTTATATGCCCCTCTTTGTTCTTGTTCTTGTAAAATCACTCATGAGAATCGAAATATTAAATCCACCTTACTCCGCAAACACCTTGTCTAAATCTCTTTTAGATCATGTTTGGTCTTCTCGAGCAATAAACTTTATGTTTATTGCTCGAGAAGACCAAACATGATCTAAAAGCAGTTAAATTAGGTTTTAACTTTATGTTTATTGCTCGAGAAGACCAAACTTTATGTTTATTGCTCGATAGCCTCTCGGTTCTTTTGTTATTAAAGATAAGCCAAAATCTTATGTTTATTTATATTTACAAATTTTGACCATTGTAATTCCAACTACAACAGTTTGACGCTAGAAGGAGGAGGATAAATAAGTTTCACTCTAACGTAGAAGAACCACCATTGAAAAACATGCAGGCATTCGTGAAGTCATGGATAAGGTCACCAGTGACCTAACCACAATGGTAGAGGGGGCAATGTCCAAGATGAACCAAAACCTGGAAAGGTTGTTTAAGATCAAGTAGCATTGGCCCAATCATTTGTTGAATTTCGCTCAGAGGTGGTACGAACACAAGTTCCGCCACCACAAGGTGTTTTACCACGACCGATACCTGGTGTCTCACCAACACCGACAGCTACTGTGCCACCTGGAAGTGATGGAGATAGTACCACATCCCCGAGTTTATCTGACCTAGGGACCGGTCCATTCCATCACGGCCAGAACAGTGGAAGTGCGCATATGACTTCGAGGGATGGAGTACGGGTCGATCCATCGACTGTTCCTCCACCACCTCCTTTTTATCCGATGAATTTGCAGTCCCGAAAACCGGATCAGAGATCTGTCTTAACCCCAGAATCCGAGCGAAGGAATGGATAAAGCCAATAGGGTCCTCATAGGGCTGTTCCCTTGACTTTTCCTCCACAACATCCTTTTGATCCGCTTAATTCGCACAAGCGAAACCCGCATTAAAGACCCGTCCTGACCCTAGATTCCAAGAGAAGGAACGGACATGGCCAGTATGGTCCATAAATCGGAGGAAACCACAATCAGTTCTTTGGTAATTGGTAGATGCGGATTCGTCTCCGAAACTATAGGTTTTAAATTTATAAACCTAAGGGTTCTGCAAGTGCACAAACGTGCATTGTACTACTTTAGGTATCGATCCACAGGGAGAGGGGCTGTTCCGCGAGACCTTAGACAGAGAATAGCAAAGAAGTCTAAGACGAGAATAAATTTTTATAGGGGTTTTTGTCACAAAAATGTAAAGAACATCAAAACGGAAAATTGCTTGTAAGGAAGAGATGAAAATCGATGGCTTGAAAATAAGATGGGAAAAACGATTGGTAAACTATGATAAAACGGTGTTGGGTCGACATGAATATCTTAGGGTATGCTTGATTCAATCACGATCCCTAAGCTCTTAGTAACTGTTTCTAGATTTCAACTCCACAAACTGAACAGAATAAACGACGTAGCCTACTTTCGTACATCCTATGCACCAACAATCTATACAATCAACCAATAGCTTTCGTCTCTAGTTGCGCGGAAAATCGTGCTGTTGAATCTGGTTCTTCTTAGTTCACGGTACTCCGTAAGTATACTTTCAAAATCTTACGACGCACACGCTCTTATGGATAACGATTCGGGTGTTTTTAGGTCCATCACTTTTGGTGGTACTTAACACCTATGAATCACCTCTAGTTCATGACGCTAGATTTAGCATTAACAACTATCCATAAGAAAGAGCTCTAGAAATCGGCTAGGGTTTTATCTCGTGAAATCTTTATCGAACATAGAATTTTCCTTTGATAATTCATTTAATGAAACTACCACTACAAGAAAAAGGCACGTTGGTAGCGCGAAAAAATGATATCGTAGCCTTTGGTAGCGTATTTTAAAACGCTAGGTTCGCCGCAGCTACAATAGACCCCTTCCTATCGTAGCATTTTTTTAAATGCTACGATAGTCTGACCTATGATAGCGCTAATCAAATGCTATAGAAATTTATTTCCTAGCGCCGTATTCGTGCTGTTATTCGATTTTTCCTAGCAAATTTTTAATGCTGTAATATATTTTATTATAACACAAATATAATGCTGTTAAATATTGTTTCGTGACATTTTATATTGCTGTAATTTTTGTCATTTGTAATGCTATTTTATTTCATTTATTTGAATTATTTTTGTATAATATATATTTATTAGATTTATATATAACTTTTCTATTTGATAAATTATCCAAAAAATACATATAACATAAATTATCCAAAAACTACATACCAAGTCTTTTACTAACTAAAACTAACTCAAACTACAAGACATCATACCAAACCGCTAAGTCTTCATCGTCACCATCATCATGTCCATCGAACTGATGGCAGTCATGAAACACTAGTTCTTTCCTTGTACTTTTGATTCTTCTCCAATGACAAACCTTCTTCGTCTTTTTGCAACTGTAACAAAGACAAAACCAGTCACAACCAGTACTATAACTTAAGAACAAAGAATTAGGGCATCATTCATCAGAAACTGAAGGAGCAAAAACTATCATTGAACCAGACTTTTGTGTACTTACATCTTTGCAGCGGAAAAATCATCATACTTTCATCTTTTGTTTGGGTAATATCCTTTCAAAGAAGTAGGTCTTTATCTTGAAGCAGATGATAGAAAGAAACTGGGAAGCAAATGATAAAATCCCGTTTTCCACGACCTGGCATAAGAAACATCACTCAGATCACACTCACTGTAATTTTTTCCATATCCATGAAGATTTTGTAGAGAGCAAGACCTGACTAAAGGCACCACCTACCGTACCATTGATCTCTGGGAAAGTGTAGATGATTCTGTTTGTTTCAAACTTGAGATATCAAACCCATCTTCTTTAAGAACATCAAGAGACGGTCTCCAGTTTATATGATTGATTCCATCAATTGATCTTAAGCAAGTCTCCACTTCATTCATGTACTTTTCAAGCCAAGCAGCAGAAGATGCTACCACAGCTATATCTCCAAATACATCCACAATCAATCCAGACAATCTGCAACAAAAAAAAAGACAAGATATTTTACAAAAACTTAACTGAACTAGAGATGTCCATATCGGAAATGGGAAAATATGTAGAGATCAATCAATGGGGTTTACCTTGTGGATCAATCAATTCCCTTGTGGATCATTCTGAGTTTCTCACCCTCTGGTAAGCTGTTTGAAACTCTCCTTGCGTTTTTCCTAGCTCTTCCGTGAGAGCAGCTTCAGCTTGCAACTTTTCAACAGCAAGTCTTGCTTCTTTGTAACCCATCTTCTCCACCACTTCATACATCTGGGTCTTGCCTGCAACAAGTAACCAAAAAAAAACATAAAATCTCTCTTCACTCAGAGATACAAAATAAACAATAAAGCAAAGCATAGAATTTGGACAATATTTTAGAGAAAGAGACCGCATTTTTCTTTCTCATTTCGCTCAAGTATTTTCTAGCTTTATCATTTCGAACCTGCATCAGAGAAATAGATATTTAGCAAATAGAATTCAAAATGTGACTGTGAAGCAGACAAAACAGAATCATACTCCAGATACTGTCTCTGATTTTGGTGTGCCAAGAATACTTTTTTCTCGGAAACAATGACTTCCTTGTTAGTATCTCTGCAAAGATGCAGCCAATGCTCCATATGTCGATAGCTATAGCTGGAGTGTACTGCAATATATTTAACTCTATATCAGACTATGAGAATTTTTTTTTTTATTTTCATAAAAATGAAGTTTCAGATGCAAAAGAAACCACTCAATGAACATAACCTGATACAAGGTTACCTGATTCACAAATTTTTTGGCTTAAGATCACGATGATAAACATTTTCTTAGATCTCTCTCTTTTCAATGTCTCTGTTGTTGAAGTAGATTGCCAGCAAAAACCACTAATCCATATGTAGATCCAGAGAGAAACGAAGTTAGGGTTATAAACCTCATGATAGATCAGGAGACGAAGACAAGAATCTGGTGGCGTTTCCATATGACGCAAGAGAGAGCATCGACCATTCCTTGACCATTATCGAACTGGCAAACTAGATCCGCCGCGTCTGGCTCTATCGCCGGCGGCGAGTTCATCTCACTCCCCTCGTTTCGTCTTCCTCAGCTTTCCCAGATATAGGTTGAAATCGACAAACGAAGAAGAAGAAGAAGCGAGAGACGGCAAAGGTGATGGTGGCGAAGAGCGACAGAGGAAGGCGGAGGAGAAGAGTTTGCGACGACGAGATCTAGCGGCTTGACAAAGTGTGAATGTTCTCATGCGGCTTCTACGGCATGGGCAAAGTTAGAACCCTAGGGTTGAGAGAGAATATGATTTTTTTTTTATGTGCAGAATATAAATGAATCTGATTCAAAAAAAATAACTTAAGGAAAAAAAGCTAAATCCGACAAAACCTATAAATTGGCTAAGTGGTTTGGCTCCGAAATAAATTTTCAGCTATAGTAGTAATTTTTGGGTTCCCGTTTAATGAAATTTTTTCCTAGCGCGAATCTAATGCTACGATAGAGTTGTGATCCGATTTTGACACTTTTGGTAGCAGTTAATGAATTAGTGCTACAATGGCTTGTTACCAACGTGCCATTTTCTTGTAGTGTACTTTAACATAGATGAAATGAAAATCATGGTTGAATAAATTGGAGGAAATTGATGAAGGTGCCTCACGAGTTTAAGAACTAAGTCCGGTGAGAACCTCTTCACCAATCTTGAAAAGTAAAGAACAAGAGTTTAAGAGTAAATGCAAGAACAAAACTAAACTAAAAATGGTGTAAAAGCAAGCACACAAAATTACGTCTTCTAAGAGGCATATTTATAGGTCTTCTCTTCTGATTTAATCGGTCTTTAGGGGTTTAAGGGACGAGAATTGGACGGGCCTTGCAAATTGGGCTTACGGGACGAAACTGGCTCGACCACAGGTCCATGGAGTCTGGCCGCATCGAACCTTCACTTGGCCACGGGTGGAGGCTTCCTGGCCGTGGTGAATTGTCTCTTGGCTGTGGTTGGGACTGCTTCGGGAGTGGCCAGTTGGAACGTCTTGATCTTGATGTAACTTTTGATTGAACCTTTGGATCGTCCTCAAATATGTTGGAATGGAAATGTGGCTGGTCCTTATTGAATATCTCCAAAATTGGATTGGATCAGATGGTGAGAAGAACCTCTTTGGCAATTGAACTTCTGATGGTTTTACTCTGAGCCGAAAATCTGGTTTTTCTCCAATTTGTAATGCTTTTGCCTAAGTAACCTGAAAAGAGTCTTGACACTACGAATATGTGAAAACGATAATAAAAGCATGTAAAACCAAGTGGAACACTTATTAAAGTGTTCTTAAATAGATAGTAAAACGGGTAAAAATACGGTGTTATTAGTAATCCTAGAAGGGATATAGATCCAGCTAGTATGGAATATATTTATCGAGCGGTGGCAGAGTAGAGAAGGATTACGAGATGTATATTTATGAGTCCATACTTCCACTGGCGTAGCCCCTGAAATCGATCATGTGGTAGAAGAAAACGAACTCCATTTTCAAATCGGATCGAAAATACACCGATCAAATATGTGGGAAAACTTAAGCTCTATGTCTATGAAGGAGAGACGGATCCTAAATCACATTTAATTGCGTTTAGGATCGTAGTCGAAAGAGCTCATTTTAATGAGTATGAGAAGGATGTCGGATTGTGTAAACTCTTTGCAAAACACCTCACATGGCCTGCCCTCGATTGGTTCTCTCGGTTGGAAGAACGATCTATTGATAGTTTTTCCCAGCTATCAGTCGGTTTTCTGAAGCAATACTCAGTGTTCATTCAAAAGACCGCCTCGGGAGCAGAGTTGTGGGCCCTATCACAGGGACCTCATGATACACTATGGTCATACCTCACTAAGTTTAAGGAAATAATCGCTAGGATACATGTCGTCCATGATGAAACGGCTTTGGCGGCCTTAAAGATGGGATTTTGGCATGAATCCAAGTTCAGAGATGACTTGGTGGTCAATACGCCGGCCACAATTTAGGACGCACTTCACCAAGGAGCGGACTTTGCAACAGCCGAAGAAGAGCGTCTCGCACTTGCAGAGCACTACAAGAATTCAAAGCTTCAGCCCACTGGAATCCCAGCTGCTTCCCCGAAGTGAAAGAAGGGATCACAAGGATAGAAGTCAGACTGGTGGACTACACGCCTTTGCGCGGTTCAGAAAGAATCAAAGAGAAGCGGTGATGACCGACCCCCTAGGTCCGATGACACGTTGGAAAATGATAAGGAAGCATACTGCGATTATCACTGACGGTATGGACATTTAACTGCAAAATTTTACAGGTTTAAGGATGTACTCGTAGACATGTATGCAGAGAGAAAGCTTGGCGAAGTCAAAATCGACAATCATGGTCTGTGAAGTCAAACGACGAAATCCGGACGAGCCCGAACAAGCTGAGCAGGAACACATCCAAAAGAAGAAAAGAATCAACCTGATTATAGCAAGGTCGAAGCTCTACGGAGATACGATTGGATCAATTAAAAGGCATCAACGGCATGCTGGGACTAAAAAAGAAAATGGTGGGGGGGGGGGGGGGGGAATTTCCCGAAGTGGAAATATCCTTTTACGAGAAAGACCGTTTCGATAAGGAGGCTCCCAAAGATGACATCCTGACTATAAGTTTTGATATTGGAGCTAATTGTGAAGTTTCTCGAATCTTGATTGATACATGAAGTACGGCTGATGTCATATCCTTGAAGACCCTAAAACAAATGAGAATAGAGAAATCAGATCTCCGAGGTCCGAGATCGACACTAACGGGTTTTGGTGGTGACATCGCGACCTCATTTGGAACCATCGAATTACCGGTGTTAGTAGTCGGAGTGATGAAAATGGTTAACTTTACTGTAGTGGATCATGCAGTTCCCTACAATGCCATATTGGGAATACATTTTCTAAGCTTGATGAGGGTGGTGCCTTCAACTTATCTCCAATGTGTTAAGTTCCCGACTTCGGAAGGAATTGGGGTCATATGGAGGGTGAACTTCACAGGCAACTTGTAAAGTCAAGTGCATCTACTAAAACTTAAATCAACCCTTTATTTAATAATAATAATGGGTGTGGGGGGGGGGCCTCGGAGAGCAACTCTTAGTTCAAAAAAAAAAGATAAGGGAAGGCTCTGAAGTCAAATTATTTATTCAAGAAAGACGAAGGCAAACTTAGAAGCAAAACTCTACATTCAACAAGAATAAAGGGAGGGGGGGGGGCTCCAATGCTAGGTACAAATCAAATTACTAAATTATTACATCAAAAGACATTGCATCTTGGTAAGAGACAAGAACAAAACGTCTATAAAGCAATGGGAACGGAAGTCATCCTCTTTACTATCATCAAATGAGGAACGAACACCCCTCCTCCACTTCATCGTTTAGTTCTGCAGTACGAAGGATGAACACTCCTATTCAACCGCGCCAATTCCCCATCCCATAAAATCATTCAGCTCCTCGAGAACTGATTTCCTCAATAGAGAGGATGGGAAAACTTGATGAAAAAGGACATCTCGAAGGACTCCTCCTCTCTGTTTCTTCTTCAAGAAGACGAGACGGTCTACGAGAATAGCATGTGCTATCCTGACCAAAGTCATCTACTCCTTGAGGCTTCTTCCCACATCTTATTACTAAATTACTAAATTATTACATCAAAAGACATTGCATCTTGGTAAGAGACAAGAACAAAACGTCTATAAAGCAATGGGAACGGAAGTCATCCTCTTTACTATCATCAAATGAGGAACGAACACCCCTCCTCCACTTCATCGTTTAGTTCTGCAGTACGAAGGATGAACACTCCTATTCAACCGCGCCAATTCCCCATCCCATAAAATCATTCAGCTCCTCGAGAACTGATTTCCTCAATAGAGAGGATGGGAAAACTTGATGAAAAAGGACATCTCGAAGGACTCCTCCTCTCTGTTTCTTCTTCAAGAAGACGAGACGGTCTACGAGAATAGCATGTGCTATCCTGACCAAAGTCATCTACTCCTTGAGGCTTCTTCCCACATTTTACCAAGATAGATATCTCCTTCGAGAACTTCGGGCAACTGGAAGTAAAATAAGCCGTCAGAAGAAGAAGAATGTGACAGGTAAGAACTATTTGGAAAAACAGAAAATCTTAGTCCATCTACGAGATATATGTTTTGTAGGAAAACCTTCGAAGTGAGATCCGAAAAGATTGCGGTGGTTGACTTCAAAACCAATATAGACGGATCCAGAGGAAACTCCATGGGATCTATCATCTAAACCAAAGGATGAAAGATCATCGACAAGGAAGTAAAATAAGAACTTATTTCAGGAGAAAAACAATGTTTGAGAAGTCTGAAGAAGAATGAAGGGATCACTTGCCTTAAATACAAAAACGAGGGAACCTCAAAGGTCTCTCGGGAAACAAATGTGTTTAATGCAAATAAGACTCTCCATTTTCTCAAAAGTCATTCACTCTATGGAGTAAAAAATTATCAATACTAGGAGACCCCATACGACTCGGTGAAAATCAAACAATGTGAACAAGGGGACGCACCACTTTGCGGTTCAATTTGGCACACAGGTAAAATGTGAAAACCCAACAAACAGTGATTTTTCTCTCATACTACGGTAAAAGGGAGCAAATGATCTCAGTAAATCATTCCAGAACTCTTACCTCATACTACGATAAAAGGGTGTAGACTGATTCGGCCTAAACCATGTTCTCACCTTATACTACAGTAAAAAGGAGTAGAAAGGCTAAAATTATTTCATGCTCTCACCCCATAATATGGTAAAAGGGAGTAGAACCAGTGAAATCATTCTCGCCTCATGCTACGAAAAAAGGGAGTAGAATTCGTTTTTAAACAAAAAAATAAATCACGCCTCAGGGTAAAGAAATATTTACATCATATTAAGGACTCAAGTCCGAATCTATAGGGAAAAGCCTTGAGTTCGAAATCTAAAAAAAAAAAAATTACTTCACCCGCGATCTTTCTCCTTCAAGGTATCCTCCAGCTCATCAATCATCTTTTCAGCTATAGCAAGTTTTTTTTTTAGAGTTGCCTCGGATTCCGTAAGAGAGTCCCTCTCCTCGCACAAGGTGATGATTTTTTCATTAAGATTATCCTCCATCACAGCATGTTCCATTTGTGGGACAACATCTCTTTGATCAACCAGTGCTGACTCGTAATCGCCAAAGGTATCGGACGCTACAGAGAAAAGCTGGAAAGGCAAGAAAAGTTGTTAGAGGGGGGATTAGCACCCCCTGGTTTAACTCGGTTCGAACCGAGACCGGTTCAATCAAGACCGGTTTACGATGGTTTGGATCGAGGATGGATCAGCCCGAAAACATTGGGCCAAGCTCGGAATCTCGCTAAAAGCCCATCTCGGCTACCGATCTAAGCCCGGCACGGGCCCAGTCCGTTACAACAGATAAAGACCGGAATATTTCCTTTTTTGTACCGATCTCGAAAAAGGAAATGTCCCCTTCGATCGAATCTCCGAGATATCAGGAAGATATCCTTATCTCAGAGAGAAAACCGGAAGATTTCCTTCTCCCAATCGAACAAGGGAAAGGAAATCTTCTCCTTTGAAACCGCCTCAAGACATTATAAATAGGGGAGGAGGCTCACTCAGACAATCATCCACAACTTCCGCAGAGACGAGAGAGAACACGAGAGAGCTCCTTTACCGATCTCAAGTTCTTTTGTCTTTGCCATCTTACTAAAACTCTGTTGTAACACCGACTCTTGATCAATAAACGAGATTCCGATTAAAGTACTATTTTACCCCTTTTGTGTGATTTACGGATCAACAATTGGCGCCGACTGTGGGGACTTTTAGAACAGTACTTCCGGATATCGTTTGATTAAGTTCGGCGATGGCTCTTCCAGTCGACAATTCCGTAGTCAACATCAACGGCTCGGAAAACAATGGCCAAAACCCTCGGGTTGACGAACTCAATCCAACCGACATCGAATTACCAACTACCGGAGGAGAACTCCCTCCGACCTTACCTATTGGAGGGGATAATCAGACCAATCCCCCGAGAACTCTTCCGCCGCCTCCAGCGACCTCGGCATTCACGGACCCAACGACCTTTATAGAAGCCATGGCGGCACAGTTCGCCGAGATCAACAAAAAGAACGAAGAGCGGATCGCTTCACTGATAGCATCCCACTTCGAACGCCGAAACCAGATCGGCACCCTCGATCCAAACCTGATCACCCCTGCCAGCGAAAACACATTACGCCGGAACCTTCTGCCCGACCTAACCAACACTCAACTCCCATGTGCGACCGACCTACCAACTAGGAGATCCGCGGCCGATTCGGAAATCCATATCTCGGACCAAATCGCCATGAACCTAGAATTCGCGAAAGTCCAGGCCCAATTACAAGACATGCGATCCAAGGTCCACCAGGCGACAAGCTCGGCACGGGAGATCGACCGAGTGATTCAGGAGTCGCAGAGGACCCCATTCACGGACCAAGTCATCAACACTCCAATCCGGCGATTGGAGAGAGTCAAAATCACGCCATACGATGGCTTTACCGACCCTAAACATTTCCTAACCTCCTTTGTCATCACGATGAACCGCTTTCGTTTCGGGTCGGAAAACGAAAAAGATGCGGCCATGTGCCAGTTGTTTGTAGAAAACCTATCCGGAACCGCGCTCGACTGGTTTTTGACGCTCGAGCCGAACTCGGTCAACAGCTACAACGAGCTCACTACCAAATTCCTCAAGCGCTTCACCATGTTCATCAAGCAGAAAACAAAAAACGCCGAACTCTGGGCTCTCGAACAGAAGCAGGACGAGCCTCTACGCAAGTTCATGGAACGTTTCAAAGCGGTCGTATCCCACTGTACGATCGACGACGAAGCCGCGATCGAGGCTCTTTATAAAGCGACCTGGTACGAATCAGACTTCCACAGGGAGATCAAGCGCAATAACCCAAAGACACTGGAAGACATTTTGCACAGGGCGCACATCTTCATCATGGAAGAAGAGGAAAGATCTGAGAAAGATAGGCGGTAAGCACTCAAGCAGCCTGCTTCTAAGGATAAACAATACGTTCCTCCAAAGCAACCCGTCAACACGGTCCAAACTCAGCAGTCCTGGTCAAACACTTGGGTTCGATCGGACGAACCAAATGAGTCTGAAACCGGGTCCGCACCGTACTGCAATTTCCACAACCGATTTGGAAATCATTCAACCGAAGAATGCCGACACTTACAAGAATTTCTGATGATGAAATACAAAAAGGGGGAAGTTCCAGTCGAATGAGCCTTCCAACCTTCGAATAGACCTCGCCGTAACGATGGCGGGAGAAGACGTAACTCCAAAACAAAAAAAGCTACCGAGCAGCCTAAAGAAAAAGCCGACGATGAACAACCGAAACGAGATCGAGAAGAAAATGTGGAGGCTCAACAACCTCCACAAGTTCGGAAGCGTGTCAACATGATCATGGGCGCACTGGAAACTTGCAACTATTCCTTCCGAGCTCTAAAGACATACAGTAAGGAGGCTGTGGCTGCAAAACATACACACCAGACCACACCTTGCGGAATGCCGATCACCTTCTCTGAGGCCGACACAGAAGGACTTCATATGCCGCATAACGATCCGCTGGTAGTTGAGACACTCATCGGCGATGTTGTAGTCGGGCGAATCCTAATCGACACTGGAAGCTCGGTTAACGTGATTTTCAAAGATACACTGAAGAACATGGACTTTCCCGACAATCAAATCAGACCGAACATCGAGCCACTCACCGGGTTCTCAAGCGAGCAAACCATGACCGCAGGAATGGTCAAACTTCCCATGTATACCGGAGGGATATGTCGGATGGTCAAGTTCCTGGTATTGAACAAACCCGCAATCTACAATGTGATACTCGGCACACCATAGATATTTTCGATGAAAGCCGTCGTGTCAACATATCACCAATGCGTCAAGTTCCCAACACCTTCCGGAGTTTTTACCCTTAAAGGCGACCAGGTGATGTCCCGAACATGTTTCATCAACGAATGCAAACTAAGGACAGCACCCCGAACTTATGTCATCAAAAAGAACAAAATTCTGAACGACCCCGACCTACCGCGACGCGAAACAATCATCCAAGTCAATATCGACGACTTCAATCCGGAAAGATGCGTAGGAATCGGAGCCGAGCTCGACGAAGATATCAAGACGGACTTAATCCGACTCCTCAAAAGAAACGTTTCGACCTTCGCCTGGGCGATTACGGACATGACCGGAATCGATCCAAAGATAACGAGCCACGAACTCAATATTGATTCCACCTTCAAACCGATCAAGCAAAAACGACGCAAGCTCGGACCCGAGAAAGCTCGAGCTGTTAACGACGAAGTCGAGAGACTACTTAGCGCCGGATCGATCACTGAAGTTCGGTACCCAGACTGGTTGGCGAACCCAGTCGTGGTCAAGAAGAAGAACGGAAAATGGAGGATCTGCGTCGACTTTACCGATCTGAACAAAGCCTGCCCAAAAGATAGCTTCCCACTCCCACATATCGACAGACTCGTCGAAGCCACCGCTGGTAACGAACTCCTCTCGTTCATGGACGCCTTCTCAGGCTATAATCAGATACTCATGAATCCAGATGATCGCGAGAAGACCTCCTTCATCACCGACCGTGGTATCTACTGCTACAAGGTCATGCCTTTCGGCCTAAAAAACGCCGGTGCAACTTACCAACGGCTCGTTAACCGGATGTTTGCCAGCCAGCTCGGCAAAACAATGGAGGTCTATATCGACGATATGCTCGTCAAGTCACTGATCGCCAAAGATCACGCCGGGCATCTCAACACTTGCTTCGACATCCTGAACGAATACGGCATGAAGCTTAATCCAACCAAATGCACGTTCGGCGTGACCTCAGGAGAGTTCCTCGGGTATATCGTAACTCAAAGAGGAATTGAAGCCAATCCTAAACAGATCTCGGCAATCCTCGACCTACCATCACCGACGACAAAGCGGGAAGTACAAAGGCTCACAGGACGTATTGCGGCCCTCAATCGGTTCATCTCCCGATCTACCGACAAGTGTCTCCCCTTCTATCAACTGTTACGCGGTAATAAAAGCCTCGAGTGGGACGACAAGTGCGAAGAAGCATTCAAACAGCTCAAGGAATACTTGTCAACCCCACCGGTTCTAGCAAAACCCGAAGATGGTGAGACCCTCTATCTCTACATCGCAATATCGACCTCAGCAGTCAGCGGGGTGCTTGTCCGGGAAGACCGAGGCGAGCAGAAACCGATCTTCTATATCAGTAAATCACTCGACGGCGCTGAGGGACGATATCCGACTCTCGAAAAATTGGCTCTCGCCGTTGTTATTTCAGCTCGGAAGTTACGCCCCTATTTTCAGTCACACTCAGTCACCGTCTTAACCAATCAACCACTCCGGACGATCCTCCATAGTCTGAGCCAGTCCGGTCGATTGGCTAAATGGGCTATCGAACTCAGCGAATATGACATCAACTACAAAAGCCGAACAAGTATCAAGTCGCAAGTCCTTGCCGATTTCCTCATCGAGTTATCTCCGGAGTACGTCAACACCGATGTCGTGATCGCTGAGCAATGGATCCTTCACGTGGACGGATCTGCGTCTAATCGTGGCTCTGGAATAGGCATTCGCCTCAAATCTCCGACGGGAGAAATCTAAGAACAATCGTTCCGTCTGACGTTCAACGCATCAAACAACGAAGCAGAATACGAAGCATTAATTGCCGGACTACGTTTAGCCAAAGCCATCGGTGCAACATGCATACACGCCTACTGCGACTCGCAGCTCATCGCAAGTCAATTTAGCGGGGAGTACGATGCCAAAAACGATCGAATGGATGCGTATCTCAAGCTCGTCAAGCAACTCGCTGCAGAATTCGATTCGTTCGAACTAACCAAGATACCACAAGGAGAAAACGCTCCAGCCGACGCACTCGCTGCCCTAGCTTCAAGCTCGGACCCTCATCTCAGACGAACGATTCCAGTCGAAAGTATCTCGAAACCAAGTATCGAAAGCACATAGCAATGTATTGTCACGACTCGTAGACGAGATTACGAGGAAAATCCTGCGACCGAACCCATCTTACGCCGACAAAAACGAACTCCGGTTGTCGAAACTGGCAAGGATACCGAGCCCGAACATACTGCTGTCGCCAAAGGAAACAACGACGTACCACAATTCAATGAGTCAGCCCAATCGGACAACGAAGCGGATGAACAGACTGACGGCTTTCACGAGCCAATAAACCTCGAACAGTCCGACGAGCAGATTCCTGCCGATTGGACGCTAGAAATAAAAATGTACATCATTGATGGAGACACTCCAGCGGACAGATGGGCCGCTCGACGCCTCAAAATGCGAGCCGCCCGCTACATACTTATCAAAGACGGACTATTTCGCTGGAGTGCGGCAGGAATACTCTTCAAATATATCTCAGGCGACGAAGTCGAGGAAGTAATGAAGAAAATACACGAAGGAGACGGCCGTAATCACTCAGGTGGCCGATCTCTAGCCCTAAAAATCAAACGAGCAAGCTATTATTGGCCGAGCATGCAAGCAGACTGCGAGAAGTTTGTTGCAAAGTGCGACAAATGCCAACGACATGGCCCAATGATACATCTCCCTACCGAGCTGCTCACAACTTCAACAGCCCCTTACCCATTCATGCGTTGGGGGATGGACATCATCGGCCCCTTTAGGCGATCCACCACGCAGAAAAAATTCATCCTCGTCATGACGGATTACTTCACCAAGTGGGTAGAAGCCGAGGCATATCCCGTCATCCTCGCCTCCGACGTCCAGAAGTTCGTCTGGAAGTTCATCATCTGCCGACACGGAGTTCCGTACGAGATTATCACCGATAACGGTCCCCAGTTCATATCGACACTATTCAACGATTTCTGCGCCAAGTGGAAAATTCGGCTAAGTTTCTCTACACCGAGATACCCGCCGAGCAACGGTCAAGCCGAAGCAACAAATAAAACGATCATCGCCGGCCTAAAGAAACGATTGGATACTCATAAAGGGACATGGTCTGATAAACTCGACGGAGTCTTGTGGTCATATCGCACGACCCCACGATCCTCAACGGGACAATCCCCTTTCTATATGGCTTACGGCGTCGAAGCACTGTGCCCCGCCGAACTCACCATCCCGACTATTCGTCGAACGATGCTCGTGCAAAACCCCGACCTTAACGACGAAATCATGCTCGACAACCTCGACAATCTCGAAGAGCAACGCGATCAAGCCTTACTTCGGATTCAGAATTATCAGAACTTAGCAGCACGGTACTACAACAAAAAGGTCCGCGGACGTCATTTCACCGACGGCGACCTTGTTCTGAGAAAAGTCTTCGAAGGCACCGAAGAAAAGAATGCCGGCAAACTCGGAATAAACTGGGAAGGACCTTATCAGGTCATGAGGGTAGTCAAACCAGGCGTCTACGAGCTCATGAAGCTAGACAGAACCCCGATTCCGCGTTCCTGGAATTCAATGAACCTCAAACGCTACTACATCTAGGCCAGCCATCAAGCGCAAAAAAAAAAAAAAAAAAAAAAAGATCACCGAACTACTTCTCAGGCGCTCGATTCCAATATGTAATATGAATTACGAATGGCTTGATCCTTCTTTCGAAGGTACGTAGGCAGCCCTCACAAGGCGCAGCTATAACATTAATCAAATTTTATTATACCAAGGCATTTTGCCGAACTCTAACAGTTCATATTTTTCAAGTCAAACTTTACGTTTGCCGAACTCCAACAGTTCGTATTTTTCAAGTCAAACTTTACGTTTGCCGAACTTCCAACAGTTCGTATTTTTTAAGCCAAACTTTACGTTTGCCGAACTTCAAACAGTTCGTATTTTTTTTCAAGACAAACTTTACGTTTGCCGAACTCCAATAGTTCATATTTTTCAAGTCAAACTTTACGTTTGCCGAACTCCAACAGTTCGTACTTTCAAGTCGAACTTTATGTTTGCCGAACTCCAACAGTTCGTACTTTCAACCACAACGGTTACATATCAACGTCCTGGCCAGACGATCAAATAAGCCGAGCTTAGCTCGCACGCATCCTCATGGTGCAATGGATAACACACTTTCCATATTCAAAGCCGAGATCAGTCCCGCACCAACTTCTCAGATTATCCGAGCCAAATAAGTCAAGTCCATCTCGCACACTCGGATTCAATGTGAGAAACCTAGAGCATATTAAGATTAGCTGCTCACGTACTCTTAAAACTAAACTCTAGGGCCAAGCCGAACGTCTTTCCTCGCAAATCTAAGCCGATTTCTCAACAGTCGCAAAACTAGTAAGCCGATTTCTCAACAATCGCAAAAACCATTAAGCCGGTTCCTCAACAACCGCAGAATCAATAAGCCGATCTACGATATGGATTGCCGACCTCGAACAGGTTCAGTCAAACTTGTCCTCTTCACCCGGCTAAGACTGTACTTTTTACGGCACCACTATGTACGACAAGTTTGAGAAATTCGTATAAAGTACGACTTCAAATATATCTAAAGGAGGATTCAGAAAACAACTAAGTATAAAGAATCAACAAAATGTCGAACATTCATTCCAAAAGCCCCTCGGGCAAAATGGATACCGGACTTTAAAAACCCTCCGGTCCAAAAAGTCGAGTTATAAACCCATTCGGGCTAAAGAAAATATATTACAATAAAAGAAAGACAGTTTAGACATTTTGCTTCCGCATGGCGTCAGCACGGTCCGCCGACATCGTGTCCTGGTTGGACCCGAACTCATCAAGGCCTGGTGGGACCTCGTTACCCATCGAGGTCGAAACCTCTGGATGCACCGAATCGATGAAGGGCGAGACGATCCGATCCGCGTCAAGCATACTCCGCCGACTTTTCGGCCTTAAGCTTCTCGAGCCTCTCGATGCGGGACGGCGGGACGATGATCCCGTGCTTCTTCTTGAGGCTATCACAAAAACCAAGGATCCCCTGGATTTGATTAACCGCAAGGAATGGCTTCTTGGCCCGATCGATCGCTGACAGATGATCTTTGACCTTCTGCAGCCGAACTTGGCATCCTTCGGTCACCGCCTTCCTCTTCGCGATCTGCTGAGAACGGCCAGCCCGTAGTCGCGAAGTCTCCGCGAACAATTTCACCGAGAGCGCATCCTTCTCCAACTCCAGCTCGGCGTTGGATCTCTTCAGAGCGGCAATTTCACGAGTCAGCTCGGTTACCGCACGGTCGCCTGCCTCCACCCTGTCCTCAGACACATGCAGCTCCTTACGAAGCTCCACGACCTGAACTCTCGCCTCAAGAGCTTTACGACGGGAGTCTCCGAGCTCGAGGTCATAAGACCCGGCGATCTCGTTCGTCTGAGCAACCATCTGCCGAAATAACAAACTTTAGAGACAAAGAACGGAAAGAAAAATAAATTCTAGAGAGAAGGGAGAGCGTTTAGAGAGAGAAAGTACCTTTTCTTTTCGGAAGCAAAGCAGAAGTGAAAAAACGGAAGGAGATCCGAGCGATATTTATAAAGAAAAAGGTAATGATGACAGTCCCTCGAAATACGCGACCGAAGAAGGCAAATCGACGCGCGACTCTTCGAGTTCCACAACTAGGAAAGACGAAGCGACACCCTCTTTTCGAGAAAAATCTACCAAACTCGAAACATTCAGGATCGTTCTCGAGATCCACGAATCAAAGAGTCCGAATTTGAGAATGACCGCGAATCAGTCTATCGAACTCGAAACAACCTACCGAACTCGAAAGTTCGTAAAAAATCGATTCAACCTTGAGAATCCCGATCTTAAAAGGAATTCGCCGAACACGAAATAGAATCTGGTCGGATCGTACCGATCTCAGTTTCAACCCAGCTAAAGAATACTCCACTGAAATTCACCGAACTCATAAACTCCCTCGCCGAACTGAGGGGGGGACCAATTGTTAGAGGGGGGATTAGCACCCCCTGGTTTAACTCGGTTCGAACCGAGACCGGTTCAATCAAGACAGGTTTACGATGGTTTGGATCGAGGATGGATCAGCCCGAAAATATTGGGCCGAGCTCGGAATCTCGCTAAAAGCCCATCTCGGCTACCGATCTAAGCCCGGCACGGGCCCAGTCCGTTACAACAGATAAAGACCGGAATATTTCCTTTTTCGTACCGATCTCGAAAAAGGAAACGTCCCCTTCGATCGAATCTCCGAGATATCAGGAAGATATCCTTATCTCGGAGAGAAAACCGGAAGATTTCCTTCTCCCAATCGAACAAGGAAAAGGAAATCTTCTCCTTTGAAACCGCCTCAAGACATTATAAATAGGAGAGGAGGCTCACTCAGACAATCATCCACAACTTCCACAGAGACGAGAGAGAACACGAGAGAGCTCCTTTACCGATCTCAAGTTCTTTTGTCTTTGCCATCTTACTAAAACTCTGTTGTAACACCGACTCTTGATCAATAAACGAGATTCCGATTAAAGTACTGTTTTACCCCTTTTGTGTGATTTACGGATCAACAAAAAGTCAGTAGAGAAAACAAAGAAGAAGAAATTTTAGTAAAAGAAGGCTATGAACCTGACTGTATACCGCATATAACGACAGGAACTGCTGGTACCCCTACTCGGAGAACTCGTCAATGTTGAGGGGGTCGAAAGGATTTTGGCTGTAGTGGCTGGCAATAAGCGCACTTGCATTACGATCCTAAATAAAAGAAGAGCGAAAAACATCTTGATGGATTTCTCTCACCTCGGAGTCAACATCCTCCGACCTCGAAAATGGATCGTGCTCATGGTCCGGAACCGAGCGACCATTCTCAAAAAAGAATCCTAAATTCTTGGGAGCCACCACTGCCGCTCGATCAGATCAGGGAGGAAAAGGAGTGAGGCTCCCGATTAGGGACTATTTCTATTTCACAGGAATCCGCTTGTGAGGATTCACCCCGAGAACAGGCTGATGTTTCAACACGACGGTGCTTTTGAGAAACGGGGCCGTCCTCAACAACAGACGGCTGACTCAAAAAAGAACGAGCTGAAATCCTCCGCTTTTCAGCCTAGGGATCAGAGAATGTCCGAGGAGTATCACGGACATAAGAAACTTATGAAGTATTCAAAGGAAAGAAAATGAAAAGAAAAGCGACTATAGCACCCCACAAACAAGAAATTGGAGGGAAGATTCAAACCTTCCGAAGAAGCACGAGCAGCCTGGCTTTGCCCATTCTCAATAAAGGACACCAAGACCCCTCCATCAAGATCATTTCAGCTCTTAGGCTTGGAGCATATTTTTTTAGAAGAACTCGAAACTGTTGAGAGTCGAAAGGGCGACAGATCATTACTGGAAAATAAAAAGATCACACAATCAACATCGGAATAAACGGAATCAACGAAGGATCAGTAACGAATTAAAACATGAGTCCCGTTCAACGGAGAAATCGTTGACACGAAAATATAAGTATGCCTCCTACCAGACACCATATTCTTCTGGAAGATCGAAGATGACTTCTCGGTTTTTCGTGAGGCACAAAGGTCAGGGCTCCAGCTGATATGCTCAATTTAATACCCTAAGATACTAAAGCAGTTGTTGTAGTAAGTGTAGGGGTCGAACCACAAAGACTCACAGAGATCACACAATAAATTATGAAGTGTCGAATTACGCTAAGCCAGATAGATGTAATTAAAAACAGTGCAGAAATTAAACGAGATGTAAATCAATTGGGAAATATAGGCTCAGGGTTTTTCTCAGGAAATCAGTGAATGCAGACTAACTAACTAACAGGATTCAGATTTAGCGCAGTTCTTGAACTCAAATCACTAAAATATAGCTAACCAACTCTCGTTGCGAAAACTATCTAAATCTAAATCCTAGGAATTCCAAATCTCTTTGCGAATCCTAAAGTCTAAATCAGCTTTAACAACAGGTTTGATATGTTCACAAATCAATTAAACCAAATCTCTTTGCGAATAATCAATTTGCTCACCTAGGTTCTATCAGGTAATTAATTGCACTCTCGTACCTAATCAATTATCCTAAGATTTATATTCTAGGTAGCTAATCTAGAACAAGCTATGAACACAACCTAAGCGAAGAACTATAATTCAGATGGTGAATCCTAAAAGATATTTAACCTAGCATTCAAAGAAAACCCTTATGAGAAAACCCTAAACCGAAGGTGGATCTACTCAGACATGGAGAATGAAACAATCAACATGTTTGAATAAATCATCAATAGAATAGAAAGAAGGGTTTAGAGATCTGATCTCGGACGAAGGGAAATTCAGACTTGTCTCTCTAAAACCAAAGTAAAATCAAACACAGAAAATAAAAGCATAGCCTAAACAGGTGGCTGAAAACCCTAAATATAGGCTAAAAACACGTTCTGGGCTTTCTGGTAAGTATTAAAGTCTTCTGGGCCAAGTTGCAGGGTCTTTAGGCTTCTAAAAAGTCGTGTTTCCTATTTTCCCGAGCAGTATCGATCGATACTAGGTAGTATCGGTCGATACTCATCCTATGCGTCGACTCCTCTGCTCGACAGACTAGACAGTCTTCACGAAAACTGGCATAACTTTCGATCTCACCGTTGGAATGGCTTCAAACCACTTCCAAATGAAAGCTAATTCATTGATCTATCTTGTGTCCAAATTTGAGCTCAATCCATCGGTGGGAAGGTCTTAAACGAATGCCAAATTTCTGACGTCTCTGCATGACTCTGCATCTCGATAAGCTCCAGAATGCTCCAAACGTACCTAAACCTGTAAAAGACTCTAAAAGACTCCAAAATACTATAAAGACTCTATAAAAAGGACTTATATTATGGCTTAAATAGGGTAAAAACCATGATATATCACCAGCCCGGATGGTGTCCTTCACTGCGTAGCATACGCTAAAGATATATTGCACACATAAAGAAGCGCCGGAGTCATAAGCCACATCGGTGAGACTAAGAATGTGACGAACGAAGCAGGGGTCAGTTGAGAAAAGCAAAGGCCGAATCTTTAGAGATACTGAACCAGGAGCCTTAGAAGAGGAAAGTGTAAGCCACTCTCTCACAGAAGAATGACCCATGTACACAACATAATCCACTCCGAACCCTTTTGGAGTTCTCATCTGATGAAGAGAATGGACAAAGAATCTCGGGCCGCGAGTCGCCGACCAAGAATCAATAATGAAAGATGCCATTGGAAAGAGATCTTGTATGGAGCGTCGGAGAAGATGAATAGTTTAAAAAGAAGGATCAAAGCAGAGAGGGAAAGTGAATCTTCGAGCCAAAATTTTTGCTTAATGGAGGCGCTTGCGGAGTGAAATTATTTTAAAAGGGATTTTTAAGTCCCACATTAAATGAATTGGGGGGGGGGGGGGGGGGGGGTAACTGTGGGGGTGAAAATCTCGGCCCATTAAAATTAGCTCAATAAACCAAAGGTGAAAAGGCCCGACAAACTCAAAAATGCAGACGAGGTGACATGCCGAGCTGAAAGGCCCACCATGGCAACGTTTTCGGTCAAAATGGATTAAATGTATAACCATTAGTCAACCCCAACGAGACCAACGACTCATTCAAACCGGTAAATAAATGCGCATGAACGTAACGGCAGGAGCCTCCGAATTAAAGACAATTCATGGTGAATCAGGTGGAGTAAACAATAACGTTAAGCACGATCTCGGAGTATAAATTAAGGACGAGGGCAAAGAGCAACAAAACTTCTAACTTCTTATTCCCGTAACATAGCTCTACACTTAAACACTTAGCAATTCTCTGTTCTTGTCCTTGTAAATAAGCCACAATTCTTGTTCTTGTCCTTAGCAATTCTATGTAAAATCATTCTTGAGAATCGAAATACTAAATCCAGTTTACTTCGCAGAAACCTGTCCAAATCGTTTCTAGATCATGTTTAGTATTCTCGAGCAACAAACTTTTTATTTATTGATCGATAGTCTTTTGGTTATTTTGTTATTAAAAATAAGTCAAAATTCTTTGTTTATTAATATTTATAAATTTTGACCATTGTAATTCTAGCTACAACATATATAAATTTTGACCATTATAATTCTAGCTATAACATATAAATCATTACTTTGTAAATTCTCAAGTTATTTATTAATCAAAACCGCCAAACCATAATTGTATCAACCCGAATAACAAATGGTTCCACTTTTTATAAATGATTTCACTTTCTACAAATCCAAAATAAATCGAAACCAAAACCCTTTGCAGTATTACAAGCTTGGGAGGCTTCACAATTTTCTTGTAGAAGCTCGTCATTAGTTAGAAACATGATCTTCTGGTCAGATTTTTATAGCAATCCATGCTGGTAAGTAGCTTTAGAGAACCGACAATATAATCCGAATCTGGTTTCTCCTTCCTACAAGACACACACATGATAATACAGAGACATGTTTGTTCATTTGTCCTCACTTCTTGTTCATCCTAGAATCTGATGAGTTATTCCACACAGGTGACAGAGGCTTCCTGCTAATTTCTGGACTTCTGCTAAACTCAAGCCTCTTCTCGATTGGGCTGCTCATCATCTTCGGACTCTTTCTCTTGTTTGACTGTAACATAAAACAATCTCTAAGTTAGATCAAATAGAATACATATAGCTGTTTAAGATAATCCATAGCTGCTTTTCATTTTGTGGCCTTAACCTTTGCAGATACGCTTTTGCGGCTTGACTCTGCAGATCCAAGAGGGCTTAGTTGCCTCATCAACTTACGATTTTCTTTATCCAGCTTCCGGTTTTGCGTGCTCACAAGTTCTACCTGTTTAGAGTTTATGGGGTCAAGTGGAATGTTTTTTTAGATCCTTATTGTAAGACTTACTGAATGTTATGAACAAGAACAAGAGGAGTGTAAGTGTTATGGTTTATTATTACCTCTTGCTCGGCTTTAGTGAGATTCAGGATGATGCATTCCTTTTCTTTCTCAAATTTCTTTGCCCTTGAAACTAAAGAAAGAACCTTTTGCGTTGAAGGCTTTAATTGATCCCACTTGCTCAACAAGGTTTGGCATGAGTGGTCTTGGATGTTTGCCTCTAAGAAGAGACGCCCCACTATAGTTTCATCTTTGCTTATGAGTGATCCCAAAACTGAATCAAGCAAATCTTCTTCTAATGGTGTGCAGTTGTCAACCTTTAGAAGGAAAAAAAAAGAAAAATACAGTCATCTGTAAGCTGATGAAGATCTTTCTAAATGACACAAATTGCTACACATCTTATGAGCAAGTAACATAAAACCCTCAACAAGGATACAGAAAGATAAATCATAGACAATCCAACACCTTACAAGTTCCCTTATCTACTTACAGTTAGGAAAAACAACTAACAATAGTGCACAAGTGACAACCCCATTTGATATCCGAATCAGGTAGACTACGAGCAAACTGATAATTAATCGATAACAAGGCAGAAACTTCATCTGGACTAGCATTAGTGTCTCTTTCAAGTGCATCAATGAGATAATATCTAAAATTTCAGGACTTTCATCGAGGCGACACAAAATGGATGGGCTAATGAATCAATGAGAAGACAATTTAAGAGAAATAGCAATGCCAACTTGATAGAGAAGACAATAGCACTTGAGAAAGCATTTCATCAAGAGCAGCCTAACCAAATAATGGATCCCCAAGTGACAAAATCAAGATTAATTTACTTAACAGCAATGCATTTCTAAAGGGTCTCTTTCAAGTGAATCAATCAGATCATATCTACAATTTCGAAGACTTTCTGCGAATCAACACGAAAATGGATGGACTTATGAACCAATGACAAAAAAAATTTCATACACGCTATGAGAAATCTCAATGCCAACTTAATAGAGAAACCAATTCACCAAGAACAGCCTAACCAAAAGCAAACTAATTTACTTAAAGGGCAATTGAAGAAAATTCTTACTTCTTCAGTCCCGATTTGTCGCAATTCCTGAGACATTCTTCCTAACTCCTCTTCCAATTCAAGAACCCTAGCTTCTGCTTCTCTAGCCCTCTCATCCGATTCATTCCCGAATTCCATCAACGCATCACGATCTTGATGGTAAAGCAAGCACTCTCTTTCCCATTTCTTACACTGGCCCAACAAATTCCCACACTCTGCAGCCAATTTCTGGTTCTCGTCGACGAATTTCTTCAACGCCTGCGCATTCATACTCGCTTCGGACTAAAATTGAGCAAAAACAATATCAGATTTCATAGCCCAGAAAGAAAAAAAGAGAGACTCAGTACGAATTACTAACCCTAACTCGGTCGATTACATCGTCTTTGTCCTTTAATCTGGAAACCAGAGCCAGATACTGATCTCGGAGACGGCGCTGGGATTCTTCAGCCGTGTCGAGCTTTTTCTGGAGAGCTTCCATGGAGATCGGAAGACCTAAGGAGTGATCAATTGTGTCTTTGATGTAGTCGTCGACTTCTTGCGAGAGATTCATTCTCGTTCTCGTTCTCGTTTCTGCTGTTTCGTCAATTCTCTCGCTACGCATCGTCACTCTCAAGAAAAGAATCGGATCAAGATGAATTTTTTTTCTGGATTTGGCAAGAGAGAAAAAGCAAAACGCTGATTTCGCAGACGAGTTCTAGGGTTTCGAGGTTGAAGATGAGGAAGGAGAATAAAAGAAGGGGGAGAATTCGAAATGAATATCAGAGGCTAGCCGTTACAATTTTTTTTTTTTCGTTTGAGAAAAAGTTAATTGCATCGAGACAACATACCGTGGCAAGCTTTTATTGCTCGGACCTTTGACTCCTAATGCATTTCTTTTATTTATTTTTTAATATCTCCTTTATTTATTTATTTATTTTTTTTTTTTTTGTTAACTCAGGGGTAAATCGGAGCCGAAACCCGACTAATTTCCCTAGGAGAGCTGCAGCCCAAAAATAGGCCCTCTCTTCGGATATTCAAATGGGGCCTAAAACATGGACTCATATCCGTATGGGTGTCTAGGAAATGGTGAAAGTGTTCCCAAAAACGCTCGAACCTGACACCTAGACAATTGCATGCCAAGAGACTCCGACCCCTCAAACCTCTGGGCCACCATCGCCCGGACAATATCTCCATTATTGAAAGGATTGTAAATGTAACGAGTACCTTGAAAACTTTTTAATATTTTCTTTTAGAGTAACTTTTTTTTGGGGGACATGTCCAAGTGAAGATTCTCATAGCTATCTTAGGAATAAAATTCAGCTTAATATATAATTACCCCGTTTTCAGCAAAAAAATATATTCTTTTAGTTTCATTAAGATGGAAGTTTAAGGTTTTGCACACATTATAAAAACAAAGTTACAATATCAAATATAACTTCATTAGAATGTTGTAATTTCAAAATAGTTTTAATTTTTCTATGTATTTATTTTAATTAGTATGGGTAAAATAGATAAATTAGCTAAATTTTTATATTGAAAACATAAAACGTATATCTTTGTAAAACAAATAAAAAAAACTCAAAACTTCCATCTTAATGGAACGGAGGGAGTATCATTTACAAATATATTGTTTTTGTTGATGATTTTTTGGGGTCTATATAATAGATAGAAAAAAACATTTTTAAGCTGAGAATTATTATTACTCCTCGCTTAAAAGGAGAGAAACTAATTGAACAATTTTTTCGGTTATTGATATTCCACTAATCATTATCTCTCTCATTCAACTTTCTCCACTCATTTACCACCATTTGCAGCTTTAATATATGAATTTGATCTATCTTGACTGAAACTATTGTCAAAGATATTTAACAACGAAAAAAACTATTGTTAAGTTGTTGGTGATCGGGTGGTTCTCTTCCTGCGGTGAGTGTCGGTCCTGCTGGTTTAGGTCATGGATCGATTCCCCGCGGGAGCGGAATTACCAAGACAAGCACTTGGCCAAGTGGAACATTATAAGTGGCCTGTGTCACTCCCACCCAGGAGATTAGTCTGGCTCTTTGGGCTTGGGATTACTCCCAAAAGCCGAAAGGCATAAAAAAAAAAAAAAAAAACTATCGTCAAAGTTATTTAACAACAAACAAAAAAAAATATTGTGAATATTGTATTTAATTCATCTAAATTAAATAGGGGCATTAATCGTCTAAATTGAACGAATGAATTTTCGGTTTTTTTTGTGTGTGTGTTTTATAGCTTTCAACCATTTTTGACATTTTGGACACCGTGATTTGCATTATGAGGCCGGTTGAAGCTGCATTGATTGAATTTTATTAACTCATTATGGGATTTCAAGATTCCAAATTAAAATGATACTCCAATTAAATATGAACCGGTAGTAAACATGATATCTTTTCCAATTGTTTGGTGCAAAAGATATCGGTAATATATCTCTTGAAGATGTCCAAGTCATTGCCAAGTGTAGAAATTGCAGCAAGAGATATATTAGAACACCTTAATTGTTTCTTCTTCACTAAAGCACCTTTGGCATATATAGTCAATGGATATATTGTTGTTTCTTCGGATCTATTAGTAGTTTCCAAATCTCCATCTTTAGTGATGCAAAACTTTGGCAAAACTATTAGTATCTTTCTAAATCTCCATCTTTAGTGATGCAAAACTTCGGCAAATAAAATCATATATTAACGACAGTAAAAACAAAATGTGTAAATGTATCTTATTATATAAAGCTGGATCCCTCGTCGTGAGCTTGACACGTAGGATAATTATCAATCATGAGATCGTGATATTTGTCACGGTTAATTTAGATTTTGACATGTGTTAATTTAATTAAAAAAATAAAAAATGAATTAAAGTAAATATTAAAAAGGTGAAACTTAAAAAAGGCAATATTACAAAAAGAGAAAACAAGAATAAAAGTAAAGAAAACTTATTTTAAAAAAAAGAAAAAAACAAGAATAACTAAGGAAAACTTATAATAAAGGAAAATGACAAAAGAAAACTTAAAAGGTTATAATCTACAACCACAACCAAAATTAAAAAAAGGAAAATTATAAATATACTCAAAACTTAAAAGGAAAATTATTAATATACGACCAAACTTAAAAGTTTATAATCTTTTCCATTATGACAAAATAAAACTTAACAAATGAAAATTATTAATATCTATATATATAAAAGAGAATGATTCAAAGTTAGTAACTTACAAGATCGCGACACGTGTCGAGTTAATCGATTAGATTTTGACACGTGTCGAGTTAATATAAAAGTTGATTTAAGATTAAGGAAATTTAACTTAAAATTAAATGGTATAGTTTAATTTAAAAAAAAAAAGGAGAAAAAGAGACTTAATTCTAAAAGTAAAGTTAGCAAAAAAAAAAAAATAGAACATAGACTTAATCCTAAATGTAAAGTTAGCAAAAAAAAGGGAAAATAAAAATTGATTTTAGATGGGGAAAAAATCTGGAATATGCTCGACGAGAAGCTATTGAATGGATGAATTCTGAAGATTATATAAATCTCAACAGATGCGGAACCAATACAGTCCCTGGCAACATTGCTCACACAAATCAAGGTTGGAAACCCCCACAGGAAGATTGGTTAAAATGCAACTACGATGGTTCCTATTATGATCCTACCATTCCCGGAAAAGCAGGATGGATTATACGAGATACAAAGAGCTACTATCTCGGATCAGGACAAGCTCGTGGCCGTATTGTTCATAATGCACTTGAAGGAGAGTTACAAGCATTGCTTATGGCTATGCAACATTGCTGGAGTAAAGGTTATCGCAAAATTGAATTTGAAGGAGACAATAAAACCGTGATAGCATTATTGAATGGTTCAAAACAGATCTTTGGACTATATAACTGGATCCGGGAGATACGACAATGGCAACAACGTTTTGAAGACACAAGATTCAAATGGACTAACCGAAATTGCAACAAACCGGCGGATATTTTAGTGAAGCAAAATATTCCTTTAAATCAAGATTTTCATTATCATAATTTTATTCCTCGTGTAATTCTTACTGATTTTCATAATGACTATGTATCCTTTATCAATTAATAAATATTTAGATGTTAAAAAAAATTGATTTTAGATTAAAAAAATTGATCTATAAGAAATTTATCTTAAAATTAAAAGCTAGAGTTTAATTTAAGAAAAAGGGCAAAAAAAGACTTAATCCTTAAAGTACAGTTAGCAAAAAAAAACAAATATATATATATATCTTTAGAAAAAAGGCAGTATCCTAAAAGTAAAGTTAGCCCAAAAAAGAAAGGAAAAGAAAAAAAATAAAACATATACTTAATCTTAAATGTAAAGTTAGTAGAAAAAAGAAAAAGAAAAATTGCTTTTAGATTAAGGAAATTTATCTATAAAAACTAATTTTTTTAAAAATGAGATAAACATTTTTCTATTTTGATTAAGGAAATTAAAAAAGGGAATACAATTATATAAGGAAAAAAAATTATAATTCCTTACCTCTATATAACCAATTTGATAGTTTCTCAATTTTATAACCCAACAAATATTGAGAAGAGAGATACAGAAACCAAACGCAAAAAAAATTACTAAGAGGTAATTTTTTGTGTAATTTTACAAGCCTCTATATGCGTGTACGTTAATAGCAACGCACGAATCCATATTATGTTGTACACCATATCTAGGAAAATATCTTAGAGGTGATGTATAATATTAGTTTTTGTTTTTGTTTTTTAGGTTACTGTACTAGAAAAATATGTTGTACGTTATAGTTTCTTAATCTTTTGTAATCTATATCTTAACATACCTATATATAGAGGTGGTGTATAAAACAAAAATAATTCAGGTACATTATTGGTGTATATACAAAAAAGAATTATGTTGTACGTTAATGCAAATTTTTTATTTTTTTTAATGCTGAAATTCTAAATAGACTATTTAACATTAGATAGCTTAAACATGAAGCGCTTTTATCGTCGTACCGTAGTTCGTGTAATCAGAAGTGGAAAACAAGAAATTTGAAAAAAACAATGAGCTCATTGGAATGAATTCACTCTTACTTGATGAGAATGTCAGTATATTTGTAATTTTTTTAACAAATATATTATCCTAATTTTATAAACTTATTATCTAAGTTTAATCTAAATTATTTTTGAATATAGGAAAATACTATTATAATTCAATATAATTAACTCTTTTTTGTTTGTCGGCATCTTCTGGAACTAAATTCTATATGAATCGTGATTTTGATTATGTTATTGCGTTTCGAGAAATGTATTTTCTTAGCTTTTATTGGTTTCAAATTTACTAATTCGCTAAAGAAAATTAAAATCGATTAATAAAAAAACTTAAAAATTATGAAAAGTCAAAGTTGAAAATTTAATTTTAAAATATATATTTACTAAAAAAATAAAATTAATAAGTTAAAAATTAAATTTATCTTAAAAAGTAAAATTAATATATATAAAAAAACATTCCTTAGTTTTTCCATTTAGATTAAGGAAATTAATTTTAAAAAGAAAATAATTATAATTTCTCACTTTTATATAGACCACAATTTGGTAATGTGTCAATTACACACCAAAAAAATTAAAAGTTCAATAATCTTATCCAAAGCTATTTACTGCATCTCTTCAACAAATTTTTCTTTCAATGTATATATTTATTACATCGTAAACTTTGTTGCTAAATTTATGTAATATATATTTTCATGGGTGATCTAATTTTGATTTCCATTTTTTCGTCTTTAATTTTTTAACGGGTTATAAAATATTAAATTATAAACCCGCATATATGCGGGTACTTATCTAGTCTTATTATATAAAGCTGAATGTTTCAAAGTTAGTAACTCATATGATAGCGAAACGTGTTAAGTTAACTGTTCAAATTTTAACATGTGTTTAATAAATTTCTAATTATATTATGATATATGTTTAATAAATTTCCAATTATATTTTAACACATAATATTACCAATGTAAGTAAAATTTATAATCGATTCCTAATCTTTAAAGATAAAAGGAAAAGAAAAATAGTATTTATGTTTAGATTAAAGAAATTAAACAAAAATCTTAAATAAAACCCAAAGTTTTTTTAAAAAGGAAAACCTATATTAGAGATTAGAATAAGAAAATTAAACTATACATAACAATCCTAATAAGAAAAGGAATAAAGGGCAAAATATTTTTTAAAAGGAAAAACCATATTTCAGTTTAGAATAAAGAAATCTTATTATAGAAAACTTAATGTTTCATTTTTAAGTTTGACATAACGATAGATTGGCATCCTAAAAATGAAAGTAAACAAAGAAAAATTAAACCAATAAATATCGTAAAAGGTAAAGTTAAAAAAAAAGGATAAAAGCTAAAGTTAAAAAAAGAGATAAATTTTTTCTATTTGATTAAGGAAAATAAAAAAAAGAATACAATCATATAAGAAAAAAGAATTCTAATTTTTTAATTTCTCACCTCTATATAACCAATCTGATAGTTTATCAATTTTACAACAAAAACATCGTTATATACACCCGTTACACATAAGCTACACCCGAGGTAATCTTCTGTGTAATCAAAATTATGATGTATGTTATGAAATATCTTCGTTATATACACCCGCTTCGCATATCTTCGCTATCTACACCCGAAATTATGTTGTACGTTATCTAAAATAAAAGCTAAATTATGATGTACGTTATCAAAATTATGTTAGAGGAAATTATGCTTCGTTATGTTAGGAAATTATGTTTAGTTATGTACATAAGCAAGACTAATAGAAATCAAATAGATTAGTACGTATTAATCGCTTGATAATTAAAAATCAAAGTTAAAAAAAAATTAAAAATCGATTAATAAAAAAAAATTAAAAATTCTGAAAAGTCAAAGTTAAAAATTTAATCTTAAAAGATAAAGTTATTAAAAAAATTTAAAAGTTAAAAATTAAATTTATCCTAAAAGGAAAAATTAATATAAAAAAGAAAAAGCATTCCTTAGTTTTTCATTTTTAAATTAAGGAAATTAATCATAAAAGAAAAATAATTATGTCAATTATACACCAAAAAATTTGGTATTGTGTCAATTACACACCAAAAAATTAAAAGTCCAAGAATCGTATCCAAAACTATTTATTACATCTCTTCACCAAAATTTTGTTTCAAGGTCTATATTTATTTCATCGTAAACTTTGTTTCTAAATTTATGTATTATATATTTTCACTGGTGATCTAATTTTGATTTCTATTTTTTTGTCTTTAATTTTTTTTTTAACGGGTTATCAAATATTAAATTACAAACCCGCATATATGCGGATACTTATTTAGTTAAACATATAAGAATTTCTATTTCATTGTTATTACGTGAAATACTAGAAACAGAATATGTAATTAATATATTTAAATATTTGTTGATTACTTGATTTTGAAAAGCTAGATTAGCCTGAGAAAAGGAGATTGTGTCAATTGGTTAATCAAAATTTTGTTACCATCGTTTTTATTGTTGTAAACTTTTCATTATTATATCATATAATTATTTGTGTAATGATTTGCTGATGTATCGGCTCTTCGGCGAGTTTCGGCTACGAAAAGATTTTGTTGCCCTTGGTGAATCATTCGCAAAGCTATGTGTCAATTTATCATTTGTACTGTTCTGCTGACGTGTCTAATTCACTTAAAATGAACCGGTGTCAAATCGATCGTATCATTTGGTTTGAATCTCGATCCGATTTTTGGTCACATAATCCCGGTTTAATACTCCATTCCGTCGCAGAGTTTACAAAAAACCGACGTTTAAATTTGTAGGAACCGACATTTATTAAAACCGATATCGAATCCCGGTTTTTTCTTGGGCCGTAACCCACACGTTATAGTCATAGTTCTTCTGAGAAGGGAAACCTTTCATGGTCTTCTATAACTCAGATTTTACCTGATGTGCTGTATAATATTGAAATCGGTGATATTATCGTTTTCAGGAAGTCTCAATCTCTTTACGGATCGTTGGTATAATCAGATTAATACATATAAAATATTATTTTTAGTATGAGTATTTGTGTATGTCCTTGAAATCGAAAATATTGTTGTTTTATTGAAGTCAAAGATATTGGAATTTTCATGATAAAACTATGTTTTACAATCAGATGAATATATATAAAATTGTTATAAAAATCAAAAACCAGAAGCACACATTGTTTTACTCTGTGGAGCCCACGTCACTATGCTGCATCGTAATTATAAAATTTCTCTATATATACGAACGCATTTGTAAAAACATAACTTCACAACTTCAATAAAATCAAAATCTCTTTCTCTCGCTTCTTTATATTATCAGTATCCCGATCTTCTACCGGGTATAATATTTTTGTCTTTATTAATATTTATCTTTATGATAAATTATATTTATTTTTATAACACGTTATCAGCACGATCACTCTGCGTTATCACTAAATATTTATTTATAATATATACCCTACTACAGCGGGCGGTATGTCGCCTCTATAATAATTTATTATTTTGTAGTGATTGTTTAATGCACCACTATTTATCAAATATTATAGAGAGCGGTTTGTCACCTTGTTATTATTTTTATATCATGGTTGTTAAATGCACCATTATTATTTACTGTTAATATTATAGTGGACGTCTCAGACGCCACAATTATTATTATTAATATTATAGTGGACGTCTCAGACGCCACAAAATTTATTTACTGTTTAAATGTGGATGATTCTGTCACCACAATATTGTCGTTAATTATATGTTTATTATGGTTATTATATAAGGAGGTTCGGCCGCCTGTATATAAACCTTGTATATGAAATTTGATAAATTTAGCTGATTGATTATTTAAATTTTCAGATTGATTTTCTTTAATTCCAACGGTCACAAATTTTTTTTTTCAAACGGCTATGAACATTATTTTCAATCTATAAATATACTTATCTTTCACACATTTTTATTCACTCAAACATTTCATCTCCTCTCAAAGAATTTTTCTTAGATTTATTTTGTAAGAAAAATGTTTCAAAAAATAATTAGCTTGTTATTACTTTTAAGTTCAATTGTAATTTTTGCTTCTATTTATGGTCTTTTCGTTGGAGTAGTTACTCCTGAAGAGTTTACTCCAACCGTTATGCTAGTTTTATATGCATTATTTTTTCTTGTAATTGTTTTAATTATTCATGTAAACGATTTCTAATAAAATTACTAATAATATTTTTATGATTTTATTTTTAGAAATCAAAAAATGGCAAGCGTTGAAAATCTTAAGATCCCAGCTCTCAAAATTACTGGAGCAAACTACATAGCATGGACCACCGATGTGGAACTCCATCTAGAGTCGAAAAAATTATCCGACACAATAAAAGAAGAAAATAACTCTCCTGCCGAAGATAAGGCAAAGTCGATAATTTTCTTAAGAAAACATCTAGATGAGAATGTGACGCATGATTATGCGGGCATAAAAGATCCAGCAGAGCTGTGGCAAGCTCTAAAGGAAAGGTTTGACAACCAGAGGGAAATAACTCTCCCTCATGCCTTAGAGGAGTGGAAAAACCTGAGATTTCAGGATTTTGAGAAAGTGGATGAATATAATTCCGCTATTTTGAGAATAGTTTCACAATTGAAATTTTGTGGTAAGCCTGTCTCCGAAGCAGAGATGCTCGAGAAGACTTACCTCACTTTTCATAAAGAACACCGTATCCTGCAAGAACTTTATAGAAGTCGCGGATACAAAAGGTTCTCTGAGCTAATTGTGACTCTCATATTAGCAGAAAAGAATTGTGAACTTCTCATAAAAAACCACAACTCTCGACCTACGGGAACTAGAGCACTCCCTGAAGTGAATGCCACAAATGTGAAGAATCCCGAGAGAAAAAGTCAAACCTATCGGGGTCGTGGTCGTCGATTTAATCGCGGATGTGGAAGAAGTTACAACCCAAAAGGGAGGGGATCGTACAAATGGGTTCGACCTGAATATACTCATAAAGGGAAAGAAACCCAAGAGAACTCCACCAATAAACGTGAGAATAACTGTTACAGATGTGGGTCAAAAGGGCATTGGGCCCATGTATGTCGAACCCCTCCACATCTTTGTAAGTTATACCAAGAGTCCACTAAAGGAAAAAGGAAGGAAGTGAACCTCATGGAACACTTTGAGGGTACATCGTACCTCGACTCCCCCGACTTTGCGAATGATTTCGACGAGACCGCTCTTGCGGATAACTGAAATGCTTGTAGTGAGACTACTGAATAGTCTCGAGTAATGCCATGTATAATTATTACATTTCAGTTTTAAAATAAATAAATGTTTTCTTTAAAACAATCTAATGAATAATTATTGTGTGTTTCTCTATGAATGCTTTTTCTCGTTTTCTTTACTGATGTTTATGTTGATTACAGAAATGGATCACAATACGAATGGAACAATATCCAAGGAAAATATTCGAGAAATTTGTATACCAGATAGTGGAACAACGCACACTATTCTGACACACAAGAGATTTTTCTCTGTGTTAAAAGCAACAAAAATGATTGTTGACACAATATCGGGTCCTACAGACTTGATTGAGGGAACAGGCAAAGCCAACTTTATGTTGCCTAATGGAACAAAATTTTCCATAAAAAACGCCTTGTATTCTCTAAATTCCAAAAGGAATTTGTTGAGTTTCAAAGACATATACCTTCAAGGATATGAAACTCAGTCTGCAACTGAGGATGGAAAGAAGTATATGTACATAACTTCTGATAAATTGGGAAAAAGGGTTATATTGGAAAAGTTCTCAGAACTCCCTTCTGGTTTGCATCATACTTATATAGATGCAATAGAATCACATCTTGTGATCAAAAGAAATCCAGATGATTTAATCTTATGGCATGATCGCTTCGGTCATCCAGGCACATCGATAATGCGAAAGATCGTAGAGAGCTCACATGGTCATTCGATGAAAATCCTGGAGAGTTATCATAGAAGTAAAATGACATGTGATGCATGTTCTCTAGGAAAATTGATCATAAGGCCATCGCCAACCAAAATCAATAATGAATCACCAAAATTCCTTGAACGAATTCAAGGGAATATTTGTGGACCAATACATCCACCATGTGGACCATTCCACTATTTTATGGTGTTAATTGACGCATCCAGCAGATGGTCACATGTTTGTCTATTATCATCTCGAAATATTGCATTTGCGAGATTTCTAACTCAGATAATCAAACTGCGAGCACAATTTTCTGATTATCCCATTAAAAGAGTTAGACTAGACAACGCTGGTGAATTCACATCCCAAGCATTCAATGATTATTGTATGGTAACGGGGATTGAAGTTGAACATTCTGTAGCACATGTTCACACACAAAATGGTTTGGCTGAATCATTAATTAAACGTCTGCAACTCATTGCAAGACCATTGATCATGAGATCAAAACTTCCAACCTCTGTATGGGGACATGCCATTTTGCATGCAGAAGCACTCATTCGGATAAGACCAAGTGCGTACCATAAGTATTCCCCACTACAGTGTGCATTTGGTCGAGAACCAAATATTTCTCATCTAAGAATTTTTGGTTGTGCGGTTTACGTGCCTATAGCACCACCACAACGTACAAAGATGGGACCACAAAGAAGGTTGGGAATATATGTTGGTTATGATTCTCCTTCAATTATACGATACCTAGAACCACAGACTGGTGACGTCTTTACGGCGCGTTTTGCCGATTGTCATTTTGATGTGAAAGTATTCCCGGTTCTAGGGGAGAAAATAAACAAGTAGAGAAAGTTATCAAATGGAGTGTACCAACCTTGTTGCACCTTGATCCTCCTACTAAACAGTCAGAACTAGAAGTTCGACGAATCATGCATTTACAGAGTATATCAAATCAGCTACCTGATGCATTTGCAGATACTAAAACGGTAACTAAATCACATATACCAGCTGCAAATGCCCCTGCTCGTATTGAAATACCACGAGAAAGTGAAAGAGAAGATGATACACATGAGTCAAGAACACGCTTAAAGCGTGGTAGACCTGTTGGTTCTAAGGATAAAAATCCTAGAAAACGAAAGGAAGCTGAAAAGCATGATATTCCCAAAATAGCAGAAAGCATTTTGGTAGAAGCAAATCATGAGACTAATGATAATATAGAGCATCATGAATCTGAAGGAAATCATGAAATTTCCATCAACTACATCCATAATGGAAAGATATGGAATCGAAATGAAATGGATGATGTTGATGACGTTTTCTCATACTTAGCATCTAAAGAAATAGACGATGAAAACGAAGATCCAGAACCAAGGTCTGTATATGAATGCCAAAAGAGGCAAGACTAGTTGAAATGGAAAGATGCTATAAAAGTCAAATTTGATTCACTTAATAAACGAGATGTATTCGGGCCCATTGTGCTCACACCTAAAGATGTGAAGCCGGTTGGATACAAATGGGTTTTCGTTCGAAAACGAAATGAGAAAAATGAAATTATGAGATACAAAGCTCGCCTCGTGGCTCAAGATTTTTCTCAAAGGCCCGAGATTGATTATGAAGAAACATATTCTCCCGTTATGGATGCAATCACGTTTAGATTCTTAATGAGTCTAGCAGCTGACGAGAATCTAGAGATGCGTCTCATGGATGTCGTTACAACATATCTATATGGATCATTAGATACTGATATCTATATGAGAATTCCGGATGGGTTTAAAATGCCAGAAGCATTGAAATCTAAACCCAAAGAAGTATGTGCAATAAAGTTGCAGAGATCATTATATGGGCTAAAGCAATCTGGACGTATGTGGTACAATCGTCTCAGTGAGCATTTAACAAAAGAAGGATATGTGAATAATCCTATATGCCCATGTGTTTTCATCAAGAAAACAACATCCGGATTTGTAATTATCGCGGTATATGTTGATGATCTAAATATTATCGGAACTCAAGGGGAAATACAGAAAGCAACTGATTATTTAAAAGGAGAATTTGAGATGAAAGATCTCGGACAGACAAAGTACTGTCTTGGCCTACAAATTGAGCATTCTCAAAAGGGTATATTTGTGCATCAATCCACATATACCAAAAGAGTGTTAAAACGCTTTAACATGGATAAGGCAACTCCTCTAAGCAATCCTATGGTCGTTAGAACACTTAAGGTTGATAATGATCCATTCCGACCGCATGAGGAAAATGAAGAGATACTTGGTCCTGAAGTACCATATCTAAGTGCAATTGGAGCCCTTATGTACCTTGCCAATTGTACACGACCTGACATATCATTTGCTGTTAATCTTTTGGCAAGATTCAGTTCGTCCCCTATACGAAGACATTGGAATGGGATTAAACATATTTTTCGTTATCTTCAAGGGACTATTGATTTAGGTTTACTCTATCCTAAAATTTTTAAAAGTCAAATGGTTGGTTTTGCAGATGCAGGATATTTTTCGGATCCACATAAAGCCCGATCACAAATAGGGTATGTGTTCACGATCGGAGGCACCGCTATATCTTGGCGTTCTCAAAAGCAGACGCTTGTGGCCACTTCTTCAAATCATGCTGAAATCATCGCACTCCATGAAGCAAGTAGAAAATGTGTGTGGCTGAGATCAATAAGTCACCACATCCAATCAAGCAGTGGAATTCGCGTAAATACGAAACCAACTATCTTATATGAAGACAACGCTGCATGTATTGCCCAAACGAAGGAAGGATATATCAAGAGTGATAGAACCAAACATATCCCTCCGAAGTTCTTCTCATACACTCAAGAGCTCGAGAAGAATAAAGAAATCGAAGTGAGATATGTCCAATCATGTGAAAATGCAGCGGATCTCTTCACGAAATCATTACCCACCACTATATTCAGGAAACATGTCCATAACATTGGAATGCGTCATCAAAGAGATTTATAAGATGACATACAGGTCGTTCGAGGGGGAGCTTGCGTGGTTGTACTCTTTTTACCTTCTTATGGTTTTTCCCACTGGGTTTTCCTAGAAAGATTTTTAACGAGGCAACAAAGACATAACGCAAGAGACAATAGTGACACTGGTCTCCAAGTTGGAGTGTTATAAAAGTCAAAAACCAGAAGCACACATTGTTTTACTCTGTGGAGCCCACGTCACTATGCTGCATAGTAATTACAAATTTTCTCTATATATACGAACGCACTCGTTCGTTGTAAAAACATAACTTCACAACTTCAATAAAATCAAAATCTCTTTCTCTCGCTTCTTTATATTATCAGTATCCCGATCTTCTACCGGGTATAATATTTTTGTCTTTATTAATATTTATCTTTATGATAAATTATATTTATTTTTATAACAAAATAGTATTTTTTGGTATATGAGTATTTGTGTATATCCTTGCAAAGAGTTGGGTTGTTTGTGGTTTTTTTCATGGCTTCCGATTTGTTTTTGCTTTCAATGTGTTTATTATTTTGTGAGTTTTGTTTGTGTATAGACGAAGTAGCATAAATATTTTCGGATTTGATTAAAAGGATTACATCTTTGTGCAAGCGGTTCGATTGTTAAATTGTTTTTTTTGTTTAATTTGTGATTTGGTAAAACATATGGAACATGTTGTTTTATTATCTAAAAACCTAAAATCAATTTTGTATTCGTGGTTTTCTTGACTTATTAGCTTATTATTGGACTCGACATGAGGAGTTGAGTCATTTATCTCTCAGAATCCGAGAGTGATCATAGCTTGTGTTATAAAATTTAGTTGTCTTGGTGCAGAATAACACTTTAAGTTATATCGTTTTTGAGTCTTTAAGGCTTCGAATGGAGAAAGCAGATCAGACAGTGCAGATAAAGTGGTTCAAGCGGATCATGTAGATCAAGTGCAGATCAAGCGGATCTGGCGGAACAAGTGCGGATCAAACGGTCCAAAATATATGGTTGAATGGAAAAAGCTATACATAACATATATTTGAATTAAATATAAATATAGTAAATATAGTTGATAACACCGGTTTTTGACCATTTTTATGGATCACTTTAATATCCTATGCATGTGTTTTAACTCCGTTTTCAATGGTTTTCAAATGATTTTCATGTTTTAGTATTTTGAAAGACACTTCAGGTAACTGGGGATAAAGAAGTGCATTCCGGAACAAAATTATGTTTTTGGATAAACTCGGACCATCAGAAGTCTTGCAATCAAAGAAGACCTTCTCACCGTCTGATCATCACTAAATTTGGACACAGCTAAGTAGATACAACAAACTTTCAAATGCAGTTGGAATGGAGACGATCCAATGGTTGGATCCCTAAATATACCTGAAACATGGTATGCTTGTTTTTTGGGTTTCTAACGCACATTTAATATTTCTTTCAAACGTTTTATCGAGTCAAAATTTATTTTTAGAGTCTTTTAGTCCTTTATTTAGTTATCTCAGGTAAAAAGGTGTCTAACGAACAAATTGGAGTTACGTGGACAAAAATGCACGGAACCGTGAAGAGAAGGCCATAATCGGTCGATGCAGCACCACCCGAGGAAGCATAATCGACCGATGCAAATGGCTGTCACACCGACTCAGACCAGTCCTTTCCGACCATGGCAACCACGAGCGAACCTTCCTATTGGGTCTCCCTATGAGATAAGTCAGTGGTGCTACACACCACATGACTTCAGATTTACAGAATCTGTCTCTCCATCAGCCATACACCGGTGGTGACGACGTCCTTGTTGCTGATGGGTCTAGCCTTGCCATTACTCACACGGGTTCAAAGATTCTTCCCTCTCAATCTCGTTATCTTCAATTGAATAAAATCTTATGTGTTCCTGACATACACAAAAATCTCATCTATGTATATCGTATGTGTAATACTAATCACGTTTCGGTTGAATTCTTTTCCGCTTCCTTTCAGGTGAAAGATCTCAGCACGAGGGTCCCATTACTCCAAGGCAACACTAGAAATGAACTCTATGAATGGCCATTTTCATATTCACAGGCTATTGCACTATCTACTTTAACTAGTCTGAAAGCTTCTCTTACCGTGTGGCACTCTCGGCTAGGGCATCCGTCTTCTTCCGTTTTACACACAGTTGTTTCTGCTTTTACTCTTCCAGTCTCTTCTTCCTCTACAAAACCTTTGTCTTGCTCCAACTGTCCCATTAATAAAAGGCACAAACTCCATTTTCTCAAAATTCTATTGTCTCAAATCGTCCTCTTGAATACCTTTACTCGGATGTGTGGACGTCTCCTATTCTCTCCATTGAGAATTACAAATAATATCTTGTTCTTGTCGATCATTATTCTTGCTACACTTGGATCTATCCTCTGAAACGCAAATATGATGTCAAAACTACTTTTGTTGCATTCAAAGCCTTGGTGGAAAACAAGTTTCAACAGAAAATTGGAACGCTATTTTCTGACAATGGTGGAGAGTTCGTGGTACTTCGTGATTTCTTAGTACCACAATGTATCACTCATTTGAGTTTGCCACCACATACACCGGAGCATAATGGAATCTCTGAGTGCAAGCACAAACATGTTGTAGAGACATGACTCACTCTCCTCTCAACGTCGATCCCAACAGAGTATTGGCCGTATGCTTTCGCTACTGCGGTTTATCTAATTAATCGCCTCCCAACTCATGTTCCCTCACAGCAATCACCGTACTTCAAGCTTTTCCAGACAAAACCCAACTATGAGAAGTTGAAGATTTTTGGTTGTCTCTGCTTCCCGTGGTTGAAGCCGTATACTCATCACAAACTGGAAAGTCGTTCACAACCGTGCATCTTCCTTGGGTAGTCCTTGACGAGTAGTGCTTACTACTACTTACATATGCCCAGAAAACGGATCTACACCTCGAGAATAGTTCAATTTGAGAAAAATCGGTTAGGTTTCTCGAGATTGTGAAATCGCAAACACTGGTGGCTCAGAAAACAACATCCTTGTCTTCGCCGGTGGTCACTCCTGTCCGAATTCTACTATCGACCGTGCTCCCTAGTAATGGACCCCTGGGGTCAGACCTTCACTAGCATCATCCACCTCCGCCAGCTCCGTCATCACCGAGGCAGAGTACAGATCGGTTGCGAACACTGCGTCTGAGGTACGATGGCTCTGCTCGTTACTCACATAATTTGGTTTCTCTCTTTCTTCCGCTCCAGTGATATACTGTGATAACATCAGAGCTACGTATTTGTGTGCTAATGATGTAGCTGCAAGTGCACAACAATCACAATAAGTATAGTACGGGATCGAATCCACATGGACTTGTAAACTACACGACGAAAACGTTAGAAGAATAATCAAGCTAAAACAAAATAAAAGAGAATGTGTCGATGGTGATTAGCAAATAAAGTAATTAATCAAATAAAATCAGAGATTAAACAATAAAGAAAAGGTTAGGTTTAGAGAAATCTCATGGAAAACATGCAACGATAAGATAGATGATTCGATAGGGATTTAAGTAAAAACCGTCTTGAACACAAAACACGAATTTATAGTCTTTCCACTGTCGTGGCTCCGACCACTATGTTTTACAAACCAATAGACTCAGATTTTGGAAGGTTATTGCAGAATGAAAACATGCATTAAATCGAGCAAGTAATGATAAAGTTCATTAGACTCCTTAACTCAACTTTTGGAAGGTTAGGACGCCTAGCTCATCAAATATTATTTTCGACAATATAACAAGCTTTTGGAGAGTATATTAACCTAAGATCAAATTACTAAATGCGCGGTAAAGTAATCATGAAGAACCATATGAAAATCTGTTTTACACAATCAACATATCAATATCGAATTATGCACTCATTGATCCCCTTCAATCTAACAAACAAACACTACAAGAAAACAAGCGTATTTTCGACGGCGTTTCCGACGGAATACCGATGGATTTCCGAGGTTATTTCGACGGACTAAAAATGATCGGAAATCCGTCGGAAATTTCTGACGGATTTTCGAGGGAAGGCCGACGAATCTATATTCCTTCAGAAACCGGTCGGAATATTCCGAACGATTAAAGACCGTCGGAAATCGGTCGGAAATTACCCACCGATTTCCGACGGATATATTACTTGCTTTGTAAATACTTATTCTCTTGCATATATGTTTGCTTTGTTTGTAAACATATATATATACCTTTCATGGCTATGGTATTTTGAAAATTCGATATATATATATATGTGTATATATAGTTGAAGAGAACATGCAAAATTCACATGTCTCTATAAATACTTTTCCCCTCATTCACAACAAATACGTCCGTCTTTTGTCACATTATATTTGCGAAATTATTTTCTTACATTTTTCAAAACGATGCCTTTTACGCGGGAAACTGCTCATAAGAGAGTCATTTGTCTATCTACGGTCAAGATTAAGTCCACACTACAAGAAAACTGCCTTTTTACAACAAACAGAATCGTCGTAAATCGGTCGTAAACCTTGATTTACGACGGATTAGCGACGATTAACAATTCGTCGTAAGTTGATCGTCGTTAATCACAAATCGTCGTAAATTCGTCGTAATATTAAGGAGGACAAAAAATCGTCGTAAAATCGATGTAATATATTCGTCGTAAAATCGTTGTATGTTTACATCGAATGTACGACGAATATTTTACATCGATTTTACATCGATATCACGATAAAAGTTTACATCGATTTTACATCGAATTATACAATTTTTTTTCCGACAAATCGTCGTAAATGCGTCGTAATATGATTAAACATTACATCGAATTTACAACGAATTATAAAATTTATGTTTTGAAGAATTCGTCGTAAATTCGTCGTAATAGGTAGATGTAAATACGCTGGTAAATCGATGTAAAATATTCGATGTAAATTCGTCGTAACTACTGAACGATGTTAAATCGATGTAAAACTATTGATGTAAAATCGATGTAAATTATGATGTAAATTCGTCGTAATTTAAAATATTTTATATAAATTAAATAAAATAAAAAAAAAAATTAAAAAAATATATTTTAAAAAATATATTTAAAAATTAAATTTTATAAATATATTCAAAATATAAAATAAAATTTAAAATACAAAATAAATTTTTTATTACAAACTAATTCCTATGAGGAAAACGTAAATTATTAAAAAGTTCGTCGTCTGATCCATTCTGCTCCATATTCGCTCGTTCTTGCGCGAGCGGATTAGTTGGCAGGCCCGATGTCGATTCTCCCTGCTGCCTTAGTGCAGCCGCCAAATCCGGGTTACTCAGGGCAATAATATCGAAGAGAGTGTTGTATCCTTGGATTGTTTTATCGTATCCTTGGATCTTCTCATCGTATACCACCTGCTTCTCCCGCAAATTGTTGATCTCGGAGTTGGCGTTGTTTAACTCCGTCCGCAAAATAACCGGATCGTCGAAAAGCTGACGACGGGACGACGCGGCGGCACTATCTGCGATCGATCCCATCCCTAAAACTCTGCCCTTTTTCTTCGGGGCAACCTTTTAAAAAAGAAACGAAAAATTTAATAAATTGTATAAAAAACAATAACATTTGTAAAAAAAAAAAAAGATTTAAATTACCTCTGCGTATATGTCGTCCATCTGGGCAACCGTCAAAGTCGCAGTGGATTGGACCGAACTACCGCCAGGTGATAGCTGCTGAGAAAGCTGAGTTTGACGCTCGCCGATCCTCGCATGCGCGTCATTGTAGATTGCCTCAGCTCGAGGATCTACAAAAGATCCGTCTTTCCTCTTGTGAGTTTCCGCAAAAACTCGGGTCATCGGAGGAAGTTCGCCTCCATTTGCCTAACAAAAAAGACATTAAAAAAGAAATCAAACCGTTGATGGATAATATAAATTAATAACAAAATAAAATTACATAAATAAAATTATAAGGGAAAAAATTATTACCATTTGAAGGCGTTTTCCCGCAAAAGATGTTTGACCCGACGTATGAGGCATAAGCGCTGGAAGACCATCTGGACCCATAGTGTTTCGAGAAGCCGAACACTTAGCGGCCACTTGCTGCGCATGTGGATCTCTCCAGTATGCCGTCAAGCCGTTCCAAACATCGGAAGACATGTATGGCGGCTTTCCCTGATCGCCTTTAACCTCCCACTTCCTCTTCCAATCGGAAATGGTATTGTTGAGCCGGAATTTTCCCTTCTTTTTGAATTCCGCCTTCACCGTCTCGTTGATCGTAACGTCCCAATGCCATTTTTGCTATAAAAAAAAAATATCATTAGAAACGATATATTAAAGATAAAGAATTCTCCAAAATAATATTGAATTTAAAAAAAAAAAATTTACCGCGAAACATTTAAACCATGTCTCGACAACGTCTTCCGGAACCGAAGACCAATTGCGGTGAGGCTCCATGAAATAGGCTTTAATGGTGTCAGCCACACTCCGTCCAACTTTGTTATCTTCCTTAAACCTGAGAAATAAAACAAAAATTATTAGTAAAAAAACGAAATACATAATGTAATTAAAAAAAAAAAAATTTACGTACGTACCAAAAAGTATTCGGGATCCGTCGCGGATCTAACCGGTCTAAAGAATCATGCCCCGGCGACTGCAAAATATCTTCGACCGTCAATCCTGCATACAACAGGGGCGGTCGAGCAACTGCATCTGGAGGCGGCGGCGCTGGTCCGGAAAAAGAATCCGGAACAGCGGACTGTGTCGCAGAAGATGACGGGAGTTGCTGATTCTCACTATGTCCCGTCTCCATAAACTGTCGATAGTGTGACTTACGTGGCGCCATATCTAAAAAATATTTAAAAATAACTCAATTTTAGTATCATATAATTCCATTCCTAACTAATAATTCCAATCCTAACTAATAAATATTACATTCCTAACTAACAATTCAAAATTCTTAAAACGATAATATAATTTATAAAAAAAAAAATGTTACCTTTTGTTTTAGAGAGAGGGCAGAGATTTTAGAGAGAGAGAGAGTTTCTAGAGAGAGAGATTTGAGAGTTGTGAGGGAGGGAAGAAAAAATCGTCCGCGTATATATAGATTTTAATGTCGTCGTAAAATCGTTGGTACATTACGACGAGTTTACGACGAATTCGTCGTAAAATCGTCGTAAAACTGTAACCAAATATTCAACCTATCGGAAATTTCCCTCGACGCGGTAAATTAAATGTTGAGGTTTTACAACGATTTTACGACGGATTCGTCGTAAAATCGTTGTAATTGTACAACGATTTTACGACGAATCCGTCGTAAAATCGTTGTAATAGATTAAATCTATACCCTAAACCCTAAATAACAATACACATATACAGGACGTAAGAACGAAGTATATTTGTGCATCTAATACTTCTAATATTTAACATTAGATTCAGTAACGACGATTGAATCTAAATAGTCGTCGATTTCCTTATTTTACATAATAATTAATGTATAACATTCGTTCTTATAAGTGACGATCTTTACGGTCGTTTATTTCATCATCTGAAACCCCTTCAATGCATTCTCGTACCTGAGTATCAAATAAGCTACAAAATACATATATAGACATAAAAATTAACACATTTAATTATAATTATATTAATTATTAATTATTAATGACTGATTAATTAAATATTTTGGTTATTATACCTTTCGAAAGGACTCACTTCATCACAGTTTAGGAGGATGTACGTATGTGCGCTGTGCCTGTCATGCTCGTTATCCCACCAAACTTCCTTCAATTTTCCACTAAGACGACCAATTGGTGAGAATATATCTGGGACACCCTCTACCGCATAAATTCGTCCCACACCGCCATCATCGTATCGTCGGGGAGCCCGTTTGCGTGTACGGACTTTTGGAGCGAAATAATATGAAGTGAAGTGTGAAGTTTCTTCTGTCAAACTTCCCGCAACAATTGATCCTTCAACCCTTGCTAGATTTTTTGCCTTTCCCTTTAAATGTTTCATGAAGCGCTCGAATGGGTACATCCACCTAAACTGAACAGGGCCTCCTAGTTCTGCTTCGTGGGGGAGATGAATGGGAAGATGTTCCATAACATCAAAAAACGCAGGGGGGAATATCTTCTCCAAATTGCACAACAAGATTGGAATATTAGCAGCCAGTTGTGCAATTACATCTTCTGACAACGTCCGTGTACTAAGATCCCGGAAAAAACGCTCCGATGCCTGCAAAGACAAAATTATATACATTGTAACATATATATATATATAATTAATCTCAATAATTTTATATGTGATGAAGTATCTTACCTCCAATTGCTTCATGAACATTTTCTGGAAGGAGTTCGGCAAATGCGAAAGGAAGTAAACGTTGCATAAACACGTGGCAGTCATGACTCTTCATCCCTGAAAACTTTTCTCCTTTCTCAACAGATTTAGCAAGATTGGATACATACCCATCAGGAAACTTCACGTCAGATGAAACCCAATTAAACAACGATGCCTTTTGTTCTGCACCCAACCGAAATATAGGAACTGGTGATTTTCCATTGCTCATTATATGCAACTCATTTCTGTTGCAAATATCTGGCAAGTCCAACCTTGACTTTCCGCTGTCTTTGGTTCTTCCTTTCACGTTTAACATTGTATGCATGATGTTATCAAAAAAGTTTTTCTCAATGTGCATGACATCAAGATTGTGTCTCAGTATATGATTTTTCCAGTACGGAAGATCCCAAAAAATGCTTTTCTTGTGCCAATTGTGATTAACCCCGTATCCATCAGGCATATTAGCTGGAGTGTGCCAATTTCCCCCACGATTCACAGTTTCTAGTCCCCCAAAATGATCTATTTGCGCTTCTAGATCTTCCCCAGATAGATACACTGGTGGGGGGACACGCACAATTTTGTTCTTCCTAAACAACCGCCTGTTTCTCCTATATGGATGATTGATTGGTAAAAACCGGCGGTGACAATCAAACCAGCATGTTTTTCGACCATGTTTCAGTTGAAACGCATCTGTCCGATCGAGGCAATAAGGACAAGATAACCTCCCATGCGTCGTCCAACCAGATAGCATTCCGTATGCAGGGAAGTCGCTTATTGTCCACATAAGCACCGCACGCATCGTAAAATTTTTTTTCCTCGAACAATCATATGTCCGCACTCCTGTATACCACAACTGTTTCAACTCATGAATGAGAGGCTGCAAAAATACATCAAGGGACCGCTTCGGATGATTGGGACCAGGGACTAAAATATTCAGGAAAAGAAATTCCCTTTCCATGCACATATCTGGGGGAAGGTTATAAGGAGTTACGATAACTGGCCACAAAGAATATTGCCTACCAGACATACCGAATGGACTAAATCCATCAGTGCAAAGACCAAGATACACATTTCGCTTAGAGTTAGCAAAATCAGGGTGTACCGTGTTAAAGTGTTTCCAAGATTTTGCATCTGACAGGTGAGTCACTTCTCCTTCTCTCTGTGAATGTTCTGCATGCCACCTCATCGATGCAGCTGTCCTTTCAGATTGATACAATCGTTTCAACCTATCAGTTATAGGAAGATACCACATCCGTTGGTATGGTATCTTTTTACGCCCAGTTGTTTGGGGCCTAAATCTCGGTTTTTGGCAAAATCGACATTCCTGCAGCTTATCATCATCTTTCCAAAAAAGCATACAATTGTCAACACATACATCTATCATCTCAGAAGGCAACCCAAGACTAAACACCAACTTCTGTATCTCATAGTATGTTTCGGCAGCCAAATTATCCTCTGGCAAATACTCTTTAATAAGATCAGCCCAATCATCCATGCAAACCTCAGCTAAGTTATGATCAGTTTTAATTGTCATCATCCTAGCAGCTAACGACAATTTAGACAGACCTTCTCTACATCCATCGTAGAGTGGCTGGTTTGCAGCGTCTAGCATATCATAAAATCGCTTCGCATCTACGTTGGGTTCCTCAACAGTACTATTATCAGCATTTGTTTCATGAAATGCATCATTAACCATGGCATGCATCCTATCATGATCTGCACCCTGATCAAATTGATGTTGACCATGATCATAACTACCTTGATAATTTGATTCTACTTGACCTTGATAATTACTACTACTATCCGTTGCTTGAGTTCTTTCAAAACCCTCTCCATGTTGATACCAAACATAATATTGCGGCATAAACCCTCTATTTAGTAAATGCTTCCACACCGTCTCAATAAACATATATCTCGTATTCTTGCATTTACGACAAGGACAGAACATCTTACCACTTTCCAGGGTTGTTTGCATATTCCCGGCCTGATACATGAATATTTCAAGCCCTTCTTTGAATTCTTCCGTCAAATCTCCCTCTGAATCCTTTTGCGTATACATCCATTTTCGTAGTTCGTATATAGACATTTATATATATATATATATTTTTCCTGTTTGTTTTTTTTTTTTCTGTTTGTTTTTTTTTTTTTTGATTCTTTAGTTTGAAGGTACGCTGTATTTATAGAATTTTTTTCATAATTACCAACGATTTTCCAACGGATTTACGACGAATCGTACGATGTAAATTCGATGTAAATTTAGTAGGTGGACCTTTTAAAAACGTGGTCTACCTAACCGGGAACAGCGACGTTAAATCGTCGTAATATCAACGTAATATACAGAAGAAATATTCGTCGTAATTTCGTCGTAAAATTACATCGATATTACGACGATTTATGTTCTCGTCGTAATGTCGTCGTAAACTAGTCGTAAATTTACATCGAAATTACGACGACACATATTTACGACGATTTTACATCGAACACATAATTAGTCGTAAATTCGTCGTAAAGTCGACGTAAAGTTACATCGATTTAAAACGGTCGTAAATTTTCGTTGGAAATGGACAGTTTTCTTGTAGTGCCAACCCTTGGATTTGTGACGAGGTTGAAGAGGGAAGGGCCCGCAAGTGTCAGCGAAGTTCCTCTGGCCCCAAAAAGCCAGACGTGGCTTCAACCAACAGTGGTAGCTTGGGGCTAGGCTTGGCAAGGCAAGGGAACCAGACTCTGCAAGAATACCATGAGGAGTTCGTGCGGACTATGGGACTCTTTGGGCTTCACCGATCCGCAGAAGAATTGGCGATGATCTTTTTCCAAGGACTCCGACCTGACCTTCGACTGCAGCTTACCGAGATGGGACTACATGACCGTGGAGAGCGCATCAACATTGTCCTATGGAAGCTCGCCTCGCGGAGACCGAGCTCAGCCGGGTGGTTATAGATGACTCGTCCGATAGTGAAATGGAAGCCGATCCATCCTTTTAGCCTATTTTTCAAATAAATGTTCAACTCCGATCTTCCTTTTACATTAATAAAGAGCTTAATTTAAGTTGGGTTTTTAACTTGAGCTTAATTTTGGCAAATCCCGGCAATTGGTATTCTAATAAACTTTTTTCGGCTGAATTCTAAAATCCCAGAAATCCCTTGGAAATTTCGGAGGGATTTCCGACGGCGGTGTAGGACCGAGGAAAACTGAATCCTCGGCTAAAACTCACACCGAGCAAGTTGATTTCGGACGGTTTATGATTTTAGCCGAGAAAAACTGAATCCCTCGACTAAAACTGATCTGAACATCTTTAACTCAGTTTTAGCCGAGGTGCCTGAAAAAGTCCCGGCTAAAACAGAAAATCCTCAAATCCATCGGAAATCCCTTGGAAATTTCGGAGGGATTTCCGACGGATTTAAGGATTTTTAGTTTTAGCCGGGACATTTTCAGGCACCTCGGCTAAAATTGATCTGAACATAGCTAAATCAGTTTTAGCCGAGGAGCCTGAAAAAGTCCCGACTAAAACTGAAAATCGACAGTTTTCCTTGGCTAAAACCAAAGACCGACAGATTTAAGGATTTTTAGTTTTAGCCGGGACATTTTCAGGCTCCTCGGCTAAAACTGATCTGGACATCCTTAAATCAGTTTTAGACGAGGTGCCTGAAAAAGTCACGACTAAAACTAAAAATCCTTTGATTCGTCGGAAATACTTAAATCAGTTTTAGCCGTAAATCCCCCCGGCTAAAACCGTTACTCCCCTTGGCTAAAACCGTAATCCCCCCGGCTAAAACCGTTAATCCCCTCGGTTAAAACCGTTAATCCCCCCGGCTAAAACCGTTACCCCCCCCCCCCCCCCCCCGGCTAAAACCGTTATTATCCCAGCTAAAACCGTTATTCTCCCGGCTAAAACCGTTACTCCCCCCGGCTAAAACTTGTCCGGTATCAGTTTTAGCCGGTGGAATGAGTTTTCCTCGGCTAAAACCATAATCCGTCGGAAATTCCTCGGAAATTTCCGACGGATTTCCGACGGTCTTTGGTTTTAGCCGAGGAAAACTGATTCCCCCGGCTAAAACTTGCCCCATATCAGTTTTAGCCGGGGGAATCAGCTTTCGTCGGCTAAAACCATAATCCGTCGGAAATCCCTCGGAAATTTCCGACGGATTTCCGACGGTCTTTGGTTTTAGCCGAGAAAAACTGATTCCCCGGGCTAAAACTTGCCCCGTATCAATTTTAGCCGGGGGAATCAGTTTTCCTCGGCTAAAACCATAATCCGTCGGAAATCCCTCGGAAAGTTCCGACGGATTAGGGTTTAAAACCTCAAATTTGCCAGATTTTGAAGTTGTTAGGTCTTCGTAGATGTAGAACTAACAAATATATACTTGTTTATGTGAAATGTTTTTAAAAATCATACGGTTTAAACTATTTAGTTAAAACCCAGAGCAAAAACGTAAATGTCCTTAGATGTTCTATATGTGTTTATGAATGCTTGAACTCGTTCATCGATCGATTTTTACAAACTCCAAAAAACTTGTTTTTTTGTTTTTTAAAATGTTTTTCTTATTAGTATATAAAACTAATGATTATTAAACACTAAAATTAATGAAATCTTCATAATATAAACCCTAAACCCTAATCCGTCGGAAATCCCTCGGAAATTTCCGATGGATCCTGAAATTTTCCCCTTTTTCTTCTAATTTTTTTTGTTGTTGTTGTTAGATTAGGTTGAAATTTTGTGGAATTTATGGGGTTTTGTTTTGTGGATTATGTTGAATATGTGTTAATATTTTAGATTAGTGTATGTTGAAATTTTTAGAATTATTAGATTTAATTAAATAACGTTTATATAAAATATATTTATAAAACACGGTTTTTGTAAATATATTTTTTATTTTGTGAAAAACGTTTTTAATACATATAATTTATAAAATACGTTTTTTTAAATATATTTTTTATAAAAGATTTTATAAATTATATTTTTTTAAAAAGTTTTTTATAAATATATTTTTTTAAACTATTTTATAAATTATATATATATAAAATGTTTTTTAAATATATTTTTTTTAAACGATTTTTTAAATATATTTTTTAAAAATGAATTTATAAATTATATTTTTAGAAAAGTTTTTATAAATATATATTTTTTTAAAGTTTTTTATATATTTATTTATTAAAATAGTTTTGAGAAATTTTTTAATAATAAACGATTTTTATTTAAGTATATTTTGAAACAAAATTTTGGTTTTTTAGAAAAATATTTATGATTAGTTAAATGTATTTAAATTCATCGCGTTTTTTTTTTGTAGGTCTTACGGTGGATTCGATCAAGACCGTCAGATGGGTACTGACGCAGGTCCTAGCCAGAGTCCTGTTCCGGATACAGAGAGTGTAGCTCAACCGAGGATCATGATCATCGAGGAGCTCGTTCAACAGCCGGGACGAGAACTACTCAAAGTTCTCGATCCGAAACTCCGGATTCCGAGATATTTTTTAGATTTGATAACCGTTATTTAATTTGTTTTTTCATAGGTTTGTAATCTCCGGGAATGGCATCAACAAGTAGGTTCTCAAGATGTTGCACATCATCCTCGACAAACCATACCCGAAATTTTCGGAGGTTCCGTCAGACGAACAAAACATGTGGTTTCGTACGTTTGCGGTAAGTACGTAATTCTTGATTTATTGTTTGTAATATATTTTGAGATTTTGTTAACGGATATATTTCTATTTCTTTTTTGTAGCAAGAGTTTAATTGGCACCATACGATCACAAAGACGGTGGAGACGGAATTTTATAACGAGGCTAGGACGCAATTCTCGCGCCACATGAACGAGTGGAAGAAAGCTTGGAAAAAGGGGAACGATAAACCAAAAGGCTTGAACAAGGATGTGTATACGGAATATGATATGATCATGGACGTAACGGCTTCGACGGAGGTGCAAGAATACGCGATGATCATTCCCGAGGGACCAATCACACGGTCAAAGGCACGGCAACTAGCAGGAGCGGTTCAGTACTTACTCACGGATGCAAGGAACGAAGAGGATCAACGTACACAACCCGTCCTCACCTCATTGTCTTCGAACTCTCTATGAGGTTAGGCCGTTTGTGTAAGACGTTTGTACTCTTTTTCCTGTATACGGTTTTGTCCCAAATGGGTTTTCCGTATAGAGGTTTTAACGAGGCAAACGGATTATACCGCTAAACGGTCCGACTTCTTGAGAGTTCCGCGGGGGAATTTTCCGGTGGAAATTTTTGAGGGATTTATTCCCGAGGGACTTTTCCGGCGTAAATTTCCGGCGTAATTTCTCCGCGGGAATTTCTGGCGGAATTCCAACAGTTGGTCAACTATCTTTTAAATTCAAAAACTTGTATTTATTTTCTTTGTAATTTTCGTTGGGTCTTCTCCTTGTTTCGAGAATGACCTTTGCCTTTCCCTTTGAATTTTCTCTTTATCTTCTTCTCTCCCTCATTTGCGAAAAACATACTCCATTTTTAATCAAGTTATTTTCAGAGCTCATGCTCTTTCTCTCTAATTCTTTGAAGGTTATTCATAGAATTATTTTCTGGTTTATCGAGATTACTTCCGCATACTCTCGACGCAACTTTCGATCCGTCGTTCGTGTGAATCCTTCTCGGTATCAAGGGCACAAGGATTTTCGGGATTTCATCTCCCATGCCTTGTCATCTTCTTCCCCGGATTCTCCCAACAACGCAGCCACCCCCTCGTTTCAAGTGTTCATAGTCGGATTTGAGCCTAAGGATTTTCGGGAATTCTCCCACGCCTTAGCATCTCTTCCCGTGGATTCTTTGGAGTCGTGGATCTATCCCTCTCACCTGTACTAGAGCAAGCCGGTCCTTAGTCGAATCGTGTCAAGTGGTATCAGAGCCACTTGATCCAAAATCGGTGAGATTTATCCAATTCGAACTGTTCATCTTCTTGCAATTTTCTGGGTTTAAAATTTTTCGTTTTTCTGTCTGTTTCGATTTTTATAAATTCAAAAACGTTTCAAAAAAATCAAAATTTTTTTTATCTAAGTAGATCTGTCTCTTAAATTAATTGTCATATTTTTTAAAATTCAACAAAAAAATAAAAAGAATTTCGTTTTGAGTTTTTCGGAAAACACCTGTTTTTGTGGTTACTTGAGAAAATTCTGAATTATTGCATACACTCACGTGTTGTTGTTTAATTCTGTGCGAGGTACAATATGTCGGACGAAAGCGAGTCTGCTTCATCACGTTCTAGGAGAGAACGAGAGGCTGTGATGAATCAAAAAGTTGATGGCGTTAATCAAAAGGTCGATGATATGGCACAAGTTCTCCGCGAAATGAGAGATCAAATGGCGACTTTGGCGGTTCGTACGCCAAGACGTGGTGAAAGAAATCAAGGCGCTGAACCAGGGAACAATAGAGCCAATGATGTTAGATCCGAACAGAGTGTTGGACATGGAAGTTGTCACGCACCGGCGAGACCGAGGAGAAATCGGCCGCGACAATACGAATCGGAGGACAACCCGTTTTATGACCGAGGAGATTCATCCGAGGGAAACCACAACCGGCAGCAACGACCTCAAAGGCGTAACAGCGATGATCTTGGAGGAATGAAGCTTCGCATTCCACCATTCTACGGCAAAAACGATCCGGATGCCTTCCTCGAATGGGAGAAGAAAATCGAACTAGTTTTCGATTGCCAAAATTTTTCCCCTTATAAAAAAGTCAGGTTAGCTGCTACTGAGTTTCATGAATATGCTATCGACTGGTGGGATCAAATTGTGACAAACAGGAGACGCAACGGTGAGAATCCCGTGGAGACTTGGACGGAAATGATCGCGCTTATGCGAAGACTGTTCGTACCGCTACACTACCATCGGGAACTTCACCAACGGTTAAGGCGTTTAGGTCAAGGAAGTAAAGGCGTGGAAGACTATTTCCAGGAGATGGAAAAGCTTATGCTAAAGGCTGATGTGGATGAGCCGAGTGATGCCACGATGGCACGGTTCTTAGCCGGCATGAACCGCGAATTACAAGACCGAATGGAAATGCAAACGTATGCGACTTTGGAGGAAATGTTGCATAAGGCTGTCCTAGTGGAACAGCAACTTAAAAGAAAAGGCGCGTCACGGCAACCTTACGCTTCAAGCTCAAAGCCGAGCTTCACCAAAGGAGACAAACCGAATTACCCTCCACGGACCGATTTTAAGCCAAATGCGGATTTCAAACCGCAAACTTCCAGTCATGATTACAAGGGTAAGGGTGATTCAAATCCAATGCGTAACCGTGATATTGAGTGTTTTAAATGCAGGGGCAAAGGACACTATGCGAACAAGTGCCCAAACGCACGCGCGATGATGTTGCTAGAAAACGGTGAAATCGTGACCGACGATGAAGAAGAGACGGAAACCGCTCCAATCTTTGACGATTATGAAGAGCATGCGGTTGACGGGGAACTCTTAGTGGCGAGACGTGTTCTTCTTGCCCAGGAACCGGTCATTGAAAACGAACAACGGGAAAACCTCTTCCATACCCGTTGCATGGTCAAAAGCAAGGTATGTAGTCTAATTATAGACGGTGGAAGTTGTACTAACGTTGCTAGCACTACATTGGTGGATAAGCTAGGTATGGAGACCAGGAAGCATCCACGACCTTACAACCTTCGATGGTTGAATAATCAAAGACAGCTCAAAGTTACCCGACAAGTTTCGGTACCTTTGACAATCGGCCGCTACGAGGACGAAATAGTGTGCGATGTTCTACCTATGGAAGCTGGTCACATCCTACTTGGAAGACCATGGCAATATGACCGTAGAGCCGTTCACGACGGGTTTACGAACAAGCATTCCTTTGAACATCACGGCCGAAAAATCACTATTGCTCCGTTATCACCGCACGAGGTATATCTCGATCAACTTAAACTCGATAAGAGTCACGGCAAAAGCAAGGTAAGTGATCCCTCGTCTTCTCCTTCTGATAAAACCGAGAGTATAGGTACTAAGTCATGTGAGAGAACACTCGTGAATGAATCGTTATTTATCAAACCGAGTGAATTAAAACATGCTCTCGTTTCTCGGCAATCTTGTGTGTTATTAGTTTTTAGGGATGCTCTTTCGAGTATGACTAATCCCGAGCCGGATATTCCGAGCAGCGTTTCATCTCTTTTGCAGGGGTATGCTGATGTGTTCCCGGATGATGGACCAAGTGGTTTGCCACCACTCCGCGGAATCGAGCATCAAATCGACTTTGTCCCCGACGCTACTCTTCCGAACCGGCCGGCGTATCGAACAAATCCCATGGAAACGAAGGAACTACAATGCCAAGTAGATGAGCTGATGTCTAAAGGACATATACGGGAAAGTATGAGCCCATGTGCTGTACCCGTACTACTTGTGCCGAAGAAAGACGGTACTTGGCGAATGTGTGTCGATTGCCGCGCGATAAACAACATAACGGTAAAGTATCGTCATCCGATCCCGAGGTTAGACGATATGTTATATGAGCTTTATGGATCTAGTGTGTTCACTAAGATTGATCTTAAGAGTGGTTATCACCAAATCCGGATGAAGGAAGGTGATGAGTGGAAAACCGCTTTTAAAACCAAACACGGTCTATATGAGTGGTTAGTAATGCCGTTTGGTTTAACGAATGCTCCTAGCACATTTATGCGTTTGATGAACCATGTTCTTAGGTCGTATATAGGCGTCTTTGTAGTTGTCTACTTTGACGATATTCTGATTTATAGTAAGAACCTAGACGAACATGTGGAACACTTGCGATTGGTGTTAGATGTGCTTAGGAAGGAACGGTTGTTTGGCAATTTAAAGAAGTGTTCTTTTTGTTAAGATAACGTTGTCTTTTTAGGTTTTGTGGTTAGTTCTCAGGGCATACAGGTTGACGAGAACAAGATAAAGGCGATCCGCGATTGGCCGAGCCCAAAGACCGTTAGCGAGGTCCGGAGTTTTCACGGTTTGGCGGGATTTTATCGACGATTCGTTCGTGATTTCAGTACGATTGCCGCACCACTTACCGAGGTTATCAAGAAGGACGTGGGATTTCGATGGGAACAAGCTCAAGAGGATGCGTTCCAATTGCTGAAAAATAAACTCACTCACGCTCCTTTACTCGTTTTACCGGATTTTATGAAAGCTTTCGAGATTGAATGTGACGCTTCTGGTATTGGTATAGGTGCTGTACTTATGCAAGAGAAGAAACCGGTGGCTTTCTTCAGCGAGAAACTTGGAGGAGCAACGCTCAATTATCCAACTTACGACAAGGAACTTTATGCGTTGGTTCGAGCTCTCCAAACGTGGCAGCATTACCTATGGCCGAAGGAGTTCATCATTCACACCGATCATCAATCTCTCAAGCACTTAAAGAGCCAGCAAAAGTTGAATAAGAGGCATGCACGTTGGGTCGAATTCATCGAGACGTTTCCATACGTAATTCAGTACAAGCAAGGTAAGGAAAACGTTGTTGCCGATGCGTTGTCTCGGAGGTATAACTCTTATCTCGACATTGGACGCTAAAATACTTGGATTCGAGATGATCAAGGATTCATATGCAACTGATTCTGACTTCCAGGAAGTTTTCTCATCTTGTTCTAAATTTGCTTTCGGAAAATATTATCAAAGTGATGGTTTCTTGTTTTACGAGAACCGTCTTTGTATACCTAACTCTTCTTTGCGAGATTTGCTTATTAGGGAGGCTCATGGCGGTGGACTTATGGGACATTTTGGCGTTGCCAAAACACTTCATATCGTGCAAGATCATTTCTTTTGGCCGCATATGAAACGCGATGTGGAACGTATTTGCAACCGGTGCACGACTTGTAAGTATGCAAAATCTAAACGTCAAAACCAAGGTTTGTATACTCCTCTACCTATTCCGAGTGCTCCTTGGACCGATATCTCCATGGATTTTGTGTTAGGATTGCCTAAGTCTAGGAAAGGTAATGATTCGATTTTTGTGGTAGTCGATAGGTTCTCTAAGATGGCGCATTTTATTCCTTGCCATAAAACTGATGATGCATCGAACATAGCAGATTTATTCTTTAGGGAAGTTATTCGCATGCATGGGATGCCTAGGACTATAGTGTCAGATCGGGATACAAAGTTTCTTAGCTATTTTTGGAAAACTCTTTGGGCTAAGTTAGGAACGAAACTTTGTTTCTCTACTACGTGTCATCCGCAAACAGACGGTCAAACCGAGGTGGTTAATAGGACCTTAGGAGTTCTCTTGCGGACTGTTATTAAAAAGAACCTTAGAGCGTGGGAAGATTGTTTGCCTCATGTAGAATTCGCTTATAATCATGCACAATATTCTACGACTTTGTTTTCTCCTTTTGAACTCGTCTATGGCTTTAATCCTCTTACTCCTCTCGATTTAACCCCTTTACCTTTGAGTGAACATGTGAATATGGATGGTAAGAAAAGGGCCGAGATGGTCAAACAGATGCACGAGAAGGCGAAAGCAAATATCGAACGTAAGACGGAACAATACCGCAAACATGCAAACAAGGGGCGAAACAAGAAAGTCTTTGAACCCGGCGATTTGGTTTGGATTTATCTAAGGAAAGAACGGTTCCCGGAGGAAAGAAAGTCGAAACTCTTGCCGAGAGTCGATGGACCGTTCACGGTGGTGTAAAGAATCAACGACAATTCCTACAAACTCGATCTCCAAGGTAAGTATTCGATAAGTTCAAGTTTTAATGTTGCTGATATTATTCCTTATGTTGCAGATGAAATCGATTTGAGGGCAAATCCTTTTCAAGAGGAGGGGGATGATATGATCATGGACGTGACGGCTTCGACGGAGGTGAAAGAAGACGCGATAATCATTCCCGAGGGACCAATCACACGGTCTAAGGCACGGCAACTAGCAGGAGCGGTTCAGTACTTACTCACGGATGCAAGGAACGAAGAGGATCAACGTACACAACCCGTCCTCACCTCATTGTCTTCGAACTCTCTATGAGGTTAGGCCGTTTGTGTAAGATGTTTGTACTCTTTTTCCTGTATACGGTTTTGTCCCAAATGGGTTTTCCGTATAGAGGTTTTAATGAGGCAAACGGATTATACCGCTAAACTGTCCGACTTCTTGAGAGTTCCGCGGGGGAATTTTCCGGTGGAAATTTTTGAGGGATTTATTCCCGAGGGACTTTTCCGGCGTAAATTTCCGGCGTAATTTCTCCGCGGGAATTTCTGGCGGAATTCCAACAGTTGGTCAACTATCTTTTAAATTCAAAAACTTGTATTTATTTTCTTTGTAATTTTCGTTGGGTCTTCTCCTTGTTTCGAGAATGACCTTTGCCTTTCCCTTTGAATTTTCTCTTTATCTTCTTCTCTCCCTCATTTGCGAAAAACATACTCCATTTTTAATCAAGTTATTTTCAGAGCTCATGCTCTTTCTCTCTAATTCTTTGAAGGTTATTCATAGAATTATTTTCTGGTTTATCGAGATTACTTCCGCATACTCTCGACGCAACCTTCGATCCGTCGTTCGTGTGAATCCTTCTCGGTATCAAGGTCACAAGGATTTTCGGGATTTCATCTCCCACGCCTTGTCATCTTCTTCCCCGGATTCTCCCAACAACGCAGCCACCCCCTCGTTTCAAGTGTTCATAGTCGGATTTGGGCCTAAGGATTTTCGGGAATTCTCCCACGCCTTAGCATCTCTTCCCGTGGATTCCTTGGAGTCGTGGATCTATCCCTCTCACCTGTACTAGAGCAAGCCGGTCCTTAGTCGAATCGTGTCAGAATACATCCCGTATTGGCAAAAGGAGAAGACCATAGCTCTATCTCAGACTAACTCCCAGAACCGGAAGAGTCGCCGAGGCGGGAAAGGAGAATCTATCCACAACAACGGGGCAAAGAGCTTCTTGACAACCGAAATCGAAATTGTTAGTATTTTTGCGGTTTTTAATTCTTTTTTTTTAATAAGAAAACGATTGTCTTTAATGGTTTTATTTATTTTGTAGACGGAGGAATACGGCGAAGCTCCCGATCTTCTGCAAGTGATGGTGAGGACGTACGCACACCAACAAGAAGACGGGCCGAATTGACGATGGAGCCGTCAGGGAGATGGTCGAAAAGATGATGAAGGTGCAAGAAGAGATTCTCACCCAGAGATCGCAGGATGGCTACACCGGATCCAACGAAATCTCTCGGGCCGAGATGAACAACCTAGTCCTCGAGGTAAGTAAAAAATATAGATTATTATTTCAATTTAGATAATTATTTGTTAATAAAAAATTCTAATGTTTTTTTATTGTTTTCGTAGGAGGTACCCGTTAAAAAAGGTCGTCGACTGGGGTTGGGTAAGCTTGCGACCCAATGTGCATCTTCTTCGGCCGGTTTCTCGATGGATCCAGAACTTATCCGTCAAAACGAAGAGCTCAAGCAGAAGGTCACGGTTTTGGAGGACGAGCTCTCGACTCAGAAAACGAAGAGCGATAAGATGGACGCGTGGTTCACATCGAAGTTCGATGATTACCCGTCGTTTTGATTTCCAGTTTTTTTTTTGTAATTTTCCAACTTTCAAAAACTTTTAAAAATTATGTTTTTTGTAATTTTAATTATATAATTAATTTTCTATTTCCGTTTAAAATTATTTAATTTAATAAATAAATTATTCAATATTTTATTTAAAAAAATTATTACAAATTAAATAAATTAATTTTATATTTTCGTTTAAATTTTTTAATCCGTCGTAAATCCCTCGGAAAATTCCGAGGGATTTCCGACGGATTTCCGACGGATTTGTCCTCGGAAATCCGTCGGAATTATCCCTGATGGATTATCCCTCGGAAAAACCGTCGGTAAATTTTTTTCCGACGAAAAAGAACTGATGGCCAAAATCCGTCAAAAATCTCTCGGAAATAGCTATTTCCGACGGGATTCCGACAGATTTGGCCGTCGGTTCTAGCCTGTTTTCTTGTAGTGGAACTACTCACTCATGATGCACAAAACACAGTAAGTATGAATTGAAATCATGATGAGAATACTTGTATTAAAAGAGTAAGGTTGAGAAAACTTCTCTATATCGAAGTACAAAGTCGAGATCTTCTCCTTGAAGCTCCTAAAATCCAAAATCAATGAAGAACTTGTAAAAACAATGAAAGGGGATGAAGAAAACGTGGATGTGTTTATTCGAGGGTGGCTCTATGCTTTGTGAGGCTAAAAACAAATATGTATAGCCCTAAAGTCGACCTAAGGTTTCATTAAACCGAAAAATGAAGTTTTTGGGTCGCAGGGGTCGCAGGATCGGCCAAGCTTCTGGGCCGAGCTCCTGAGCCGAGCTCAGGCCCAATTTAGACGCGTCTTCAGTAAAATTGGTGTATCTTCCTGACCACTGCTCCAAATGACTTCAACTCAATTGCATATAAAATATGACTCAAAATTCTATCTTTTCACAAAATTTCATCTCAATCCATCAACAGTAAGGCATCCAATGAAGGTGAAATCTCTGATGCATATGTGATGTCCAATTGGAGAAATCCGCCTTTCTTGAGCTTTAGGTGATTGGCTGATCTTTTGGACGTGTAAACATGTCTTGGACGTGGTAAACTCTTTTTTGGCTCCATTTTTCATCTTTTTGATTATTTGACCTATATAGACTTTAAAACTACAAATACGAGAAAACTACCTCAAAAAGCACAAACACTACAAGAAATGAGCTAATTCGCAATGCAAAGTTCCCTTGCAAATACATTATAATATGTAGCAAAGAAGTCTTTGCAACGAACTTGTAACACACAAAAACCCGTTGCGAATTCATTGTTGTTAAAATAATCCGTAATACTAAAATCCGTAATAAAAATGTTTAGATAAAATACTAAAATCCGTAATAAAAACAGTAAAATATAAAGTATATCAACTCCCCTAGACTTAGTTTTTTGCTTGTCCTCAAGCACACAAAAAAACTAAGAATAGAAAAGAGGTTTGAAAATGTGGAAATTCACAAATTCTTTAGAACGTCATACTAACCTTCAATGTCGTAAACCAATTGGAACATATTTGACGTTAGATAGAAACCACCATGTACTTCGCCGTTTGCTTCTCAACTTCACAAGTCCGACCCACATTCTCATAAGGTTAGCATAATTCTCCATTGCTAACTTCTTTAAAGTTAAAGGTGTGTGGTCTCATCGAGGGAGTATCGATCAAAGAACATGTAGACTTTCCCCAATCAAGTTTCCTGCTTACCTTGACAGTTTTAATTCCGGTTTCTTTCCTATCCCTTTTTCTCTCTTCCTTAGATCGATTTGTTCCTTTTTTTTCTTTTTCTTTTTTTTTGTTTCACGAGATTAAGGAATACGAGACGCGAGTATTGATGGTAATTGCCACCGAATCCCTGGTTCTGCTCCTTGGATAAGTGATTTATGTGTTTTACCACGTAGTCAATTAACTAAAGTGTACACTACTGCAATCATAACAATATGTCAATGTAGTACTTTAGGATCGAATCCATAGAGACCAAGGTTACACTACGATTCTCACAAGATGAAATTAAGCTAAGATGATAATAAGGTTTGATTTGCAAAGTAATGAAAATAACTAAAAACGGTATGAATTCAATAAAAGAAAGACGTTAGGTCGAGGGTTTCTTCGCGGGAATTCAGAGATCATAACTCAGACAACTATTTAGGAAACGATTAAACGCAAGTTTCAAACTCAAATATAAATATCTAACCAATCCACTTCGTGGCATTGATTACTAAATCTAGCAACCTAGAATCCTAACTTCTGTTGAACCTAGAGTTTTAGACCATCATTAATGAATAGGTTCAATATGTTCACGAACCGCCTTAACATTCCGTTGGCTATGGACAATTCGCTCGCTTATGTCCTTTCTAGCAACCTAACACATTCAGTGGTATATATTAAATCCTAGTTCAGAGACAAAGCGGTCAACTTGGCCTAAGCAATAAATAAGCACAACAATAAGCGAAAACCACAAAAGATAAATCCCTATCTATGTCTAATTCAATGATTCATGGATCCCGTTGAAACCCTAAACCTAACTATGAAACTACTAATACATGGCAATAGAGAACAAGCAAGGAGATTGAGAGAAATTCATAATAAATAAATAAAGAGAGGAAAATGTTTAGAATTCTCCTCAATAGATGCATAGATTCTTCTCCAAGCTTACAATATCGATCACCAAAAGTCTTAATATAATAGAGAGCATTAAAAAGAGAGATAGCCTAAAAAGTGGCTGAGAATAAAGTATAAATAGGGTTCTGGGAGAATTAGGTCAGAATAGGCAGTTTCCGGGGCAAAACAGGAAAATCAGAAATTTCCTTTTCCTTCTCGCCGGCTTGCATCGATCGATTTTGAAATTTATGGGCATGCTCCATCGATCGATGCACTCCTTGCATCGATCGATTCTGGCTCTTCGGAGGGTGATGCATCGATCTACTTCAATTGTGCATCGATCGATTTTGGTTCTTCTGGGCATGCTCCATCGATCGATGCACTCCTTGCATCGATCGATTCTGGTTCTTCTGATGGTGTTGCATCGATCGATGCATTTTTGTACCGTTCCTTGCGTTTTTGCCCACGCAACTCCGTTTTCTTCCGTAAATACCTTTTTACATGAGATAACTAAATAAAGGACTAAAAGACTCTAAAAACGAACTTTGACTCGATAAAATACTCAAAAGAAACACCAAAACACGTGTTAAAAAACGGTAAAAATCAAGCATATCAATAAGTTTCCATGAGACGCGAGTATTGATGGTGTTTGCCACCGAATCCCCGGTTCACTTCTTTAGGCATACTTCCATGAGACACGAGTATTAATGGTGTTTGCCACCGAATCCCCGGTTCACTTATGCGCCATCCATATCCTTTTTGCATTGAAGTACTTACCTGAAGGGAAGAGATTGGGAAACCATACTCACACAGACTGATCATGGCAGGCTTGAAAAATGTGTCTTGGTTGATGTATACCAAGCCCCGAGATGAGAAAAATTATGTTCATTAGGTTGAAGCCAGCGCTAAATCCTTCGGTTCCCTTAGAGAAATGGGCGTTTTTATGGTAGGTGTGAGAGCAGAATCTCACAACCTCAATTCTCAGCTTGCAGGTTATATGTTCTTGAAAATAACTTAGAAGATTTTGAGAGAAAAAGTGTATATTATTATCTTTGCCAAGAATTTGGTCCTTTACAATGAGGCTGGTGTTTCAAACTTATACCAGCTGAAAAATGTAACTGTCTAGTCAATATACACATTAAATATAGAATTAAACTCGTGATCTTTTGTCTTTAATATGAATTAAATGCATTTGACCAGGTTTGAACTTGGTCAAATGCATACTCCTGTCTTCCAGCAAGGAGTATGATCGGTTCCTTTCCTCGTGATCGGTTCTTCCAACTTGTTGACTTGCTCTATCTCGCGACCTCGCTTACTTCAGCTTGTTAACATTCTCATGAGACCTCATCGTGGGCCGAGCCTTCCTTGTTGAGCCTGCTTATTCGGGCTGGATTTAGGGTGCTAAATCTGAGCCCAACAGTAGCCCCCAGCACCCTTGGTGATGTGTCACTGAGGATGCGGTCCTGCAATCTTTCGTTTTACTCTAGATTTATTTATCATTATCACCATTTAGAGGCTGACACTTTCCAATGGATCAAAGGCAGTCTTTCAGCCAAAGTTCCGGGCCGTTTAGAGACCTTGCTCCCATGTCGTTTAGAGACCTCGGGAGCTGACCAGGCGATTTTAAGACGCAAGGTCGAAGCCATTTAGAGGCGGGCATGCAACGTAAACAGTTTAGGCGTAGAGGTTGTTGTCATTTAGAAACTAGAAAGGTTGTGACTTTGCAATTTAGACGCAAAGTCGAGTCATACTAGCTGGTAGCATGCTCTAGCGGCTTGCTCTTGAGCGAGCCGTTCTTCTATGGTAAGGAGGGCTCAGTTTTCTAGCTCGGCCATCCTTTGTTGTTGTTGTTTTTGTTTTCTAAGTCGTCTCTCAAGTCTATCTATCTCCAATTCAGGTTCGAATAGATTTTCAAAAGTACAACTTCTAGTCATACACCTGAAAATCGAAAGAAAAACTTAAAGGAACAAATTAGAATTTTTTTTAGAAAATTTATAAGAAAAATTAAAATGCAGAAAATAAACGTTTTAGACTAGATTAAAATAAAGAATTCGAAAGCAATATTAACTAAGTCCCCGGCAACGGCGCCATAAAACTTGATGTGGGTAAAGTTTTCACCCAACAATTACTAGCTGCAAGTGCACAACAGTCACAATAAGTATAGTACGAGATCGAATCCACAAGGACTTGTAAACTGCACGACGAAAACGTTAGAAGAATAATCAAGCTAAAACAAAATAAAAGAGAGTGTGTCGATGGTGATTAGCAAATAAAGTAAATAGGCAAATAAAATAATAGATTAAAAAATAAAGAAAAGGTTAGGTTTAGGTAATCTAATGGAAAACATGCAACGATAAGATAGATGATTCGATAGAGATTTAAGTAAAAACCGTCTTGAACACAAATCACGAATTTATAGTCTTTCTACTGTCGTGGCTCCGACCACTATGTTTTACAAACCAATAGACTCAGATTTTGGAAGGTAATTGCAGAATGAAAACATGCATTAAATCGAGCAAGTAATGATAAAGTTCATTAGACTCCTTAACTCGACTTTTGGAAGGTTAAGACACCTAGCTCATCAAATATTAGTTCCGACAATATAACAAGCTTTTGGAGAGTATATTAACCTAAGATCAGATTACTAAATGCGCGGTAGAGTAATCATGCATTGAGAACAAATAAAGATGAAGAACCATATGAACATCCCTTTTAAATAATCATCATATCAATATCGAATTATGCACCCATAGATCCCCTTCAACCTAACAAACGAACTACTCACTCATGATACACAAAACACAGCAAGTATGAATTGAAATCATGATGAGAATACTTGTATTAAAAGAGTAAGGTTGAGAAAACTTCTCAATATCGAAGTACAAAGTCGAGATCTTCTCCCTGAAGCTCTTAGAATCCAAAATTAATGAAGAACTTGTAAAAACAATGAAAGGGGCTGAAGAAAACATGACTGTGTTTATTCTAGGGTGGCTCTCTGCTTTGTGAGGCTAAAAACAAGTATATATAGCCCTAAAGTCGACCTAGGGTTTCATTAAACCGAAAAAGAAAGTTTTTGGGTCGCAGGGGTCGCTGGATCGGCCAAGCTCATGGGCCGAGCTCAGGCCCAATTTGGACGCGACTTCAGTAAACTCAGTGTATCTTCCTGACCACTACTCCAAATGACTTCAAACTAATTGCATATGAAATCTGACTCAAAATTCTATCTTTCCACCAAATTTGATCCCAATCCATCAAAGGGAAGGCATCTAATGAAGGTAAAACTTATGATGCATATGTGCTGTCCAATTGGAGAAATCCGCCTTTCTTGAGCTTTAGGTGTTTGGCTGATCTTTTGGACTTAGAAACATGTATTGGACGTGGTAAAATCCTTTTTTGGCTCCATTTTGCATATTTTTATGATTTGACCTATATAGACTTTAAAACTATAAATACGAGAAAACTACCTCAAAAAGCACAAAACCATATAAAAATGCTTAGATAAAATACTAAAATCCATAGTAAAAACAGTAAAATATTGAGTATATCAGCTAATCATGTCTTCCACTAGCCCTGGGCATTTTCGGTTCCGGTTCGGTTCCGGGTAGGAACCAATCGGTTCCAGGTATTTCGGGTACAGAGGTTTAGGATCCATATAGGTACCGAAATGATTTCGGTTCGGTTCCGGGTATTTCGGGTAGAAAGGTTTAGGAACCGTAATATACCCGAACCATTCAGATATTAATCGGTTCCGGTTCGGTTCCGGGTATTTTTTACCCGAAATACCTAAAATATACCCGAAATCCGAAATATATCCAAAAACCCAAAATTTTATCCGAAAATTCAAAAACGTTTTAAGGAACATATCCCCGAAATACCAAAAATATACATGAAAACCCGAAATTATATTCGAAAACCCGAAAATATACCCGGAAAAAAAATATACCCAAAAATCTGATATATATTTAATATTTTTGGATATATAATTATATTTCTGGTATTCGGGTACCCGAAATATTTTTGGTTCGGTTCCGGTTCTACCCGATACCCATGGGTATCAATGTGTAGGATCCAATGGGTATTTTGACAATTCCGATTCGGTTCCGGTTCGGGTATTTCAGTTCGGTTCCGGTTCCGGTATTTCAGTTCCTGTTATTTTGCCCAGGGCTATCTTCCCCTATCGAATGAAGCACATCGCTCTCGATTATCACTTTATACGAAATCAAATCCAAGCGGGCATTTTACGGGTTAAACATGTTTCAACAAGGGATCAACTTGCTGATGCTCTTAATAAACCATTACCTCGATCCCAATTTCAGCATGCTCGTTCCAAGATTGGAGTAACAGGAGTCCCTCCATCTTGAGGGGGCGTATAAGGGATACATGTTGTATAAGGATCTAATTGTAATTAGCTGTAATTAGTTGTGACCTAGAGTCTCTTTGAGTATGTATAAATACATTCCATCTACTCTTAATAATAATATAACATTCCATAATCTATAGTGTTGAGGTGACCGATATATTTTGGGGCAATGAAAGACTTAACCAGCATATCGTCGATGTAAACCTCTATAGTTCGGCGGAGCTGGCTGGCGAACATACGATTGACAAGTCGTTGATAAGTTGCTCCGGCGTTCTTTAGGCTGAACGACATAAGTTTGTAACCGTAGATGCCCCAAACTATAATAAAAGATGTCTTTTCACAATCGTCGGGGTGCATGAGTATCTGATTGTAGCCCGAGAAGGCATATATGAAGGACATGAGTTCGTTTCCAGTAGTAGCTTTGACACATTTATCGATACAAGGAAGTGGGAAGCTGTCTTTCAGGCAGACCTTATGAAGGTCGGTGAAGTCGACACATATCCTCCATTTATCGTTCTTCTTTTTCACGATGACCGGGTTTGCTAATCAGTCTGGGTATTTGACATCGGTGATCGAGCCTACTCTGAGTAGTTGTCCGACCTCGTCGTTGATGGCCTGAGCTTTCTCTGGACCGAGCTTTCGTCTTTTCTTTTTGATCGGTTTGAAAGTCGGATCGATATTGAGCTCGTGACACGTGATCTTCAGGTAAATTCCAGGCATATCCTCGATAGGCCATGCGAAAGTCAAGATATTCCTTTTGAGGAAACATATGAGGTTGCCTTGGATTTCTTCGTCTAATTCATCTTTTATGCCGACACATCTTTCGGGCCCGAGTAGTCAATGCTGACTTGTATGATGGTCTCGCGTCTTGGTAGGTTGGGATCACTCGTTTGACTTAGTCGATCAGTCAAAGTTTTGCTTGAGCTGATGACGCATGTTCAGGAGGCCGTTCTTAATTTGCATTCGCTGACGTACCATGACCGAGACATTGCATGGTCGCCTTTAAGCGTAAAGACTCTAGACGGTGTTGGGAATTTTAGACACTGGTGGTACGTTGAGACTACGGCTTTCATTGCGTATATTCACGGTGTCCTGAGTTGACGTTATAGATCGTCGACTTGTCGAGAACCAGAAATTTTACCATTATCACTATACCTCCGACGTAGATCAGTATTCTGACTGTTCCCGCGGTCATGGTTTACTCTCCAATGAACCCAATGAGAGGTTCGATGTTTGGTTTGATTTCAAAATCAGGGAAATCCATGTTTCTTAACTTATGTCTGAATATCACATTTACCTTGCTGCCAGTGTTGACTAGTATTCTTCCGACGGCAATGTCTCCAATGAGCAGTTCAACGACTAATGGATCGTTATGTGGCATGTGGAGTCCGTTTGTATCTGTTTCGGAAAAGATTATCAGTAATTGCAGGGCCCAAGCGCTTCCCTGATCATGTTGACTCTCTTTCGTGCCTTTGGGATGGTATGATCTTGAAGTTGATCTTCACGATCTCGTTTCGGTAACTCCATGTCAGTGTTTTCTTTTGCTCGCTCAGGGTTTTCATATGCGTCTTGTTTCTCAATGTTATGGCGTCGCCGATCTCTGTTATTATTAAGGCGGAATATGTTGTTAGGTCGGAACGTGATACAAGAATTTTTAATCTCTTAGGAGGTATCAATATCCCCAATACAATGTAGTAAGGAGGTTATCAATTCATAATTGGGATTATTTTAAACACTAAGAATGCAAGGTTCATAAGTAACTTAAGCTAAACAATGTAATTGGTGATTAAGTATTCAATTTCAATTTAAGCGAAACAATAACTAAACAATTTGTAATTCAAATAACAAAAGCGTAGCAAGAGATAAGGTTAATGATATAAGGTGATCCAAGTCCAATTAGTGGTGTTCATTTACTCAAGAAGCTAATCCCTAGGCAATAGATCTCTAATCTAGATTAGTTCTCTTTCAAGCAACTAATCACTTTGTTAATTATCAAGTCTATTAGCAAATCATCATTTGTGGATTAACAACTAGCAAGCATTAAGGATCATAACAAGATCAACCAAAGATATGCCCTAAACAACTAATGTCTTAGGTTAGGAACATAAGTCTCTTGTCTAGTTGGTCTTGGCATTTCATCAAACACTTGGTGTTCATGAAATGCCTTGTGATCTAGATCCACTCTTTCAAGCTAGATCTAACATTAGGGACTCTAGACAAGAAGGAATATAAGATTATCTAACCCTAAACACCACTAATCAAACCTTTGATCACCCTAATCTACCATATCCTAAGGTCCTTAAGACTACTCACTTATCATCATGGGTTTAACAAGTCCAAGGAAAGAAGTGTTAAAACTCATGATCAAGATGATTGAATGATTAGAAAGTAGAAGATAGATGGATTCAATCAAGAAAACAATACTCAAATTGCATAAATTAAAAGGACCAATCTCTTACAAATCACTCTTAGAGAGGGTTTTTGCTTAAGAAAAGACTTAGCCCTTCCAAATTAGGTTTTTGGGCTTAAATAGTGAATAGTGATGAACCTGGTCGACCCGGGACAAACCGGGTACCGACCCGGGACAAACCGGGTACCGACCCGGTTTAAATGGATAAAAGTTCTGGTTCGGCCAATATCGAGGTCACAGCTCGGTGTAACACCTCGGTATTGAGCCTGGGTATTTCACACCGACGAGCCAATACCGAGCAGTGGCCTCGGTATCGGGGCAATTGTTCTTCAGTGGATACCGAGGTCACTCCTCGGTATCTTTGCTCCGTATTAAGGACTTTTTCCCCCGGGTTCTTCCTGTGGCAGCACCGAGCTGTGACACCGAGCAGTGACATCGGTGTAATCCCCTGAAGCTTTGGTACCGATGTCACTCCTCGGTGTTATACGTCGGTATTGAGCTTGCTTTTCCCCGTCGAGCAATACCGATCAGTTGCACCGAGCAGTGACCTCGGTGCAACCCCTCTGCTTTCGATACCGAGCACCAGTACCGAGCAGTGACCTCGGTACGGTCTCTGTCTCCTCTCCTCGGGTCTCGAATCTCCTCGTTAACACCTGAAATACGATCCAAAACATGCAAGAACTCTCTAGGACTAAATGTGGACACACTAGACTCCTAAAATGACTAAAATGCTACAAAGATATCCTGAACTACATGCAAATGACTCGAAACCTATATGAAACGGATGCTAGAATGATGCAAAATATGATGATATCAATTCCCCCAAACTTACTTCTTTGCTTGTCCTCAAGCAAAAGCATCACTAAAAGCGTTCAAGTCCAAGTGCAAACTCTAAAGTATGATCAAACATGTCTACTCAAAAGGGGCTAGCCATGCTCATCCTTACATGAACCAAGCTCAAATCTCAACCTACACAAGCCTTCAAATCATCAAATCCTTTAACATTTATTAGACTTTTTCCAAGTGAATCATGCTTATGCAAGGCAAGTGAATGCATTTGGCTAGGGTAGAGGTTTCGAGATAAAGGTGATCTCGATACAAGTGACGGTTTCCGAGCGAGGGTTTCTCTCAAAAGGAATCAACTAATGCAAAATGCTAAGAGTAAAGCCCAATAGATGCATACAAGGTCGACTTCCATCTACCCAAATGTCCCATATCGAACTTGACCCCTAATCTCTAAACCCCAATGAAGATCCTCCTAAGCTACCCTTTTTGCAAGGCATTTTGCCTTTACTACTCATATCATCTCACTTTCCTTCTCTTCTTAAACACTTAGGGGATTTCCTTCTTCATCAAACGGTTTGGCTTTCAACATTTTACTTTACTTAGCTCTTCTTTATTTTCTCTAGTCTCTCTTGTTTCTTTTCTTTGCTTTAGCCTTTTTGGCTTTCCTTCTTTCTTTTTGAAGACTAGAGACTATTTTCTTTTCTTTTTCACTTAGAGCTTTTTCCATAAACGACTATAGCCAACCATTTCAAGCTTTTTGCTTATCCCCTATTCCTCTTCATCCCTTTTTCTCATTCCCGCAATCTCCTCTTTCTACCTTGTCCCAAGTTCCCAACCTATCTAGCCTTATCCTATGTCTAGCTCATTTGTGCCGAGCTAGTTCTACATGGGAGTTTTTCCTTGTCGTTCTAAACTCAACACCTTTTGCCTAGTTGATTCAAAAAAGGCCTCACAATCACTCACAAGTAGCATTTGGCTTGAAAAGAGGTTGGGTTAAGGGAGTGGGTAACCGTTCCAATGATGAGAATCGGCTATTCGGACTAACAAGAGAGTGGCAAAGCGGATAAGATAGCCCAAATATGTATGCGGTAACCATGCATTCACTATGCAATGCACAAACATGATAATTACAATGTCGAATTATGGTTATCACTTAAGTAGGAATGGACTCAAATCAACTTGCTTTGGCTAAGAACTAAGTAATGAGACATGAAATCCAAACATGGTTCGACCTTAATTTCGCACACGAGATCTAGAGCAAAGGACTTAAACTCTTAAAGCAATACTTCGCAAAGGGGAATCATTCTAGCTCCTAATGCGCATGCAATGCATTGTCTACGTGCTATGCATTCTAGACTCAATCCTATATGAAGTGCAAATGCATCCTAAATGACTTCTTTTTGTCATTTCATTTTCAAAATTTTTCAAATTTGTTTGGTTTTTCTATGCCTTAGATGAATGCATGAGACTCAAGATGAAAATATAAAATAAGACAAAAAAAAATGTTATTAGATACTGGTCCCTCCCTCAAACTTAAATCACACGCCTCGGTGTGAAATAAACTTAAGGAAAGGACCAAAAACAAGAGATAGCTATACAATGCAAGACTTAAAAGAAAATATATACAAATGTTTTGGATCGTACCTAGAAGCTTGGAGATGGGGATGTAGACCCCATTGAGTAAGATGGATTACTTGAGACGGGAGACGGAGACCGCATCGCTCTCCTCTTTGTTGCCCTTTCCGCTCGGGCCGTGGGACGGCTAGAGCTAATGGCTAGCGCCCATTCATCTCCTCGAGGCGCGAGGTTAGCATCCATGACGACATCTCCTCCTTCACCGGCCCTTGATGAGCTCGCTCCATAACCTCTGTCTTTGAGCTCATTGATGGTTCGACCCATGGCTTTCACCGTCTTCTTCAAAGACTTGATCGTTTTGACCATCTTCTTCATGTTTTTGTTTTGCCACTTGCACATTCGTTGGAGGAGGCGAGTTTGGTGGTGAGCGTGTCTTGTGGCTTGGCTAGTGATAGCCCCATCATACGGGTCAAAGTGGTAGCGCTCACTACCGTAGACGGTCTCGGGTGATGACTCATCGGCTTCTCCCTCGTCGATGTCAATTGGCTCCTCGACGGCGGTTCTCCGTTGTGTTTTCTTACGGAACGCTTGCATAGGTGGGTCAACGGTGGAGTTGTAGAGGCACTCTTGTGGAGGGATGAACATGACGTTCCTCGGGTCATGGAAATTGGTGATCGCGGGATTGGGTAAGGGAACTTGCGTCAAGGATGTCTCGGTGAGTTGGAGGTTGTAAGCCATATTTCCTTCGATGTATCCCTTGAAGAACTTAACCTTGGAAAGGTAGGCCATATCCAAAGATTTCCAATCATATTGGCCAAGGGATATTTTGATCCCCTTTGCCATGAGAATCGGAGTTATTACCCAACCGAGGCAAATCGCGGCTTTCTTCGACTTTGTCTTCCAAGCCCAATCCCGGTAATGGAACAAGTGTCTCACCAAGAGCGTTGCGAGACAAGGAATTCTCTCCGGCCCCTCGAATGCATTATCGTTTGCGAGAACGGGTAGGATAGGCTTTAGACCAAGCCCCAACAGTTCCATCTCCTCTGTAGTTACCGTATCAATCTCTACCTTGTGGTAGAAATTGTGGACCAACGCCTTGTGTGCATATCAGATTGCCGGGTGCCTTATGCTCACACTCTTGGAGTCACCGGCTCTAAATTCCCCGCTTGCAATTGTTGCCCAAAGATTTCGGAGCTCATTTGCCGGGTAGTCAAAGTATTGCCCGCCATAAGTACCTTCTTCTCTAAATCCGAATATCTCGCAAAGCTCGTGGAAGTTGACGGTGTAGGTTGTTCCCTCGAGTCCGAACTTTAGAATTCCAAATCCGGAGTTTCCATGCTCCGTGTCGTAGAACTTAGCTCGAAGGGTAGCTAGGAACTTGCCGGTGAGTGCCTTGGTAGCTTCATATTTCATGCTCATGAACTTCCTTAGCCCCATATTCTCAAAGAGAGCCCACACTTCGTCGCTTATACCCATTCTCTCCATTGTCTTCGTATCGACAAATTTGCCTTGCTCGGATTTCATTAGGCAAAATTTGTCGAAGTATTGTTGCTCACTTGGCTTTGTCCGTCCCGGCATGGGGACGTTTTCTCTCTCGACCTCTTCTTCGGCACTCTTTCCTTTTCCCTTTGCTGCGGCCGTGGGTTTAGCTTTTGCCTTGGCACTAGCTTTGGCAATCCCTTTTCCTTTTGCCGCGGCCGTAGCTTGGGCAATTCCTTTCCCTTTTGTTGAAACCTTGGCCCGTGCCCGTGTCGATGGAGCTCCCTTGTCCGACATTGTACCTACAAATATGCTTGAGTCTATTCATGAGCATAGGCACAATTTCTTATCAAATCAACAAGGGATTACTAAAAGATGATCTTAGAGCAATGAACGAATGTCACAATTCGCACCTAACAAACAAATTATCCCAATTCACAATCCCTAATTCTCAAAATCCCAATTTCTCAAAATCCCAATTTCTCATATGAATAATCAAGTTTAAGCATAGATAAACCATCCCCAAGGTATTTACACAAATGAACCACAATATCAAACCCTATTCAAACAATGTTTCTTCAAGAACAAAATCATGGTTTTCAAAAATTTAATTGAATAATACCTTGGGGAATTTGGATTAGATGCTTGAAATGATGATAAATCCAAAAAGAGCAGTGAAATTCGAGATTATGGGGCTTTGAATCACTAAATTTGGTTGAGAAAAGAGGGAGATGGGGAAAATTTTTGCTCTTGAATCGCGGAAATGTGGTGAGAAATAAGGGTCTGGTCGCGTCAAAAAGAAAGAAGAAGGAGACTTACCTGGGTCGGGTCGGATTTTACCTGGATCGGGTCCGAATTTTTCAAAGTTTTCGGCGAACACCGATGACACACCTCGGTGTCACTGCTCGGTATTGATCAATACCGAGGACACTCCTCGGTATTTCTGCTCGGTGTTGATCAATACCGAGGATACTCCTCGGTATTTCTGCTCGGTGTTAAGGAAGTTTTTCCCCTGTCTCCATACCGAGCTGTGGCACCGACCTGTGACGTCGGTATTGGTCCTCGTTTTTACACGGCATACCGAGGACACTCCTCGGTGTCACTGCTCGGTATCGGTCGATACCGAGGTCACTCCTCGGTATCACTCGTCGGTGTTAAGGAGGTTTTCCACCTGGTTCCATACCGAGTTGTGATACCGACCTATGACATCGGTATTGTTCTTGGTAAGTCCATACCGAGGACACTCCTCGGTGTCACTGCTCGGTATTCACCTTTTTGCCTTTGGACCCCTATGCATGCTCAACAAAAACATCAAAAAGATCTAGCAAGGTAGAAAAGAAAGATAAACAAAAGGAAAATATGTACAACGATAAGCTTGGGGTGCCTCCCAAGAGCACTTTGTTTAACGTCACTAAGTTCGACGTTTGTTACCGTTCTCAAGCTAGAGGGACATCATCGAGGGGGATCGATCCTCCCTTCTCGACGGTTTGATCTGCCTGGTAGGGTTTGAGTCTTTGGCCATTTGTAATGAAATCTTGGCCTTTTTTGTTAACGAGCACAACGGCCCCATACGGCCTTACTTCTTTAACCTCAAACGGACCTGACCACCTTGACTTGAGCTTCCCGGGAAAGAGTTTCAACCGGGAATTGAATACCAACACTAGGTCCCCAACCTTGAAGTCCTTGTGCACAATCCTCTTGTCGTGGAATGCTTTGGTCCTCTCCTTGTAGATTATCGAGCTCTCATAGGCATCGAGCCTTGTCTCCTCTAACTCGTGAAGTTGGATCAACCGCCTCTCTTGTGCGGTCTTGATGTCGAAATTAAGTAGCTTCACCGCCTGATATGCTCAATTTAATACCCTAACAGTACTAAAGCAGTAGTTGTAATATAGTTAGGGGTCGAACCACAGAAGACTCACAGAAACGCGCAATAGATTATATAGTTAAGAATCAAGCTAAGCCTAATAGATGTAATTAAAAACAGTGCAGAAATTAAAAGAGATGTATTCAATCAGGAAAATATAGGCCTAGGGTTTTTCTCAGGAAATCAATGAATGCAGATAAACTAACTAACATGATTCAGATTTAGCGCAGTTCTAGAACTCAAATCACTAAAGTATAATTAACCAACTGTCGTTGCGAAAACTATCTAAATCTAAATCCTAGGAATTCCAAATTTCTTTGTGAATCCTAAAGTCTAAATAAGCTTTAATAACAGGTTTGATATGTTCACAAATCAATTAAACCAAATTTCTTTGCGAGTAATCAATTTGCTCACCTAGGTTCTATCAGGTAATTAATCGAACTGTCGTGCCTAATCAATTATCGTAAGATCTAAGTTCCAGATTCGTCAACCTAGAATTAGCTATGAACACAACCTAAGGTGAAGAACTATAATTCAGATGGTGAATCCCAAACAGATAATTAACCTAGCATTCAGAGAAATCCTTTATGAGAAAACCCTAAACCTAAGGTGGATCTACTCAGACATAGAGAATGAAACAATCAATATGTATGAATAAATCATCAATAGAATAATCACAAAGGGTTCTTGAGATCTGATCTCGGACGAAGGGAAATCAGACTTGTCTCAAACCAAAGTAATAAAAAGCATAAAAAGGCATAGCCTAAACAAGTGGCTAAAGAATCCTATTTATAACCTAAATCACGACTTGGGGTCTTCTTGTAATTATTAAAGACTTTTGGGCACTTTTGCAATTTCTCAAGTCTTGGAAAACTCGCGGGTCGTGTCTTGCTGCGATGGGTATTGATCGATACCAGGGGGTATCGATCGATACTGGCCGTGAAAACAGGTACTCAGCAACACGATCTTTAGCTCTGTTCCAAACTGCTCCAGAAAGCTCCAATACTTCCAATAATCCTCCAAACATGCTAAGACCTGTAAAAGACTCTAAAATACTACAAAACACTAGAAAGACTCTATAAAAAGGACTTATATCATGGTCTAAACAGGGTAAAAACCATGATATATCAACTCCCCCAGACTTAGCCTTTGCTTGCCCTCAAGCAAATAAAAGACCAAACAGAGAAAGAGGTTTGAAAACGCGGAGACTCACCTGTTCATGAACCATCGAAAAAACCCTTTTCCCAAGTACCCAAATGTCACCTGATCAGCTTTCGATCTAACCACCATGTACTTCTCCGTGACATTCGCAGCTTTCCAGACTCCACACATAATCCCACAGCATTGTTCAAGTAAAGCCCTCATCGCCAGTTTCATCGCTGCAGTTAGTATTCAAGAACCTTCTAGACTCTTTACCAGACAATATCATGACAAGGAACCACCCTTTTTCACACTCTTTGTATCAATTTCTCTCCCCCAGACTTATTTCTTATTATGTTCTAATCATTTTTTTTTTCAGCTTAGCATATACACATCAAGGTATGAGACGCGAGTATTGATGGTGTTTGCCACCAAATCCCCGGTTCTTCCCTTTCTATGTATCAAAGGATGTAGGCGAATAATGGCATCATAGGAAAATCCTAGCCTCGCTTCCAATCCTCTGTGTGATCATCCCCTCTTAAATAGAATAATGGGATCGCTGGAAATTTTCCTAACCCTCTACTCAGAAGAAAATCATTTCAATCTTTTATGCTCTTATCTATCAACTTATAACAGGGGAGAGAGATACCATAACTAAACACATGGGTTCCTTTATCAGACATGAATGATGAATCAAGTTCTATGAAAACTAACCACATTGATGAAGTGCAAAAATTTGGCTCAGGCTTCAGAAGAACTCTGCTGGAGACATGTCTGTTTTCTAGTCAACTGGTCAGTCCTTGGATTTTTCATTAGTCGATCTAGAACTGATCCTGTAACACTGTGCACTCAAAAACAAAATCAAATCAATAGGTTCAAGCACATGATCATAATTTCCAACAGGTTTTGACTCAATAAAACAATTTTGACTCGATAAAACAACTGACTCTAAGAAAAACGAAAAACAATGTCAGCAGACACCTCCCCCAGACTTGAACAACACTGTCCCCAGTGTTATCTTGCCTAGAGTAGGTAAAAGAAGACAAAAGAAAAGGATAGAACGAAGAGAAACACGAAATTACCGTTCTGGAACACCGAGTGTCGATCGACACACAGCATGGTATCGATCGATACCATGCTTAGATCGACTTGGTGAAATTTTTATCCGTGATTGGTGTCGATCGATACCAGTGGGGTATCGATCGATGCTAAGGCAATTTCGAGTTGCTCCTTGTTCATCCTGACACAGACTCAAAACAAATCAAAAATAAAAACAAAAACGACTCAAGGACAGACTCACCAGTGGGTTGCCTCCCACCAAGCGCTCGTTTAACGTCAATAGCTTAACTGTAACGCCCTTCAGGCTGGATAAGAGTGAGAGCTTGCACCAAAACAGGCTCCATCACTTGACATTACTAGCTTCAGCGTTCTGCTCAGCATGCTGTCCACAAACTCCTGCCCTTTCTCTTTCAGCTCAGAAGTAAGCAGTACTCTAGCCTTAGAGAATGGCTTCAAGACTCCTTTGCATTTCACCTTGTACTCAATCGAATTCCCATCACTCTTTTGAGGTATCAAAGTGACATGGGGATTCTCGACTTTTTTGCTCTTGGCCTTCTTCTTTGTTGCCTTGGCTTTCTTGGCAACTTCCTTGGGAATGCTGGGCGGTTCAGCTAGGATCTCTGCGACAGTAGGCTCATCAGGGGGCTTTTCCAAAATATGAATTGCTAGCGACTCTCCTGTGACAACCTTGATGCTAGAGGCACGTGTGAGAGCACCTCTAGGGGGAATGGCCTTATAGTAGACATCTCCGTCAACGTAAGAGAAAGAGAGTCTCTTATTAGGTGTATCGATGATTGCGCCAACAGTAGCCATAAACGGTCTTCCCAGGAGTAAAGAAACCTCAGATCCTTCGCTCATCTCCACAACCTGAAAATCAGTGGGCACCATGCAATTTCCTACTTTTACAGGCAAAGCAGGGATAGTACCGTATGGAGGTGAGGTGGAGGAGTTTGCAAACGTGAGAAGCAAAGTAGGGGGTCTTATGTCAGCCTTCAATCGTTCAGCAATCTCCTTTGACATCACATTGACACTAGACCATGAGTCAACGAGAGACTATTTGAACTCGACTCCAGAGATGGAGCATGGTACCGCGAATTTCCCTGGGTCTTCCCTCTTCGTCAATTGCCGCGGCTGTAGTGACTTGGGAACTCTTTCTCTGATCACATCACGTGTTTTCTCAGTTTCTGCCTCTTTCTGCGAGGGGTATCGATCGACACCAGGCAGGGTATCGATCGATACTGCCGGTTTGAAATCGTTCTTGGCAGATACATCGTCATCAGAAAGAAACTTCGCGTTCGGGTTATCCAGCATATACCTTAGTCTAGCAATCTCCCATTCTTCCCTTGTCAGCTTAGGAACTATAGGATAAGGCATCCTGGGTATATACACTCATTCTGCAACTACCTTAGGCGCCACAGTCGAAGTCTCAGTTGTCTCCACAGAAATCGCCTCAGTATCGACCGATACCAGTGGGGTATCGATCGATACACGGGTTTTTGAAGTATCCCGTTTCAGAATTGTAACCGGCATCGATCGACACCTGGGGGTATCGATCGATGCCCTGGCGATTTCAGGATGCTCATCGAAATTTCCTGCACTCGAGATGATGGCATTGATGTGGGCCCTTGGATTTTCAGTTCTTCCTGGAAGAAAACCTTCCTGCCTCTGCACAGCTGATGCGGTTTGAGCCACCTGAGTTTCCAGCTTCTTATAGGAAAGATTTATGGCTTCGATTTTCCCATTCAGATCAGAGTACAGATGGTCAAGCTTCCCGTTGAAATCCACTTGCAATTTCTGTTGTCCCTGAAGAATCTGTTCCATCATGGATTTCATCTCGTTATCTGTGGACTTGGGAGGGATGGGCTGGTACGAAGAGTTCCCATAGTTGCGAGTGTTGTTGCTGAAGTTCCTGTTGTTGTTGTACCCAAATTGTTGACCCTGAAATCCAGAACCACCAACATAGTTACAATCCTCCTCTTCATTCTCAGCAGCAAAATGAACCGCCTTCTGATTCTTCCCGATCAGGAAATCCAGCTTTGCTTGAACTTCGGCAATATGCGATGCATCAATTCCTCCAGCTTGCTTCTTCCTGTCAAAGTCAGCATTCTTAGTGCTATTGCTAGACACCAAGTTCTCAATTAGTACGACTGCATCGTCTGGATATCTGGTGTTAAAATTCCCATTACTCGCGGTATCCATAGCCATCTGGTACCTCCAGTCGATCCCTCTGTAGAATATGCCAAGCAGCTGAAACTGATTGAAACCATGGTGTGGACAATCCCTCTGATATGACTTGAAACGAATCCAAGCTGCTTTGAGTCCCTCTGTTGGACCTTGAGAAAACTGGGAGATCTTGTTCCTGAGCTCTTCAGATCTCGCATCATCGTAGAAGTTGCACAGGAATGCTCTCTTCGTCTCATCCCATGTAGTCAGAGAATCGGGAGCCAACTGCTTCAGCCAATAAGCAGCATCCCCACCAAGAGAGTATGGGAAGAGTTTGCAGAATAGGAATTCGTTTGGCACTCCATTGTATTTCATCCCTGTGACCAAATCCTCGAACCTCTCGATGTGATCCATGGGATGCTCATGAGGTAGGCCATGGAATGGGCTCTGACTCACAAGAGCGTAGTACGCAGGCTTCAGCTCGAAGTCGTTCCTCTGAAAAGTCGGTATGCGAATCGCAGCTCGATTGGCAAAGAACTGATCAGGCCTGTTGTGCTCGCCAACTGTCCTAGCTCGATCACCTGCAGCATTCCCAACGTTGGCGCGCCCAGCTGGCGCGACAATCTCAATAATGGCAGCAGGGGCAACGACGTTTCCAGCCTCATCAAGTCGCTGCCCTCTCTCATTACACACGTGACCCTCTTGGTCTCTCAGAATCCCAGCATCATCAGCTCTTAAAACCACAGGGTTGTTCATCCCTGATGTTTGCTTGGTCTTTCTGTTTGTGCGTTCCACAAGCGCTAGCTGTTCCAGTGACAGTTCAACTAGCTGTGTGCTCTTGTTGATTCTGGTTTCACGAACAGGCATACACCTGCAAACAAAACACTAGGCAAAGCACGTAAGTAACCAGAAAAAATACGTTGAGTATCGATCGATACCAAGTGGTGTCGATCGATATCAACAAAGAATTCGCCGGAGTATCGACCGATACTAGTGAGTATCGATCGATACCGACGAACTTAGTCGAAATTCTAAACTAAAATCTAATGGCGAAATTGAGTCCCCGGCAACGGCGCCAAAATTTATATGCTCAATTTAATACCCTAACAGTACTAAAGCAGTAGTTGTAATATAGTTAGGGGTCGAACCACAGAAGACTCACAGAAACGCGCAATAGATTATATAGTTAAGAATCAAGCTAAGCCTAATAGATGTAATTAAAAACAGTGCAGAAATTAAAAGAGATGTATTCAATCAGAAAAATATAGGTCTAGGGTTTTTCTCAAGAAATCAATGAATGCAGATAAACTAACTAACAGGATTCAGATTTAGCGCAGTTCTAGAACTCAAATCACTAAAGTATAATTAACCAACTGTCGTTGCGAAAACTATCTAAATCTAAATCCTAGGAATTCCAAATTTCTTTGCGAATCCTAAAGTCTAAATCAGCTTTAAAAACAGGTTTGATATGTTCACAAATCAATTAAACCAAATTTCTTTGCGAGTAATCAATTTGCTCACCTAGGTTCTATCAGGTAATTAATCGCACTGTCGTGTCTAATCAATTATCCTAAGATCTAAGTTCCAGATTCGTCAACCTAGAATTAGCTATGAACACAACCTAAGGTGAAGAACTATAATTTAGATGGTGAATCCCAAACAGATAATTAAACTAGCATTCAGAGAAATCCTTTATGAGAAAACCCTAAACCTAAGGTGGATCTACTCAGACATAGAGAATGAAACAATCAATATGTATGAATAAATCATCAATAGAATAATCACAAAGGGTTCTTGAGATCTGATCTCGGACGAAGGGAAATCAGACTTGTCTCAAACCAAAGTAATAAAAAGCATAAAAAGGCATAGCCTAAACAAGTGGCTAAAGAATCCTATTTATAACCTAAATCACGACTTGGGGTCTTCTTGTAATTATTAAAGACTTCTGGGCACTTTTGTAATTTTTCAAGTCTTGGAAAACTCGCGGGTCGTGTCTTGCTGCGATGGGTATCGATCGATACCAGGGGGTATCGATCGATACTGGCCGTGAAAGCAGGTACTCAGCAGCACGATCTTTAGCTCTGTTCCAAACTTCTCCAGAAAGCTCCAATACTTCCAATAATCCTCCAAACTTGCTAAGACCTGTAAAAGACTCTAAAATACTACAAAACACTAGAAAGACTCTATAAAAAGGACTTATATCGTGGTCTAAACAGGGTAAAAACCATGATATATCACCGCCCATAGGGCCTTGTATTCCAACTCAACCGGTAGATGGCATGACTTCCCATAAAGCAAGTTGAATGGTGTAGTCCCTATAGGTGTTTTAAAGGCGGTCCGGTATGCCCATAAAGCATCATCCAACTTGTTGGCCCAATCCTTCCTTGAACCACCAATCGTCTTCTCAAGTATGGCCTTGATTTGCCGGTTTGACACTTCTACTTGGCCACTCGTTTGAGGATGGTAAGGCGTTGCTACCTTATGCTTCACACCGTGCTTCTTTAGTAAGCTTTCAAACACCTTGTTGATGAAATGACTACCTCCATCACTAATGACCACTCTCGGAACTCCGAACCTTGGGAAGATTACGGACTTGAACAGTTTTAGAACGACCTTGGCATCGTTGGTCGGGCTTGCAATGGCTTCCACCCATTTGGAGACGTAATCGACCGCCACCAATATGTATTGGTTACCATATGATGACGGGAAAGGTCCCATAAAGTCGATGCCCCACACGTCAAACATCTCCACCACAAGGATTGGGTTTTGGGGCATCTCATCTCTTCTCCCAATATTCCCCTTCCTTTGGCATGCATCACACGTGGAGACAAAGGAGTGTGCATCCTTGAATAACGAAGGCCACTAAAATCGGATTGCAAGACCTTTGTAGCGGTTTTGTAGGATGCGTGATGCCCGTCATAGGTTGACCCGTGACAATGGAGTAGGATCCCTTGCACTTCTTCTTCCGCTACGCACTTTCTATACAACCCGTCCGAACACAACTTGTCTAAGTAGGGCTCGTCCCAATAGTATCTAGTGACGTCGTGGAAGAACTTCCTCTTCTTATACCCATCCAAAAGCAGTTCCTTCCCACAAACTAGGTAGTTGACTAGATCCGCAAACCATGGGAGCTTTTCATCTTTTAGACCGCTAGCTTCCTCCATACCATTCACGGCTTCAACCCCCCTTCTCAATACCTTCACAACCATGAGACTTTCTTCGGGAAGCTTGTCTTCAATGGGGACGAGGTCTTCTATCCTCATCCTAGACAAGTGATCCGCCACTCCGTTCTCTATGCCTTTCTTGTCTACTATCTCCAAATCGAATTCTTGGAGTAGCAAGATCCAACGTAATAGCCTCGGCTTCGTGTCCTTCTTTGCATGAATGTATCTTAAAGTCGCGTGATCGGTGTAGACAATCACCCTTGAACCCACAACATAAGATCTAAACTTCTCCATGGCAAAGACTACGGCCAACAACTCCTTCTCCGTGGTTGCATACCTAGTTTGAGCATCGTCTAGAGTTCTACTAGCATAGTAGATAACATTAGTCTTCTTGTCTTTCTTTTGACCCAAAACGGCTCCAACCGCATAGTCGCTAGCATCACACATGATTTCAAACGGAAGGTCCCAATCCAATGCTTGGACTATAGGGGCGCTAATCAACGCTTTCTTGATCTCTAGGAATGCCTCCATGCACTCCTCATCAAACACAAACTCGACCTCCTTGCAAAGCAACCGGGAGAGGGGTCTAGTAATCCTTGAAAAATCCTTGATGAACCTTCGGTAGAAACCCGCATGACCCAAGAAAGACCGGATGTCTTTGACAGTCTTAGGCGGCTCCAAACTAACCATCACCTCAATCTTGGCTTTGTCCACCTCTATGCCCTTCTCGGAGATCTTGTGTCCTAGCACGATTCCCTCACGTACCATAAAATGACACTTCTCCCAATTGAGCACCAAGTTTGCTTCTTCGCATCGTTGCAAGACCCTACAAAGATTGGACAAGCAAACACCAAAAGAAGATCCATACACGGAGAAGTCGTCCATAAAGACTTCTACCATGTCTTCAATAAGATCGGAAAAAATGGACATCATACAACGTTGGAAAGTTGCGGGAGCATTACACAACCCGAACGGCATCCTTCGATATGCGATGGTACCGTAAGGGCATGTGAAGGTTGTTTTCTCTTGGTCATTCGGGTGTATGGGTATTTGAAAGAACCCCGAATAACCGTCTAGGAAACAATAAAAAGGATGATTAGCGAGACGTTCAAGCATTTGGTCTATGAAAGGTAATGGGAAGTGATCTTTTCGAGTGGATGAGTTTAACTTCCTATAGTCAATGCACATCCTATGCCCGGTTATCATCCTAGTAGGAATCATTTCATTCTTGTCATTTCTAACAACCGTCATCCCCCCTTTCTTAGGCACGCAATGAACCGGGGTGACCCACGTACTATCCGATATTGGATAGATAATCCCCGCGTCCAAGAGCTTAAGAATCTCTCTCTTTACTATATCTTTCAAATTAGGATTTAACCTTCTTTGATGTTCAATAGAGGTCCTTGATTCGTCCTCTAAATGGATTCTATGCGTGCACAAACTTGGGGAAATACCCTTGATATATCTAAAGAATAGCCAATTGCTTTCCTATACTTCCTAAGTTCCACAAGAAGGGAGGATAGTTCGTTTTCATCTAGACTCTCGTTCAACATAACCGGATAAGACTCATTTGGACCTAAGAACGCATACCTTAATCCCGCGGGAAGTTGTTTTAGGTCCACCTTTGGGGCCTTGAACTCGCTCCAATTATCCTCCTCAAAACTATTCTTACCATTGCTAGTCTCTTCGAAAGCTAGAACGAACTCCTCTTGAACCGTGGTACCCCGGATGCACAACTCAATAAATGTGGTATCCTTGTCGACCGGCTTGTGAGAATCCATGAGAAGCTCATAGCCTTGACTTTCCTTGCTCAAAAACCCATGATCGCCGTGCTCCTTCGTCAAAACCACTTCTAACCCGTCTTCCACTCTCATTTCTTCAAGTAATTCATCGGCCAACTCATCCATGATCTCAATGTAGAAACATTGCCCGTCTATAGTGGGCTTCTTCATTACTTTGTTGATGTCAAACTCAAGCACTTCTCCTTTACCCAAATGGAGATCTATCTTGCCCTTCCTTACGTCTATTATTGCTCCCGCGGTTGCTAGGAACGGTCTACCAAAGATAAGGAGGTCTTTTGGTTCATCATCCATTTCAAGAACCACAAAGTCCGTGGGGATGATGAAATCCTTCACCACAATTGGTAGATCCTCAAGTAGACCGATAGAGACCCTTACGCTCCTATCCGCCAATATTAGAGAGATGTTGCATGCTTTGTAGCGCGTGAAGCCTAATCTCTTAGCTACCGAGAATGGCATGAGGCTCACACTTGCTCCAAGATCACATAAGCAATGATTGAAAGCTAGGGGTCCAAGAGCACAAGGCAAGGTGAAGGATCCCGGGTCTCCTAGCTTCTTGGGTACCATCTTCTTTTGTATAATGGCACTACACTCATGAGTTAGAATTACCATGGATTCCATCTCCTTGGCTCTTTCATTCACCGCATCTTTCAAAAACTTTGCATATTGGGGGACAAGTAAGAATGCATCCACCAAAGGCATTGTGAGTTCCACTTTCTCCATTTGCCTATCAAAAATAACTTTATACTTGTCCATGAGTTGTTTCTTGAAACGACCGGGAAAAGGTAGCTTTGGGACGTATGGCTTTGGGACGAACACATTCTTCTTTGGCTCCTCTTGAGCACCAACAACTCTAGGCTTAATCCTCTCGACTTCTTCAACCTTATCGTGCTCCTTCACCACCCCCTCTTCATGAGGTTCCCCCCCCCCCCCCCCACTTTGGTCCTTAAGTCCGCATTGAGAGGAGAAGGGGCTTCTCTTGTAGGCAAGAGCGTGCCACTTCGCAAGGTTATTGCATTGACATACTCCTTGGGATTCGCTTCGGATTTGCCCGGTAGTTGACCTTGAGGACACGAAGAAGAAGCCACACCTTTGTTCTCCATGTGTTTGACCTTGGAGTTCAAAACCTCAATCTTTGTGTTGAGGTCATTGTAAGAGCAATCCACCTTCGTATGGATCTCCGCTTGTTCCGATAGTTTTGATTGAACCCTTGGCGTTGGTAATTCCCTTGATTTTGGAAGTTCCCTTGATTCCCTAAGTAGTTAACCTCCTCTTGAGTGTTCATGTCTACGTTCTCCTCTTGAAAATAACCTTGGTTCTCATCATAAGCATCCACGAAGTTGACCGTCTTTTGGGAAGACACTAGTAGTTTGTCAATCAAATTGGCTTGCTTGTCCAACTTTTCGTTAAGAGCTTTCATGTCTTTGGCCCGTTTGTTCTCATCAAAGTCACTAGTGGTCCTTGTGGCGCGGTCATAGTCGTCGCCATAGGTACCGTCACTTTGGGCCAAATTCTCGACAAGCTCCATTGCTTCCTCAACGTCTTTAGCCAAGAAGTTCCCGTTAGATGTTGTGTCAAGTAGCATACGGATTTTAGGCAAGGCACCACGGTAGAGTGTGCTTAGAAGAGAGGCGTTGCTAAAGTCGTGATGTGGGCATTGAGACGTGTAGCTTCTAAATCTTTCCCAAGCCTCGTTGAAAGACTCATTGGATCGTTGTGTGAAACTTGAGATCTCGTTGCGAAGCTTGGCGGTTCTAGCCGGTGAGAAGAATTTGGCGAGAAACGCGCGTTTGCAATCATCCCACGAAGTGATAGATCCTTGGAGTAAGGTCTTTTCCCATTGGTGAGCCTTGTCACCCAAAGAGAATGGGAAGAGACGAAGCTTGAACCCATCTTCGGAGACCCCATTGATCTTCGTGAGACCACATATCCGGTCAAATTGGTCAATGTGGTCTAAAGGATCCTCCATGGACAAGCCATGAAATTTGTTGGCTTGAACCATGTTGATAACTCCCGGTTTTACTTCGAAGTTGTTATTCTCCACCGGTGGAGCTTGAATGCCTTGGCGGTTTTGGTGAGCATTAGCGGCATCGCCTTCTCCAACAACGTTTCTAGCTCTTGGTGGATGGTTGGGACCTCTTGGCCGGGCGGGTGGATGAGGGTCATTATGGGTGTGCCCTCCATGTGCGGGATGGTTTCTATTACCACCATGTGCGGGATGGTTTCCATTACCACCATGTGCGGGATGGTTTCCATTACCAACATGTGCGGGATGGTTTCCATTACCACCATGTGCGGGATGTGGGAGGATTTCCACATTATCAAGAATGTCCCAAAGTGGAACATTATCATCGTGATCCATGTTGTTCTCGACTTCTTGTTGTCTCACACGTGCTTCCTTTGTTCGAAACCCTCGATATGATCGATGTATATCGTCTCTTGGTCCAACTAGATTGTCGTGGCCTCGAGATCGTGTATGCATGCACCTATGGTTTAAAGAGAGCAATGGAAAGCAAACAAGATTAGTAACTTTGTAGCAAATAAAGCTTAATCTCACAAAGAGCCTAAACCTTAATGTTAAAACAAATCCCAATATTGCAACGGCGCCAAATTGATACAAGACTTTTTAATCTCTTAGGAGGTATCAATATCCCCAATACGATGTAGTAAGGAGGTTATCAATCCATAATTGGGATTATTCTAAACACTAAGAATGCAAGGTTCATAAGTAACTTAAGCTAAACAAGGTAATTGGTGATTAAGTATTCAAGTTCAATTTAAGCGAAACAATAACTAAACAATTTGTAATTCAAATAACAAAAGCGGAGCAAGAGATAAGGTTAATGATATAAGGTGATCCAAGTCCAATTAGTGGTGTTCATTTACTCAAGAAGCTAATCCCTAGGCAATAGATCTCTAATCTAGATTAGTTCTCTTTCAAGCAACTAATCACTTTGTTAATTATCAAGTCTATTAGCAAATCATCATTTGTGGATTAACAACTAGCAAGCATTAAGGATCATAACAAGATCAACCAAAGATATGCCCTAAACAACTAATGTCTTAGGTTAGGAACATAAGTCTCTTGTCTAGTTGGTCTTGGCATTTCATCAAACACTTGGTGTTCATGAAATGCCTTGTGATCTAGATCCACTCTTTCAAGCTAGATCTAGCATTAGGGACTCTAGACAAGAAGGAATATAAGATTATCTAACCCTAAACACCACTAATCAAACCTTTGATCACCCTAATCTACCATATCCCAAGGTCCTTAAGACTACTCACTAATCATCATGGGTTTAACAAGTCCAAGGAAAGAAGTGTTAAAACTCATGATCAAGATGATTGAATGATTAGAAAGTAGAAGATAGATGGATTCAATCAAGAAAACAATACTCAAATTGCATAAATTAAAAGGACCAATCTCTTACAAATCACTCTTAGAGAGGGTTTTTTGCTTAAGAAAAGACTTAGCCATTCCAAATTAGGTTTTTGGGCTTAAATAGTGAATAATGACGAACCGGGTCGATCCGGGACAAACCGGGTACCGACCCAGTTTAAATGGATAAAAGTTCTGGTTCGGCCAATACCGAGGTCACAGCTCGGTGTAACACCTCGGTATTGAGCCTGGATATTTCACACCGACGAGCCAATACCGAGCAGTGGCCTCGGTATCGGGGCGATTGTTCTTCAGTGGATACCGAGGTCACTCCTCGGTATCTTTGCTCCGTATTAAGGACTTTTTCCCCCGGGTTCTTCCTGTGGCAGAACCGAGCTGTGACACCGAGCAGTGACATCTGTGTAATCCCCTGAAGCTTTGGTACCGATGTCACTCCTCGGTGTATACGTCGGTATTGAGCTTGCTTTTCCCCGTCGAGCAATACCGATCAGTTGCACCGATCAGTGACCTCGGTGCAACCCCTCTGCTTTCGATACCGAGCACCAGTACCGAGCAGTGACCTCGGTACGGTCTCTGTCTCCTCTCCTCGGGTCTCGAATCTCCTCGTTAACACCTGAAATACGATCCAAAACATGCAAGAACTCTCTAGGACTAAATGTGGCCACACTAGACTCCTAAAATGACTAAAATTCTACAAAGATATCCTGAACTACATGCAAATGACTCGAAACATATATGAAATGGATGCTAGAATGATGCAAAATATGATGATATCAGAACGCGCCTCCAGTCAGGATCTTGCCTTTCCTGAATTTCTGGAGCAGGAAGTCTTTGAGGTGTTGGCATTTCTCAGTACTATGACCCGCTCAGTTGTGAAATTCGCAAAATGACCCGGAGTCACTTGCCACTTCCTTCGTGTCCTCAGGTGGGATCCATGTATTCCAAGATTGTTGCGGTTGTATAGCGCTAACTTGATGTGCCGCATGTCGTCTTTCGAAGTGATTGTGGGGCTCGCGGTGTTCCTCCCATGGCTTGTCTTTGGGAACGACATGTTTTGAGAGGGCGTACTGCTTATCTTTGGCGGCATCTTCCTCCTCTTCGATGATATATATATGTGACTTATGTAGGGTATCTTCAAGTGTAAGGGGTCGGTTTCGTTTAACCTCCTTGTGAAAATCCGACTTATACCAAGTCGCTTTGTAGAGAGCTTCGATTGTGGCTTCGTCATCGATGGTACAATGGGACACTATCAACTTGAATCAGTTCATGAAATCTCGCAATGGTTCGTCTTCTTTCTGCTCGAGGGCCCATATGTCGGCATTTCGAGTTTTCTGCTTGATGAACATCGTGAAGCGCTTAAGGAACTTAGTTGAGAGTTTGTTGTAGCTGTCAATCGAATGTGCTTCAAGTTGTGAGAACCAGTCGAGTGCGGTTTTGCCGATGTTCTCCACGGAGAGTTGACTCTTCGCATCATCTTTTTCTTCCTCGGTATGGAATTTGAAACGGTTCATCATGATGCCGAAGGAGGTCATAAAGTGACGGGGGTCGGAATTTCCTTCATACGGTGTAATTTTGATCTTCTCCAATCGCCGAACTGGAATATTGATGACTTGTTGTTTGAATGGAGTTTTCAGGGTGGTGCGGTGGTGACTGGAGCTTGTGGTGGTGACGGTCTGGTGGTCTCGACAGTTGGATTGAGATTGTCGACCCCATTGTTCTGATTGTGGTTGGTGTTGTTGATATGCTCAAATTAATACCTTATTCAGATACTAAAACAGTTGTCGTAGTATAGCTAGGGGTCGAACACAAGAACTCAGTTATCAGAAAATAGATTGTATAGATCCAGAATACGCTAAATCAAAAGATGTAATTGAAAACAAGTATGCAAGTAAAAGTGCTGTAAATTCAGTTGGAAGCAGATATGTTCAGGGTATTTCTCAGGAAATCAATGAATGCAGCTAAATTAACTAACAGGATTCAGATTAAGCACGGTTATAGAACTCAAATCACTAAAATATAGCTAACCAACTCTCGTTGCGGAAACTATCTAAATCTAAATCCTATGAATTCCAAATCTCTTTGCGAATCCTAAAGTCTAAATCAGCTTTAAAGATCAGGTTTGATATGTTCACAAATCAATTAAACCAAATCTCTTTGCGAATAATCAATTTGCTCACCTAAGGTTTTATCAGGTAATTAATCGCACTCTCGTGCCTAATCAATTGTCCTAAGATCTAAGTTATAGGTGATCAATCCAGAATTAGCTTTGAGAACAACCTACGGTGAAGAAATAATTCGGATAGTGAATCCTAACAGAAAATCAACCTAGCATTCAAAGAAATCCTTATAGGCATACGAGATATCGCACTCATCTCCACAACCTGAAAATCAGTAGGCACCAGACAGTCTCCTACTTTGACCAGCAAACCATGGATAGTATCGTGTGGAAGCGAGGGGGAGTCGTTCGCGAATGTGATAGATACCTTTGGTGATCGAATATCAGCCCCCAACCGCTCTGCAATTTCCCTTGAGATGACATTGACACTAGCTCCTGAGTCAACGAGAGACTCTTTGAAATCAACTCCAGGGATAGAGCATGGAACCACGAATTTCCCTGGATCATCCCTCTGGGTCAGCTGTCTCAGTGGAGGTGGTTCACCTCTAACCTTAATGAAGAGTGCCTTAATCTCTTCCTCAGTTTCTCTGCAATCTTTGAAGTGACTTAGCAGAGGACGGTGTTCTAGAGCCTCTTCAAAAGACGATTCAGGGGAAATCCTTCTTACCATCTTCTCAAAGCCACGCAGCTGCTTTGGAGAGATGGGATCTCTGAGGTGTTTAGGAACAAGATTCAGCTTCTTGGGCTTGCGAACTCTTTCTTTGATCAACTCAGGTGTTTCCACAGTTTTTGGCTCGTTCTGCGAGGGGTATCGATCAACACCAGGTAGGGTATCGATCGATGCTATCGCTGTTGAATTGTCCTTGGTTTATCATCATCAAGAGGCTCCACAATCAGATTATCCATGGTTTTGCATCTTACGTCCTCTACCTCCTTCTTAGCCTTCCCAAGAGCTCTGGGATAAGGTATCCTCGGTATATAGACTCTCTCTGCAACTATTTTAGGCACCACAGTTGACATCTCAGGTGTCTCCTTAGAAATCGCCTCAGTATCGACCGATACCAATGGGGTATCGATCGATACACAGGTTTTTGGATCCATTCGAGCAAGTGCCTGGGCTGGTATCGATCGATACCAGGGTGTATCGATCGATACTCTGGTGTATCGATCGATACTCTGGTGATTTCAGGATCCTCATCGAAATTTTCTGCAGTTGAAGTGATTGCATTGACGTGAGCATTGTGTGAATGAACCGTCTTTCCCTTGGCATTTGCTGCAGTCTGAGCTACTTGCGTTTCCAGCATCATGTGACTCGTATTTAGAGCCTCGATCCTTCCACTCAAATCGATGTACATAGCATTCAATTTCCCATTGAAGGTGACTGTCATCTTCTCATGCCCTTGAACCAGCTGTTCAATCATAGCCTCAATCTTACTCTCAGGAGCTTTGGGTGGTGGGGATTGGTACCCTCCTTGCTGAGCATAGTTGGTGAAGTTTCGATTGGTGTTGTACCCAAATCGCTGACCCTGAAAACCAGAACCACCAATGTAGTTAACATCTTCCACTTCATTCTCAGCAGCAAAGTGGACGGCCTTTGTTGTCTTTCCCATCAGAAGACTGTGCATAGAATCCAGCTGAGCTTTAACTTCAGCGATCTGCGACCCATCCATGTTACCAGCCAGCTTCTTGCGCTCGAAGTCTGCGCTCTTGGTGCTACTGCTAGATGCAAAGTTTTCAATCAACACATAAGCATCCTCGGGATACCTGGTGTTGAAATTACCATTGCTTGAAGCGTCCAGAGCCATCTGATACCTCCAATCTACTCCTCTAAAGAAGATACCCAGCAGCTGCACATCAGAGTATCCGTGATGTGGACAATCTCTCTGATACGATCTGAATCTCGTCCAAGCAGCCTTGAACGCCTCAGTAGGTCCTTGAGAAAATTGGGAGATTTTATTCCTCAGATCCTCAGATCGTGCATCATCGTAGAAGTTGATCAGGAAGGCTCTCTTAGTGTCCTCCCAAGTAGTTAGCGAACCAGGAGGTAGCTGCCTCAGCCAGTAAGTCGCGTCTCCACCTAGAGAGTAGGGGAAGAGCTTGCAGAAGAGATAGTCGTAGGACACTCCATTGCTCTTGATGCTAGTGACCAAGTCCTCGAACTTCTCCACATGATCCATCGGATGTTCATGAGGAAGATCATGAAAGAGATGCTGTCCCACAAGAGCAAAGTAAGCAGGCTTCAGCTCAAAGTCATTCCTCTCAAACGCAGGAGGACGAATCGATGATCGATTGGCGAAAAAACTGGTTAGGCCTGTTGTACTCACCAATCGTCCTTCCACGATTAACAATATCATTCCTCGCGTTCCCAGCGACATTCGCAGCGACAACATGAGCAGGTGGTATGACGATTCCCTCTCCATCAAGACGTTGTCCTTGCTCATTGCACAACCGACCCTCTTGGTCTCTGTAAGCACCAGCTGCATCACGAACAAACTGATTGTTGTTTATCTTAGCTGATTTCTTTGCTTTCATGTTTGTGCGTTCCACAAGTGCTAGTTGCTCGAGTGACAGATCAACTAGTTCATCGTTCTTGTTCCTTCTGGTTTCTCGATTAGGCATGCACCTAAAAACAAAAACCAAGAATGTAAGTAACTGAAATATACGTCGGGTATCGACCGATACTCAAGGGTATCGATCGATACTCGGGAGATTTAGACGAATTTTTTAGCTAAAATCTAATGGCGAATTGAGTTCCCCGGCAACGGCGCCAAATTTGATATGCTTAAATTAATACCCTATTCAGATACTAAAGCAGTTGTCGTAGTATAGCTAGGGGTCGAACACAAGAACTCAGTTATCACACAATAGATTCTATAGATCCAGAATACGCTAAATCAAAAGATGTAATTGAAAACAAGTATGCAAGTAAAAGTGCTGTAAATTCAGTTGGAAGCAGATAGGTTCAGGGTATTTCTCAGAAAATCAATGAATGCAGCTAAATTAACTAACAGGATTCAGATTAAGCACGGTTCTAGAACTCAAATCACTAAAATATAGCTAACCAACTCTCGTTGCGGAAACTATCTAAATCTAAATCTAAATCCTAGGAATTCCAAATCTCTTTGCGAATCCTAAAGTCTAAATCAGCTTTAAAGATCAGGTTTGATATGTTCACAAATCAATTAAACCAAATCTCTTTGCGAATAATCAATTTGCTCACCTAAGGTTTTATCAGGTAATTAATCGCACTCTCGTGCCTAATCAATTGTCCTAAGATCTAAGTTCTAGGTGATCAATCCAGAATTAGCTTTGAGAACAACCTACGGTGAAGAACTCATTCGGATAGTGAATCCTAACAGAAAATCAACCTAGCATTCAAAGAAATCCTTATGAGAAAACCCTAAACCTAAAGTGGATCTACTCAGACATGGTGAATGAAACAATCAACATAATTGAATAAATCATCAATAAAATAATCAGAGTAACAAGAGGTTTTGAGATCTTATCTCGGACGAAGGGAGATTCAGACTTGTCTCTCTAAAACACAAAGTAAAATAAAGCAATAGAAAAATAAAGCATAGCCTAAACAAGTGGCTGTAAAATCCTATTTATAACCTAAATCACGAGTTGGGGTCTTCTTGTAATTATTAAAGACTTCTGGACCAATTTGCAATTCTTCAACTCTTCATAAAAGTTGCATGTCGTGTCAGCCTCGATGAGTATCGATCGATACCAGGGGGTATCGATCGATGCTTGTTGTGAAATAAGGTACTCATCAACACGGACTTCAGCCTTTGCACCAAACTGCTCCAGAAAGCTCCAATAACTCCAATTATGCTCCAAACGTGCTATAACCTGTAAAAGACTCTAAAACACTACGAAACACTAGAAAGACTCTATAAAAAGGACTTATATCATGGCCTAAACAGGGTAAAAACCATGATATGCTCAAAGTAATCGTAGTAAATCTAGGGGTCGAACCACAAATACTCAAAGATTTCACACAATATATTATATAGATCCAAAATACGCTAAATCAAAGGATGTAATTGAAAACAAGTACGAAATTAAAAGTGTTGTAAATCAATGGAGGAAAATATAGGCCCAGGATTTTTCTCAGGAAATCAATGAATGCAGCTAAATTAACTAACAGAATTCAGATTACGCACGGTTCTTGAACTCAAATCACTAAAATATAGCTAACCAACTCTCGTTGAGAAAACTATGTAAATCTAAATCCTAGGAATTCCAAATCTCTTTGCGAATCCTAAAGTCTAAATCAGCTTTAAAGTTCAGGTTTGATATGTTCACAAATCAATTAAACCAAATCTCTTTGCGAATAATCAATTTGCTCACCTAAGGTTCTATCAGGTAATTAATCGCACTCTCGTGCCTAATCAATTATCCTAAGATCTAAGTTCCAGATTCGTCAACCTAGAATTAGCTTTGAGAACAACCTATGATGAAGAACTAATTCAGATAGTGAATCCTAAACAGATAATTAACCTAGAATTCAAAGAAATCCTTTATGAGAAAACCCTAAACCTAAAGTGGATCTACTCAGACATCGTGAATGAAACAATCAACATAACTGAATAAATCATCAATAGAATAATCAGAAAGGTTTTGAGATCTGATCTCGGACGAAGTGAGATTCAGACTTGTCTCTCTAAAACCAAAGTAAAATCAAAGTACAAAAAATAAAGCTTAGAAAATAAAGCATAGCCTAAACAAGTGGCTGTAAAATCCTATTTATAACCTAAATCACGAGTTGGGGTCTTCTTGTAATTATTAAAGACTTCTGGACCAATTTGCAATTCTTCAACTCTTCATAAAAGTCGCATGTCGTGTCAGCCTCGATGAGTATCGATCGATACCAGGGGGTATCGATCGATGATTGTCGTGAAATCAGGTACTCAGCAACACGAACTTTAGCCTTTGCACCAAACTGCTCCAGAAAGCTCCAATAACTCCAATTAGGCTCCAAACATGCTATAACCTATAAAAGACTCTAAAACACTATGAAACACTAGAAAGACTCTATAAAAAGGACTTATATCATGGCCTAAATAGGGTAAAAACCATGATATATCAGTTGTCATCGTCCCCGAGTACCGAGTTATCAGGTAAATCCGCCATCGCCGAGCTTATCAATCGAGATATGTAAGTTTTGTTTTAGTAATTTCCTCACAGACGGCGCCAATTGTACGATCCGGAAATCACAAAAGGTATAAAACAGTAAACTCTTTGATCGGAATCTCGTTTTATTGATTGAACTCGGCAAAGTTACAAGATTGATCAAATTGGAAAGACTAAGCACTAAGGAAATCAAGATGTTGTTTGAAGATGAGCTCTCAATCTCTTAAGTCTCTCCCGAAATTGTGTATGTCCTTTGAATGAGGTGATGACCTCAAATCGTAGTTGAAGTTGTTTTAAATATTATATGGCTTGCTTTGAACTACAATGACAGCCGAACCGATTTCTATTAATAACAAACACAAAAGTAAAGAAGAAGAAGGATAAAAGTGAAGGATGTGACTTTTGTGTCTGTGTATATACCTTATATCAAATATGCATTATGGATGCGACTTTGCAAAGTAAATATTGTGAGAGCAGGATCTCACAACCTCAATCCTTGGCCTTTTTTCAGGTTGTATGTTCTTGAGAAATAACAAAGAATTGCGTAGGTGAGTTTGAGAGAGAAAAACGTGTATTATTATTATTATGCCAAGAATTCGGTCCTTTTACAATGACTCTCCCCCTCTAACTTATACAAGCTCGGGAAAATATAAACGTCTAAATCTTCATTTAAAACTCGAAATTGAATTCGTGATCTTCGGATAAATACCCAGCTTGATCCTGGGGAGAATGCATTTAATGTGTTTGACTTGCTTGTTGTAAGCTCCTTTTCCAACGGTCTCCTTCTTTTCCTACGTGCTCGGCCTCTTCCCAGATCGCGAGCTTGTGTTGCGGGCTTTTCAGTGAGTCGGGCTTAATTTTAAGAACTCTAAGTCAAGCTGAACTTTTAGGTGTGGGATTTGGGCCCAACAGTTGCCCCCCAACATCTTTAATGATTTGTCATTGAGGATGCGGAGCTGCGATCTCGGGATTTGATTGATGCTCCAACTGGCACGATCTCGCAATCTCGGGCTTCTGATTTGATCTCTTGCTCGCAAGGCGAGTTTGTTGGGATCCTGTAACGTTTGCGCAATTTTTAAGGGACGTGACAGGATGAGTGAGCGAGTGGATATAAATGAGCGATTCTTGTTGCTTCAACTCCCCACGCCGCCTCAGATCCCACCTCCCAAGGTAATGATGTCTTTTCTCTTTTTCTCTTCTCTCTCCTCGTTATTGTTGTTTTTACTTTCATTAATTGAATTATCTTCGTCCCTTTTTCACTTTTATCCAAGATACTGCTCTGTGAAACTTCAGCTTACATTGTTTCCGATCGAGTTTATTTCTTTTCCGAGCTCGATTTTCTTTGGTTTTCTTTTTGTGATGGCCCCTACTTCTCAGCTGGAAACTCCCCCTCCTCTGGTTGAGAGGTTTGATTCCCACTCGAAGAGCACGATTTCGGCGCCGATCTTGCGAATATTTCCTCTTTATGCGGGCTTGATATTGGTGATCTACTCATCCCGCCGGCTGATAGCTCCCCAGAGAATCCTCCGGAGGGTTATGCATGTGGTTACACCGCATTCTTCCTGAGGTGTCGCCTTATTTTTCCCCTTCCGGCGGCTATCTCTAACATCGTCAGCGACCTCGGACTCGCCCTTCCGCAGCTTATGCCTAGTGCGATGAGGTCCCTTGTTGCACTCTGGGTGCGTTCTAAGGAATATGGGGTCATATTTGACACCGAGGTCTTTCATCTGCTCTTCAATGTCAAGGGGAACTCTCACCTTCGTGGGACCTACTATTTCTCGGCGAAAGTTAATCGATCCGTTTTTAGGTTTAATGTGAGGGATGAAAAATGGTGGGAACAATGGTTCTATTTCAAGATTTCCAGTGCGTCGATTGAGGGCGAGTCGGTGCTCCGACATTCATGGGCCCAGATTACTGGTCAGCGCGACCTCCTGGATGTTGATTTGAGCATCCCTTCTGGAAGATTTAATTGATTGTTACCCATTTTTTCTTCTTTTTTTTTAATTTTTAGTATGTTGATCCTTTTTTCTTTTGTGCAGAATCGATCGATTCTTCAAAGACAGTGACAACTGAGGTCCAGCGGCTTGTCGACCTCGTCAAGGGCGAAGGTTACGACTATAAGGGTTTCTCCCTTGATAGAATTCAGCAAGCTCGTGATCGCCGAGCCCCCGGGTAATCCGTCGCATCTGCTTTCCGGCTAATAGGTTTGGGTGGATTTATGTCTCTATCTTTTTAGATTTGAGAATTGTTTCTTTACTTAAATCTCTTTTGTTTGACTCCGCAGATTCTCCGGCTCCGTCTCCCCTGCTTCAAATTCAGGCTCCGGCTCCCGACCCTTCTATTATTCACAGGCTCGAGGCTGTTGCTAAAGATCTAGCTCGTGTTGAAATTGATCCCCTGGCTGGTTCACAGGTGCCGGTTATTGCCCCTGCTACCTCCCAGGTTGATCTTACTCGTAGCGAGAGCTTCACTGAGTCCATCAAGATGGTTCCTCCCAAGAAGCCGCAACGCCTTTCTTACAGGGAGAGGATGCGATTGCGCCCTGCCCCGATGACAGCCGGTGCTCTTGATAAGAGGGTCAAAGAGGCTCTTGGTAAGTTCGTTCGTTCTGAGACCTCACAACGGGAAGAGGTTGATCTTTGTGAGCCTAAAGCTGATCACGGTGGTGGTGTTCCGCCAAAGGGGGATGAAGCCGAGGTTACCCAACATGATGTTCGAGTTAGGGATCCTAAAAAGTCGGTTTCCAGGGTGTCTTCTAAGGAGCCAAGTCGTTCTGCCGAGCATCAATCTCGCTCCAAGCGCTCTCGTGGCGATGGATTTGATGGCGAGGAGACATCAAGGAGGCATGTGGTACCTCGTTCTCAGGGTGGTGGAGGTGCTTCTCCGAATACTTTTAGGTTCGACTTTGACGGACCTGAGGCAATTGTTGAGAACAACTCCCAGCTTACAAATCTCTTTAGACGTGTTAGACCTTCGTCCTGCTTCCTGCCATCTCTTAGGAACATGAAAAAGCCTGAGGGCTATGTTCAGCTCGCAAGTGCGATGGGCCCGGTAATTTCTGTGGCCTTTGCTTTGCTCCTTATTTTGATTGATTTTTTTTTGCTGAATTTTTATGTTCCCTTCCCAGGCTGTTTCCGCTGCCAATGAGCTGATTACCTCTTTTGAGCAAGATCTTCGCTCTGCTACCCAGCCCGAGGAGGTGGAGAAGGCAGCTGGGACCATTACAGACCTCGTCACTGAAAGGGATGAGCTGATGAGGAGGCTCACTCGGAACGAGGAGAAGATGGGCGAGGTTGCTCTTCTGGAGGGCCAGGTTAAGGATCAGGCTGTTTTGGCCAAGAGATGGGAAGATTCTTCCCAGGAGGCTCTAGCTCGGGTTTCTGTGTTAGAAAAATTAAATGAGGATTTGAAGGTGGACCTACGTGTTGCCGAGGGGCGAGCTGGAGCTGCTGAGGTTGGTTTGCGCTCAGCTAGTGGAAACATAGTGGACTTGAGGGTCCAGGTTGAGAAGATTACCGAAGACTCGAAGAAACTTTCCAAGAGGCAAAAAGAAATGGTGAAGAAGGCAGAGAGGGCTGCGAGGAGTGAGATATCCAAGCAGTATCGTGCCATTCTTTTGGGGATAAAGGATAAATGGGAGAAGAAGAAGATCGAGGTTGATACCGAGACTCAAATTATGGAGTGTAAATCCAATATCCTTCTTCTCGATGATATTATCGGTCAGACCATCAATGATTTTGAGGCCAAAAAGACGAGCATCCAGGCTGAGAAGCTGAGATTGGACGCGGAGCTCGCTATCGTTCTGGTATCAGATTTTTCCCTGGGTAAAATTGATATCCCTCAGGTGTTCGATGACTCGGTTACGCTGCCTGCTGGGCCAAGCGCATCATTGAATGATCAGCTTGATCTTGGTTCATAGGAAGGAATTTCCGCTGCCCTCGAATCAAGATGCTCCGGAGGATAAACCCGCCGATCCTACTTGTTAGGAATATCTTTACTATTTTCGTTTCTTGTTGTTCTTGTTGAACTTGGTGCCTGGGGAGACTTTTAAACCTTTTTTGTTTATTGAACTTGTTTATGCCTTAGCGGGCTTTCCGAACTCGTGCTCCTTTGAGGAGGTTTTATTTATTTTGATGATTTAGAAAATCCTTCTTTTTATGATTTTTACCATTTAGAGGTTGTGTTTTTAGATCAAAGGCGGTTTTTCAGCCAAAGACCTAGGTCGTTTAGAGACCTTGCTTCCAGGTCGTTTAGAGACCTCGGGAGCTGACCAGACGATTTAAAGACGCAAGGTCGAAGCCGTTTAGAAGCATGCATGTAGCCTAAACAGTTTAGACGTAGAGGTTGTTATCATTTAGAGACTAGGAAGGTTGCGACTCTGCAATTTAGACGCAAAGTCGAGTCGTGCTAGCTGGTAGCACGCTCTAGCTCGTAAGGCTGTTCACTTATAGAGTAAAGCTTTTAGCTCGTAGATGGTAGCTGAGAGGTTTCAAGCGGTTTTTTGACAGGCTCGAGGGAGAAGATTTTTTTATTTTAATAGTTTCACCCTTGTGAGGTTGCCTACGTACCCTGAGGAGGGATCAAGCCTTTTCATAGTTCGATTTTTACAAGTGTCTTTTTAATGATAGTACTTCTTTAAATTCATGGCATTCCATGAGTTCCTTTCAGGCGTATTATCGTGCATCCTGGTGAGCTTGTATACGCCGTCTTTTACTATCTCGGAGATCCGGTATGGACCTTCCCAGTTGGTGCCTAGTTTTCCAGCGTTTCTTTCCCTTGTGTTCTCGTATGTTTCTCGTAAGACGAGATCGCCGACTCAAAATCTTCGCTGTTTGACCTTTGAATTATAGTAGAGTGCTACCGCATGTTGATAATTTTGAAGGTTTATGAGTGCTCGGTCTCGACGTTCGTCGATAACATCAAGGTGGTCGAGAAGCATTTCGTTGTTCAGTTCATCGTTTATGGGACATATATCTATTCTCAGGCTGGGAACTGCGACCTCAGCAGGAACCACAGCCTCGATTCCGTAAGCTAAAGAGAACGGTGTTTCTGAGGTTGCCTTGCGAGGTGAGGTCCGACAGGCCCACAGAACTCCAGGGAGCTCGTCGGACCACCTTTGCTTTTTGGCATCCAGTCGCTTTTTGAGATTGCTGAGTATTAGCTTATTTGCTGCCTCGGCCTGCCCGTTACCATGAGGGTAACGCGGGGTTGAGGTTGTTAATCTGATTTCGTGATCTCCGCAGAATTCGAGGAATTGATTTGAGATGAACTGTGAGCCATTGTCGGTCACGATTTCGTATGGGACTCCGTGCCGGCAGACTATGTTTTGCCATACGAATTCTTGTACGTGATTTGCTTTAATTTGCTGGAAAGCTCCTGCCTCCACCCATTTGGTGAAGTAGTCGGTGAGGACGAGTAAGAAACGACACCTCCTGTTTCCCGAAGTTACCATGGGTCCTACTATATCCATTGACCACCTCATAAAGGGGTATGAAGATGAAATGGAGGATAGGTTTTCGGTAGGCTGATGCAAAGTCGAAGCATGCCGTTGGCATTTGTCGCATGCTTTAGAATGTTCTTCGCAGTCAGCAACCAAGGTGGGCCAAAAATATCCTTACCTTTTGATCCTAATGGCTAGTGCCCTTCCTCCTGAGTGGCTGCCACACGAGCCCCCGTGAATTTCCGATAATATCGTAAAAGCTTCGAGCCCGTGGACGCATACCAGGTAGGGGCTGTTTACACTTCGTTTGTAAAGGCGGGGGATGATTATACAATATCTTGAAACTATGGTTTTGAGCTTGCGAGCTTCCCACTTGCTAGGGGGAGCCTCCCCCCCCCCCTCAATGTATTGTATAATTGCTACTCGCCAGTCGGCTCTTGCAATCATTTTATCGCGGAGCGTGACGTGCCTGGCGTCGAGCAGGTTTGCGGCTTCTTCCTCTTTCAGGAGGTCGTTTATTACTGTTATCATTACTGTATCTAACTTCATGTCGTCATTGTCTATTTCCATTGGAACTTCGCTATCCTTGTTGATTTTGATGCTTGGTTTTTCGATTCCTTCTACTGGAATTACTCTTTTTACAAGTGGATTCGAGGTCGATGCTAGGGCTGCCAGTGCATCTGCGATCGTGTTCTCACCTCGTGGTATTCGCGTTAGACTGAAGGGTTCGAATTGTTTAACTAGCTCATGGACTATGGCTAGATAGGATTCCATCCTGCTATCTCTGGTTTCGTATTCTCCATGAAACTGGTTTGTAACGAGCTGGGAGTCACTGAATGCATTTAGCTTGCGTATTCCTATTCCGGCTGCGAGTCGGAGACCTGATATTAAGGCCTCGTACTCGGCTTCGTTGTTTGATGCTGAGAATCCGAGCCTGAAAGATTGTTCTACAACTTCGTTAGTCGGGGATATAAGGTGGATTCCCACACTTTCCCCCTGCTTTGAGGAGGCTCCATCGACATAAAGCTGCCATGTCTCAATGCTCGTTCTGGTAACCTGGCTGTTAGCCGTGAGCTCGATAATGAAATCAGCTAATACTTGTGCTTTGGCGCTTGTCCGATGTCGATATTCGATATCATACTCGCTCAGTTCGATGGCCCATTTTGCTAGCCTGCCAGACTAACTGGGGCTGTGTAATACTGTTCGTAATGGCTGTGTTGTCATTACTACGATGGGGTGTGATTGAAAATACGGCATGAGTTTGCGAGCTGAGATTAATACTGCCAGAGCCAGTTTTTCCATTCGTGGATATCTGGTTTCGGCATCTATTAGGGATTTGCTCACGTAGTAGATCGGTTTTTGCTCAGCTCGCTCTTCTCTTATGAGGACGCCACTCACTGCGATTTTGGAGATTGCTACGTATAGGTAAAGTGGCTCACCCTCAATCGGTTTTGATAAGATGGGGGCTCGGAGAGGTACGCTTTTAGTTGTTTAAAGGCTTCCCCGCACTTGTCATCCCATATGAATTTTTTATTTCCCTTTAGTAACTGGTAAAAGGGGAAACATTTATCAGTTGACCTGGAAATAAACCGGTTTAATGCGGCAATACAGCCTGTCAGCCTTTGCACCTCTTTTACTGAGCTCGGAGGTTGCATTTCCAGGAACGCACTGATTTGTTTGGGGTTTGCTGAGCTCAGACCCAATTCCTACTTTCTGGTTAGGATGGGACTCGTTGACTACGATTTTCTCGATAAGGTCTTTGCGAGGTCCGATGGAGCCTGGGCCACTTTTCTTTTTGGCTAGTCGGTATGTGAGCTCATCTCTTCGTTGCAGTTGGTATATAGCGCTTTCCTTTACGATATGGAAACATGCCATGTAGCACATTCTGGATTCCTTTTAACTTCCCTTAATTGTTGCGATCCCATTTTGGGCGGGAAATTTTATACATTGATGGTATGTCGAGGATACAACCTTCATTGAATGTATCCAAGTCCTTCCCAGGATGGCATTATCAAGAGTTTTATTGTTCCGAGAGATAGCGTGGTTTCCCCGGAAAAACCGGTTAACACCATCTTGTTTTCTTCGATTTCGTGATCTGGTATATTCATTTCCCTAAGAACGCTTAGGAGGATGAGTTCTACAGAGCTCCCCGTGTCTACGAGCATCTTAGTGAGCTCGTATTCACCCACTTCTAGCATGATGAGGAGAGCATCGTCATGTGGAGAATCTAGTTCAGTGGCCTCGCTTTCCCATAACGAAATTTGTGTGTTAGGTCCCTTGAATAGGGTCCTATCACGTGTGTCGGTGTTTACCCTTCGCTGATATTTCTTGATTGAGTTTACGGAGTTGCGACATAGCTGAGATCCTCCATGAATAAAGTTAATTCTTTTCTTCGTGCTGGGAGGAGGCGGGTCTGTTTCCCTGTCTTTGGGGGGATCTCGCCTCGTCGCATCTTCGGATGAACGTTTTCGCTTACGATCATCCTCGGATGGGCGATCCCGCCTTGCATTGTCTCGCGCTGGGTAATAGTTTTTCGGAGGAGGAGGTTTTTCCAGCTCGATTTTTCCCAGCTCTCCCGCTGCGAACTTAGCAGCGAGCTACTTTTTTACCTCGTGGCACTCCTCCATGGAATGGCCCTTGATCTTGTGGAAATCTCACCACTTGCTGGGATCGTAAAGCTTGAATCTATTACGAGGTGGGCTTCCCACTTAGTATGAGTGTATCCCATGGCTTTGTTTTTGATATTGGGACTCCTTTCTCCCGGATTTTTTAGATCTTTGGGAGTTGGTTGTCTGAGATTGCTTAGCCGAGGTTGCAAGTGTGTGCTGCCTTGGCTGAGCTGCAGTCGCCTCTTCGAGGATAATCCAGCGCGATTTAATGCATCATCTAGCGATACGGGCTCTCGAACCGTAAGTTCCTCAAAAAATTTTGAGGTTTTTAACAATACGTTTTGGAGGGCTTTCAGGGCCGTTGGATTATGTAGATCAGCGATTTTCGCTTTGACGGTTTTAAAGTTGTCAATATACGTCCACAGTGAGTCGCCTGGCTTTTGAGTAAGTACCCACAGATCGGCCTCCGAGGTCTCGATCTGGATGAATACCGAATATTGCTTCAGGAATGCAGCTTGAAGTTGGGTGAAGTTATCTATCGAGTTCGGCTTTAAGGAGGTGAACCATTCCAGGGCCGAATCTGTTAGATTTTCGGCGAAGAAACGGCAGCGCGCTGACTCGAGGTCGCCCTCGGGTAGTCGCAGCCTTGAAAAGGCAAATTTGAAACTTCTCATAAATGCCTTGGGGTCGATTTCTCCGTTATATCTAGGAAATCGGATGTTCCCGACATCGCCGAGCTGAGGGCTCGCGATTGTGAAGTGAATGGGGTCTGATTGACTTCATCAATCACCATGTCTATCTCAGGTGCTGAGCTTAGAGCAACGTGGACCTGTGATCTCATCCGCTGTAGCTCGGCGTTCGTTTCTTCGCAATACTTCTTGATTGACTCGAACCCATGTGAGCTGTTGGATCCCAAGTGATTTTCATTATTGCTCGGGAAGCGGAGCAGGGATTCTCCGGCAGGTCGGATCTCATTTATGTTCTCAGAGCGGGCCTGATTGGTTAGTAGATCCGAGGTCGGGTCTACTCCTGGTAAGGTCGCTGTTGGCGTAACCTCTCCTTCCGCAACCTGGATCGTGGAAGGAGTGAATATGGGATCCGATATCGTCGAGTTGAACTTCGAGGCGGTGGCTGAGCCGACCATCCTGCTGGTTGAGGCGTTAATATCGGAGAAGTTTAGTCTTGTCACCGGTGGAGGTGGGAATGGCAATCCTCCATGCCCAGGGGCAAAAAGGGATTGTGCCCCAGGTGGGAGGGCGAGCCTCCAAGAGGTGCCTGCCCGATTCGCTCTTTCGAGGTCGTCCTTGCGTGCTGCCATTGAGCGATTCTGCTCTATGAGGCATGATATCAGGTTCCGGATCTCAGCTATTTGATCCGGAGCCGATTGGTTCGAGGCTGCAGGTCCCGAGGGGTCGACAATGTCGTCGATCCCAGTCGAGATGCTTGCTCCTGAGGTGGTAATGGGAACACTTGTTGTTCCGTCCGGCTCTGTTAGGACGATGACGGCGGACTGGGTTAGAGGAATGGTGGTGCTTATGACTCCGGATGATGTAGTAACCACTACACTCGTTGTGTCCGCCATTGTCTTCTTTTGAGTGGTTGGTTTCGTAGGTCACAAAGAGGAAGTGGTTTTGCTCTTCCCCACAGACGGCGCCAAATTGTGAGAGCAAGATCTCACAACCTCAATCTTTGGCCTTTTTCAGGTTATATGTTCTTGAGAAATAACAAAGAAATGCGTAGATGAGTTTGAGAGAGAAAAACGTGTATTATTATTATTATGCCAAGAATTCGGTCCTTTTACAATGACTCTCCCCCTCTAACTTATACAAGCTCGGAAAAATATAAACGTCTAAATCTTAATTTAAAACTTGGAATTGAATTCGTGATCTTCGGATAAATACCCAGCTTAATCCTGGGGAGAATGCATTTAATGTGTTTGACTTGCTTGTTGTAAGCTCCTTTTCCAACGGTCTCATTCTTTTCCTACGTGCTCGGTCTCTTCCCAGATCGCGAGCTTGTGTTGCGGGCTTTTCAGTGAGCCGGGCTTAATTTTAAGCACGCTAAGTCAAGCTGAACTTTTAGGTGTGGGATTTGGGCCCAACAAATATATTTTCTTGTAGCTATGAGATTATCTTTTTGTCAACCCCTCTGATCAAATATATCTTTTTGTCTAATAGAAGTATTTCTCCGTATCGTCCATATTGTATCAGAGATTTGCAATCAGATGAGATGGTTGAGTAGTTCGGAAGTTTTGGTCGGGAAGTAGGAATGACACCACAAATATTAATTGTGAGAAAGGAGAAATGTTTGTTTTAGCTTCATATAAGACAATAAGATGCGTTTAGACTTTTGAGTGGCGTGGCTTCGAGACTCCAAGGGAAACCGTCGATGACATGGCTTTATGTATGACACGGCTCTACGGCGTTGACTGATTATTTTGGTTGAATATTTTCACCTACGCGGGTGTGTTATTATTATATTATTTTAAAGATGTTTTATAATATGGTTAACTAATAATAATATCATGTATCGTATTGTTTTTTTTTAAGATAAGAAGGATAAAGTATAGAGAAATTTGCAAAACTAACCATGAATAAAGTAAAATTTAAGAAAATAGTAATAATGTGAGCATTAAATTAATGAAATGGCATCCTAACTTTCGAAATCCCAAATCCTAACTTCTATTTGAACTTTGAAGTCCATTCCACACATTAACAATAGAGTATTATCATTAGCAACCATTGAATATTATGGAAATTAGTTCTAACGCATGCACACTATTTAATCGTTATTGTGCTCTGTAAAATACACGTTCAACCCTTATGCATACGTGATAATAACTATATTCCTACATATAATTTTCGTATACGTGTGGGTCACATGTTTGTAAAAAGTATCAGATTTGGACATAATTTTCTAATTGATTCTATTTTATCTTCATCCTCATCTTCTCTCTCTTCATCTTCTTTTTTCTTTTTTCTTTTCTCTTTCCCCCCTTCTCACTCTCCATCTCTCTCTCTCTCTCTTCTTCTTCTTCTTCTCTCTTCTTTTCTCTTCTTCTCTTCTTCTCTTCATCTCAATCCCTCTACCTCTGTCGACGTCGGTGCTATGACCAAATGTTTCCCATTGGGTATTCTTTTTGACTTGAGAAAGTCTCATCCTCCATTATTAAAGGAGCGTGATGGTTGGAGAGATTTACGTCTGTAGATAGTGGTTTATTGAAGGTTAAAGGGCGACGCCGGTGGTTCTTCCCTCAACCATCATGATCTCTTTCTTTTGGTGGATTGATGACGATGGTTGGTTCTCTATATAGATCTGATTTTCTTTGTGATTTTAGATCTAGATACTCGCCGTTGGTCATTAAGGTAATTATCTGCAGATGCTCGCCGCTTCTCGTTAAGGTAGTTATCCGCAGATACTCGATGCTTCTCATTAAGGTAGTTTTTCGATAACAAAATCATTACGACACTAACTTTAAAGTTATCAGATGCAGGGTATCCAACAACCAAACACCGACAATTTCACAGAATTAGAAAACATAAGGATGTCCTTACAAAGCAAGAAAACAAACAAGTGAGACATTAAATTGATTGTTCTTTTTTTAGACAAACAAGGGATACCGACCGCATAACGAAATGGCTGAAAGTGATGGAGAAACATCAACGGTAAATTATCGTTCACAGAGGAAGTTATTTGCTAACATTCTAAAATTTTTGTTAACGCTAATGTTATCGCCCAAGATGGACATGAAAACATTGTTAACCCAGCCCAACCAAATGGAGAGGATAACACTAAGGTACGTCAATAATAATTTTTTTTAGTGATATCATTGTTAGCATTAACAATAATGTTAACCGTAATGTAGATGTTAACTTATTCCATGTTAACAAAATAAATATTCGTTAACTTTTACAAATTTTTGGTATCCCGCAGATCACATCCAACAACGAGTCGGAACAAACCACAATATTCGTTATGCAATATTATGCAGCTGGAGGGGGACATGGGGTAGAGAAATGCAGAGAGCTTGATGGTTTATCTAATGTGGACAACAAATGTATATTTGGCAAACATTGGCTAACATTAATGGCGATAACATTATTATACATTTTGTGCAATAAAAACTGATTACTAACTATTATGTTAACATGTAATTTTAGTTTTACGATTCTCATATAAACAGTATTCGGATAACTTATGTCGACGTCAATCCAATATATTATCGACAACAAGTTTGTTAAATGGAAAGAGAAGTTATCACCGAAATTGTTACCTTTGAACTTTCTTTGTTAACCGACCAACCTAGTTACGTGTAACATACATGTTATCCGTGTGATAGATAACTTACCGACGAAATTGTTAGAGGAAGCTCCAAGCTGATGAAGCCACTGAATTGGGATAACTTATGTCGACGCTAACCCAATATATTATCGACGAAAAGTTTGTTAAATAGACAACATAGAAGTTATCATTGGAGTTGTTACATTTGAATTGTCTTTGTTAACTGACTAACCTAGTTACCGGCATAAGTTACATGTTAACCGTTTAATAGATAAATCTCTGGCAACGTTTTTTGAGGAGGCTTCAACTGCTACACTGAATTGTTAACTTTGTTAACGTCTTTAACTTACTTGTTATTTGTTAATTTCCCAACCACTTGTTAACATGTTATTTTACCTTATCTAATTACGAAATAGTTAATTAGTTTTTGAAAGTCAACTATATCTAATAGGGGCAATAAATGTATATTTGGCAAACATTAGCTAACACTAAAACCATTAACATTACTACATATTTAGTGCAAGAAAAGTAACATGCTAACTATTAAGTATCACTTTCAACAATAATTTCACAATTTATCAATAATCTAACAACAATTTCACAACTTTTTACTTATATGTGAAAACTGGCGGCCATTCCAGTCGGGAATTTTTTTGTCGGATTTTTGACGGAACTATATCCGTCAGTTACAGCTCGTCGGAAATCAAATTTGGTCGAATTTCCGTCGGAACATTTCGACGGACACTATTCCTCGAAAATGGTCGTAACTTTTCCGATAGACTACCTATAAGACTACCAAAGAGGATTTTCCGACGGATTTTCTACAAACAGTCCCCGTTGGAGGGATTTTCGATGATTTTCCGGCGAAATTATAGTTGGAATGCCCGGTCAGAAAGTTATCGGATATCCGCCAGAAATTTTCCGACGTCTTTCCGACAGGTATTGTAGTCGGAATCCTCCGTCAGAAAGTTGTTGGATGTCCTTCGGAAATTTTTTTGACGTCGTATTTATGCCCGTTGTGAGTATATATCCATTTGGCTAAGCCTCTCTATCTCGGATTTAAACTCCAAAGAAGGGTAACGATAACCCGAACAAGAAAATTCATGGCTCGGAAGTCAAACCTTGTGGATATGACGCATGCGTATCCCATGTAGTTGTGTACACGTGTACAATATACGCGTGGATACGCATGCATATCTATGTAGTTGCATACTCGTAGACAAGATTCGAGTGGATACATATGCATATTCATGTAGTTGCATACACGTGGACGATATGCGCATGAATACGCATACACATCCATGTAGTTGCGTACACGTGGACGATATGCGCGTGGATACACATATCTCTATCCATTTAAATGCGTACACGTGTATGCATCTATATGGATATGCATGCATTCGCCCAATGTGTTCGAACCATATGCAAGTAAAATATTGTGAAATTGATATCAAAGTATAGAGGAAAAAATAGAGTTTATAGTGCACAAAAATTATGAAATTGTTTTTTATGAGAAGAAATAAATAAAACAATAAAAGTCAGAAAAAGCATACGTACAAATAAACGTGAGTGAATTTTTGTGGAGCCCACCGTCACTATGCATACACAGTAACTTATCTTTTTAACTCTATATATACGAACGTTTTCGTTCGATTGTAAAACATAAGTTACAACTTCACAACTTCAATCAAATCAAAATCTCTCTCTCGCTTCTTTATATTATCAGTATCCCGATCTTCTACCGGGTATAATATTTTTGTCTTTATTAATATTTATCTTTATGATAAATTATATTTATTTTTATAACACGTTATCAGCATGATCACTCTTCATTATAGCTAAATATATATTCATAATATATACCCTACCATAGCAGGCGGTATGTTGCCTCTATAATAATTTATTATTTTACAGTGGTTGTTTAATGCACCACTATTTACTAAATATTATAGAGAGCGGTTTGTCGCCTCGTTATTATTATATCATGGTTGCTAAATGCACCATTATTATTTACTGTTAATATTATAGTGGACGTCTCAGACGCCACCATTATTATTTACTGTTAATATTATAGTGGACGTCTCAGACGCCACAATTATTATTTACTGTTAATATTATAGTGGACGTCTCAGACGCCACCTAGATTATTTATTGTTAATATTATAGTGGACGTCTCAGACGCCACAAAATTTATTTACTGTTTAAATGTGGATGATTCTGTCACCACAATTTTGCCCTTAATTATTTGTTTGTTATGGTTATTATATAAGGAAGCTCGGCCACCTGTATATAAACCTTGTATCTGAAATTTGGTAAATTTAACTGATTGATTATTTAAATTTCCAGATTGATTTTCTTTAATCCCAACGGTCACAAAGAAAAATTTTCAAAATTTTTTACTTTTTCAAACGGCTATGAACAGTATTTTCAATCTATAAATATAATCATCTTTCACTCATTTTTCTTCACTCAAACATTCTACATCCTCTCAAATATTTTTCGGTTTTTCATTCCATAAGAAAAATGATTCGCTTCTTGTTGTTTTTATGTTCAATTGTAATTTTTGCTTCTATTTATGGTCTCTTCGTTGGAGAATTTAGTCCCGAAGAGTTTGCATCAACTGTTATGCTAGTTTTCTATGCATTATTTTTTCTTGTAATTGCTCTAGTTATTCATGTAAACGGTTTCTAATAAAATTACTAATAATATTTTTATGATTTTATTTTTAGAAATCAAAAATGGCAAGCGTTGAAAATCTTAAGATCCCAGCTCTCAAAATTACTGGAGCAAACTACATAGCATGGACCACCGATGTGGAACTCCATCTAGAGTCGAAAAAATTATCCGACACAATAAAAGAAGAAAATAACTCTCCTGCCGAAGATAAGGCAAAGTCGATAATTTTCTTAAGAAAACATCTAGATGAGAATGTGACGCATGATTATGCGGGCATAAAAGACCTAGCAGAGCTGTGGCAAGCTATAAAGGAAAGGTTTGACAACCAGAGGGAAATAACTCTCCCTCATGCCTTAGAGGAGTGGAAAAACTTGAGATTTCAGGATTTTGAGAAAGTGGATGAATATAATTCCGCTATTTTGAGAATAGTCTCACAATTGAAATTTTGTGGTAAGCCTGTCTCCGAAGCAGAGATGCTCGAAAAGACTTACCTCACTTTTCATAAAGAACACCGTATCCTGCAAGAACTTTATAGAAGTCGTGGATACAAAAGGTTCTCTGAACTAATTGTGACTCTCATATTAGCGGAAAAGAATTGTGAACTTCTCATAAAAAACCACAACTCTCGACCTACGGGAACTAGAGCACTCCCTGAAGTGAATGCCACAAATGTGAGGAATCCCGAGAGAAAAAGTCAAACCTATCGGGGTCGTGGTCGTCGATTTAATCGTGGACGTGGAAGAGCTTACAACCCAAAAGGGAGGGGATCGTACAAATGGGTTCGACCTGAATATACTAATAAAGGAAAAGAAATCCAAGAGAATTCCACCAATAAGCGTGAGAATAACTGTTACAGATGTGGGTCAAAAGGGCATTGGGCCCATGTATGTCGAACCCCTCCACATCTTTGTAAGTTATATCAAGAGTCCACTAAAGGAAAAGGGAAGGAAGTGAACCTCACGGAACACTTTGAGGGTACATCGTACATCGAATCCCCCGACTTTGTGAATGCTTTCGACGAGACCGCTCTTGCGGATAACTGAAATGCTTGTAGTGAGACTACTGAATAGTCTCGAGTAATGCCATGTATAATTATTACATTTCAGTTTTAAAATAAATAAATGTTTTTCTTTAAAACAATCTAATAAATAATTATTGTGTGTTTCTCTATGAATGATTTTTCTCGCTTTCTTTATTAATGTTTATGTTGATTACAGAAATGGATCTCAATACGAAAGGAACAATATCCAAGGAAAATATTCGAGAAATTTGTATACCAGATAGTGGAACAACGCACACTATTCTGAGACACAATAGATTTTTCTCTGTGTTAAAAGCAACAAAAATGATTGTTGACACAATATCGGGTCCTACAGACTTGATTGAGGGAACAGGCAAAGCCAACTTTATGTTGCCTAATGGAACAAAATTATCCATAAATAACGCCTTGTATTCTCCAAATTCTAAAAGGAATTTGTTGAGTTTCAAAGACATATACCTTCAAGGATATGAAACTCAGTCTGCAACTGAGGATGGAAAGAAATATATATACATAACTTCTGATAAATTGGGAAAAAGGGTTATATTGGAAAAGTTCACAGAACTCCCTTCTGGTTTGCATCATACTTATATAGATGCAATAGAATCACATCTTGTGATCAAAAGAAATCCAGATGATTTAATATTATGGCATGATCGCCTTGGTCACCCAGACACATCGATAATGCGAAAGATCGTAGATAGCTCACATGGTCATTCGATAAAAATCCAGGAGATTTATCAGAGAAGTAAAATGACATGTGATGCATGTTCTCTAGGAAAATTGATCATAAGGCCATCACCAACCAAAATCAATAATGAATCACCAAAATTCCTTGAACGAATTCAAGGGGATATTTGTGGACCAATACATCCACCATGTGGACCATTCCACTATTTTATGGTATTAATTGACGCATCCAGCAGATGGTCACATGTTTGTCTATTATCATCTCGAAATATTGCATTTGCGAGATTTCTAACTCAGATAATCAAACTGCGAGCACAATTTTCTGATTATCCCATTAAAAGAGTTAGACTAGACAACGCTGGTGAATTCACATCCCAAGCATTCAATGATTATTGTATGGTAACGGGGATTGAAGTTGAACATTCTGTAGCACATGTTCACACACAAAATGGTTTGGCTGAATCATTAATTAAACGTCTGCAACTCATTGCAAGACCATTGATCATGAGATCAAAACTTCCAACCTCTGTATGGGGACATGCCATTTTGCATGCAGAAGCACTCATTCGGATAAGACCAAGTGCGTACCATAAGTATTCCCCACTACAGTTAGCATTTGGTCGAGAACCAAATATTTCCCATCTGAGAATTTTTGGTTGTGCGGTTTACGTGCCTATAGCACCACCACAACGTACAAAGATGGGACCACAAAGAAGGTTGGGAATATATATTGGTTATGATTCTCCATCAATTATACGATACCTAGAACCACAGACTGGTGACGTCTTTACGGCGCGTTTTGCCGACTGTCATTTTAATGAGAAAGTATTCCCGGTTCTAGGGGAGAAAATAAACAAGTAGAGAAGGATATCAAATGGAGTGTGCCAACCTTGTTGCACCTTGATCCTCCTACTAAACAGTCAGAACTAGAAGTTCGACGAATCATGCATTTACAGAGTATAGCAAATCAGCTACCTGATGCATTTGCAGATACTAAAACGGTAACTAAATCACATATACCAGCTGCAAATGCCCCTGCTCGTATTGAAATACCACGAGAAAGTGAAAGAGCAGATGATACTCATGAGTCAAGAACACGCTTAAAGCGTGGTAGACCTGTTGGTTCTAAGGATAAAAATCCTAGAAAACGAAAGGAAGCTGAAAAGCATGATATTCCCAAAATAGCATAAAATATTTTGGAAGAAGCAAATCATGAGACTAATGATAATATAGAGCATCATGAACCTGAAGGAAATCATGAAATTTCCATCAACTACATCCATAATGGAAAGATATGGAATCGAAATGAAATGGATGATGTTGATGACGTTTTCTCATACTTAGTGTCTAAAGAAATAGACGATGAAAACGAAGATCCAGAACCAAGGTCTGTATATGAATGCCAAAACAGGTAAGACTGGTTGAAATGGAAGGATGCTATACAAGTCGAACTTGATTCGCTTAATAAACGAGATGTATTCGGGCCCATTGTGCTCACACCTAAAGATGTGAAGCCGGTTGGATACAAATCGGTTTTCGTTCGAAAACGAAATGAGAAAAATGAAATTATGAGATACAAAGCTCGCCTCGTGGCTCAAGGTTTTTCTCAAAGGCCCGGGATTGATTATGAAGAAACATATTCTCCCGTTATGGATGCAATCACGTTTAGATTCTTAATGAGTCTAGCAGCTGACGAGAATCTAGAGATGCGTCTCATGGATGTCGTTACAGCATATCTATATGGATCATTAGATACTGATATCTATATGAGAATTCCCGATGGGTTTAAAATGCCAGAAGCATTGAAATCTAAACCCAAAGAAGTATGTGCAATAAAGTAGCAGAGATCATTATATGGGCTAAAGCAATCTGGACGTATGTGGTACAATCGTCTCAGTGAGCATTTAACAAAGGAAGGATATGTAAATAATCCTATATGCCCATGTGTTTTCATCAAGAAAACATCATCCGGATTTGTAATTATCGCGGTATATGTTGATGATTTAAATATTATCGGAACTCCAGGAGAAATACAGAAAACATCTGATTATTTAAAAAGAGAATTTGAGATGAAAGATCTCGGACAGACAAAGTACTGTCTTGGCCTACAAATTGAGCATTCTCAAAAGGGTATATTTGTGCATCAATCCACATATACCAAAAGAGTGTTAAAACGCTTTAACATGGATAAGGCAACTCCTCTAAGCACTCCTATGGTCGTTAGAACACTTAAGGTTGATAATGATCCATTCCGACCACATGAGGAAAATGAAGAGATACTTGGTCCTGAAGTACCATATCTAAGTGAAATTGGAGCCCTTATGTACCTTGCCAATTGTACACGACCTGACATATCATTTGCTGTTAATCTTTTGGCAAGATTCAGTTCGTCCCCTACACGAAGACATTGGAATGGGATTAAACATATTTTTCGTTATCTTCAAGGGACTGTTGATTTAGGTTTACTATATCCTAAAAATTCAAAAAGTCAAATGGTTGGTTTTGCAGATGCAGGATATTTATCGGATCCACCTAAAGCTCGATCACAAACAGGGTATGTGTTCAGGATCGGAGGCACCGCTATATCTTGGCGTTCTCAAAAGCAGACGCTTGTGGCCACTTCTTCAAATCATGCTGAAATCATCGCACTCCATGAAGCAAGTAGAGAATGTGTGTGGTTGAGATCAATAAGTCACCACATCCAATCAAGCAGTGGAATTCGCGTAAATACGGAACCAACTATCTTATATGAAGACAACGCTGCATGTGTTGCCCAGACAAAAGAAGGATATATCAAGAGTGATAGAACCAAACATATCCCTCCAAAGTTCTTCTAATACACTCAAGAGCTCGAGAAGAATAAAGAAATCGAAGTGAGATATGTCCAATCATGTGAAAATGCAGCGGATCTCTTCACAAAATCATTACCCACCACTGTGTTCAGAAAACATGTCCATAACATTGGAATGTGTCATCTACGAGACTTATAAGATGACATCCTTGTCATTCGAGGGGGAGCTTGCGTGGTTGTACTCTTTTTACCTTCCTATGGTTTTTCCCACTGGGTTTTCCTGGAAAGGTTTTTAACGAGGCAACAAATACATAACGCAAGAGAAAACCGTGACACTGGTCTCCAAGGGGGAGTGTTATAAAAGTCAGAAAAAGCATACGTACAAATAAACGTGAGTGAATTTTTGTGGAGCCCACCGTCACTATGCATACACAGTAACTTATCTTTTTAACTCTATATATACGAACGTTTTCGTTCGATTGTAAAACATAAGTTACAACTTCACAACTTCAATCAAATCAAAATCTCTCTCTCGCTTCTTTATATTATCAGTATCCCGATTTTCTACCGGGTATAATATTTTTGTCTTTATTAATATTATCTTTATGATAAATTATATTTATTTTTATAACAAAAACATAATAATTGGGATGTGAAAAACAATAATAATAAAAAATTACTTTTATGTTTTGGAAATAATGATAGAAGGTTAATTTAAGTATTTCACATGTCAAAAAACATAGAAAATGTGTCTAAAATCACAAAGTGTTTATAATGTAAACCGAATAGGGAAAATTGTCTTAGTATGTCACTCACTCACTTTTATACGTATGTTTATTTATATTTTTTACTTTTTAACTTTCGTTTTCACTTTTTCATATTTAAAAAAAAAAATTTAAAAATTTTAATATTAATTATTATATTATGACTCCGATAAAAAAAGAGTTATTGGTCTACCACTGCTTATGATTATGGATATCATGTTTAACCAATCTCATTAATTCCGTTAAATTAGTTTAGTTTGGTCCAATTAAACTATCCAGCCTAGTTAATCTAAAATATTATCAACTGGGAAAGTGCAAGAGTCATTGTACTTTTTTAAAGCCAAAACACGAGACGCGTATCAAACGCCAAGCACGGTGGCGCGTGGAAATTACCTAGAAACTACGAAGAAAACGTGAACGCCACTTCTCTCTCTCACTATATATATATATATATATATATATATATATTATATATATATATAAATATGACCTAGCCACTTAGATCGAGTCTCTTATTCTCTCTTTATCTTACAAATCGAGAAAGATGTTAAAATTCGCATCATGTCCTATTACAGAAGAAACGAGGGAACAATTGTGTTTGCGTTTGCGAGTATAGCGTTCATAGCGTTTTACTGCGTAAATTACTTTATACGGCGATGCAGAGATCGAGTCGCCGCTTCTGCCGCTGGGGACACAGAGGAGGCTGAATTGAGTCCGAGAAGGCCACCACGAAGGCTTGACGCTAAGGCCATCGAGTCGTTTCCCTCGTTCATTTACACGGAGGCTAATGGGATTGAGCCAGGACAAGGCGAGCTAGTATGCGCGGTTTGTCTGAACGAATACAAAAACGGTGAAACGCTGCGTTTGGTATCACCTTGTGGACATGTGTTTCATGCTGACTGTGTTGATATCTGGCTCTCTTATAGCTCCACGTGTCCTATTTGTCGTGCTGATGTAGTTTCTTAATCGAATCTTACCTTTGCTTATATTGTTTTTTTTTTTTTTGGGTAAAATTAAAAAGGTTGAAAAAGAGAGGGATCATATTAAATGAGAATTGGAGCGCCCAATTTTCGTAACAGGCTTTGAGCGGAACGCTCTTCACGCAATATTATGCGAGATTAAACCCATTCCTCATTTCCCCTTTAACTTGCCTGAAAGATCATCTTAAATCTTATAAAAACGATGATCCTGTTTTGTTCCACACTTGGCGTTGTGAATAAGTTTTCTTTACTGTGTCAATATTAGTAGTTTTTGTTTTTGTTTCCAAACGGAAATGATATTATGCTCAATGGAAGGAAACACTCCGAAAACTGGAATTAGATGTAGATTGAAATTTAGAGTTTTACAGAATTGAGGTTTGAACTATAACACTAGTTTCGGGTAAAAATGAATTATAGACTAAAAATCCAAACTTTTTGTTTGTTTTTCAAAAAGTTTTGGATGTTTCTCTATAATTGAAACTTATAACATGTTGAATTTTCCATTTTTTACCTTGGATCATTTTGGTGAATATCATCGGTTTTTTTAAGTATTTGTCAACATTTAACCCAAAATTAGTTGGGCCTGGCCATGTCAGCAAATTTTGACACTTTCACCTCTATTAACGATGATGTAATTGTTTTTTTTCCCTTTGCTCAGTTTCCTTTTTCTCCCCCACAACATCATTTAATGCAGGAAAAAACAGAAGATTTTCTTAAGATTGTGATGTCCCCGCCGCCTGCAACTTGATTCTAAGAATAAAAATATATCATGTGGCTGTAAATAAAGTAAACTACAAATATATCATGTGGTTGTATATCATACACACATCGGTAAACTAAAATTTCAATAGAAATAAAGTTGCCCCCTCTATTTATGGTGGCGATTCTTGGATGTTACAGAAGAAAAACGTTCTCATGCGTCTTTAATTCTCCAGACATTTGTTCTTCCACCTTATTAACTGCAGTTCCTATGGTTTTGGGAGTTAGAAGTTTCTTACGATCAGCTTCTAGAAGTCGACTTTAAGTCTAAGGTAATTTGTGATTTAATCGATAACTTGCTATGTTCGTTAACAGTGTCGGCGGCGGCAGGTATTTCTTGAGATTTCGAAGGGATTCTATGTTGTATGTATAAATACTATGTAAGTTAATCGGGTTATCTGCCATTTAGTTGTTTATACCGGTGTGCTATTATTGCAACATAAAACATCGGTGATGTCTTTGACTGTACGTCTTGTTCGCGGCGAGTGGAGGAAGAGAAGTGATGGCAGTTGGGATCACGTAGCGGACTTAAAGTGGTTTAACTACTCTGTAGTTCTAAAAGAAGGCGGGACGTTCAAAACAATGGAGGATGCCATCTTTAAGAAGATGAGGTTGATGCGTCACCACGTGATGGAGCTAACATACCGATGGCCTCATTGGATGCTAGGTCCAGATTGGATGAAAACACAGCCTATCGATATCATGGACGATGAGGATACGGCTTTATTTTTAGCAATAAGGGCGGATTTAGACGAGGTGTTTCTCCGGGTTAGGGTTCGCGACACTTTGCAAGCGAACAACGTTAACTCGTATACAAGTGTTTTTGTTAATAATGTTAACAATGTTAACACCTCATCGACTTAGTTATCGGTGGGAAGTTGGAACCTCCTGCGGTCGTCGACCTCCAGGAAGGCCTCGTAAGAAGCGGATGCTTTCACATGGAGAATTTAAGGTACTTTGATGGGGTTGTTTTATTCTGGAGTATCAGCATTATATAAGTTAACATATGTGTCTGTTAATTTACTTATCAGCGTGTGACACAAAGAAAATGCACTCGTTACCGGGGTCGCGGCCACAACCGTTCTACTTGCAAGGTTCCTCTTCTCGTAATGAATGTTCAAAATTGTGTGTAAATGATTTTCGGTTGGAGAAAACACAAGAGAATTAAAATGGCTTATGTTTTTGGCAGAGATCCTAAATGAAGAAAGAACAAGGACACTCATTTTTTTGTTTGTTCGGCTAAATAGATGGTGTGTAGGGTGGTTATAGCCATCGTCAGTTTCCAATGTGTTTATAAATGAGATAGGTAGCGTCTGCTTTGTTGTATATACCGTTACGCTACCTGTTATCGGCTACTACTTATGTAGTTTTCTTAAAAACAAATAGGCCGTACCGTATGTTTTGTTGTACATACCGTTACGGTACCCTTTATCGGCTACTACTTATGTAATTTTTCATAACATCATCTATGTTGTCTATGTTAACGCTATAAAATGTAAGTTTCTCGTGTAATCACCTTCAGGTTTGGGTAATTCCCAGTTGTTGTGCCAACATTGTCGTTAGCGACTGCTTACGTAAACAACTGAGTTTATTGTGTTTGGTGTTTACCCCCATAACTGTGAGTTTATTGTTGACTTAATTATTTAAGTCAACAAGTGGGGACAAAATCTGTTAACCGCATTCATAAACTAAATAGTCATAACAAAGTTCAAATTTTTTCCGAATAACATTGCCATGTCCTGAATGTTAACGAAAATGGGCCCCAATTGTAATAGTAGATAATAAATGCTAACATTGTTAAAGAATCTTAAAAACACTTGAAAATCACACGGAACAAGCACTACCTCCAACGCAGAGTGCGGCTGCTAAACGTATGATTCTTTATTTTTTTGTTAAACTTTATGTGTTGAACTAGTTAAAAATTTAAGTGTTAAACTAGGAATCCACTACTTCCAAAGGCTAAAGCGGCGAATTGCAGTTGCTGTCATCTAAGGCGTTAACTATGTTAGCATTAATGATCTAAGGCAAATTTGTTAAGAAATAACTTCACATCGAATTTTAGTGACTATGTCGATAACATATTTAGCTATAACATCGTATGTGTTATCCGTTAACATTTCTGCGTAAATCTCGTTATCCACATGCACGTAAAGGAATACAGTAATCAGCGATTTCAGAGGCAATATTCGTTTTCGCAAAACGTTGATCCGTTAACAATGTTACCTTATATTATAATTGTATTATTTACCATGTTATCGACTGCCTAATATTATAACTGTGTTTAACTTGTTAACGAATGCTTCGTTAATCTAATGCTAAAAAACAATGTTTAACAAGTGGGCAAATCTGTTAACAACATTCATAATAAATAGTCATAAACAAAGTTAAAAAATTTTCCCGATAACATTACCATTTCTTGAAATTTTTATACACCGCTATCTAAACCAGTCATGGGGGACAACATATATATAAAGGGGCACACCAAGTGAGCGTGACAGCGTCATGCGGAGTACGTCTGGATAAGGACCATCGTAAAATTCTTCGTTTCCGTCTCTAGCTGGGAAATATCAAACTCTCTTGCTGCCTCTGCGCCACCAATCCCATGAGCTAGCATCAAGTGAATCGCTGTAATTCCAGCGTCAAAAGTTGAGGTGATTTGCGGGATGACTTGGGTATCTTGGTTCGGCACTTCATCGGACCCAATTGGGATGACTTGGGTCTCAGATGTACCCCTTGCGGACACGTTTAGCTACTCGGATTCTCCCTCTTTTCCTTCTGCATACGTATATTATTTAAAATAATATTGGGGAGGTGGCCTACCATCTGTACCACTTACGAACGCTAACAATCTTATTGACACAATGACATGAAGTGTCCGTTAAAATTTATGTGTTAAATTAGTTATCCACTACTTCCAAAGGGCTAAACCGGCGAATTTCAGTTGCTGTCATCGAAGGCGTTACCGATGTAATCATGAATGATCTAAGGCAAATCCGTTAACAATGTTAGTATGAATTACCCTACTTGGTTGGTTCTCGGTTATTGTGACATGTCAAAGTGGTAGAGCGTGTCCGTCAACTTGGGGGTTCGCCTACACAAAAAATAAAGAACCATACGTTTAGCAGCCGCACTCTGCGTTGGATGTAGTGCTTGTTCCGTGTGATTTTCAAGTGTTTTATGATTCTTTAACAATTTTAGCGTTTGTTATCTAGTATTACAATTGGGTCTCATTTTCGTTAATATTCTTATCGGTATATCATAAAATTTATCCGTTTATATTTTATGTATTGTCCTCGTTATTCACTACTACAGAAAGCTGGAGATCTAAAATCGAGGCACAATACATGGCTTCGCAGTTTCTCGGCAGGCGTCTCTTGAGAGAACGGGGGAATATATCCTTCGTCGTGGGTGTTTCCCTACGCAAAAGAAAAAGAATCTGTCATTTGACATGCAACAAGCTATTTCGCATAGCTTTAAACAGTTAACAATGTTGTCTTATGCTATATGACATTCAACAAGCTATTTCACATAGCTTTAAACCGTTAACAACTTTGGGGCTCGCCTACACAAAAATAAAGAACCATACGTTTAGCAACCGCACTCTGCGTTGGAGGTAGTACTTGTTCCGTGTGATTTTCAAGTGTTTTATGATTCTTTAACAATGTTAGCATTTATTATCTAGTATTACAATTGGGTCCCATTTCGTTAACATTCTTATCGGTATATCATAAATTTTATCCGTCAATATTTTATATATTTCCCTCGTTATTCACCACTTCAGAAAGCTAGGGATCTAAATTTGAGGCAAAATACATGGCTTCGCTGTTCCTCGGCTGATGTCTCCTCAGAAAGCGGATGATGGTCGCGGTGGCCATCGTCTGTGACCACATCCAACATTCGTTTTGGAAGACATATCAAATAGTTTCCCAAATTGCGTTTTATTCATGAAATCACGTTCGTCGTCTTCTAGCTTGACTTCTATGTCCGAGAGGAGGGTCAATTTTTGGTAAATATTGACTCGCTCTCCGATTGGTGCTTGCCCGGCGGCGAGGATTCTATGAGGTAACTCTAAATCTTCCATCTAGAAAATTCGAAATTTTGTCAATTTGGTTGCTTTGTTAATTCAATCGGTGTCGATAAAAACATGATGGAACCGGGGTGAGTTTTACCTTACTCTCGGTTGTAGGAATGGTCAACGATCCAGTCTTTTCTTCTATCAGTTGATCCGTGCTCGCAGGGTGAACGGCGAAGGAGAAAATCTTTCTTAAGACTAGATTTACTTTTCTGGATATCTTACCCTAAAAGGACGCAACCTTTCAGTTTCTGCCTTTTTGTAATATTTAAAGATTAAAAAATCCTGCTAAGATATTATTGTCTCTTACTGACACCACTTTAGTCCCTGTTGCTTGTTACGTCACGTAGTCTACTCTCACAAAGTGAGTTATAGGTTGTGTCTTTTTTGTGTGGGGTGTTTTCGGACATTTCGCTGATTACAAGGAGGGTCCAATAGTGTAAAATATGAACAACTAATATCGATGTTATCTAAGGGTAGATATTGATAATATCCTTTTACCTTCGAGATTATAACTTATTGTCATCTTGAGACTTTTTATTTATGTTTTCAAGTCTTTTAATATAGAGTGATTTAGGTGAATATGGTAGGTTGACTAGTTATTTAGGTTTCTATGAATGGATAAGGGTAAATTGAGTGCATATGGTTAGTTGACCACAAAATTAGTAAAATGTTAATTTAAAAATGGCAAATTAGTTGTGTCCGCTGACCACAAGATTTCTTACATGTTTTGCCCCTATCTCAGCTGACGTCAGCGAAGTTATATTTATCAAGAAACATTAAATGCTTTGACACATACAGGAAAGAGAAGAGCAAGTTGAGTTGATGGCATTGATGCTGCATGATATCTTTCGCAGCATTAAATGCATTGATGCTGCATGATATCTTTCGCCGATAAACGAGTTAGCACAGTTATTGGTAATATCATTCATTAATCCGGCTATCGTGTTAACCCAGTTATCATATCGTGTTAAGTTTATGTTTATTGTGTTAACATAGTTATCAAATCATATAAAATATATAAATTTAAATTTAAATCATGAATTAACATTTTTTCTTTATGTGTATATAAGTTCAATAAAAAATATTTGTATTTTTCTGACGTAAATAACATGCTAACATTTATAACAACATATTATATAGAATGTTAACGTGCTAACAATAATATATGAATACTTATAATGTGCTAACATTAATATTTGATATGTGGTTAACATGCTAACTAATATGAGTTAACGTATAATATTATTAACAAGTCAAGTTAACAATTTGAGTTAACGTATAACATCGTTACCAAGTAAAGTTAACATGTAGACATCGTTAACAAGTCAAGTTAATGTATAATATCGTTAACATATCATGAATTGTATTATGAAGTTGCAATGGGGTTTGTCAAAAGAATAAGTCATTTGCCATTAATAGGATCTTGAGAAATGAAAGGTCTGTATACTAACTGTTAACAAAGTTAACATCGTCGCCGAACCACCAAAAAAAAGAGATCCCGATAGCTCAAGGAAGAACCACCGGCATCGCCATTTAACCTTCAATAAATCACCGACCATCGACAATGATAAATATCTTAACGACCACGACGAGTATCTTAATCTAAAATCTAAAATCACAAGGGTTTTGGGTAATGATATCGCGAAAGATTGATCTAAAATCCATCATAATGATATCGCAAAACCCACAAGGAAAGCTAGATCTAAAATCCATCATCATCAATCTTTAAAAATGGATGATGATGAACACTTGATGGGTTTTGGGTAATGAGAAATGGATGTGAAAGATTGAATCTTTGTGGATTTCGTGGGTTTTCAACAATAAGCATCGTTAACAATTCACTTTAATATATAACATCGTTAACAAGTGAAGATAACATGTTCACATCGTTTAACAAATCAAGTAAACAATTCAATTTAACATATATCAACGTTAACAAGTAAAGTTAACATGTTGACATCGTTAACAATAGTACAAAAAATATTTTTTTTTATAAAAAAATATAGCAATTATTATACGGACACCAGAAAAACACAAAACGAATTAGTAAAGTTTTTTTTATGGTTGCGCCTGGCTCCGTCACCTTAGCTTATGGTGCCGGTTTCACATCCTTCGAAGGCATAACCGCCGTTCCGGTGAGTTCCAACGGCAAATCAGCAATACGATAAATGATGCTTCCAAGACGAACCACGAGTAAGGTTTAATAAATTAGTGTGAAATCCAGTTCTGGAGAAGCAAATTCAAGTCAAAGCGAGAGATAATTCGGGAAATCTAGGGTTTGCTCAGACGGGGATAAAAAGAAATTTGAAAGAGCTATATATGAACAAAAGCACAAACCTTCCATTAAGAAAATAAAAATCCCAATCTTCTGCTGCTTCTTCTTCTTCATCTTGGGTTTTTGTTTTTTGAGCTTAAGAGTGGGTCTTTTACACAAAATATTGATCTTGATTTTTCAAAAATTAATGATTTTTTTTATGGGATGCAGAGAGAAGATGGGGGTGAACAAAGAGGAGATAAGGATGAAGAGAGAGAAGGTGAGGATGAAGAAAAAACAACATGATCTGTAGAAGATTACCTCTACACATGATTTTCACCAAGGGCCCACCACTTCTACGTAATCAAGGTAGCCACCATCTACTACCTTTCACACAAATATAGGGGTTTAAGAGTCTTTTCAATGTGAACAGAAACTCTCACACAGTTGCAAAATGAGAGACTTAATTTTGAAATTAAGAAATACTAGATCTTGCAATTACCCAATGGAAAATCTGATATTAGTTGCATCTTCTCTGACCGAATTTTATTGCCAATTCTATACCTACATGTGATGACCTCATGCAAGTTGTGTTAAACTACATGAGCATTTAATGCCGTCATGAACATTTAATGCCGACATGCAAGTTGTGTTTCCAATTAGCTGAAGATGCTGACAAGTTGTGTTTCCAAATAGCAGTTAACCTTGTTATCATATCGCATTAAGTTTATGTTTATCGTGTTAACCTATTTATCAAATCATACAAAATATATAAATTTAAATTTAAATCGAGAATTAACGTTTTTTATTTATGTATATATAAGTTCAATAAAAAAGAATTGTATTTTTCTTACATAAATAACAATAATATTCTAATACTTATAATGTGCTAACATTAATACCTTATAAGTGGTTAACATTCTAAATAATATGATATCACGATAAGTTTATGTTTAATGTATTAACTTAGTTATCATATCATACAAACTATGAAAATTCAAATTAAAATCGTGAATTAATGTTTTTAAATTGTGTATATATAAGAGTAATAAAAATAATTAATGTTTCTCTATTGTAATTGACACGATAACAATTATAACAACATGTTATATAAAGGTCAAGTTAACAATTTGGTTAACATATAATATTTTTGACAATTCAATTTAACACATAACATCGTTAACATGTAAAATCAACATGTAAACATCGTTAACAATTAAAGTTAACATGTAAACATCGTTAACAAGTATTGTTAACAATTTGAGTTAACGTATAACATTTTTAACAAGTCAAGTTAACAATTGAATTTAACATATAACATCGTTAACAAGTAAAGTTAACATATAACATTGTTAACAAGCAAAGTTAACATGTAAACATCGTTAACAAGTAAAGTTAACGTATAATATATTTAACATATCACAAATTGTATTGTGAAGTTACAATGGGGTTTGACAAGATAACAAGTAAAGTTATAATATCGTTAACATATCACACGAAAGGACCGTCCTTTTCTGGTAAATGTTAACACGCTCTCCGGTTGGGGCTTAGCCGACGGCGAGAATCCTCTGAGGCAACTCCAAATCTGCCATGATTCATGTCCCGTAAATACTAGCGGTAATTAAAAGTAGGAAAGAGCAATCGATGTTGTAAATTACAGTATGAATAAAGTAAGGATTCAAAATTACATAGATTTGAGATTTGTTGTTTAACTGGCGGAGGGATTCCCACTTGGAGAAAACGATTTCACGAAGAAGATTTTGGCGGTGTCACGAGCGAATGATGATTTTTGGTCGAACGAATTGTGAGAAGCAAAGAAGAATTTACTTTTCTTGGGTTTTTCTTTGCACCTGTTCAGCGGGGAGTATCCTCAGCGACATATCGATATCGGCCATCTGTTCATAATTTCAGCGAAATAAGATACGAAACCGTTTATGACATGAATCGGGAAAACAAAAAAACATTACCAATTCTAAAGGCATCGGAAATACTAAAAAGCTTGAATCGGAGAGAATATAGTATAATAAAAATGTATCATAGTTTTCTGAACAAAAATTGATGAAAATCAAATTTAACTGTTCTTCGGACGGTTACAGTTAATTTGGTCATCCGCTTATGCGAAAACCCAATAAAATTGAAGATTGACGATGATGGTAGGACATGATTTGTTAGCCAAAGCCTGGTGTTCTCGGATTTGAAAGAAAAAGTTGAAGAGAAGAGATATGAATATACTTTTGGTAATAGTTTACTACACCGGCTATAAGAATATGATTTTTGTATATTTTGAAAAAGAAACAAAATCTTCAAAGGATTTTAAAACCCCTAGCAAGGTTTTACAGGGCCCATCATTTCTTACGTAATCCCCCTACACGACAACTGCTTTTCTCACATATGTAGGGGTGAGACTGACTTTTCCAGATGAACATAATAGGTGGCACAATGCGAAAAATGGCCGTTTAATTTCCATGTTATAAAATAGTAGAGAGTGTAATTACCATTTAATATACCACTAAAGTTAGTTGACAAAAAAATATAGATACCAGAAAAACTGTAGGTGTAAATCCTCGAAAGAATCTAGAATTTTCTATTATATAATAATAAAAAATAATAAAATTTCTTTTTTTGTCAAGACCTATGCTCAACACCCGTTAATTTCATAACCAATTTTTTTTTTTCAGATATAAACAAATCTAGAAAACATTAACCAGAATTAAAAGAAAAAAACCGATTTTTCCAATTTTATTGTTGAATAAGCAACAAATATCGGACCACAGATAACCTGAAAACGTTCCTAGTTTTCCTTTAGACGCAACGCTCCCAAGCAAAAACTCTGAGGTAAGTTTTGGTTTCTCTCCAACGGCGTCGGTCTTTACCGGCGACCATCCTGTCCCCACCGATGACCAGCCTCACGCTGGGAATCGAGAAGGCACAGGCATTCGGCTTTACGCCATGTGCTGAGAAATCTCCTCCGCCGTCCTCGCCAATCTTAGTTGACGCAGCACCTCCGTCGATATCTCCTCTTCAAGCAGAAGGAGAGGTGTCGGATCCACCTGTTCCACCCAACCCACTGGATTCAACCGCCTTTTCATCCTTCCATTCCTTCCACGACTCATCTTCCATCTCCCTGCCCTCATCGCGTCGACCCCTCGTGTCACCGGCGAGATCCTCCTCCTTGTGTGCAGCACTTTCCTCCTTCGATGAGAGCATCTAGAGCTGGCCCATTTTATTCCTCGCTGCTGCTGTGGTAAGTGCTACTGTTCTGGTTTCCTTCGCCGGAGACCCAGCCGGTGGTTCTCCGAACTTGAGTCGCCCTCTCACTGTCGCCTTCGTACCAGCTCCGCCTCCGTCGTCCTCTACTTTACCACCCTCGCTTGCTCTGCCATCCTCCTTGCTGCCTCTTATAGATCCGCCGTTTTCACTCCGTCTTATTTCGCTCCATGTTGCGTCAAACCCTCCTTTGGGTCTCTGGCCTTTACTTCTACTTGATCTGCTGTCGATTTCGATGTGGTCCCCTTCGAATAGTCTCATGCAGAGGCGAGGACAAACTGCTCGTTAAAAGCTATTAAGGGTTTCTGCGGTGAATCAATCGGCCAGTTCTGCGTACTCCGTCTCCTAGAAGACGTGCAACATTTCTGGTGACTCCTTATCGTGGGCTTGGCCCAATATGACGATGGTTTTTGTCTATCCGGCATTTCTTCGGTTACTCACCGTCGCTCCTCCACCCCTTCGGTTCAGCCACCGGGACAGCTGCCTCCACCACCCTACCAACAAGCTCGCTGATCATTCATCTTGCTCGAGCCTAATCCACCGGATCTGATGTTGTCTTCGCTACGTCTCCCTTCGATTAGCCTCGAACATTTTCGAGGACAAACTGCTTCCAAGATATTAAGGGTTTTGCTGGCGAAGCAATCGGCCGGTCCTGCTTTCTCCATCTCCTCGAAGACATGCATCATATCCGGCTTCTCTTTACTATGGGCTTGGCCAAATATGACGGCATGGTTTGTCTGTCTGGCGTTTCTTCGGTTTCTCACCATCGCTCCTCCTCCCCTTCGGTTCATCCACCGGTACTAACTGTCTCCGCCACCCTTCCCCCATCATGCTCGCTGCTCAATCATCAAAGCGAAATGTTTGCTCGAGCATAATCCACGGACTCCAAAAACATCGCCGAGACGTGTACTTATCCCGAGCTTATTGCCGGTAAATCTTGTGAAATTTTCTACCGACTTGTCTTTTTGTGTAGCGGTTTGCACGGGACCAGAAGAGGCAAACAATTTCGTTTCTACGAATATCTGAGGTAGGGGTTCTCCTTCAACGTCACATTCAAAAGTTTCAAAAGTGACTAAGTTCAAACTCTCCAGCTTTGCCGTGAAGGTTATTTTGACGCATTTGAGGCTTGTCCCAAATTCGATGTCCATCTTCTATGATGATCTATCTACTCCTTGTTGTTTTGCTTTTAATTTGTGTTGTAACAATCTTAGAGGATGTTTAATTCCCTCTATTTGTACTTTGGAAGTTTAAATTAATGAAGAAAGTGTTGAACAAAAAAAAAATATAACCTGAAACATATCACAAATTGATTGGAAATGAAGATTCAGATTCTATTTTCATAACAAAAACATTTTATAAAGTAATCACTTTTCGTTAGTTCATTAAACATAAACAAAAAATTTCAAAATCTATACTATATGAAAGCAACTATTTGAAGCTCCTTAAGCTATCCACCTCAGCTTTTAAAAATTGAGGAGAACATGCCACATGTCATCACATATAAATTAAAAGCAAATTTACCCATGTCATCGAATAAAAAGCCAAAAAAGAATACGCCACATAAAAAAATATAATCGTCAATTAGTAGAAACCCACAACTAATATGCCATTAATTTACAAAGCCCAAATAAGGTTTATCGAACCTATAACAACATGAAGACTATAATTGGGCTCTATTAATTTATACAGCCCATTACTCACTTCAGCATCCCGACAAAAAAAAGAAGGTTTCCTACAGATCTCAGAATATTGATAGTCATCTTCTTCCTTCCGTTTCATCTTCTTCCTTCCGTTGTTGGAATTATAATCGATGTCACTCCCTCTCTCTTACAACAAAAAAAACCCACCATCGACACTTACTCATCTTAATTCTCCTATCAGTCCTTTCAATTGCCCGATTTTTAATGGCCACCCCACTACTCCTCTATGGGAAGCTTATAAAAGCACCCCTCTACAATAGTCACCATCCACCAAAACGCTTGCAACCGGTCTACCAAATCTAATCATGGCCTCCCAATCTCTCTGTCTCGCTGTCCAGCCAAAGAGTTTCCACATTCTCGACAAAATCCAAGGTGATTTCTGCAACCACGAAATCATAGCTCGATTGGTTCACTTTTGGGAGATCCGAAATTTCAAAAAAGGAAACACACTCATGGGTTTTCAATTACTGTTCATTGAATCAGAGGTATGTAAACTACACCCTTTTCAGTTACAACTTTCACACCACTTGCAAACCGTTGAAGTAGATGAACCGTCCAATTCATGAGGTATTTTCTCTTCTTTTCCAATTTCAAATTATTTCGTTATTATGAGCACTACTAAAGTAAATAAAAGAATTCCCATTGAATCTTCAAAGACAAAAAAACTTTGACAATGTGTTTTTTCTTTTTTTTTTCTCCATAAACAGAGAAGTAGGTGGGAGAAAAAATAAAATGGAACGAACAAGAGGACGATAAGGCAAAGAGATATAGAGTGGATGTAAAAATTATTGCATAGAGGTGGAGCGTGACATATTAGGAGCGCCGAACAAGTGGAATACGACCGAATAGATGGAAGAGATAGGAACTAAGACACTGTCTACTGATCCGGAGTTACAATATTAGCTCATTTAGCTCTTAAGCATCGGCAAATTAACATCCCATGGATATTTGTTGTTACTGAATTATGCTGAATTTTTGTATGGGAAGTTATTTTAGTTATCTATATATAGATATGAGGTTGTGTGCAAATTAACATCCCATGAATTTTTGTGTGCTTTGTAGTCCAATCAATATATATTTCATTGGTTCCTATTGTTATGTCGCTCATGCTGGTTTATATATCCATATCTTCAAAAACTTAGATGGAGAGACTTCTCTTTTTACTTGAAAAAGCCCCCATTAATGTTCTCCACCCCAAGTATGTTTCTATATCCATGTAAATTTAAATTTAAATTTAAGCATGTAAATTTACATCGTCGCTGCAATATCCATTCTCTCATGAATCTTTTTAACTCTAAAACAAAAAGATGGAGGCAAGAGTGTTTCATTTACTCGACAGTGCCCATATCATATGCCATAAGCTATTGTTAAGATACTTATATTATTAGGAGCATACATATCAAGATCTTATTGTATTTATGCTCTCCTCTTTTCACTTAATTTACCATTCAATCTCCCATTACATATCAAAATCTGTTTCTTTGAATCTCTTTGTTATATATTAAGAGTCGTTGCAATTGAGGAGATCTGCAGTGGAGATGGTGGACTCTTTTTTTTGTTCGAAAGAGATGGTGGACTCATTAAAGACATAAAGTAAGTAGTTATTGGTTCTTCTTGATGATCAAAGTTATAAGTCTCAAGAAATTCGTTTGTTTAAAATTAAAGTCGTCGAAGAAATAAAGTAAGAGTCAATAAAAAATCTTAGGGGGGATTTATGACCACCAAATTCTTAGTATAATTAAAGATCTTCAAGCTCAATGTATATAAAAAGAAAAACAAATGTAATCTTCTTTATTCAAATAATAAAATGTCTTACTATATATATATTTTTTAA